>ML677334.1:57667966-58041573 GCA_007922305.1 Dermatemys mawii
AACCCCGCTATAACGCGACCCCGCATTTAGCGCGATGGGATTTTTTGGATCCCATCTTTCACGTTATAGCAGGGCTCCACTGTATGTGTATATATATCTTCCTACTGTATTTTCCATCCGTGCATCATGACCTGGGTTAGCCATAAGTAGCTGATACAAAGTTGACCACAACTTGTCCTTGTCTATACTGATCCCAGTGTTATAGAAAGTATCATTTAGTTAGCTCAACTCTTCACAATCCATATTCTAACACAAGGCAATTTTGCAGTGAAGTCAAGCCCTGGAAGTCAATAAATGAAAGAGGGAGAGTCTGCTTCTTCCGGCATTCTCTCCCCTCCAATGAAAAAGGGACATATAGCGATATCTGTACCTTGCACCAAGCAGGAAAGTAGGGGACACCTGTCAGTTCCCTTTCCCTTCCTGGAATCCTTGAGTAGGTAGAGAGGATGCTTGAGAGGAAAGCGGTTGTCCCCCTTCCCAGCTGCACACTATGTGCTATAGGCCTGGTTCCTTTCAAATGCCCCCATTCTGTTCCTTCTGTCTTGCCCCATTGCACAAAATGATGCAGTTTGTTTAACCATATGATATCAACATCCATGAAAACATACAGCCACAAAATCAGTGAAGTCCCCCTACTTATTGGCATATATTCATAATCTTTTTAAAGGCCCGAATGAACCATTGTGATCATTTAGTTTGACTTCCTGCATAACTCAGGTCATAGAATTTCAAAGTTCATCTACTTTAACCATTAAGAATAAAGGCAACATTTTATCCTAAGGAAACTTAAAACGCAGCTGTCCAGTTTAAAGCCTGGTGAATAAAAATAACTCATTTGATAGAGTCAAATATGGAAGTGTGTTTTGTTGTAATTAATATTGCAAAGTAAAATGCATATACAAAATTCCAGGAAGGCATCAACATAGACTACTGAATATGAAGAAGTTTTCCAAAAAACCCACGGTGAAGTCTGATTTTCATGATTTCATTAAAACAAACTTTGAATTTGTTGTTACTATGTTATTCTAAACTTAAATGGATGTTTATGGAGCCTCCATACATATATATGAGATCAGAATACAATTTTAAAAATATAATGTGATTATATGTGCAGTATATCACCTGTAACAAACAATACAATACTTCATTTACTATGAGATTATTTGTTGGCATTTCAGAATGCTAGGATTGCTAACATATCTCTTCACCTTTAAATAAAAATCACTAAGGTGGGAAAAATCATAGATAGTTTACAATCCTGATTTTACCTTTTTAAAACATCACTGATGATATAAGTTTCCAAACTCCTGCTTATCACATCATCATAACCACTTCCACGGAGTGTAAATGATGCTAATGATCACAAAACTATAGATTTCACTTGGAATAAGTACAGCCACCCTTTTACGAAATTAAGTATTTTCTATTATTTTCTTAGTAAATGAAACTAAACATAGCTCCTTATTGGTAATATAATTCTTGTGTTTTTAAGACTGTTTGTCTTGTTGAGTAGTTTAAATTAACAAAATGGGGCTCTTATGCCAATTTAAGTGATATTGTCTTAATTCCTAGATACTCTGGTGATGAAAATAATTGCCATGGATGCAGATGAACCAAATCACTTGAATTCCAAAATTGCCTACAAGATCATGAGTCAGGAACCTGAAGGTGCATCAATGTTTATTCTAAATAAACATACTGGAGAAATTCACATAGCAAGTGAGCTTGACAGAGAGGTAAAAACATCAATATGTTAATATTCAGTCTGAAAGAAAGTGTGTATATGTATGAAAGAGAGAGAGTAATGTATTTAGTTGTTACAAAAGTGAAATAGAAGATTGAAAAGGCTTTATTTTTTATAATACATAGGTAAATTATGGGGTTTTTACTGTATTATAGCAAATATTTGTATCTACAACAAATTGGAATATTTAAAAAGAGCAGCGAGAAATTACTGTCAATTATGTTTTTATTTGTAAATAATGTGTTCATCTTTCTTTCCAACTTAGCAACATAGCAGCTACTCTCTTGTTGTGAGAGCCTCAGACCGCGATGGAGCTGCAGATGGAATTTCCTCCCTTTGTAACTGTGCTGTTAAAGTTATTGATGTCAACGATAATTTCCCGATTCTTTCACAGAGTTCAGTAAGTTTTTTTCTCATCAAAAGTAACATCACTAACATTTCTATGCCCTAACATCACAGAGACAACCGGTGAAGCTCTTATTCATTCTGAGGAGAACTTGCTCAGATGAATAGTCCTATCAAAAAGGTACTATTCACCTGAACAAATGCTCACCGACATCGGTAACTGTTCCACAACTCTGCCCGTGGTCTACAGCAGTGGTCGTCAAAGTGGGGTGCGCTCACCCCTGGGGGTGCGTGAGACCAGCTCTGGGGGTGCGCGAGACCGCGGCGCCACCGCCGATCCCGCGCGGGAGACCACCAAATTCAGCAGCGGTCTCTTTTGGTATTGCCAAAATGCCGCCACAGAAAGTGAAAGCTTTCTGTTCGGCGGACATACCTGGGTGGGCCGCGAACGGATGCCACTCCGCGGAAAAGATTGAGGACCACTGGTCTACAGCATAAGCACCAACTCCATGGATATTCCAGGGGCAAGCAGTCAGGGAAAAAAATAGCAGGACCCAGGAGTCAGAGCTTGAGTGTGGAATGTGATGAGTTCTGTGGTGCTAACAACTTCTGCCCTTATGCAGCAGTGTCCAATAGAAATTCGAAGCGAGCCACAGTTGTGGTTTTGAACTTTTCTTATTAGCCACATTGCAAAAAAAAGCCACATTAAGTCACAGTATAAAAAGCCACAGGCATTAGCCACAATTCAATAGCCTATTAGCCACATGTGACTAGTGGCGAAGATATTGGACACCGCTGCCTTACAGCATGGAGGTTGTTTATAAACAGAGGCAGGATGATTAAGATAACAAAAGGCTTGTCATTAAATTAAATTAAATTAAATTAAATTAAGGGTCATTAGATGATCCTGAAAGCATTCCCAGGCATGCCAGTTAAAAAGACAAGAAACAAAGGGTAGGAATAAATGCTCCATTTTCAGAATTGAGAGAAGTAAATAGAGGTATCCCCTGAGGGGGCTTCTACTGGTCTGGGATCAGTGGTGTTCAACATAATCATAAATGATCTGCAAAAAGGGGTAAACAGTGAGGTGACAAAGTTTGCAGGTGATACAAAATTATTCCAGATAGTGAAGTCCAAAACAGACTGCAAAGAGTTACAAAAGAATCTCACAAAACTGGGGGACTGGCAACAAAATGACAGATGAAATTCAATGATAAATGCAAAGTAATGCACATGGCAAAATATAATCCCAGCTATACATACAAAAGGATGGTGCCTAAATTAGCTGTTACCCATCAAGAAAGAAATCTTGGAGTCATTTGCAATATTCTGGAATCACTGTTTCCAGAGTACTAAAAATCCTTAAGAATCCTTCTCACAGTACCTGTATCATCCTGAACTGTGGAATACTCATCCTCCTGCTTCAGAAGACTTAAAAATCATCTCCAGTCATCAAAGGGACAGACACAACTAAATAATGTAGCTGTCCTTAACTTGTATCAAAATAATATCAGGGAACCTAGATTTAAATAAGATTGCTGAGAGTTTCATTCCAAAAAGCTACAGTGAGACATAATGTCTTTAAACTGTTTAGTGAAGACAGCTTGTAGGTGACTGCAATGATCTTAATATACTGTAATTCATGATAATGTAATTATGTAGCTTGTAACAATTGAATCACTATTAAAATAGTAAATATACCAATGATAGACACATTCAATAACTAGAATATGAAAGAATACATAAATATGCTGAAAATAGCCCCCACCACCACCAAAAAAAACCCTTGCAGAGTGCTTCCCCCACTTACCCCAACACACATACACCTTCAAAAGCACCCACTGGCAAAAACAAAAGTCAGCGCCTCTGGTCTACACATGCAATTCTGATGACAAATCACAGGTTCCTTTTGCATCTCATGAAATCAGCTACCGTGGTTGTTCATGCATATGAAGAGGGGGACAAATTATGTAGTCCATCTGCAGGATTTTTTCAGTCCTTATTCATGGAAAACAGCCATTGACTTCACCCAGGATGATTTCACAGATATCTGAGGCGAAACACAAATTAGAATCAGCAATCAGAACCACACCCTATGTGGGGCACATGATATTTTTACAATATTATTATTAATAGTATTGATTGTGTAGATAACATATTTCAGAAATGTCAAACCAACATATGCTTCTCTGTAGTGCTTCTTCATTACAAAATATCTTTTCAGTGCTTGTTAACAGAGAATGTATCTGTCATTCTAGTATTCAGCAAATATTGAGGAAAATTCACTCAGTTCAGAACTGCTACGGATAAGAGCTATAGATTATGATGAAATGTATTCAGACAATTGGATTGCAGAATTTTTCTTTATATCTGGCAATGAGGACAACTGCTTTGAATTCGTAACTGATCCAGTAACTAATGAGGGTATTCTGAGGGTTGTTAAGGTAAGGATGTATAAGTATTATAATTCACATTTCCATATCGTTAAGGGCCAGATTCTGGCACGTATAAAAGGCAAGGGAACCCCAAATCATGTATTCCCTCTGTATAAGGTGCAAGAGAATCCTATGCTGAGAGTGGAGCTGGATATTTTCCTCAAAGAGCTTAGCTGGGGGAGGGGCTCTGGCTCCACAACCATCTCACACTGACTGTCAATCTTTGGCAAGGGATGTGCATGTTATGCCTCCTCCATGAGAGAGCCTGTCATCAGGACACGCCCTATAGTGCCAATTTTCAGAGTAGCAGCCGAGTTAGTCTGTATCCGAACTGGTATGGCAACTTCCACCTTTTCATGTTTTCTGAGTGTATATTATATATACTGTGTGTTCCATTCTATGCATCTGATGAAGTGGGTTATAACCTATGAAAGCTGAATAAATAAATGCTGAAATAAATTTGTTAGTCTTTAAGGTGCCACAAGTACTCCTGTTCCTTTTATAGTGCCAATGACTGTTCTGCTTCTCTTTACACTGTGTAGGTAGTTTGCTTTTGATGCCCCTATTTATGTTCCTTACCAGAGCTCTGGTTTACATAGCCACTGTATACTATTCACATAGCAATCCACATTGGCGAGAGCAAAGAAAAGAAAAGTTAAGGCTAACATCCCTTCCGGCCACTGTGGCAAAAACAAAGAATAAAAAAGAGATGTCCATTTTAATTTTATATTTCTTGGCTTTTTTTCAGCATAATGTAACTTTGATTAAGCATAGTATTTTGAATATGAATTTTTTTCTTTGTTTCCCCTATTAATAGTTATACGTACTTTGTCTTAAAAAGCATATGATTTATCTATAGGAGCATAAATATTTTGTTAATTTGTTTTTAGAATTAGAAAAGTAAATTTAGAATGATACATAGAATAATAGTTTTCTGAGCAAAGCCCCGTGTACTATGTGATTATGTGACTATGCAAAGAGTCACATAATCCTCCCCTTTTGTAAAGCAGCCACATAAATCTCTTCTTTTTTTTTTTATGGCACATAAAAGATCTGCCAGGGTGTTGGAGGAGTAGTATAGAAGGAACTAAACTAGTAAGGAGGCCAAATAAAAATATCAGCTGCAGAAAGAGACTTGAAGAGGAGTTCCTGCCCCTGCCAAATCTGCTGGATCAGAACCCCAATCTCATAACATTTAGGAGCTTTACAGGACAGGTGCACTCCAACTCTCTCCTTCAGAGTTCGACTGTAGGGGAGCTGGGGCAAGCTGGTAGCAATGAGGCAAGCGACCTGGCTGCTCCTGCTGACATCTTTGGAGTGCTGCAGCTGCGATTGTGTCTAACCTGTTGGGTTTGTGACAAAGGGCTGGTCTTCACTAGGGCGGGGGATCGACTGCAGATACGCAACTTCAGCTACGTGAATCATGTAGCTGAAGTCGGCGTATCTGCAGCCGACTTACCTCCCGTCCTCACAGCGAGGGCAGTCGGCGGCGCACTCCCCTGTCGACTCCGGCTTACTCCTCCGGGGGAGCTGTAGTTCCGGAGTCGACGGGAGAAGTGCTAGCGATCGATTTCTCGCGTCTCACAATCGATCGCTGAAACATTGACCGCTACCCGCGGTAGTGAGGATGTATCCAAAGAGTCCTGTGGCACCTTAAAGACTAACTAAAGTATTGAAGCAGAAGCTTTCGTGGGCTAGTAGCCACTTCGTCAGATGCATGCAGTGGAAGTATCCAGAGGCAGGTATAAATAAGAGGCAAGGTGTCACTTCTGCAATTCCAGACTAACACGGCTACCTCTCAGTAGAGTTCGTAAGCTTTACTATGGGCTGTGTTCTGGTGTAGTCTGAGTTCACCAGGACAGGCATCTGGTCCTGGGATCCTGCTCAGCTTTAACTTTAATGGCTTCCTAGCTGTAGTCCCTTTTGCAGATCTTCCCCCAGACAGCCCTGACTCTCAAAATACCTTCCCAGCTGGAGAATAAGTGGCTTTCAAAAATCCTGGGCTTGCTTCAGTAGATAAAAGGGGCCACACAGTAGTGAATCAGCTGGCCCCAATCAGCTTTGCAGAGAGCCAAAGGCAGGGGCAGCCCCCATCCCTGTCATGCATGTGCTTTGGACTTCTCTCATTCCCTGCTGTCCAGTCAAAGGGCATCCCTTTCTAACAGCAGTAAGAGAATATTCACTGGGAATTAGGGGTGGGGAAAGTGTTCATTTATTTAAAATTAATGAATGAATTGAGAGTGTATGGATTTGATTAAGTGCCTATTTGTTTCTAACATTTTTAGCCACTGAATTATGAATACTTGCAAAGTTATCCACTGAGTTTTGGTGTAAGAAACAAAGCTGCATTCCACCATTCAGTTGCTTCTCGGTATCAAGTTAATGGAACACCCCTAACAATAAGTGTAAAAAATGTGATTGAATCAGCAACCTTTAATCCATTTTCAAAGATCTTTTTTCTGCCAAGAGGCTTATCAACAGCTGCCATGTCTAATTACATTGTTGGAGTATATACAGCCATTGATGAGGAAACTGGAAAAACTGCATCAAATGTCAGGTAAGACTATCTTTACTCTCTGTGAGTAACATCCTCTCCCCAGCATCCTGCCTGAGTAATGGTATGAGCACCTGAGTACCCAGGGAGAGGAAGGAATCCTCCATTCCAGACCCTGGAACAGAATCAGAGCCTGGGATGGATACATGTTTCAAAACAAGAAAGATTTCAAAAACTAAATAAATAAAGCAATAAATAACCACTTAAATAATTTGAAAAGGTTTCATCCTAACTGGTAACAGATACATTTTAAATGACGCATATAGGAAAGTCAGCAACCGTATTGTCTCTTCATTTTTAAAAGACATTACACAGCAATGTATATTCCAAAGAGAGAGTTTTGTATTCATCATGTCCCTGTATTGCCAAAGACAATTTAGATAGTTTCATGAGGATGGGACTTTGTCCAGCCAATGTCTAGCTGGCTGGTCCTAATGAATATTAGCTGCTAGAAAAGCAATGGTGCTAAATCAGTTTTAGTCACACAAGATTTTCTGGTCTGATCCGATTGTTTGTCCTTTGAGGATTTATAATATATTACATTCAAAAAACTACATTAAAAGAACATACATTCTGCAAAGTCAAGCACTCAAAAGTTAGAAAATGTCAGTGTTATGGTCACCCAGGAATCCTTAATTCTAGTTCCTTGTTCATCCAGTCTGTTCACGGAAGGAGGCTGGAGTCTTATGGGAAAAAACAGTATGAGATCATGTCTTTAAAAACTATATCATAACACATTTGCACAGACTGGTCAAAATAAGTTTGCACAGACAACCATGAATCTGGCATCTCCTAACTTTTGAGTGTGATTTTGCAATAGAAATAACTCTTTTTAAAAAGAGGTTTTTTTGTAATTTCATTTTTAGAAAAATATAAAAATGAATTCTGTTATGTGCAATTGCAACTGCCCATGTTTCCTTAAGTATCAACAGCAGGTGAACCTTGGATTTTTATCTCTGCAGCACAGAATTCTACTAGTTAAACTGCAGAAGGAAAAGACTTTTCCCAAGTATGTACTGTTGATTATATGCCCTGCATCCCAGGGGTAATGGAGAGCCCAGCCCAAATTTTTCTCACACTTCCCGGGAAGTGAGGGGCACCTTCCCCTTTCTGTGCCACAAGAAGGGCTGCTAGGGACATGTGCTGGGTCTGCAGCATGCAGTGGGGAATTTGTGGGGAACATACCAGGTGTTCTCCCTACTTCCCTGTGCTTTGGCGGCCCCCAGGCATTCCCAGTACATGCTTTGGTGGCCACAAGGGCCCAGCTCTTTAGAATGTTCATGTTTAGTTACATGTTATTTTGCTAAGCTGCTCAAATTTTCCTGAGATTTAAATGCAAGATGGGGGAATGCTAGTGCCTAACGGTTTATAACTGAGCTGAACATCAATAGAAATTAATTAAGAATCAGAGGGGTAGCCGTGTTAGTCTGGAATTGAAGAAGTGACAAAGAGTGCTGTGGCACCTAAAAGACTAACTAAAGTATTAGAGCATAAGCTTTCGTGGGCTAATACCCACTTCGTCGGATGCATACAGTGGAAGTATCCAGGGGCAGGTATAAATAGGTAGGCAAGAACCAGGTTAAAGATAAAAGGGTGGGTCCAATGAGGCTGAACCAGCTGTTATCTCTAATCAGGGGGGGTGAGGTATTCCTCTAGCAGCTGAACTGGAGGTGCGAACAGTTCAAAATCTCTATTCAGTCCCAAATTGATTGTGTCAAATTTGCAAATGAATTGCAACTCTGCAGTTTCTCTTTGCAGTCTAGTCTTAAAGCTATTTTTGCTGCAAAATGCTGACCTTTAAGTCTTTCATGGTATGTGCAGGGAGATTGAAGTATTCTACAGGTTTTTGTATATTGCCATTCCTGATATCTGATTTGTGTCCATTTATCCTTTTTCGTAGGGACTGTCCAGTTTGACAGTCCCTACGAAAGTCCGTACTGTCGTAGGGACTTTCCAGTTTGACAGTTTGATTTTGAATGGCTAGCTAACTACAAGAGCAGTTTCTCTTCTCTCGCTGTTCACACCTCCAGTTCAGCTGCTAGAGGAATACCTCACCCTCCCTGATTAGAGATAACAGCTGGTTCAGCCTCATTGGACCCACCCTGTTATCTTTAACCTGGTTCTTACCTACCTATTTATACCTGCCCCTGGATACTTCCACTGCATGCATCTGATGAAGTGGGTATTAGCCCACGAAAGCTTATGCTCTAATACTTTAGTTAGTCTTTAAGGTGCCACAGGACTCTTTGTCACTTCGGAAATTAATTAGACAACGAAAGTCTCTCATCTAGCCTGGGGGGTTTTCATCCCACCAAATTTGAAAGGTCTGCTGCAAACAATGTAGGTGTTAGTTTCCTAATAATAATGATAATAATTAATAAAAAGAAAAATATTTAAATCACAATTTTTTTATAATGGAAAGTAAGAGTAGCTTAAATACAGAGGTCACTAGTATCTCATCTTATAATGTATTCCTGTTGAAATCAGTGATAATTTTGCAATTTATTTCACTTTGTATTTGACTGTACATAGAGATTATCAGCAGGATAATTTGCAGATGATTTCCATGGGAGCAGGATTAGTTCCTAATGCATATATATTTAGCTAAATGCATACAAAGTTACATATATAGGAAGTGAGAGAGTTTGGAAATTTTCCATAGAGCAGGCGATAACATACAAAGGCATATAACTAACTATATGATGTAATATCATACTACTAGAGGCCTGTTAAATGGGATTTCAGTGGTACTCACTGGTGTTAGGAAGGGTTTGAAAGATTAGGTCTTACTATTACATTACATTACTATTAGACTGGGATATCGTGTTAACAACAGCATGGATCTGGGGAAATATAGGGCCAAATCCTTCAATTCATATTCAGGTATTATTCGGACAAATTTCCTTTTGAAGCCAGTGGTATATTTGCCTGATTAAGGACTATAGAACTCAGACGTTAGTGTACATGGAAGTATCTTAGAGTGATAAATATTATTTTAAAATTAACAAATATGTAGCAGCATATTACAGTGTAATGAGCTTATAATAGGGGATTCTGGTGACAAATTGTATGGGGTCTGCTTGCAAGGTTTAAAATGTCACCAGATCTCCTGAATAGAATTATCCTGTATTACATGGCTGATTTTCTATCGTGCTAATTATACTGGATAAAGGAAAGGGAGGGTGCAGGCTGCTGTAAGATATATTTTAAAGTCGTAATGAACATTGTACTCTTATGCAGTGTCATAGTTTATAAAACCTGTTAGTATATTTGTATTTCTCCAGCACATTAAACTTTATTTCAATATAAATGTTAAATTAATAATTTTCTCATAAAAACAACATTTGAGGCTACCTGCTCAGCTGATGGAAATTGCTGTATCTCCACTGAAGCCAATGAAACTATGTTAATTTATACCAGCTGAGTATCTGATACTGTCATGTTTGTAGTACTTTACATTAAACATAATCCTGAGCAGTTTTTGTAAACCAAAAACAGATATTTGATGGGACAAGATCCAGCTGCCTATTTCAAAGTCAACTCCCAAAGTGGTCAAATCACTTTGAACAAAATAATTGATTGGCGGTCATCCTATGTAGTCAACGGGTTATACAGAGCAGAGTTGCTGGCTATTACAAGAGGTAAGCAAATAGATTTACACTTTGTCATTCTATATTTATTTGTAGAACAGTCCTGGTCTTATAATACTGGTCTCCTATCCTATTAAAGTGGCTATTTCTCTGAAGAAAATGTATGAGATGGAGATGGCCCAAAGCCAAATGTTTTCACATGGAAATCCTCAACAAAAAAATGAAAAAAAAATGTAATTTTCATCAAAAATTTTCAAGAACAATTTTGATTTTTCAACAGAAACTGGAAAACCAAAATAATTCAGCCAAAAAAGAGAGTTTTAGTATTTGATGGGAGTTGAGGTTCGTTCCTTATATCCCTTATTCCCCTCTCTGGACTGGGATCCCCAGCTGGACTACATCACACAAAATGCATCATACTTCCCTTTTTGGTGAGGAGAAACTGTCCATCATGGAGTCTCTGGCTCTGGTGCATTATGGGGATGTCATCCAGCTGGGAATTCCCTCCCATAGAGAAGAATGGGGCATGAGTAGGGTGACCAGACAGCAAATGTGAAAAATGGGGACATGGGGTGGAGGGTAATAGGAGCCTATATAAGAAAAAGCCCCCAAAATCGGGACTGTCCCTATAAAATCACCCTACAAACTACAGCTACAATTTCAGTTTTTGGCTGAAATATTTAATGAAAAATTGAGATTTGTGCACAGAAAGCAGCTACTCTTTAGCTGAAAACCCAATTAGTCACTGAAAATCAGTGGCAGCCAGAGTCCCAGGCCCTTTTAAATCAACGGCCCCAGAGCAGCTACTCCTTTTGCTCTCCCGTTGGCGATGGTGGTGGTGGAGGTGGGACGTTAAAAGTAACATCCAAGACCCTTTTGCGCCCCACCCCCACCCCCGCATGGCAGCCCTGCCGGTAGGATCTGTACGGCAGGGCCACCGACAGGAAAGAGCAGCAACATTCAAGAGCTGCCATGGCAGTGCTTTAACGTTACTCCCCTTACCTGTCAGCGGCCCTGCCAATACAGACCCCACTGGCAGGGCCACCACTGGGGGGGTGGGGTTCAAAAGGGGCAAGGACGTTAATGCGCTGCTGCGACAGCATTTTAATGTGGGCTGCTACAGACTGGTACCAGCTTCTTAACAGGACGCAATACCAGCCCATACCAGCTCACTTTCACTCTTGGTTGAGATCAAGTGTAACTAACACATATGAATCAATATCTACCAGCCTTAAGTAGTCCTGAGCTCAGGCCTTCTAAACTCAGCTAGTGCTGCATCCCAAGTGCTATTTATTCTTATGGCTGCCACCTTTGAAGACATGGAGGATTTGAGTGTTTTGATAGCTCTGAAATAATAAATGATAATCACCATCATTTAAAGATTTAGAACCAGCAAGAATTCTAATTACAAAACATTGCCATCAAAAATGGGGATATGTCTTCCAAATATACTACTGAACAGTCCAAAGCTCTAGCTTCTGGAGCAAATAGTTGCAAAATAAGTTTGCTTTGGGATATTAATGTGGCCTGTGTTTGTCAGTTATGAACAATGAGTTGAAAAAAATTTGAAAATTTCCCACAATTAAAAAAAATCAGAAACAAATGCACATAATTTATTCTCTGTTATTCAACCATCTTTAGCTGTGAAGCCAAACTCTGTTTTCACTTACATCCATGGAAGTCCAAAGTCACATCCATTCCTGCATATCTTTACTTTTGCATGCAACTAGTCCCACTGATTTCAATGAGGCTTTAATGGGCACTAAATCAATTGAAGTCAATGGTGTTACTCTGGATTTACACCTGTGTAACTGAGAGCAGATTTGGACCCCTTCACTTTAATTAGCATGCCCTCAATGTGTGAACGAATAAAAGTTAGGCTTGAGTTGAGTTAGAAATTTGATTCTTGAATTGTAATTTTAAGAAAATTGTTAGCATAATTTATCATTCTGTATTAGTATTTTAGAGTGTGATATAAAAGAGAAATAAATGTTGTGCGTGTTTTGACAGGCATTTGCAATCCCTTGAATACTTCTTTAACACCAATTATTGTTGACAGATGTTCCTGCAAAAACTTCCACTGGAACCATTGTGCTTGTAGTTGATGATTCCAATTATAAGTGTCCAACTCTTACTACTGAAATAAGAAAAATATGTATGGATTCTCCATCAGTCATTATCACAGCAAAAGATCTGGATGGTGGTCTATATAGTTCTCCCTTCACATTTACCATAGCTAATCAACCTCCAAGAGCTTCATGGAGTATTAGACCACTAGATGGTGAGTAAAGTTAAATTTTTATAACATAATAAGTCATAGAAATAAAAACTCATTTAGGGTTTTCTTGCTTGTTTGTTTATGTGTAAGATTGACGACAATGAGAATCAAGCATCTAATAGAAATAAAGATGAACAATAAAGTTATTGGGCCTCGTTCTGATCTTGCTTGAATAGTTTTTATATAGGCATAGTTCATTGGGTAACTGGAGTTGCTCCTGATTTTCAACTGGGTAAAATGAAAAAGAGGTTCATTATTTGTATTTTATCTAAAATTATTAGCTTTAAAATATAAACCTATATGAAGATTCCATGGGACAGCTATGCTTTTGATTTTATTTTGCTGCACTGTAATTATGGTGTATAGTGGGTATAGATGAGTAGGGTCTAAAGCTAATCTAGTAATTATTTTGTTTTGTGAATTGCCCAAAGAGTACTGAATATGTCATGAAAATCCCTACTATATTAATGATTTGATGTTATCCATGAATTTCTTGCTCAACAGAATACTTGATTTATGAAGTTAGTGTATTAGTATTGCAAATACAAATTGTATTACAGTCTACAATCCTGAACCCACTGACATTTTTTGCCACTGACTTTAGTGAAAGGAGTGCCCTCTACATTAGTTTAATACATTAGTTACATAAATTACAGTGTGCTTTTCAGATTCTATTTTAAATTGTAATAGTCACAGATTACTCTTTCAGTTAGCTATGTAAGACATCCAACCAGGGATTGGAAACAATATCAAATGACTTAGAGCAAGTGTGAGCAAGTGGTGTTCCAACCATGCTGTAAATACAAGTCCAGATATTTTGTATAGCGTCAAATCTCCCCCTTTGGGTGGGAGGGTTATAAACAAGTCACTTCAAAATAATCTCCACACAAAGCTTACTCTCCAGGCTTGGCTTTTCTTCTCCCAGAATGTCTCAGCCCAACTCCCTAGATTTCTCATTAGTGGAGTTATTAACTCCACCTTCTTTATATCCAGGATGGAGTTAATAAACCACACTTGAAACATAGTCAAGAAAGTTCACTAAGCATTTCCCAAAGAGTCAAAACCTGCCAAGAAGGTGGGACTATAGGAGAACCTGCCACCTTGTTGCACCAAACAACACAGTGTAAATTTTGAATGGAATATATATTATTTTATTTATATTTCAATAGCACCCAGAACCCCAACTGGGATCTAGGGCCCAATATAATAGGAATTACACAAATACATAGTAAGAGTAATCATTGTCCCAAAGAACTTAGTCTACTTTCACTTCTACAGAAGTGTTTAAATGGACAAGTGAAGTGACTTGCCCAATATCATAGAACAGGTCAGCAGCAGAGCCAGAGTAGAAACCCCAGGTGGGTTCAGCATGAGAATATCATCTTAGTCTCAATCTTCATATTCTGTATTGTAAACACCATAATAATTGCCAAAAGGTCTAGAAAAGAGTAAATTTTTAAAGCAGAATTCTTAATTTAAATAATTATTTTATTCTTTTCTTCCAAAAGGTTACTCTGCAGAACTGAGAGCTCAAAATATGGAGTTTGCCATTTATAACGTCTATGTCCATCTGATAGATAACCAAGGCATAAGATGTGAACGACCACAGAGAATTCCTTTGCAAGCCTGTCTTTGTGATAGCCACCTAATATGTACTACTGGTGCTACAGAAATAATTGATTATGAACCAGTTACGGACAGCGTGATGATTGATTATGATCTGGTCACTATTGGTGGTAGTATTGTTATACCTGATGGTACAAGTCTCGGTTATACTGATGTTTATGTTAGCATAGGAGTACGGCCTGGCGAGACTGGAACAACTACACTTGGTGGTGCTGCTATTGCTCTGCTGTTTTTAGGAGGCTTAATATTTTTGTGTAAGTATTCAGTAAGGTATGCTATTTAATGATGTTCTATGCAAAAAGTACTGTTTTACTCTTCCAAAATATTTTTTTTAATTTTTTTATTAAAACATAGAGGCACAGAGTATCTCTGTGGAAAAAAAGAAGCATCCTTTAAATAATATAAATTTTCGCATTCAGTTTATTCAGAAAATATTATTTCTCTCCTTTTATATATAGCTTTTTCTTTGTACAATACCCTTACCATTATAAGGCTCTTATGCTGCTCCCACTGAAGTCAATGGGAGTTTAGGCAGGATCAAAAAGAAGTGTGGAAGTTAGGATCAAGAATCAGTAAAATCTGGACAAAAATAGGCTCTAAAACTTTACCACAACTTGCATTTATCTCAGTAACATAAATGAGCCTCCTTATTTCAAAACAGTTCTAAAAAGAGCAGTCCATGCTAAACTGAAAATAAACCAAAAAGTTATAAATAAGCCAGTCCTGATTTCAGTAAAGGCAGAACAAAAAATTTCATGGACTTCAATGGTAGCAAGATCAAGGCCCTAATGTTTAAGTCAATTTCTGAGCTGGTGATCATTATGTTGATGAAAATTAACATTTTCTGTGAGAACAACTAGAATACATCACTTATTTAAATATGTCCTCATTTTTCAAACAATGGAAGGGAGAGGAAAAGAATGAATCCATCCACACTGTAGTGTTTCAGCAGTAAAAGTGGTAAATGAACTTTAGAAATGGCCAGAATCACAAAATTGGTGACAATTTTCAGCAGTATGATTGCTCTTAACATGCTGGTCAGAAATGAAGAGCTTAACCATAAAAAACAAACAAACCTTTGTTTTACTGTATTTCACAGTTGTGTTAGAAAATGTAGGAAATTATTCTTGCCACATAAAAACTCTCATATTCTGAATGTCCTTCTAACAACATTTTGAAATGGTCTGATTCACAAATATTGGTTACATCTACTGTAGGAATCTAATTTGTTTCCCATTTTAGTACTTTATTTTTAAAACTTTGATTACAATTGGGCAAATAAAAATAGGTGCAAATTTTCAAAGATACAAATAGCTGTTAGGCACCCATTGACTTTCAGTGAAAGTTATGCGGCTAGAACAAAAATGTTCTATTTTTGCCTTTGAAAACCACCTCCATAATCAATAGCTGCTAGGGTAAACCATGAACTTAATGTTATAATGTGACATGCAGGGTTGGTGCAAGGATATTTCGCGCCCTAGGTGGAACTTCCACCTTGCACTCCCCCCTCCATCCTCCACCCAGGGAGCTCTGCAGCAGCTCCCCGCCCCCACTACCTGGGGAACCCCGCGGCAGCTCCCCTCCCCAGCTTACCTCCACTCCACCTCCTCCCCTGAGCATGCCACCGCACCGCTTCTCCCTCATCCGGGGGAGGAGGCAGGGCCTGGATTTGGGGAAGAAGTTGGAATGGTGGTGGGGAAGAGGTGAGGTTGGGGTGGGGCGGGGGGGCACCTATGCTTGGTGAGCTGAGCACTAGACCTTCCCCTTCCCCCCTCCGCTGCCAGCTGCTCCCATGAGAGGAGGGACTGGCCGCGCCATGGGTGGCCCCTCTGGAGCCGGGAGGCAAGGAGCAGCAGCAGCCCCTTGTGCTCTGCTGCATAAAAAAAAAAATTGGGCACCGCGTTTTGGTGCCCCCAACCCTTTGGCGGCCACCTAGTTCGCCTAGTGGTTGCACTGGCCCTGGTGGCATGTATGGGCAGATCTGCATGCATCACCTTGCTGCATTGGCCCATTGCTGTAAGGCCCATTGTTGTATAATTCACAGCCAACTCCCCTGCATTTTACTGCTCCTCTTAAAGTCAGTAGAAATGACAGGTTATTTATTTGTAGGTCTTGGCCAAAGAAATCCCCCATCCCTAATTTGTCTGTTCTTGGGCTCTAAATATTCAATTTCCCAAACTTTTATAGTGTGTTCCCTCACCAGGATCCTTGGGGTACAATCATTTAGTAGAAATACCTTAAAGCACAATAAAAACATGTTGAAAACCATCCTATTCAAACATCAGGTCAACAGGACAAATCAATGGGATCCAAAAGTGGAAGAGAAGTCATAAATGTGTAGCCAAATACACTAGTAGATCGTATGTCTCTTGTCCCCCGGGTTTTGAGATTTTCATGTGTCTTCCCAAATGCCTAAATTTCACATAGAAATTACAGATGAGGATATTTATAATCATAAGAACCACCATAGATACCCCTATAGTTAAGGTAGGCTGACACTTTCCATTTTAAGACCCTGCTTATAATTTTGCCAAACTTAATCTGTGCAGGCTGAAATTTTCCATGCCAGGTTTCTGCCTCAGCCTGATTTACTTTTGTTGTCGTTGAACATTTCAGCTAAAACAATTCAGCTGTTTCTGAGAATTGGGGTTAAGGGAAATAAACTGTTTTCAAGATATTAAAATATTCTTATAACTAACTATTTGATTTAGAAGCTCTAGCATTTCTAAGCTTTGTTGTCCCCATGAAAATCAGGCCAAATTTAGCCAAGTAATAAGCCTAAGAAAATCACCATTCTCACATGCTCAGTAGAGACTTGTAAAAGTTTTGTGGCTACATTCTTTAGATTCCATCTCTGCTGGGCATGTTTCAGTCCAGGACTGCAAAGGCTGTAGCAGAACTTTTCCTGAAGTTGTACCTCCTGGCAGCTGAAGTCCACTATGTTCAGCTTCACAGGAATTCTTCTTTGCTCTCAGTGATCCCATGCTAGTGCTCAGGCAACAAAGAGGAAAAGAAGGAAGCAACCTGACTGGAATGTAGAGGGGTGAGGAGCAATGAAGGGGAAAAAAGAAGAATAGGAGCAGTGGGAAAGAGAAAAGTAGGAGGAGAAGGAGCTGAAGGAGATGGTGGCAGGAGCTAAGGGGTGGAGGTGGATAGGCTTAGAAGGGGCTGAAGGAAGGAGGTGTGGGGGCAGGGATGAACAGAGAGGCAGGGGGCAGGAGTCATGGAGCTGGATAGGAACAGAATAGGAGAGAGGCAGGAGTCAGGAAGGTAGGGGTATATAGGAGCAGAGATTGACAGAGACACATGTCAAGTGAATTGGAGCAAGAGGCGGGACAGGTTGGAGGCACAGGAGCGGAAGGGTTTATAAGCACCGGAGCACACTCCCCTCCAGAACCTGGAACTGAACCCGTTATTCCAGTGTCTCAGCATGGTGTAACAAATAGCTGTGAAACCCACTGGCAAGTATGTATGTCATCCCCTTCTAGTGTCCGGTCCACATAGAGGATAACCTACCACTGACTTTGTTATCTCAAGTGGTAAAGGTATGTGCTGTGGTCTGAAGTGGTAGAGGTCTCTACCCTATTGGTGTCTCATGTGGGGATCCACATGGTTCCTGATGATGAAAATTTTCAGTTTGCTTTTTTAAAAACCTAGGCAATGATATTTTTAAAACTGTATTAAAAGAATATTAAGGTTGCAAAGTCAAACTCAGACTTGAGGAAATGCCAGAAGTAAGTTTGCCTGTGAACATTTAAATTTGGCCTTCTTGTTCATATGCATTATGATACATTCTTAATTACATGATCGCATACTATTTTATCCACAGGACTTCTGCCTTATTCAGTGCACAGGATTGTCTTGGTTGTGTCATGAATGAGTCTCTTATCTGTGGAACTCTTGTCCCATGCTTAGTAGAAGTCGGAAGGTGAAGGAGGCAGGAGCTTGCGAAAAGAGGGCCTCATGGTTAAGGCAGTTGAAAGCTGCTCTGAAGAACTGGATTATATCCCGGTCTCTGCCACAGAGTTCCTACATGTTTCTGTAGTCAATTTGAGCTAATTTTTGAACATATACAATTGTTAAGTACCCTAAAAAATCAGACCTGAGAGGTCTTCAAGTTGAGCACACAAAGCAGTGGATATTTTGAACTTAATCTCTCTCTCTGTCTCTCTGCCTTAGTATTGCCAGTGTAAAGTGGTGATAAAACTTACACCTTACCTCTCCATAATCTTTGTGATGTATTCAGATACTATAGTAAGAGCACCATAGAAACGCACATGAGAAAATTAATAATTTGGTATTTGGTACAGAGTTTGCATATGTACAGCAAATAAAGCTTTGGAGCACATATTGAAAGAGAAGGATAAAAACAAATGTTGGATAACTGCCCATTCTGTGAATGAGGCATGGTCCTTGGGAACTATAGCATGCGATTGTGTAATTAAAGCTTGTCTCATAATGCATATGCATAAAAGGGCTGAATTACCATTGCCAGGGCAACCTTAATTTCTTTTGGCTTAGGTTCTAACAATGACTTCAAAGAATAATGTCTGCCCATACATGTAGATTCAAGTTACCCTGAACCTGAGTCTGCTTTGTTGTAAAGTGTTACTGATATACCTGTATGGACCAAAATCTGCTCCCAGTTATACTGGAATAAATCTGGATTAGTAACTCCATTCTGCTCCAGATTTACTCCATTGCAAGTGGGAACAGAAGTTCTCCTGATGACAAAATAATATGTGCATTTTCAAAAAGTCATTAGTGATTCTGAGTGTCCTAGTTTTGAGTTCCCAACTTGAACTATCTTAAGGGAGTCAGATTTTCAGGAAGTGCGGATCACCAGCCCTCTGAGGTTAAAGAAATCTGAAGAACTTGATCTAGATGTAGATACATGCTCAGAGATGGAAATACATTAAAAAAATATAATTGGTTTAATTTTTTTTTCCTCCATTAGTGTTTCCAATTTTGATGGCAATGAGTGACTGTTGTGGTTATGGAGTTAGGCCTGTAGGTGGTGTTGGGGCTGGATTTGAACCTGTACCTGAATGCACAGAAGGAGCAATTCATTCATGGGGAATAGAAGGAGCACATCCTGAAGACATGGTCAGTTCATAGTTTGTAAAAACACAAGTTATTTGTACTTAGAATTAATTCTATCGTAATGCCTAGAATTGAGACAGTGATTGTGGTGATGCATCTTTTTTTAAATAAAGGAATTGACAGTGCAAACTATATTACACATGCAAGTTTATTCATTGACATACATAGGACTTAAGACGCTTGAGTGAATACCTGAGTAAAGTTGCAGGATCAGGCCCAGAATTTGTAAAATGTTGCAGGTGACCTTTCCTTCCATGTAAATCAAAAATTTAAATAATTAGCAAGGTAAAAAAAGAGAGAAAATGGAAAATCACCCCAAATGGTGATCATAGTGCATATTTAAATAGCTGAAATATTATTTTCCAGGCTATCACAGGCATCAGTGCATCAAGAGCAGGTGCCACTGCAGGTGACTTTGTTGACCCCTCTGGTAAGTAGACACTGAATTTCTCTAAATTTTGTAATGCAGAGAGCCATCTTTCAGCATGGAATGTCCTTTTGATATAAAAGGCCATTATCTGATTTAAAAGATTTCCTTTGCCAATCGAAGGCCCAATCCCACAACATTTATTCATATAAATAGTTTCACTGAAGTCAATGGGATTTGTCATGTGAGTAAAGGACTACTCGTGTGAGTAAGGTTTAAGCCTTAGACACAGGTAGATTTGGGCCTTAGTTATGTGTTTAAGATATAATTGTTTTGAAATATTTGCCAGTGCTTTCAAGCCCAAATACATCTTGCTTTAACATTCCAGTTAGCACATTATTTTTGCCTTATCAAAATTAACTATTTCAGTACAGTATAAGAAATATAAGCAAAAATCATTTTCAGTATTGGAATAATGTAATTCTCAGTAATAGCTAAAGAGTTCAGTTCTTCCCTGACTTTAAGAAACGTTTGGCACCAAGGAGGGTGGGGACTGCCAGGGAGCTAGTTTCTGCTTCCTGATCCTTTGTCAGCCCAGACACAACATCCGCTAGAGCAGCCTTTGTGATACTCTAATTTATACCACTGCTATAAGGTTCCTTGGAGATCTTATGCCAGTAGAGAATAAGTTTAACCATGGTTCTTCGTTCCCCCAGTACTCTTCCTATGCCAAAGCATGAGGTGAGGATGGCTGACACAGCAGCCACCTCCACTAGGTTGATGCCAGCAAGGAATTCCTTCCACAAATCGGATTCTATGATGGCCATTTATAGACAAAAATTTCATTAACCTCAAGATAAATCAAAAGATGAAATCTTATGGTTCCGAAAATGGGAACTTTTACTCATGGATGTTAAGGGGAGCTTTGCCAGAATAATGACTATAGGATTAAGGCATTTGCAACTTCATTCCATCCTTCACATCAGTCCTCTTGCAAGAGCCTATGGGCCAAACTCTAACATCAGTTAAGATGAACAAAGGTTACTGCGTATAAATGAGAGCAAAATTTGGCCTTTGGGTGTAACTTCCCACAGTCATAGTCAAGACAATAGTGACTGAGCAATTAATTGTTTTAGTACAAGTTTACATTTGAGACCAATGTATTGATTGAGCTTATATAAAGACTTCTGGAGAAAAGAAAATTCCATGCAACATACAGAACTTTAAAAGGAATTTTTCATTCTGCATTATGAATACTATATTTATATACTTTAGCTATTGCCTTTTATTTCCCAACCCACCCAGAAATACTGCTTTTGAACAATTATTCAGAGCAAAGGCAGAAGGGACTTTCTATTCTTAACATCCAGTAAACATAGGGACTTATTTTCAGTAAGATTATTGGTGCACACTTATGCATGTCCGTATATTAAAGTACAATATCAGACATACTCATGCAAGTCTCTGATATATGCATACACACGACTACATAGTCACCTATCATGTGCATATGCAAATCAAGGATTTTTTCAAGCATATTGTGTATCCAAATGCAGGCCCAGAACCTTACAGAAATCAGGAAGATTGTAAGTGTATATTTTCATGCATTTAATTTTTATCGCAGTTCCACTATTTAGCACTATAGCACATTCCTCTGTGAATCTGTGATTGACACTAGCCCAAACTATCCTTAATTGATGGGTTACTAGATTTTTTTTAATGTTTGTAGTAATTAAATGGTGAGCAATTAATTACAGTGAAAGTTTTCCTCACAGTGTATTCTAGAATAATATTGTTTTCTATTTGTAGACATTTATACAAATGCATATGGAGGTGGAGCAGTGGTTGAAGAAACGACAGGGCTCGGAACAGCTGTAGGTTATGGAACAGCTAACGGCTATGGGGCAGCTACTGCTTATGGAACAATGGGGAAAAAAGAGTCAATTGGAGGGACATTAAGAGAGTATAGAGAAGGAGGAGTGAATATGGCTTTCTTAGACAGCTACTTCTCAGAGGTAATTTATCTACTTGATTTTTAATACATTTATCTATATAATGTCAGATTCTAACTGGATTTACACCTGTGTAACTGACAAGTAACTTCAATGAAATCAAAAGGGTTACATAGTATAAAATGCTGTAAGTGAGAGGACAATCACGCCCATTTTGTACATTGATAAGGAAAAAAGGGAATGATAAATGAAATTGCTTTATGTGTTGTTGATATAATAAATCTGAATGCTCAATATCATTTTGCATTAAAATCCCATAGCTGAGGGATACAGTGGACATTTTCATTAATTGTCAAACTGGTTATTAATATGATTTGTCATTGCCTTGGTTAGGATTCGAGCTGGCAAATAACTCGTAGCAACTCATGTATTTTATTCACACTTTTTCTGTTTGTGAATTATCTATGAATAGATCATGAAATTCTTGAACATATTTTTTATTCAAAATTTCTCATGAATTTCTTCATCAAATGGTTAGTGCATAGTTCAAGAATTGTGAACATTATCACTTCACACTGTCTTGTTGCTTTCTTATTGTCTCTGTTCCCTGAATGGATAACTAAGGTAACTAACCAACGTGGTGTGAAATGCAAATTTTATATTCAAATGTAAAATTCAGTTTGCATAATGTTGACTAGTTACATACAGCATTTAAATATGGAACAGAAACAATATCATGGACTATGTTGTTATCTAACAACATGACCCTTGAGTCTCAAATGTTATAACTAAATATGCTATCAGAATTGATTTCTGATGGATATTTGAACTCAAATGTCATTGTTCATAAGTACTTGTCCTAGCAAAAGCTTGAGAGGTTAAATGTTCACAGAAATCAAGCATAAAAGGGTGACAAATACTGATAAGTAGACATGTTATTAAAAATTCACGCAAATATTAATGGTTACATTTTCTCACTGCTTTTATCCACTTGTAGTTGTAGCCATCTGTGTTCTGTGCTATTATCATAGTAGGTCACATTCTGCCTGGGAGTTCATGCATGCCAGAAATCTACAATTGGTAGATGAAGACCCATAGGGCACAAATCAGCTGCCTCAGTTCTGGCCCAGTTTAAACATTACAGACGCATAGCTCTGCAGCTCTTCTGCTAGAGGCGCAATAGATGGAGGATAATGCACCATGACCAAACGTTCAGGGCCTACCTTTTAACAGGCGAATCACAATGATCCCTCCAATAACGCCTCTGATCTTCAACATCTCTTCTCCTGTTTTTGACACTAAGGCTTCGTCTACACTACACAGCTTTTAGCAACACGGCTAGAAGTTGGGCAGTGTAAACACTGTTGTCGGCACTTTTGCTGACAAAATACTTCCATCCCCTACGAGCAGAGTTCGCGTTGTTTGACAGGAGAGTGCTCCTGCCGACAACGAGCTGTTTACGCTGCCACTTGCCACGGCAAAACTTTTGTCTTTCGGGGAAGGTAGGGAGGGCTGTAGATGACAAAAGTTCTATCATTCAATTGGCAGTATAGACAAGTCCTAAGCCATTAAATTCTTTGTAAGAATCACCAATATAAAGATTGCTAATATTTAATCTCATCTGATCTAAAGAAAAAGCCAGTCTAATTCTGTTTTCCTTTTTTCTCCTCCAGAAAGCATTTGCCTATGCAGATGAAGATGAAGGCCGACCAGCAAACGATTGTCTACTAATATATGATCATGAAGGAATAGGTACTCCTGTTGGTTCCATTGGCTGCTGCAGTTTTATTGGAGAAGATATTGATGACACCTATTTAGATACGTTAGGACCAAAATTTAAGACCTTGGCAGAAATCTGTTTAGGCAAAGTCATTGAACCCATTCCAGGTGTTAGTGCTACCTTTCCCAATATTGAAAGTGATCTAAAGCTGCCACCACCTGGAACTACAATCATCGTTAATGAATCTTCATCTATGCCTCCTCCAGTTGGTAGTACAACAATTGTTACCGAAAACACTTACACATCTGGTTCTACCATACAGCCGGCAAGGTCTATACCTGATCCTTCCCTCCATGGTAATGTAATGGTGACTGAGACCTACACATCTGGCTCAACTTTTCAACCACCCGCACTTAGTGTCGATCCTCTCCATGCATCAAATGTTGTTGTAAGAGAAAGGGTGCTTGCGCCTGCCTCTGCCTCTGATTTGCGCGGTATTCTTGATATTCCTGATATAGCAGATGGGGCAAATGTTGTAGTCACAGAAAGGGTAATTGCTCCTGGTTCAAGGCTACCCCCTTCTTTGAGTATCCCTGATCTAGCAGATGCATCAAATGTAGTGGTGACAGAACGGGTCATTAGACCTTCCTCTGGTCTGCCAGGCAGTTTAACTATTCCTTCTGAGCTATCCAGTGCACGGAATGTGGTTGTTACAGAGAGAGTAGTGTCTGGTCCTGGCATGGGTGGCATGGGAGGCGTGAGCAGCCTGGGGGGCATGAGCAGCATGACTGGTCAGATGCTTAGTGCTGACACTCATCTTAGCCAGACAGTTGGATCCGTTTCCCCTGGTACATCTCGAAGAAGGGTAACAAAATACAGCACAATACAGTATGCTAATCAGTAAGGCGTCTATTAGTATATTTTTCTGCAGAGATCATGATTTACATTGAAATTTTTAACTCTTACTAAATATACCAAAGTATATTTTTATTATTTATAACTAGCAAATATTACTAAAATTCCTGTGATTCTTCTCTGAGTAAGAATCTCATAAAGCTATCCAGTTTCAAAATGAAACATAGAAACATTGTCAATGGGGAAAAGTTCAGGTAAGCAACTTTAAATATTTTCTTTTATTATTTTACAAATGCAGTGCTAAAAACAGATGGTGTTTCCTTCTCCATAGTGTGGCCTTTTGCATATTGTCAGTGTTAAGAGTGAGAGAATTGTTCATTCAAAACATCACTCTCCTAATATACATTAGTCAGCTTGCTCTCAATTTCCCTGCCATATTTCTGAGGCAATATGAAAACAGAACACCACTGGAGCTGTGTTGAAATATTTAGGACCAATTTGAACAATTAATTTGGTTCAGGAGTTACCGACTTATGCAGAGTCTATCCAGAGCAAAAAGATACTTATCCTAATACAATGTATAGAAATAGTGACAAATATATAAATACAGTATATTCTCATTATTCATCACACCTCTCAGTAAATGCCAAAGCTTCCATCTTGAAGGTTTTGGCTCAAAACACAGCACAACTAGTCCATCTGATCTGGTAAAGGTATGAAATTATTAGTCATGTCTGTGTCTCCACTAAACTTACTACCATAGTCTAATCAACCATGACTGCTATCCTCAGTGACTCAGAGGTTCTTAGTCAAGCTTGTTGCCGTCTACTAACCAGAAGATAGTCTCCAATTTCTGGGTATATTTTGAGCATTATATTATCTCTTACTAGTTCTCTGCACTAACAAATCACAAAGAGATACCATCTTAGCTTCATGTTCTGTGGCTACAATTGCAATTTGCAAAAGCATTATTCTGATTTTGGCCATAGAAATCGTTCAGAAGAAAAAACTAATTGGGAAAACAGCTTTACTAGAACACAGTACAGAGGCTAGATATTTCATATCATGGCTGTACTTTGCATCGTATTTTGAAAGTGAATTTGAATATGTTAAATGGGGATACTACATGGAAGTCCTTATGGATTTTATCATCTAAATTAAATTGGGTGTTTAGTTCCTATTTTTCCACAAGCTCAGCTAAAATCTCTATTTGCTTGATACTAAATAAATACAAACTAAAAATTTGGCCCCAAATTTCAGCTGATACTTAAACAAAAAGTTGGAAATCTTTTAACTATTGCTTAGTGCCTCTGTGGATAGCTTACTAATTGCATATATACATTATAGAATACATGATGCTGAATGAACAAAATACTGAAATATAGTAGCTACCTTGTTTCAATTCTGTACCATATGTAAAGTATAGTAACTATAGTGTACACAACAATACTTCAGTGTAAATACAATAAAATTATTCATGGGGCTTGCTTTATCACTAAACAAAATCTGTATTTCTTTTTCCTCTTGTTTTGCTCCTTAATGCTGATGGGTAAGTTTTTGAGGCGTTTACGAGAGTTGTATTCGGATAATCATTTGATCCTTGGCATCACTTCCCATAGGTTAAAAGAGAGAAGGAGACTTAGTCACCTACCTAGATTGATTTATCTCATCAGATCTGGACAAATAGTTTCTGAGCTTGATGTCATTTAAAGGCTTTTCTAAAATATGCTTTCTGAAATGCAAATTGGCCCATTGTCAAAGACAACGTGCAGTGCCTTCTGTACTGACATGACAGCCACAGATACCAATGGCTTTCTGAAGTTTATCATAAAACCCAAGGCTGCCTCACAAAACGGTTCTCCCATGGTATTGTATCTAGCTTCAAACCTCTTATAAAGCCATTTGTTGTGCTATATATTTGGCACATTAATGCTGGTGTACATTCTCTTATCACCTGATTCTACAATCCTCACTCAAGTTGGGTATCACTTAGGTTTTATTGACTTAAGTGATTTTTTTCTCAACAGTAATTCCTACGTAGTGTGAGTAAGGGTTGCAGGATTGTTCAGTGAAGAAGGAAAACAGGTTACTACTGAACACAGGCTTATGGTTTCATGACTGAGTATTGTAAACTATAAAGTTCAGTACAAAAATCAAATGTTGCCTTTTTCACTAACCAAAAAGCTTATATTAACAAAAATGACTTGGATGTAAAAAAAGATTTTTTTGCAAAATATCAGTGTTGTGTAAGTATTTCTCTAATATTCTTATGCAAATCAAAAATATTCTCTCCCCACCTCCCACAATTCCTCGTGATATTCAATAGTTGTAAAATTAGTCTTCAGAAACACTTGCTGTATGCTTTCTGTACCCTGTTGAACAGGAATGTTGTATGATGTATCAGTGTTTGAACTAGCTATAGTGTCTTGCATGTTTAGGAATAGAAACGGTTATAAAAAAAGGAAAAAATATTTAAAAACCTGGATCTATTTTGGTTATACGGTAGTTGCCTTTCTTTGTTAGTAATTATTTCTGCCAACTCTTTCTAAGAACAGTAGTTTGATGTTTAGTGAAGTGTCATGAAAGAATATCCTAGTGTAGTTTTTTAACACTTGATTTCTCATGGATCAAGCAGCAACAACATTATTCTCTTTCAAACTGCACTACCAATGCATTTCTGAATGTTAATTTCTCTTGTGGTTTAATTTCAGCTTTTAAAAAAAGTTTTGTTAGTAAAATAGGGAAGATTTTAGGTTACAAATTGTTGAACAAAAATGTATTTGGAAATATAAGAAATTATTCAGTTTATTAAAAATTCTGTACAAATACTTTTGCTAGACTTATTGCTGGAAATGGCATATAGTTTAATCCTCATTAAGAGATATTTAGTTTAATTTTGCTTTCCTTCAGTTATTGTATAAAAGTGTGGTTTCTGCTTCAGTTGCTTAAGAATGTTGTTTTATAATGCAACGTAAGTGCTGTTCAAGTTAGGAGAGCAAAACTGAATGCGAATATATAGATTTCAAACCTGCTGCAAGCCTTTCCCACAAAGTATTCTCACTGAAGTGTGAAGGGCTTGGAAAAGCAGGTCCACAGCTTTTATATTTGAGCCTAATCCTGCAATTTTACACAGGATGAGCTAAATCCTCAACTGGTGTAAATGGTGTAATGTCATTAAAGTCACTGGAGCTATGAAAATTTACACCAGCAGAGGATCTAGCCTGGTTACTTCATTTGGAGCACTACCTGCCTTGGAATGGCAGAATTTAACTCTTTTGTCTCATTCCTGCTTCTTTTAGAATAAATAGAATTTTTAATATTGGGAGTAGGATCGGGCCCATTATTTGTACTTACAGTTTTAAAATGAAGCATATCAGTAGAGCATCTTCCTGTTTTGTCTGAGATAGCATAACCATACTCTTGAAATACTTTCTGCTAATGAATTCCCAAACACCATCATTTCTCTTATATGTTTAAACTAAGTTTTACTTGTAATAGCCAATGAATGGCACAGAAATAATAAGATAGAGACAAATATCCATTTACAATATGCCATGCTTTTTTAAGAAGTGCTGGCTGGGAATTTTCAGTCAAAATGTCTTTTGACCAAAAACGCAGTTTCTGCGGATTATGCCAAAATGTTTGGATTTTCAGTCAGAAAAATTGAAACAACATATTTTATTTGGAGTCACATCAATCTGAATCAAAACATTTTGGTTTGTGTCAGTTCAACATTAACCCGTATATGTGTGTGTTGATACAATGCCTCACGTGCCCTCATTTTCCTTTATGAGCCAAGCTCCCTTTCTAGAGGATATTTCCTATGATGCCCTACAGCCTCCCTTCTTGCTGAACTATTGGAGTCCATCTTGGGAGATATAGGCCAGCCATGTAGGCCAGCCCATACAAAAGAATAGGGGCATGAGGCACCTACACTACAACTCCCATGAGACACCACAGCAACTCAGAAAGACACCATTTTGTGTTAAATTAAGTCAAAATAAAACAATTCAGTTCGACAAGTGGAAACAAAACATTCTGACATTCTGAATCAACCATTTTCTGAAATTTCCATTTTATAAAGAAAATTGATAGTTCAACTTTTCAACTCAATTTGTGACAAAAATAAATTTTGAAACATTGGAATTTCCCATGGGACACAAATTCTGAATTTCAACCAGCACAACTTTTAAAATGTTTTATTTGAAAGTAGTATGCTATTTTTTTTTAGAAAAGTATATATTTTAATTTTTAATAATCTAATTTATCACTATATTTTGCTGTTAAATCTTGACATTCTTTCCTTCAGTATTTTATATAGCATTGCAAACTGATTTAAATATCTGGCCATCAAGTCACTGAGCATTTTCAAATATGTATTGATAATGTAGTGACTTCCCTGGGAAGACTGCAATATAATACAAAGAGAAGTACTGAAAATAGCAACATTTCCCCTTCTTTTTCAGTGTACTGAGAAGCCTCTCATTACTTTTCAGTGCAGAAGCAAAGCAGAGGCATAATAAAGGATGAGATATGCCCCTTTTCTGTACAAGCAACCCCCATGCAAACCTATCAGAGTTGTGTGTATAGGTCAAGGCTAGTATATGGTTCTAAATAATACCATATTCCAATTGCACTGAAAACTTAAGAAAAGGAAACAATGACAAAACTATACTTGTGATATTTTCAAAAACCAATCATATGACCATTAAAAAGTCACTTTCTTGTTGCCATTGATATTTAAAAGGCCATCAGAGATATTCTTTGGGAAAGGAACATGTAATTCAAGATGCAGTTAAATAAAGTATAAAATGAAATAGTGTATCTAAGAAGCTAAATAAGTACTCTGAAGCTGTTAACTGACATTTACCATGTAGACTGACTTTTGAAATAGATTATGCATTAGCAGATTTATTTCCAAGTAAGTTTGTTTAGCTGATTTGATATGTATTGTCTATTGATTGGCTATATTTTTGTACTTTCTCAAAAGCCCTAATAAAGTGATATTAAATACACTGTATTTGTTGCAGATTTCTTTTCAGCTTGTTCATTAAAGGTTTATTTAAAGTCATTCAAACTCTAGGATTAACAGATGGTAATTTTACTCCCATAGTTCCCAATCCTGCAATGAGACCATATGTATGGAGCCCTCTAAGCTTCAATGGAGCTCTTAACAGGTGCATGGATGTGTCTGTGGTGGGTTCTTTTCTGGGTCAGTACTTTAGGAAGAAAGAGTGGTCTTGTGACCCTGAAGAGACTTGGCTATGCAATAGACTTCTTGTGGGACCTTAGCAAATCACTTAATTTCTCAGAACTCTCAGTACTTCGTCTGTAAAATGGGGCTGATAATTAATTCCCTGCCTCTAAGGTTATGTCTACACTGCAATAAAAGATCCATGGCACTGAGTCTCAGAACCCAGGGCACTTGACTCAGGCTTTGGACGCTCAGGCTGCAAGGCTAAAAATAACGGGCTCAGGCTGAAACTGGGCAAAGAGGGAAGGTCTTGAAGCCTCAGCTTCAGCCCAAGCCCAGCTTTCTACATTGTTATTTATAGCCCAGCAGCCTGTGCCCCCAAAGCCTGAGTCAATGGACCTGGCTTTGAGACTCAGCACTGTGGGATTTCTTTGCAGTATAGACATACCCTTAAGGTGTTGGGAGGATAAATGCATTAACGTTTGTGTGTTATTCACTTATATGGGCACCATATAAGTACCTAGATAGATTTTCCAACCATGTATCTTTTAGCATCTGGTACCATAAGCTACTGAACACCTGCTGCAACCATCAATGCTGAGAACCTACCTTCAGCACCCATTAAAACCAAAGGAAGTTGAGGGCTGCCAGCATATTTGGGAATAATTCTCTTGCATTCAATTTGCATTTGTTAGTTCCACTACTTCAAGTTCAGAAATATAGTGCTGAGCTAGCTTCTAAATTATTTCTGTGGAGTTGAATGGCTGCCTCACAGTTAACATGACCAATACTGCAGTTCTGATGTAAGACAAAAGAACCCTCAGCATTTATATGAAGCAGAATCAGAACTAATTGATATATAATGCCAAAAATTACTGGCTATTAATGTTCTGCCAATATCATTATTTTGGGTATGTATTTTAGTACATTGATTTTACTCATTTAAAATTTACTCCATGTGTGTTACTATCATTGCTAATATGATGTATTGAAACTTGAAATATAAACAAAAATCCAGTCCCTCTGTCTTTAATCAGGTAAAATTCCCAGTGAAGTTATGGACTTAAATTGTCAAAAATATTTAAATATGATAAAATAACAAATATGCAACAAAGTACATGCTATCACTGATATTCACCAGAATAGCTTGCACTCTACAGCATACAAAGCTGTGAATTCCTGAGAGTCTAGTGACTATGGTCCATGCTTCTGATCCTGTTCCCATTGAAGACACTGAAAGCTTTGCCACTAACTTCAGTGGGAACAGAGTGGGAGCCATTTGGAGGGTTTGGGGAAGGGTTTTTTTCCCATTGTTTTGGGTTGTATTTTTTGTTTTATATTTGCCATTTAAACCAGAATTTCTTGTGCATTTCCATAAACCAATAAATAGATTGTGAGAGGATGTATCCTCTAATCATTCCACACAGGTAATCTGGCATAAAAATACATGGCATGGTATGTCTGGCAGAACTGTCATCTTGCGACAGATATATTGCTTCATAACTGTGCATGGTATGTAAAAGAAAACTAACCATTTTCATCAGTACAGTAATGTAACATTTCAAAAGAAAATGACACTTCTAAGTATACATATGATTTTTTTATATATGTATTAATTTAGTATCATCTTTTCAAATGTCCTACTTCTGTTAAAAGTAATTGGAATAAGGGTTTTTTCACTAGTCGATAAAGCCAAGTATAACCAAAAATAGCAGGCTCAGTATGAGATGGGGGTTGCAGCATTTTTGGCATATAGTCTTCCACACACATACTTTTCAGCTATGATATGACACAGGCTATGCCATACCACAGACTACCAGTATTATGGAAAAGACCCAGTAAATCCTTCAAGCTTGAAAGTCCCCTTGACTTCTTTAGGCATTCTATTCACGAAGGATTGCACCAGCCAACATGTTCAGCAAAATGCATGGGTGTGACAGGCCTCTCACTTTCCTCTCATGCATTTTGTTGCATAATGTTGTAATTTGTAGCAATGCTGATTACTTATGGGGCAAGGCTCTTTTTCACTAATGCATGGTGTCTCCAAACCATACAGCTGCTGTTGAGTGTCTCACCAGTTTTCCTTCTCAAATAATTGGGCCTTTTTGGTAAGATAAATTGTAGATGAATCAGACATAATGGATTTCAGGCCCTATACAGAGTGATTTAGGTTTTCCCTTATGCATCCTTAAAAGAATTTATTTGTTCTTGTATTTAATCTGATCCAACTAAGAATAAGTTCTACTACAGAGGGCACAACACTGACCCCTGCCCTCCAATACTCTTAAACATTTCTATAGAGTCATGGTATTCTCCTTCTACACCATAAGTGTCAAGGCTCTTTTCAGAGTGCTATTTTCTTTCTCCTCTATATACTATTTCTCTGATCTAAATCCCTCTTTCTGGAATGCAGAGTCAGTCACATGAAGCTCCTAACTACTGCCAGCATGAGGAACGTGGAATAAAGCTGAAATCCACCAATTACCCAATCATACTGAAACCCATCAACAATGTGGTAAAGAACTAATAGTGAAGCACAAAGATAGAGCTGATTATTCGTTCTGTAAATATGTTTTTTGTTTCAGGTTTTAGCTCCACGGAGAGTGAGAGAGAGAAACATGGGGCCTGATCCTAAGAAGTTCTGAGTACCCCGAGGTCCTCTCGACTGCAGCTCAGCATCTTGTATGGGTAGGCTCAAGCAAAATTTCAGTGCACATAAAGGAATACTTTTTAGGGGACAGAATGAGTAGATCCTAACTGTATGAGTAGCCACACTGAAGTAAATGAGATTTCTTAAGGAGAAAGATGCTACTTAACAAGAGGAAAGAAATCTGGCCCTAGCATAACAACAATAGTGTGGTTTACCAATACAGTACCTGTAGTTTAACGTTATTTTGTAGAGAAAAAAAAAAACAGAAAAACTTAGCAAGAGAGGAGTCTGTATATTTTATATTTATTTTAACTGACCATTAGACATTACAGAGCCCAGCATTATGCTGTCTCTACCTACAATTTATTTGAAATCTACCGGTAGTCATGAACTCATTATTCTAATGTTCATTCAGGATCCAACATGCCACCCTTACTCTCTCTGGGTAAGATTTTTCAAAAGCACTTAAGTGATTTAGCAGCATCACTCCCATTGAAAATTAATGGAACATGTGCTGCAAAGTAACTTAAACTCTTGAAAAGCCCAACCACTGAGTAGGATGTTTCTCGCATGAGTAATCCCATCAAAGTTCACAGAAATACCCGGGGTGAGAAAGATGACTGAAAAAGACAGTGTAACTGGGCATTCAGTGAATCTTTCACCTAGGAAGTCTTGGCTATTCTATACCACTTTCGCAGTTTTTTCTTCTTACCATATTTTATCCTTGATGTGTTATACCTTTTCTAGCTCACTTCCATTCAATATTTACCCAGCTACAGCAAACAGATCCGTTTGTGTTATAAATATGGCAAGAAAGAAAAGTATGTTGGACAGATGACAACAAAGGAATAATGCTGGATTCTGGTTTCACACATCACGAGATGTAAGTTAACATTTCATTTCAAAGGCCACACTGATGTAAAATGTGAAAAACACATTGTTAAAATGTGTTTTTGTTTAAAAGTAAAATTTCAACTTTAACAACTGATAGAATGAAATGCCAAGGTTTATGAAGATTTTGATTAAAGAGCATCTCCTGTACACAAAATCTATCTGATGGCAAATACCCTTTAATTAGTGCAGGAATAAGAACCTCCCCACAATAACAGTTTTTCTCTCTCCTCATTGAAACCACACTGTCAAGGACACCTTCCAGCCACAGCTGCCCCATTAGGGTGGGCTATGTAGAAAAGATAAAACAAACTTTAGCTATATTTACTTTCCCTATAAATCTCTATAGATCTGAAGGGAGGACATTGTGTGTGTATTCCTCCTGCCCCCTATGTTCTCTCTCCCTTTCCCCAAGGGTGGACTCAGACACCCAGAGAGTAGGTGGAAAGTTGCCCTGGAGATAGATTAACTCCCGCTTTTGCTTGAACTGTATGTGGGGGCAATCCAGGCCATTATGGGGTTCTGGGGTAAGAAAAAAGAATAAATTCAGATTACCACAAGGGGTACAAATTTCCTATTCTCACAAAAAATATTCAGACAAAGGTCCAAATTCTACCCTAAAATTTTCACCACAGAATCTAGGCAAGAGGATAATTTGGGGTGATTTTGCAGCTCGCAATAGTCTCTAGCAAAATCTTGATATGGTTACTTTCTACCTGGCTGACAGACAATGGATCTCTCTGTCCTCCACATTTCTACTCTCCAGTCCTTAAAAGGAGATAGGAGTTAGGAGAAAGGATTTCAGACTAACTGCACAACTTCCAATGCTATCCATCTTCAATCACTGTTCTTTGCCTACTATTCAAATATGCCTTTTGGAATGGACAGCTTGGTTTCTGTAGTCCCTTCTGATGTGGAGCTACTGGGATATGTGAAGTTAGTAATGAAAAGCTTGACATGCAAAAATCAGTATTTAATAGGTTTGGCATGGGACATTCCAGGGATTTTTGCTTCATCAGCTAAATGTCAGCTATTATGTACTGCAGAGGAAAAGGATGATCAACACTGTGCTCCTGTCTTCCCTTCAGACCACCTATAGATAGCTATGTTCCCTAAGGAATAGCTTCCCTGTGGCTTTAACTCAGGTGACTGGCACTCAGGTGATTGGCACTTGAGTTAGCTTAGCCCAGGTGTTAGCAGCCACACTGCAAAACCCTACCTGAGTTACTGCGTCCTCACTGGTGCTGCATTCAACCAAGTGTGTCACTAGAACTTTTGGGGACATATCCTGTGTTTCTTTTGTTATGCAGTAAGCTGAGTCACTCTATCATTTTTTCCCAGTGGATTTTGAGAGAATGTATCTGACTTTTGTGGCACAGAGGAAGGAATTTTGAGAAAGTACTAGAAGACTATCAGCACCTGAGTGGTTTAGTGTGCATCTTCCCTGCCAAATGGACATTTACCAGCCCAACTGAAAGTAGAAACGAAGTTCTTGCCTTCATCCTCAGCCATGTAAGTTAGCTTGTATTGAACGCACCACTTACCTTGAGTGAGACATTTTTGTGTGTGGAACAGAGAGGAGATAGGAGCAACATCAGTGTATGAAGCTAGGCTAGGCTAGGCTAACTGCTGTGAAGATATACCCTAAGAGTTCAAGTAATTCCCAGGCTAATTCACTTGACACTGTGATATGCCCTCTCAAAATCTATACAACACTTGCACAGATCTCCTTCCTGAACAAAGCATTCTGTTGCATCCAGTTTGCATTTGACAGTTACATAGAGCAGGAGTCTCCAAACTTTATGAGATGAGGGCCATATTAGATTTTTGAAGGGGCTTCATGGGCTGAAGCAACTGTGAAAAAATTCAATATATGCAAGTAAGCCCCCTTTGCTCCTCTGGACACTGCCGCCCCAGCCCCCTTTGCTCCTCCGGCCGCTGCCACACCCTCCCCCTTTACTCCTCCGGACACTGCCAAGGGGACACGCACCCCTCCGCACATGGGGCAACAGCTTGCAGGGTGGGGGGCAGTGGTGGCTTCTCCATGTGCCTGCTTGGCGTGCCTGCTCAGCTGGAGGGGCGTACAAATTTAAGCCACGGGCTGGATCCGGCCCCTGGGCTGTAGTTTGGAGACCCCTGCCATAGAGTGTCGTCTCAGAGTGAAGTCATCAGCACCTTCTATGTCTCATTCAGAACTAGACATTATTTTCATGTAGTCTTTCACTCAGCAGTCTTTTCCCTTTTTCCTCAGCTCTATTGCAAGAACACCAACTCTCTAACCTCTTGATTGCTAATACATTTGTCTGTCTCTCGTCCCCTTTTCCAAACTTACTATACAGTGAAAATATTATTGCTCATTTCCAAGCCTTAAGCATTTTTTTCTGATCTCTAGGTACAGTTTTTTCAAGTGCCGTGTCTTTGGCCAGGTATACACGAGAAGAGGGGTTTCTGATAAATCTATACCAGTATAACTATGCCAGCAAACACTCTTAGGGTAAAGCAGTTTATACTGGTAAAAAGTGATTAAGGTAATATATCTTATACAGGTTTGGTGACCGCAATAAGGTATACCAGCAAAAATATTTTTATATCTGTATAACTTTGCCTACACAAGGGTGTTTGCCAGTGTAGAAATGTCACAAAATAATCACCCCTCTCCCAGTCAACATTGCTATACTGGCAAAATTTTCTAGCATAGGCATGGCCTTTAACACTAAGGGGGAAATCCTACTTCAACTGGAGTCAATAGCTAAATTCCTACTGACTTCAATGCGAGCAGTAGTAATTTCCTCCCCTGATCCGGCTGCAATTTGTTTGCAGAAGCTATTTGTTGAATAACTACAAAGAGCAAACTGATTTGTAAACATCAAAGTCTGTGAATGATTCACAAACAGAAAAAAGGGACTGATCACCACATACATGTCTATCAGTAGCTTTAATTTAACTTACTCCTTGCAATGTCTGGCTACCCTACCTGAGCTTGTCCAGAAAAAGCGTCACAGTGTACTTTAATGAAACATATTTTAAATAACGTACAAATCCATATCAAATGAGCTGGGTTGTTGCGCAGCTTGAAACAACAAATGAATTGTTCTGCCACTCCCTTTTCTGTAAAGTTTAAAGGCCTTTCTTTTTCAGACTTTGGAACAATGTCAGAAACCCGTGTTAAAACCTGACAAAATTCTTGTCTTTAACAGCTTTGCAAAGCAAACTCGTCACTGTTCAATATGCCAACTAAAATGTGTAATTAGAACTCACATAATTGAAATGAATTATATTTAAGCAATTTTGCTGTACAAGGGAACAATCAGTTATCTATTAACACTCCTGCAGAGGGACTGCACACAGCTTTTCCTATATCCATGCTGCCCAAGCAAAAGCCCGATCAAAATTCATTGAAATCAATGGGAACCTTTCCAGTAGGCTTTGGATCATGCCATGAAAGACAAGTTCTGCATTTGGCACCCTGTTCTATAGTATCTCCCTACAGATTCTTCGTGAATTAGAGGTAAAAATTTCTAGAATCATCATCAGCATTCCCTTTGCAGCCTGCCATAATTACTGAGCCCAAAGGATCAGAGTACAGCACAACTGCTGACATCTAGCTACTCCACTCTATCCACTGGTGCCATAAAATACAAAGGATGACAAAGAAAATGGTGAGGAAATGGACAGTAATTATGACAAAGAGAATATAGAATAGGGATGGGAAGAAAGATAAGTGGGAAAAAAAGAGACAGAGACTGAGTTTGAGAAGAGGTAGAACAGAAGGAGGAACCAAATTATTCCAGCCAACGAAAGGGAAATAAATACCCTGAATTTATTAAAAAGATCTGAACAGAGGAGACACAGAAAGGATCAGTCAAATGCAGTTTATGAACACAAGAATCAGAAGCATTTTTGCATGTGTCCAACTATAATCTGTTTAGTAGAAAGTAATGACAATGAATCACTCTTCCTGTCCGTACTTTCTACTTCTCAGCCAATATTCTCACATGGGCCCCAACCCTGTAAGCACAGGCATAACTTTGTAATTAATGGGGTCACTCCTGCTTAAAGTTAAACATGTTTAATGGATCAAGGCCTTAATATGAGAAGTTTTTCTCCTAATCCTTGATATCATTATACTTTTTAAAATTGATAAAAATAAGACAAAGAATTAATTTTATACTTAGCCCTTATATACCATTTTCTATCAGTAACTCTCAAAGCACTTTACAAAGGAGGTCCATATTATTATCCCAGTTTACATCTGGGAAATCTGAGGCACAGAGATGTAAATTTTTAAACTCAATAGGTGTTAAAATTAGTGGTAGTTGGAGCATTTCACCACAGCTATACACTGGATTTCCTGCTGTACCAGCACTTGTTAAATACTGTACCTGTTCCATTTAATTCAACAGCTTGATTTTAAAAAAATCATAGATGATTGACATATCTATGGTTTCAACACTTTAAAGGCATTATAACAGATTATCATTGGTTTCATAAGGAAGTGGGTTGGACCCTGGATGTTTTAATCTAACTTCCCCCCCACTCCCTTCTTCCCCACCCCAAAAAAATTAATTAATCATATACTAGAATTGTCACAGTAGCTTTACTCAGCATGATATGGCACTGGCATTCATGGGTGATCACATGAGAATGTTTCACTGGAAGTACACACCTCTCATTACTGTCACTCATAAGATGGCACTGGATGTGCTCATAAGTAATACGGTGACTTATTACAAAATAATATATTTTTATGAAATTGTGTATTTGTTGTTCAATCCATATGAGGAGAATTATATGGATGCTTAAACTTTTAGAGAGGAGCAGCAATTTAGGGCCTGCTCCAATGCTCTCTGAAGTACAGTAGAACCTCAGAGTTATGAACGCCTCGGAAACGGAGCCTGTTCATAACTTTGAAATGTTCATAACCCAGAACACAACATTATTGTGGTTCTTTCAAAAGTTTACAACTGAACATTGACTTAATAGACATTTGAAACTTTACTATGCAGACAAAAAAATGCTGCTTTTAACCACCTTAATTTAAATGGAACAAGCACAGAAAAAATTTCCTTACCTTTCCCTTTATCTTTTTAGTAGTTTATATATAACACAGTACTGTACTGTATTTCCTTATTTAATTTTTTGTTTTGTCTCGGCTGCTGTCTGATTGTGTACTTACAGTTCCAAATGAGGTGTGTGGTTGACTGGTGTTTGTTACTCTGCAGTCCTACTGTAATTGGAAAGACTTGAGCTGTCTTCCATGGGCTATGGGTGGGGCTTGGTCATTTGTAGATTTCAATAATGAACAGGGTGTTATGCAAAGAAACTCAGCCTGAGCTGAGCTCAGCTTTAGAGCACTTCCTTATTGTTTTTCAGCAAGTTTGAACTTTGAGCCTATACCAGTTAGCAGAAGAATATAAGCACCTGTATCCTTGTATAATTTACCTTTATCATGTATAAACTCATTTCCTGGGCCATAATTGCAGACCAGTCGCAGCACTAATGTTAGTAAAAGTCCTGAGATTCTATTTTAAACATTTGTAATTCTTGAATGAAAGAAGGAAAAAAAGTGCAAATTATTACATTTTTTAAGGTGTACATACCATGTCTTGGAGAACAGGAGTGAAGACCTTAATATTATCTGTATTTTTAACTGGGTGAGTTAAAAGTAGATTCAGAGCTCTGGGTATACAATGATTGATAGCCTAAGAGCTCCAGCATCATTACAATGTAAATGAAAGTGTCTCATTTTGTCAAAGATATGTAAGGAAAGTTGAGAGGGCTAGTTTACAGCATCTATCAGTGAAATTGAGTGGATGGTCATGTGGTTAAGGTACTGGACTGAAAAGAGATACATTTAGCTCTTGGGTCGGCCAGATGTCAAATGTGAACTTGGGAAAATTATCTCCATAAAATAGGAATAATATTTTCCTGTCTTAAAAGGAAGCTGATATACAATTAAATTCATAAAAATGTTTAGGTATGTCAATATTGAGTGCTATAAAAATGATAAACAAGACATCAGAAAGCTCAACATTAAGTGGTAACTGAAAGTATTTGCAGGAGCTTTGACCGATCTATGTGAATGTTATAAGCATCACAAGAGCAAGTCTAGAAGAGGGAATTTTCCAGGAGCTCAGCTTCTGCAAAGCCCCTGACTCTAGTGACTGATCTTTCTCTGGCTGGACTCTGGGGGACAAGAGTTACTGCTGCTCCCTGCACTATTCCTGCATCTGGCCCTACTCCTACAAACACTTATGTAAAGTCAGTGAGATTATTCACATTAATAAAGTTACACACTTGCCTAAGTGTTTGCAGGATTGGGGCCTCAATACTATACATGGGTCTATTATTTTTAATTATTTTTAAATGGAAATGAGAAAGTTTCACTTTATTTTAACTTAGAAATTAATTTGATTAGTTGTAGAAATGTATTCCACTAACAAATGGCCCTAACAAATAAGTAGCAGTTACATCAAGGTTCCACATGGCTACATTACAGAGGACAAAAAAATCACCAAAAAAATTTGTAGCAGTCTATTATTCTGCAAATTAATGAGCTTTCCTTACAGATTTTTGACATGAGACACATTCATTTACATTGTAATGATGCTGGAACTCTTAGGCTATCAGTCATAATATATCCAGAGCTTTAAATCTTGGTATAACTTGCCCAATTAAAAATACTGTATCTAAATCATATTCAGTAATATTCTCCATTGCACATCTTAAAAATTATAATAATTTCCACTTATATTGCTTCTTTCATTCAAGAATAACAACAATTTAAATTAGGATCTCAGCACTTTTACTAATATCAGGTTGTTTGTGAAGAACAAAACCATTAATACACCCATTTCACAAGTAGCTACACTTTGGCATGGAGAAGTTATGTTCCCTGGCCAATGAGACTGTTACTCAGTAACAGAGCTAGGAATACAACACTGCAGCCACTGCACTTGTATACGTGGTGTCACTGATTTTTTTTTCTAAGTAGCAATATGATGTGCATAGAAAGGTAGTCACAATTTCTAAATCAACAAAAGTGAAGATATTCTGAGATCATGCTAGTTCGCTGGCCTCAACTTACCCTTTCGTGTCTAGCTATTGCAGCTGTTTCAGATGGAGTTATTTACAAGATGCTTCATGTATAATGCAAAATGCTCCAGGCCAGGGTGGCTATTCCTCTGAAAAGTGCTAATTCTGTTCATGACATTACAATTGGTTGCTTCAGAAATGATGTGAAAAGACATTTACCACAGTTGAATCTGACCTAATCAACGCTAATTAATCAGCAACTATTAGCAAAAAGGTGTTCCAATCCTTGTAAAAGTAGGAAGTATGCTTACCTTAATTTTTCCCCACTTGTTAGGTATCATAGAATATCAGGGTTGGAAGGGACCTCATGAGGTCATCTAGACCAACCCCCTGCTCAAAGCACGACCAACCTCAACTAAATCATCCCAGCCAGGGCTTTGTCAAGGCTGACCTTAAAAACCTCATCAGATTCTGGACTGGTCAGTGCTAATTAATCAGGTGGAGTTGAGCACAGAGCAGTGTCAGAAATGGATACAAAGGAAAGAGCCTTCAGGTCATGGAACACAGATTAGGAGTATCAACTTTGGCAGATTGTGTTGGAGCAATTCTTCTTTCACATGAGTTCATGGTTTTTCCTGGGAAGCCACATCACTCATTAAGGAAGGCTGCCTCTTTGTGAAAGGATTGTCTGTAAAGCATACTCTGCTTGCTATGACTTGTGGCTTCTTTCCTATAGTGAAAAAAATGGACTGAGCCTTCCCTATATTTGAAATTCTCATGCAAACACCTGTTCAGCCAAACACCTGTTCAGCCAAAAACCTGCCCAGAGACAAAAGCATGACTGTGTGCTAACTCTTTGTGAAAGATACCCTGCAGCGAATGGGCAAAAGATTTGCGGGGTGAGAAGCAGATACAAGTTACTTGTTTTCTTTGTTGATCTTTTGATTGTTACATGGCCAGTTTTATTAGAGAAACTCAGTACTGACAAGGGTTGGATTTCTCTTTACCCAGATCCCAATGGGACAAAAGTAGCTGCAACATATTAAAGAATCAACCCTTTTTATTAACACTTCTCGCCCTAGACAATCCAAGGAGCGACCAGACCTAGAGGATAAACAACGTCCCGATCCCTGGAAGTGGTCCCCGTAGGACGGGCTGGAGGTATCGCCCCTGCCGGTGCTATAGCTGTTGGATAAACGAACAGAGTCGGTCAGGGTCCAAGGCCGGTCCTTCCCACGAGCTGTGCTGCGTGTGTTGTAATAAACCGAGGAGCGCCCCCTCGAAGCGGCCCAGGGCCTTCCCAGGTAAGTGGCCGCGTTGTGTACGGCTGGCGCTTCCACCCAGGCACAACATCCCCTTCGCCCCGTGTCCCGCCGTAGGGCGCAAGGGGCCGCGTTGGCAGCTTGGACGTGCCCCCGCCAGAAGCCTGGGGCGCGGCCCCACGGGGGTTGGGCCCGCCGGGCTCAGCCGCGCCCCGCGGGGAAGGGAAACACGTTCCCACGGGGCGCTGCTGTCCCTTGGAGCAGAGGCGGTGGCGGCTGAGGAAGCCGGCAGCTCCCAGCCCCGTGGCTCTGATTAGTCCGCAGTCGGCCTCTGCACCTCCCCTTTCCTGGAGGGGTCTGGGAAATGTCCCCTCCTCCGCCCAGCCCTGCCTCAGAGGAAGGCGGGATTCACCTGCCCCCTCCCCCAGGTGTACAAATGTCGGGACAGCCCGCGGCGCCGCACACTCCACCCCTGCGGGCTGCCTGAGCCTCCCCAGCCCCGCCGCACGGCGCGGCTCCCTGGTATCGCTATCCCAGGAATCCCACCCCGGCTTTGGGCGCACGGCAGCGGCTGGGCCATGGCGCGGCTCCCCGGAGCGGGAGGGCTGGAGGCGCTGCTGCTCGTCACGGTGAGTCCCGCGCCCGGCGGGCTGGTGTTGGCGAGGGATCCCGCTGCTGGAGGCTCGGTGCGGGGAGAGGGAAGCGCAGCAGCCGGGCGAGAAGGGCCTCCCGGGATCACACGGGGCCGAGCGGGACTCGAACCGCCTGCAGCCGCACCTCGCCCCGGCGGGCTGGTCTCTGCTCGGACAGCAGCCGCGCTGGAAATGGCGGGCGGGGAGCGCCCGGGCGGGAGCCCTGCTGGGAGCGGGGCGCCCTCAGCGCCTCGGTACTGCCGGGTTTTGCACGTGCACTGAAATGGCTTTGCACAAAACTAGTTGCCGCGCCGCCTGGGGTGCGTCTAGGCGCGTCCTGGTGGGCTGGAGCGGGTATTTCGCTCTATCTTCCAGCTGTTACATGGGACCATGACCACCAGTGACCTCCACCCCACCCGGGCTGGCCTCTGCCTTCAGTGTTTGGACAGGGCTCAGTGAGCCTTCCCTAACCTGCCCGCTCCTGTTGGTTTTGCTTTCGCCTGTCTTGAAGGGATACTGCTAAGTCAAACAAAACTTTCCAAATAAAGAACTCATTTTACTGACATTATTAATATCTTAGATTTTTTTAAAAAATCCCTTTTAATAAGTGAATAAACTTCTCAGTGGTTTTGCTGGCTGTTTATAGTCCGAGCTGATTGGAAACATAATTTGTATCCTATGGAAACTTTTTTTTTTTGGAGGGGGGGGGGGGAGTTGGCGGGCAGGGAAATAATCCCAAATTGGGATGAAAAATCAAAATTTCAAAAAATGCCATGGGACTGTGCAGCCCATCAGGTGAAGAACTGGATGAACTGGCCTCCCTGCCTGTCTTCCATTGAAAATGTTGAAATTGACACATTCCCATGAAAGATTTCACTTCCACTGAAATCTCCATTTTCAAATGGAAAACTGTTCAGCTGATTTTCTTTTTGACCCAGTCATTTATAGTTTCCTAAGCTACAGACAATAACAGCAATCTATAGGGACAACATCAACTTAAAAGTTACCTTCGTTGGAAAATGTTTTACTTGCTTTTGTAAGAGTTACACTGGGTGAACTTACAAATTTTAACTGGTTTGAAGTTTTCACTAGTTTTATCAGTATTCCTGATCCCCGAGGGGGATCCATATGTGAGGCCCCTTGTTCTGATGCACAGACTATTGGCTTTTGCTAGACTAGGAAAAAGGAGCTTTTTCTCAGTTGTTAGCTCAAGCCAAGCCAGAATCATAGACTATAATCCAACTTGTTAAATCAAGCTAATAGTGTCTACGTTGGTGTCAGATGGGATATTCCAACAAATAAAGCTAGCTTGATTAAAAAAAGCACCTTTTTTTCCTAGTGGTCCAACTGAGCAAATCAGGTTGGAATATCAGAGTCATTTTATAACATTTTAAATTTATTATGTATAAAAAAGACATTGAAAGGTTTAAAAACAATAATACATATTTAAATTCTACATGTCCTCTACCTTAGAAATATCAGGAATGTCATCTCTTCTCTTTCCTGTGTTTGCTGAAGGTATCTTTGGAGAATTGGAAATAATGGGAGTTTTCTTGGCTCTTAGTTGAAGGGGCTGGTGTGTTGAATCTGTAACAAAGAAAACTTTTATTTCAACGTGTTATCTCTTATCTGAGGCAGTGAGGACTAAACAAAAACAAAAATAAGAGTTTTAAGGAGTGGCTAAATTATGTTCCCAAAACATTTGTTCAAGTTTCATTTTCTTGATACCTGTGATGTCATGATTGCAAGAGACGACCAGGTATCCATAGAGGCTTTTGTTTGTTTACAGAAAAAACAGAATGACAAGATGTGACTCTCCAATGTGAAAAACATTTGGTGGGGCAAACTTTCAGGCCTTCTTCATAAATCCCAAAGAAGCAAATATGGGCTCTTGTGTTCCCCGCCTTTTGTTTTGTGTTTTTGTTTTAACTTAGCAGGGCAAAGTTAGTTTTGTAACAGATAGTTTTTTTATGAATTTTAAATTTGGCCTCATGCTGTCTCTTTAATAATATTAGTTCCTGTCACACTGACTTGTAATGGGTATAAAACATGGTGACTAAGTTGTCCCCTTCTGTGATGAAAGCCATGGGAGGAAACTATTTGCAAAGAAAGTTTTCCCACAACATCCTGTCAGGAGCAGTGTTTTCTCCCCAAATCCACAGAAAAGCATCATGCAGCCTGATGGATTTTCCCAAGTTTTTCCCAGTTGTAGGGTGATATGTGGGAGGTCAGGACTGCCTGCTTGGAGGCCCTGAACCTCTTCAGATTTCTGGTCCCCGGCAGCCTGCCCACTTCACTCCTTGACAGCCCAGCTCCACTGGACACTCTCTTTGGCACAGAAGCTCCCAAAGACTACAGGCGGATCTACAGAAAATTTAATACAGCCCTGTATACTCCATGTCAGCCAACAGGGTAAAAACAATAGTGAAATTTGGCCCCAAATAAAGATTTCAGAATTTGGCTACTATAAGTGACTGGAACTATCTTAACTTTTTGGGCATCTTCTGTCGGGCTGGATGGAGGATAATATGTATCAGTCCTTCTCTGTGCACTTGGCCAGCCCTGTCTCTTCTTACCAGCAGTGTACAGTCCCTGAAATAACTATTGTGAACAGGTTAGTTAAACATCTGTCAGGTATGGGCTAGGTGTACTTAATTCTGCCTTAGCACAGTGGGGTAGAGATGTCCTGTTGACGTCCCTTCCAGCCCTATGTTTCTATGATTCTATTTCCCTGGCTATGCAGTGTCCCAAAGGATGGGGAGAGGTGGTGTGAAAACAGAACCAAGGTTTCACACAGTAGTCCACAAAGCATGCTAACTACGCAGTAGGCAGAGGTGTTCTCTAAACCCACATTAGAATGTAGCAGAGAGAACATTCCACTTATACAGCATAGAGCTTGCTCTGGTTTGCTCTGCATCATCTCATCCCCAATAAAGGGCTGCACCTAGATGGCCCCTTTATATGTCAAAAGTTGAGGCTCGATTCTGATCTCAGAAACATCAGTGTGAATGGGGAGTAACTTCACCACAGTTAAGTATATTGGCACTGCCACCCAAGTAACTTTGGAGGAGTTAGTCTGTCTTCACACCAGTGTAAGTGTACCTCTACACTTGAACTAGAGGTGTAATTTCCAGCTCAGGTAGATTTATGCATGCTAGCTTTGATTTAGCTAGTACAGGGATCAGCAACCTTTTAGAACTGGTGTGCCAAGTCTTCATTTATTCACTCTAATTTAAAGTTTTGCATGCCAGTAATACATTTTAACGTTTTTAGAAGGTCTCTTTCTAGAAGTCTATAATATATAACTAAACTATTGTTGTATGTAAAGTAAATAAGGTTTTGAAAATGTTTAAGAAGCTTCATTTAAAATTAAATTAAAATGCAGAGCCCCTCAGACCAGTGGCAAGGACTCGGGCAGTGTGAGTGCCCCTGAAAATCAGCTCGTGTGCTACCTTTTGCACACGTGCCATAGGTTGCCTACCCCCGAGCTAGCATGATAAAACTAGAAGTGTAGATGCAGAGGTGTGGGTGAAGAGATGGGCACAAGTAAGTATCTAGGGTTACATGCAGGATTGTACTCAGGGCAGCTAGTTCATTCTATCACCTGCATTGCTATGGCCACACTTCTGTTTTCAGTGTACAAGCTGGATCAAAGCTAGTGTGTGTACTTCCACCCAAGCTAGAAATAACACTTCCAGCTCCAGACATACCTTAAATGAGATCAGACTCTGACTCATGGTGTTTAAACAGAGGGCTTTGTTACAAGGGTGGAGTATACTCGTTCTCATCCTCTTGAATAGGTAATTTTTCTGTTAGCAATCCCCAAAACATAATTCTGAGCTTCTAGTCATTTAAGTGAAAGGCCTTCAAGGGTTTCCCTAGAAAATATGCTTCTGTTAAAGAAATTTTAAATTAACACTGAAGAGACCTGTGTATTTTGATTTTAATTTTAGATGGTTACATGAAATCAGAGCACTACATTACATTTTTTACTACTGAAAAATCTTTATCTCTACCTTGTGATGTATACAGTTTTCCTAATCCTCTGAAAACCTTTAATGCAAAGCAATACATTGCTGTGGAAACAAAAATTCAGATGTCAATACCTATTTGGAAATATCATTTTTCAATAACACATGGAAGAGTTGTAGACAAAGGAAGTGCCAATATTAAACTAGCAGCCCTTTAAAAGTTTCTACCAATAAAAAATAAAACCATACAAACAAAAACCAAAGTGTCAGTCAATCAAATCAAATCTGTGGTTTGGGCTCTTTAAATGAAAAGATGTCAGTCCTACTTAGCGTATTTAACTGGTGTTTTTGTTTCTATTTTACTGCTATCCGTTGTTTTAAATGTTCATTCTCCTTGTCTTTAGTTACAGCAAAATTATTCCTGTCATGGCTGTTGCCCTCTTACTTGGGTGCAGTTCTGAGAAAGTGATATTGTTTAAATGGAAATTAATAGTTTCTTCAGTCCTGCACCTGCTGGGAAAGAGGGTTAATCACAGGGAAATTTTGTGACAGTCCTACATTAAAATTTTGTTGTATCACTAACTCAAAGGAAATAACACAGGTATTTTAACCTGATGTGAGAGAGAATGTCCGCATTAGCAAACAAGAATGTGCAATGTAGTTGGCTAGATTTCCAGCAAGATATTTCATATTATCACTACCTATAATATGATCTGTTGCCTTTTTTTCTTTGAATTCTGCTACACTACCTGATAGTCTGAATGGTAATGTTTGTATGTTGTTCAAAGTAATGTGAATAATAAATTACAAACTAGGGCTCCAATCCACCATCAGGCTTCATGCAGGCAGACCTCCTGAACCCATGCAGATTCCAGATAATTTCAAAGGGATGTCCACAGGCATAGGACACCATTTGTATAGAACAAACATCAGGATTGGGGCTTAGAATGGTCAGTATGTTTATTTCAAAATTGTAATTATAGCAATAAAAGAGTATTGAGTTCTGGAGATGAATTTCAAATATGGAATCTGGTTTCATTTATTTTTGATAAGTGGGCTTAATTGTAGTGTTACTTAAAACAACACTTCTCTGTTTGTGAAATAGGCAAATGGTGTCTGTGGAGGATTGTGTCCTGTATAACAAAGATCAGTCCTGGAACAGACACCTATCTTGGGGTGGATATGCATCTGTCTTCTAACATGCTGGAGCTTGAGATAGACCAGGGGTCAGCAACCTTTTAGAACTGGTGTGCCAAGTCTTCATTTATTCACTCTAATTTAAGGTTTCACATGCCAGTAATACATGTTAATGTTTTTAGAAGATCTTTCTATAAGTCTAACATATAACTAAACTATTGTTGTATGTAAAATAAATAAGGTTTTTAAAATGTTTAAGAAGCTCCATTTAAAATTAAATTAAAATGCGGAGTCCCCCAGACTGGTGGCCAGGACCCAGGCAGTGTGAATGCCACTGAAAATCAGCTCACGTGCCGCCTTCGGCACGCATGCCATAGTTTGCCTTCCCCTGAGATAGACAATGGGTCTATGAAAACACTGACCATGGTGCTAAGCACAGGGAGACAACAATGGAAAGTGCTTTTAGGTAATATGTCAGTTTCCTTAAAACAATAGCCTGTAACTAAGTCTTGGCCACTTGGGGTGTGTATGTGTATGTATGTGTGTGTGTATATATATATCCTGCATGTCCGCAGACTCATGCTAGTGGAGCTCTCACTAGTGTGCTAGAAATAGCTGAGTAGATGACCCTTGGACATTGCAGCTTCGGTTCTGAAGGCTTCCCTCACCCAGTCTTCAGAGCCCAAGCTCTAGTCTGAGCCACTATGTCTACATAACTATTTTTAGCATGTTAGCTGAAGCCCTGCTAGCACGAGTCTCTGGATGTGGGCTGAGAGGCTCACTCCCAGATGTAGTGTAGACTTACCCATAGCAGCATTTTTTGTAGAAACCTGTCAGATTTGATTTTAATTCTAATTTAATAAAAATATTTGTTTGTTTGTTTAACCAGCTTTGATTTTATTTTCTGTCTTTTTTTTCTCTATACTGCCAATAAAGCCTGATCTAATTTGTAATGACTGGAATTGGGTGTAGTGACAAATTCAAGACAGTGCCAGCTGGAGTGTGAATGTGGAATGTGAAGTTTGACTACCAGGGAGGCTGAAGGCTTGTCTACCCATGTAGCGCAAAGTGTGTGTATTGTAGTCTATATATCTGCAATAACAACATTACCTACGCCAATAGGAGGGGTTCTCCGATCGGCATAGGTAATCCACCTCCCTGAGAGGCAGTAGGTAGGTTGACAAGAGTTCTTCTGTTGACATCTTATATCTATATGGGGACCTAGGTCAGCTTTATGATATCGCTCAGGGTTGTGGATTTTTCCCACCTCTGAGCAGTGTAGTTGAGTCAGTCTAATTTGCTAGTGCAGATCAGCCTTGGGTCAGAAGTAGCATAATAATGTATGCACCTACTCAAAGGTAACAGAAGTTGTGATCTCTTGTCACCCCACAGTGCCAAAAAGGAGCTTTTGTAAACCATCAGATTCACAGGGAGCACTGAACCTCTCTCTACACTCAGAAAACATCACAGAAACATTTAAAATACTAACAAAAATGAAAAGGTGTATGCTTTTAAGAAGTTTAATAATGAAGAAATACATAAATGAGTTAAGATTCTTACTCATTATTGGCTTGATTCACCTAGGTAGTAAATGGCTTCAGCTCATCTACTGGTTTCAGTGGAAACTGAGTATTCAGTAAATAAGACGAGGAAGACTTTGTAGCACCTTAGAGACTAACCAGTTTATTTCAGCATAAGCTTTCGTGGGCTGTAGCCCACTTCATCGGATGCATAGAATGGAACAGAAGTAAGATGCATTTATTTGCACAGAAAGCAAAAAAAAAAAAAAGGTTGTACATTCGAATTGGTATGCTAATGTACAACCTTTTTTTTGCTTTCTGTGTGTATAAATGGATCTTACTTCTGTTCCATTCTATGCATCCGATGAAGTGGGCTACAGCCCACGAAAGCTTATGCTGAAATAAACTGGTTAGTCTCTAAGGTGCTACAAAGTCTTCCTCGTCTTATTTACGGATACAGACTAACACGGCTGCTAATCTTAAACTTGGGTATTCAGTGGTTCTCTGAATTTATCCTTGCACACACATGTGGGTAGATATAAACTTCACATTGACTTAAATGCAGTTTTAAAACAATCTGTGCTCATTGGTATGAGAACTTAAGCACATTTACAATTTTTTTTTTTTTTTAAGTTTTACTTAATCTTTAAAATATATTGATTAACAAACCCTGTGGTGGGGATAGTCTCATTCAGCCCTTAGATTAGATTAGATTTTAGAAGGCCTGGCACTGGCCCTAAATTGTATTTGTCAATTTCGCTATTGGTTGTCCTGATAGGATGCAAACATCAACAAATGGCTAGCTAGGCAGCTGATACGGAAATGCCTGCAAAATCTTATACTTGGACCTCGAGCCCCTTTTAAAAAAAAAAATGGATTCAAAGGACTTTTTCTGTTTATTATGCAATGGACACGAAGAAGGTTAAATTTCTCATTTTAGTTCTTGGATAATCTCTCTTTATCAAAGGATTTTTACAGCCCCCTCTTGGCAGTATCCAATACACTGACACATGGAGCACAGATTTCTCAGCACTAAGTAAAATCCTATAAACACTTATGCATATGACTATCTTTACATGGTTAAGTAGTCCCTTTGACTCTGATCCTGGGCCAGAGCCCAGCAAAATCAAGTCCTCCATGCAGAAAGTTAAGAACATGTGTATGTGTTTAGCATTATAGTCAAAAATTTTGACACACATATGAAAGAGAGAATTTTTATGTTTGGCAACTTCTCTAATCACAATGAGACTTAACTTCATTACGTGACAAGCTTAATTTTTTCCTCAATGATACTTGTAACACAAAGCAAATATGAAATATCTAAGTTTTAGAAATGCTAGATTTCTAGATTTAATTATTTTAGGAAAGCATAAAGGACTAAATCTTAGTTTGATAAAACTCAAAAGGAATTTTGCCATTGAGATCAATGGGACCAGGTTCTCCCCCATAAAGCAGTTATATTCTTCCCCTCAAACTGCTTTCTTGACAAAAAGCCAGTGATACGGCTTTTGATAATGGATGCTATTTGTACTGAGTGTAGTGTCTAGACGCTCCAGTTGAGGAGCAGGATCCCATGGTGCCAGGCACTCTACCTACATAAAGTAAAAATACAGCTTCCAACTCAAAATGTTTACAATCTAAACATACGAGACCGATTTTTGGAGGCTTTGTATGCTTTTTTAATAAAAGAAACTACAGTCACGATTAAGGCACACATTTAATTTTACTTTGTAGCAGCCTACCCATGAATCCTTGCAAGTGTACATTTTCTACTCATTGGGTGAAATTGTGACCTTACTAAAACCCATGAAAAAACTCCCATTGACTTCACCAAGGCTAGGCTTTCATCCATCAAGTTTGTATGTATGTTTCATATTCTGTCAGTGAAGTGTGATTTCTTTCTATGGGCTGCATTCTCATCTGTGCTGTAGCAGATTCTTTTTGTTTGCAAACAAAACTGAAATTAGCAGAGGGGGTAAAACATTTTGCTCTATTAAACATTGTGTTGGGCTGCTGATCCAACTCCCATTGAACACATTGGAAACACTTCAGAATAACCAGATCAGGGCCTTATGGCTCCAATCAGCAGCCCTCTACATAACAAGAATGCTCTGTGTCTGCTCTGTGTAGTGACCAGGGAGCAAAGAAGTTTCACAAAGGGGAACTCTGCATCTCCATCCCTGTCACAGAGCTAAGGCTCCACACCAGGCCCTCTGTTGCAGTAGGTGATTAGTTGGGATTTTAGTAACATAGCCAATGTGTCCACAAGATGGTTGGATATGCTACATGATATATAGGGTGAGTTACAGAAGGCCTTTCTAGGCTACTTTAGTGCTATGGGCACCGCCTTCCAGTCATGGCGGAGAATGCCATTTCCTGACTCAGCTCAACACATGCATAGTTCCCAACTTTTATTCACTTCGTCTTTTGGTCCAATATTTAAAGTTTTTGTGGGGTATTAAATTGTAGAGAGATGTTGAGCTCTCTCTGTAGCTCCTGCCAGCATTTTTGTCACTGTTCAGGTATTGTGATTGCATCTTCTGTTACCCTTTAGTAAATGCATTGGTTGTTATGCCTCTCCCAATATCAGACATCAGGTTCTTTCTCATGGTGGCCACCCTAAATTTATACCCAATTTATGTTTCTGCATCCAGTTCCAGTTAGCACAAATTAAACCAGATTTCTCTGGCAGAATTATCCTTCAGGATACATAGGCTAGGAAAGACCTCTTCACGAACAGTTTTTTGGTTCTCAATGTGAAACAACATTCAGTCCAATCTTCCGACAGCACCCACTAAATAGTGTGGGGAAAGAAATAAAGCCTCCTGCAGAAGTTGAAAGGATAGTTGTAGAGAAACTGAGAGCAACTACATCTTGTTACTCTATGATACTATCATTTTAGATGCAGTTGTAATAAAAAATAAATAGCTGAAATAGGCAGCTCTTCCTTTTACAATTTCACCTCTAAATGGTAGTAGTGAGTGTCAGTGAATGCAGTGACTAATACTAAATGAGCAGTATGTTAGTAATAATTAAATAACTGCATTGACTTATTTTGTTTAGTAGAATCCATCCTCAACATACAGGATTCTGAAGGCAGTTATTGCTGATGCTGTTGAAATTTGGAAGGAACTGAGTGAGATCTTAAAAAGAGAAATCTGCAATTACAGCGTTAAATTGCAATCATTAAAAAAACAAATGGGACAAGCACCATCTCCAACTCATTTTCTTGCAAATATTCTCAGTACTGAGTACTAAAGTCAAACCTTAACTGCTGAAGAAGAGAAGTTGGCTAACATGGACATCCAGCAATCATTGCTCCATAATGCCAACTCTAATAAACTTCACAGCCAAGAAATGCATGTTTACTGATGATGTTTTAAAGAAAGTCACACCAGTGAACTGGTGGAATTCACATAAGCAGTTTCATTCAGAGACTGCTGTTGTGGTGATTTCACTTTTAACAGCAGTAGTTTCTTCTGCTGGTGTAGAAAGAGAATATTTTCTTCCTTTGGACTAATTCCTTCCAAACTGAGAAATTGTTTGGGACCTGAAAAAGCAGGAAAGCTTGTTTTTTCTCTTCCAGATTATGAACAAACAGGAAAATGAAGGTGAAGACCACTGAGTTAGCTGCAGAAGCCAATATTTTAAGTTTCTCATGTTGACCTGGCTGACATAGTCAATTTAATTTTTATTGTTTTTTTTTAAAAAAATTCATTAACTGTTTTAGTTAACAATTTTAACAAAAACAAACTGGATTTTAAAAAATGTGAATGTTCAAATACATTCAAAAATTCATATATTTGTTTTGTTATAAAATTTTGTTTGCTGTTGAAGGGAAAAAATCCAGAATACATAATGTTGTTGTTTTAGTTAAATAAAACAATTTAAATGTCTGTCTGTCTGTTCTCCTACGACATCATGGCAAGAAAATCTTCCAAATATTAATGATTTAACCTGTTGAACTGGAAATAGTTCACCTCTCAATGACTTCATAAATATCTGCTTCAGTTACCTTTGGTAAATGAAACAACCAATCATTCATTTTTTGATATAGCTGTAAAACTAATCTGAAAAGTTTTCAAAACAAATCACTTAAAAATATGTAGTGTGTACCTTCTAAAAATAAAGCCTACATCTATCTCTGAGTTGTGAAGGATATGTATTCAGGTTATACAAACTATCAAGAATGCATTTTTATGTAGAAATCCATGATTAAATTGAGTCTTCCTGACTAGTGATTCAAATCACTTTGATTTAAATCAAATCCGCCCTGCCTTGCAATATCAGACTCTTACTTGTTTGTTTTGAAGTTTGTTTTGGGTGTAGTTGTATAAGGTGTACCTTAATGCCACTAAACGGATGCAGAATGAATAACATTGAATATATCATTTCTTTGACAGATCTGTTTGAACTTTGGAAATGGACTTCACATAGAGGTAGGCAATGGCTGAGAAATAAATACAATGTCTATGTGTAGAAAAGGTTTTCTGAGCAAACAGTAAACAAGAAAAGACCATTTTACTTCAAACTGGTAAAGAGCTTGAGTTGCTTCGATGTAGACACAACATAAAAGTCATATCTACTGCAGAAATATAATTGAATAGGCCCAGTCCTAAACCCGTCTACATTAATGCTGTTTTCCATTGAGAAAAAACTTCCCTAGAATACTATGGTTGTGATGAATCAACTTTGAGATTCTCTGAGTTAATGGTAGTGATTGTTTGTTAGTTTTTGGCTGGTATCAAGGCGAGAGTCACATGGAGAACTTGGGCACTGCACCACCATCATCTTTTGTGCAGTTTTAGGTATGCACAGAGCATTCCTACTGCACTGGGCCCTGAAAGCAAGACAGTGGACCTAGTCTGAACACCTAGTCAGAGTGTCCCACTGAAGCTTAGGCACGAGTAAGGAACCAAACTGTTCAGCTGTGTTGAGTTAGGGAGCTGCCTTCATGCTCGGCAACCAAACTCTAGGCCTCTCTAGGACTTTAATGGAGGAAACTTAGATGCCTAGGGAGTTTAAGCACCTCGAGGAATAGGCATCCAGCTAAGCAGTGGTTTTGTGAATGCCAGTGGTGCCTGAATGTTGGATTTAGGCATCTAGCTGCCATTTTAGACACCTAAGATTCTGTCATGAATCCCACGCCAGATCTGAATCTGGATACTGAGAGCCACTGCACTGAGTAAGCCAGGCAGGTACGTGGGTCTCCATGAGAAAGAGAATAAGGTAGTGGAAGCAAGGAGTTGACAAGATTATGGCATAAAGGTGGGTAACAAAGAGCCAGTGGGAGGATGAATGTGGAGGGCTCTGGTTCTATGAACAGGGTGGAAGAAGCATCAAAAGAGAGAAGATGAAGGTTGTTGGATGGGGGTGAGGGAGGTTTGAGGGGAAGGCAAACAGGGGAAATGTGAGATAGCCACCACTTTAATTCACATCCATTCTGAGAGATCTGACTAATTCCCAGATGTCTCATAATTTATATTTATATATTTTATTAAACCTGGCCTTTTCAAGTGAGTGTTTAAAAGAAGCAAACACATTTCCTTCTTACGTGGGTTTTCAGGGAAGAGTCTGACCCTTACCATTAAAATAAACTATACTTATTAGAAAAAAAATCTAGGGTAAAATCAGAATGTAAATTTAAACCACCAGCTTGTTTAATTAAAATTACATGCAGAAAATGGCACCCAGAACTTCTAAGCACAGCAGCGGTCAACTGAGAAGAGTATTAGTGGTTAATCCTTAAAATGTAATGTTGGAATTGAAACCTGCTTTTTTCATAGGTTTTTAATCAAGCTGCCAAGAATGATCATCTGTCAAATCAGAATAGTAAAATCAGACAAAAGCGGGAATGGGTTGTTCCACCTGCTACAGTAACGGAAGAGGATGACAGTTTGAAGATTAATCCAATTGCTAAAGTAAGTCAGAGAACACCTGAAACACAGTAAGATGGGAGATGTTATTGAAAGTACGTTGTTGCATGTAAAATATGTCTGTGGCCTACTCTAAACACACAAACTGTTAAGAACACTCTCCAACTCTTCAAGCCAGCAATTTTAAAGAAAATGTTATCCTGGCAATGATCCCAACAATGGAATTTTCAGCATGAATGCTTTGCAGGATTAGGCCAACAGTAACTGTTCTTATTATTCCTTACAAAACTGGGGTTTTCTTCACCAATGTATCTGTTCAACAATGAATAATATGTAATAAATAACTAAAAATCAAACAAATGTAACAGTTGCTGTAGGTTCTACACAACATATGAACAACTTTATTTACGCAGTACTTAGTATATGTGTCCAGTTCCTGTATTTTACAGTGTTTCTTTAAAAGTGGTTGGTTGGTTTGTTTTAAAGAAAAAAAAGTCTGTGGACACTGTTTAATGTTGGTTGGCCTCAATTTTTATGTATCTTTTTCTTCTTTTAGCTCATAAAGTTTATACTCACATTACCTGTATTAAAAAACAACAACCCTATGTTAAAAGAATGTTAACATTACAAAGTCAATCACTGCAAGTTAGGAAATGCCAGAATTAAGGTTGCTTGTGCAACCTTAATTTGTCCCTCCTGCCTTCTGTGTATGCATTATGATACAGTATTTAATTATGTAATCAAATAGTATTTTTTCCCCGTGACCCTGCCTCATTCAGTGCACAGGAAGGTTCGTGCTTTACTCATGAACTGTGTGTTGGTGTCTCTCTCTCTCTCTCCTCATTATTAAATATGTGGCCTCAGGTCTTATTTACTGCACACTGTTCAAACTCTGTTCTGAAGAAGGAATTTTTAATTTTCCTTTGGACTTTTATATGATGCTCATCACTAGAGTATTTGAGTGCTTCACAAACATTAATTAATCGATCTTCATAACACTCTGTGAGGTGTATGTGTGGAGGGGTGATATCCCCATTTTACAGATGGGCTGCAGAGGCACAGAGATATTAAAATCAAAAGTATTCATTGTTTTGAGTGCTCCACTTATGATGCATAAGACCTAATTTTTCAGAGTACTTAGTATTATATAGCAACCAACACCTCTTGACTTCAGTTACAGCTGTTAGTGCTCAGCGCTGCTACAAATCAGAATTCATGGTGTAAAGTTGGGCACCCAGAAAATGAGGAATGCACAGTTAGTTATGGCAAGTGAAAAACTTGTTTTTAAGTGACTTTCTTAACATCACATAGGAAGTCTGTAGCAGAAGGAAGAGCAGAATCCAGTTCTCCAGGAAAACATCCAATTGCCTTAACAATGAGATCCTCAATTCTTTTCTTGCAGTTCCCAGCCTCATTCACTATGCACTTTTCAACTTCCACAACAAATGAGGTAGCAGTTCTACAGCCTCCTTCTCTACCCTGAGTCATCCTTTATTGAATTCATTCATTCAGTGGTCCTATGGAAAAAATATGATCATGTAATTGAATACTGTCACAATGTGTACACTCAGGGAGCATTTCCTGACTTCTGAGTACTTGACTTCACAGCCTTAACATGTAATTTCTTAGGTTTTTAAAAAAGCAAACATCAGAAACAGAAATTCCATTGTGTGGTATAATGACAACAGCAGGACTGGAATCTATAGATCCACTGCACAGTTCTCTGGCACTTGAGCTAAAGGAGTAACTGATAGCAATAATAGTTTTTCATCCTCTGTGTGGATCAGAACTACAAGAGAATGAAATGCACATTTGACAGTGGCGTTGACAGATATTTGCTGATAGCAGAGGACTGGTGAGATTCATCAGTCTGGGATTCCATTTCAGTCTCTGGAGAGAGGTGTGCTGTGGTGCATGTAAACCCTTCTTCTTGTTTCCTTCCCTCCCCACTTATTTCACTGGTCTACAATTTTTTAGAAGTCGTCTGCTTCAGAGAGAAAATGTGATATTTATTATGTATTTTGATGTGCTGAATTCAAATATGACAATTAAAACAACTGGCTACTGTTTCTAAGATTTTTAAGTTTTTACATTTTATGTCTATGTATATTGTGTAGATAGTAGAGTTTTAATCATAAATTGTAAACCTAGGTCTTTTCATGTGTTTACGGTTGCTTTAGATGATATTTCACCTGTCCTGTTTATGTAACACTTTACAAATCAGCAAAAGGGTTATATAAATAAAATGAAGCAAAAGGCAAAAAACTATTATGTACATAGTTTAGTCCTATTCAGTGTCTACTCGGCGCTTCTTGGCTTGTCTCTTGTATTCATTAAATGGAGCATCTCTTGTCACTGTCCAGCAATAGTCTACAAGCATTGATGGGCTCCATTTGCCCTGACAGCATTTCTCCATTGTTGCAATGTCCTGGTGAAATCGCTCGCCGTGCTCGTCGCTCACTGCTCCGCAGTTCGGTGGAAAAAATCTAGATGAGAGTGCAAAAAATGTATCTTTAGTGACATGTTGCAACCAAGGCTTTTGTATGCCTTGAGGAGGTTTTCCACCAAAAACCTGTAGTTGTCTGCCTTGTTGTTTCCGAGAAAATGTATTGCCACTGACTGGAAGGCTTTCCATGCCGTCTTTTCCTTGCCACGCAGTGCATGGTCAAATGCATCATCTTGAAGAAGTTCAGGAATCTGAGGACCAACAGACACCTTCCTTTATCTTAGCTTCACTTAACCTTGGAAATTTTCCACGGAGGTACTTGAAAGCTGCTTGTGTTTTGTCAATGGCCTTGACAAAGTTCTTCATCAGAACCAGCTTGATATGTAAGGGTGGTAACAAAATCTTCCTTGATTCAACAAGTGGTGGATGCTGAACACTTTTCCTCCCAGGCTCCAATGACTGTCAGAGTGGCCAATCTTTCTTGATGTAGTGGGAATCTCTTGCACGACTATCCCATTCGCAGAGAAAACAGCAGTACTTTGTGTATCCAGTCTGCAGACCAAGCAAGAGAGCAACAACCTTCAAATCGCCACAAAGCTGCCACTGATGTAGGTCATAGTTTATGCACCTCAAAAGTTGTTTCATGTTGTCATAGGTTTCCTTCATACGGACTGCATGACCAACTGGAATTGATGGCAAAACATTGCCATTATGCAGCAAAACAGCTTTAAGACTCATCTTCGATGAATCAATGAAGAGTCTCCACTCATCTGGATCGTGAATGATGTTGAGGGCTGCCATCACACCATTGATGTTATTGCAGGCTACAAGATCACCTTCCATGAAGAAGAATGGGACAAGATCCTTTTGACGGTCACGGAACATGGAAACCCTAACATCACCTGCCAGGAGATTCCACTGCTGTAGTCTGGAGCCCAACAGCTCTGCCTTACTCTTGGGTAGTTCCAAATCCCTGACAAGGTCATTCAGTTCAGCTTGTGTTATGAGGTGTGGTTCAGAGGAGGAGGATGGGAGAAAATGTGGGTCCTGTGACATTGATGGTTCAGGACCAGAAGTTTCATCCTCTTCCTCTTCCTCGTCTGACTCAAGTAAGAGTGATTCTGGTGCATCAGGAACCGGCAGTGCTTCTCCGTGGGGTATTGGGTGTATAGCTGATGGAATGTTTGGATAATGCACAGTCCACTTTTTCTTCTTTGACACACCTTTCCCAACTGGAGGCACCATGCAGAAGTAACAATTGCTGGTATGATCTGTTGGCTCTCTCCAAATCATTGGCACTGCAAAAGGCAGAGATTTCCTTTTCCTGTTCAACCACTGGCGAAGATTTGTTGCACAAGTGTTGCAGCATATGTGTGGGGCCCACCTCTTGTCCTGATCTCCAGTTTTGCAGCCAAAATAAAGGTGATAGGCTTTCTTAACCATAGTGGTTATACTGCGCTTTTGTGATGCAAATGTCACTTCACCACAAACATAGCAGACGTTATCTGCACTGTTCACACAAGTACGAGGCATCTCTGCTCACTTTGGCTAAACAGAAATGTGCCCCTTTGCAAAATCAAACACTGACAAATAAGAGAGCACGACACTGTATGATTTCTAGAGCTGATATAGGGCAATTTGTTCAGCAGAGCGATGTAAGCTTCGTTATGTTTGCATCATCCATGACTTCTAGGAATAACATGATGCAGTTCATATCATGTATGAGCCAATACCAGCTTCAGATTGCATCATTCATTGTTTTGCCTAAAAAGCAAGTACTGTCCAAACCCAGTCATAGATTTATTCATAGATCCAGTCAAAGATGTATTTTAGTCATTTCTGGTTTAAATTGAGATCCCTTCCCTTTATAACTCACTTATCCTCCGCCATTCCCATGTCAAGGGTCGTATATACTGACCCAATAGCGTATCTTGAAAACTAGAGCCAATCAACAATTTTAAGCATCATTTTCGTTCTCAGTGACCCAGAATTAGTAAAGTTTGACTACATTTATTTCAGAAGCATTTTGGCTGTAGAGCAGTGTTTCCTGTCTAGTCAAACTTGTCTCTCTTTTCACCCCAACCATGTCCTTATCCCAGTTTCCACTTATCAGGTTTCACATCCAATCTCTTTGCTCCGTCACTTCTTTCTCCCACTCCAGGCTCCCCATCTGAGTCCCAATTTCCAACACCCCTCCCAGTCTGTTGTCTTGCCCAGCCAGGCCCAGACCTTGCCCTGTTTCCCAGTTTTTCATCTGATCTTAGTGTTCCTTCATGCCCACCACCGCTCATCCCCTTACCAGCTCTGTCTCCTTGACCAAGCAATCCCGTCCCCCTGCTCCTCCCCCTGCTGCCTCACCAGTCCCCAGCCTCTCCTTCCCCACAACTTCTAGTCAGAGTTGCATTCCCTCACCCATGCCAGTCTCCTCAGTTCCTTGTTCTGATCTACTCCACTTCCTCCGCACTGAGTCTGGCTCTTGTCCCTCTGCATTTGAGTTAGGCAGCTTCCTCCATCATGCTTCCTTAGTGCCAGCAAGGGATGGCCATTGAAAGTACAGGAAAGCCAGGCTCTCTTCTCTCAGTTACAGTGCCCAGCATGATCCTAGCCCAGAGTATTAATTACAAGGGAGGTCTAATTTTGCGTTTTTAGTGCTGTGCTACCAGAGCATGCTCCAGTCATTCTGTGGTGATGTCACGTGATAATACTACACCATACATAGGAACTATGGGGGAGTGAAGCATGCTCATCACATCTTCAGAAGATTCAGCTACTAAACTCTAAATGTCTTCTGAGCAGGGGCATGAACTGATATTTTTCAAAAGCTATTCACTTGGCCAGATTTGGGCAGATTTACATAAGAATTGCAGAAGGCATATTCTTCATATAAAAATAACCCTTTATACCAATTTTTATGCCCCTGGTCCATAGCATGCGGGCACTAGAGCTATTCAGAAATAAATCCTTAGAACATTTTAAATATTGCAAAATATGTTTCCCAACAATGTTCTCAGAAATGGCTGAACTGTTTTGGCTGAAATTTTCTAAAAAATTCAGTCTGATGAAAACACCCAGCATGGAGAATTTTAGCCAAATGATTTAAGTTTGTCAAAGCTATAAGCAATTGAAAAGAGGATCTTGTAATAGAAAGTCTTGGGCAATCTTAATAATAGACGGTGCTGTCAGCCCTGCCTGTAATGATATAAAGCAAATGTTTTAGGACTAGATTGTATAATTTGCATTGTAGGTGCAGTTCTGAGAAGGATTATGTCTCAGGCCTGGTCTACACTGAGGGAATATGGCATAGCTGAAGTCGATGTACTTAGAGCTACTTACTGCGGTGTCTTCACTGTGGTAAGTCGACTGCTGATGCTCTCCCATCGACTGCATCTGTGCTTCTCGCTCCGGTGGAGTACCGGTATTGCCAGGAGAGCGCTCAGTGGTCGATTTATCGCGTCTTCACTAGACACGCTAAGTCGACCCTTGCCGGATCAATCACTCTGGAGGTAAGGGTAAAAATGCCCGCAGGAGGCTCCCAGAGACACAGCAAAGTGCATACAATTGCTATGTTCCTAATGATGGTACAGTACATTAATTCTGGCATACCCCGTTAATTCTGAGAATCACTACAGAGTGGCGTGGGATGCCGTGATTCTCCTCTTCCACACCTCTCTTGAAGTGCTTCTCAGGTTTGATAGGAAGGAATAGTACCTGCACTCTGTTCTTGCATAGGATATGTGGGGTTCCAGCTCCTTGCATCCTTCACTACCTCTTTGAACCCAAAGAAGGGCCAGGCAAAAGCTGGCCCTTAATTTTGCAATTAGTTATTTATTGTAAAAATATGAGTAAGATGGGTTTTTTTTTTGTCCTTTGTAAAACATTTGTGCCTGAAAATTAAAGAGGATGCACCATAGGTTCCTCTACTTAGTTAGGGCATGTACTACTACATACAAATATATATCTTGCTTGTTGTCCATAGTATGTTTCTATACGTTTTTTAAAGAACTTCCATTTAATGAGTGCAATTTAACTCTGTTGTGTTCCTTTTAGATACATTCTGATCATGAAGAGGATCCAGGGGTGGTAATTACTTACACAATTTCTGGCCAAGGAGTGACAGAACCACCTTATGGATTGTTTGTTATTAATGGAAAAACTGGAGAATTGAACATAACAAGAAAAGTTGACCGAGAAAAAACTTCAATGTTCTTTGTAAGTTGAATTAGCGGGCTATAACTTTCTCTTTTTCTATATGTGCTCTCTCTTAAATTTTTCAAATTAATTGCCATCTCTTTGTTTTAATGTCTCGACTTTTTCTCCAGTGTAAAGTGATAATTAACAATTTATATCATTGTAGATATTCCTGTTTTCCTGTTATTTGTCTATTTCAGCTTAGAGGTTATGCACTTGATCAGAAGGGGAAAAATGTGGAATACCCAATAGACCTGAGAATTAAAGTTAAGGATATAAATGACAATTTCCCAGTATTTTCAGAGGAAGTTTTTATTGGCTCTGTTGAAGAGTTAAGTGAATCAGGTAAAATACTATTTTTCTAATTGTATTAACATATTAAATAATGGTACTATGTGGTCACTTAACCCCTTCTGCCGTTACTTTTTTAATAACAGTCCTGTATGGTATGCTTTTCACCACTTCCAAACTGGAGCAGTATATTTGATTTTACTTATTCTCTCAGGAAAAAGACTCTTGAAAGTAAACAGGCACAAACTTATTTAGTGATAGTTAAAGGTGCATCAGAAAAAAACCTACCTACTCAAAACCTGAAAAGAATGGAAATAATGTAAAGGAAAAGTCTCCTGCATTCCTTATCACTTTATATAGCTCATAAGGCTTTCATGTCCAGTCCAATAGATACTGAAAAGCAATAGAGACTTTTGCTTCATTAATCATGCAGTATAGCACAAAACCTTTACCATGACCCCAGCACCTTTTTGTTTCAGCAGAAACAAGCACTGTCATGCTTTTGGGAAGGGTTCACAACTGTGAGTGCCATCCTCAGGACAGACTGTCAAAAAGCAGGGCAGACACCCCAAGTGGGCTGTATGTTCTATAATTAGACTTCACCAACTCAGTTACAAATGTGAACTCCTGAAACATTGTAACAGTGTTACCACAGAGTTACAGACTATCCAGTCTATCTTGCCAGCCAGGCTAGCTGTATGGAGTGATAGCTTATTGTTATTCCCCAAAGATCACAAAAGATTCAGGTTGCTTCCAGTCCTAAGAGACTAGTCACTTACTCCAGATCGATTTGTACTTCAGATCTCACACAAAAGACAATGCTTGTAGCTGAACCTATAGTAAACTAACTAAAGATTTATAAGCTAGGCAAAAAGAAATGGGAGAGTTATTTACAGGTTAAAGCAGGCAACATATATACACAAATGAGTTAGTCTGGTTCCAATAGGTGACGGAGTTGTAATCTGTTAGCACTGAATATATTTTAGGGCTATTCTAGGTTACCCCTAGAGATCTCTGCTTTTCTTTCTGAGCTCCAGGCCTGTGAGAGTCCAAACAGAAAAGAGATGAAGAATTTTTGTGTCAAATATGTTTATTTCCTCCTTCCAAAATTCAAGCTTTCCTGCACATAGCACCGTCATGGGTGTAAGAGTGCCATTAACCCTATCTTTGTATCACAATATTCCACAATGGCACACGTAGTTTAGATAGTCCTTTTTGATGGGCAGGGAAAACCCTCCTTCTGCTTGGGTTACTAGTTCAAAGCAGGCATTTTTAGTTATAAAGTACAATTTACTTGTAACATTCCATGCTATAAGTTAATACGTAAGATTAATAATGAATGTTGCAACTTACAAGTACTTTATAGAGTCTGAATGCTAAAAACATCCTTACAAGTCTAGCACCTATCTTGAACAATGCTGGCATACAGGATAGCCAGTCTGGTTTCCAGCTAAGAATTTGTCAGTATTCAGCTGACACCTACAGCCTTGGCAAGAGCTGATACCTGGTCTACCTGCGTTATAGGCACATATGGTTTTTTAGAAAGATACTCTGCCATAACATTGCTAAGGTCACTGCAATGCTGTCCAGAGACTCTGCAATCTGCCATAATAAAGGTTAATTAGAAAGCAGCTTTGAACCAGGCCACTTGCTTGAGATGTCGAGAAATTCCAGGTCTATAAAATTTGTGAAGTGGAAAAGAGAGACATAGCATTGGAAGAATGGAGAAAGCAACCTCCTCGTTTCTAAATGACACCCATCACCGTTCTCCTTAGGAACAATTTTGCTAGGATCAGACTGACATATGAAAATGTGAGCTGTGGAAAGGCCCCAGGACATTCAAGTTTTGATCTGGGAGGGTGGCTGCAGAGCAGGTAAGCAGGGGAACTCCATGCACTCCTGTGATGCTGCAGCTGGACTCCTCATGAGCATTGCATAGCTCAGCATATATGATGGGCAAGTAGATAAATGGTTACTGAGTCTGAGATTACCCATATCCAGTGACCAAAAAACCCTATAAGGAGTGTGCAGGGATTGCAGCCCCCTTTCAATTCAGCTTTCCGGAGTGGATTACATACCCTCATTCCCATTTCACTTCATCAGGCAAAGCATATTCACTTGCATGTTTAACTGCAGGTTAGAGAGGAATATTTCACCCTTATCAAATGCTGGCCTCATCCAAAGCCCATTGACGTCAATGAGGTCAACAGACAGACTGCAAGTGGTTTCAGATCAGGCCTCTAGGAGGTGGAAACGTCTGTAGTTAAGAAAGGAGTGTTTTGGGAAAAGAGCTTGATAAATCCTTTACACTGTATCCATTTCAGCCTGATGGTGATCATGTGGAGGAGATTATGGAGGGTCTGTTCTTGTGAAGCACTGAGCTCCTTCAATTCAAATAGGAGATGTTTAGTGACCAGCTTTGAAAATAAGATAGGATTTAGGAATAATTTGATATGGATTTAAGTGTCTAACTGGAGATCCCAGTTTGAACTAAGATCTGTCTTCTTCAAAAGCACAGGCTCCTTTCACTAGAGCTAAAAGAGACTTTCCATTAGATGCTAGAAGTATAAAGCCTATGATATATAAATGAGTAGTTCTGACAGTAGCCATCAGAGGGCAGTGGCAACATACATAATGGTCAAAGGATTGTTTTCAACAAACAACCCATTTTAGAGAGTCAGGCATGGGAGATGGGGCAGGTGATTTTAAATGGACTTTTTTGTCTCTGTTTTCTGAAATTATACCCATGCAGTTTCTATCATTTTTTTTAAAACTTTTAGTTAAAGACCACCTAGGGTGACCAGATGTCCCAATTTTTTATAGGGACAGTCCCAATTTTGGGGTCTCTTTCTTTTATAGGCTCCTATTACTCCCACCTTCTGTCCCGATTTTTCATATTTTCTGTCTGGTCACGCTAAGACCACCCATATGTCTTTGCTGATCCACTGAGGTTTTAGTATATACTGTATATCCATGATGTGCATTGCTTTGCTTGTACACACTATCTAATGACATATTAGTTGAAAGTCTTAAGAAATAAAAATAAAAGAGATTTCTCCAACTCTTAATGAAAGCAGTTATTAGAAGTACAACACAAAACAGTTAAGTGGGTCTGAAAACTCACCATTTTCTATTCTATAAATGATACTTGCCAATACATGAACAAGGGCAACGTAAATCTCTCTATATATATTTTAATTCTCAGATACGCTTGTGATGAGGATAAATGCAACCGATGCAGATGAGCCAAATAATCTAAATTCCATGATTGCTTTCAAGATACTTCAAGATTCTTATCCGCCATCTGCATTCGCTATTAAGAAAAACACCGGTGAGGTTGTAACAGCAAGTTCCTACCTTGACAGAGAGGTAAACTACACTCTTATATTGGCTCTTTTCCCAGAATTTTAACAACACTATTTCAACCCTTTTCTCTCATTGCTGCTTCATCCTGCTCACTAGATGAGGACTAGATATGTAGATTTTCTGACCCACAACCTCCATCTCCGTGGCCCTCCTGGAACTGAAGGCATAGCTCTTTTCCAGGATTGGCTTTCTCCCTTTGTCTCTGCTCAACTGTGCTGGCTGGTGCATTTTTTGGGGTTAAGAATTAAGGCTCTGCTCACCCAGTTGCCCTCAACTGCAGGGGAGGAGAGTATTGGCCCAGTGACAGCTCGTCCGTCCCCGCTACACTGTTGTCCACAGTATGAGTAGCAATCACCGGGGTAACAAGTGTCTCCTTATTCCACCATGTGAGCAAGCTTCAGGGATCACGATCTGTTTCTGTCAGACTGCTGATACATAGAGCTGGTCCTAGATTTTGTGGGTTTATATTGCAAATTAAGACATGGATTGCCACAGGCAGACTTCTATAACCCACTGTTAAAAGCTGCATGTTGTGTTAATAACAACTTTATTGAACCTACTAATTTAAAAGTGACAAGAGTCCTGTGGCACCTTATAGACTAACGGATGTATTAGAGCATAAGCTTTCGTTGGTGAGTACCAATATTGGCCAATTATTGGCCAATAGATGGTGCTCCTTCCACTAGCTATCTACATGTATACAAACCTGCTGTCTTTATAGAGCGTTCTCATAACACCCACATTAGCATTCTGGTGGTGGGAGGATATGGCAGGAAAGTTTATCATTAAGGGGATACACCTGTTGGAATGTTTTCAGCAGTTACAGAGGCAGAAGAGGGCTTGAATGGAGGGCCTCCCACATCATGGAAGAGTACCCCAACCACTGGGCTAACTGTTATAAAGGAGGTTCTCCTCTTTTCCTTCCCCCATCTGTTTTGTGTGGAGTTAAGTGGGCTTTCGTCACGCTTGCTGGATTGGGCCTCACATACAATTCAGGTGGAAGAACATATGTATTTTCCCTCATCTGTGGATCACACTGGGACATAGGAGGGACACAGGTGCCTGGATGCCTAGAATGAGGTAGCAGTGCACATGCCCAGAGGCAGAAACTTAGGCACCTAGGGAATTTTTGCACCGAAAACTTAAGTGCCAATAGACTTAAGGTGCCTAAAGCATTAGGCAGCAGCTGAGCAGGAGTCTTGTGGCTTAAACAGTGGCACCTAAAAAGGGGGCTTAGGCACCTAAGCCCCTTTGTGCATTCCACCTTTATAGCAGGCCTAGCTCTAGCCAGTACTATCAGTCTGTCATTTTCATGGGTACTATAATCATGAAGTTCACTAAGAACTGAAGAGAAATAACTAAACTATTAGTATAAACCTTTACTGGTTATTTCTGTAATCGGTGTGTAACAATTTAGCAATAATTATTTTATCATATATGGTATTCACTATAACTTCCCCTTTCTTCCAGCTATGGCATAACCATTTCCGAGCCCCAATTAAAGGACAAAAAGATAAAATTCCCAAAGCCCTTTGTGCTAGGTTTGTTGTTCTTGTTTCTTTTATGTTTCTCAAATTCTTTCCACCCTCCATTTACTAAGTTGTTTGGGAAAATGCTAAGTGCATTCCTGAGCTCAGGATTTTGGTGGAAAAAATCAGTTATCAGGACCGTTATGGTGAAAATAATTTAATATTAATTAAACATACTGCCATAGTCAGCCATTCCATATAGAAGAAATAATAGAGATAATGTACTGAAGCAAAAATGTTTTATATAATTTTGTAATTGGTTTCTGTATAGATTTAAACACTTGTTTTTGAATGTGACAGGAACAAAGTAGCTACACTTTGACTGTAGAAGCAAGAGACAAAAATGGAAGCCGAACTGGGCTAGCTACAACCTGTACTGTAAAAATCAAGATTTTGGATGTCAATGACAATCTGCCTGTTCTTGAAAGGCAGACAGTAAGTATGTTTTGTTCGTTAACAGCCTCTGTGTGTTCCTATGTCTGGTAGTAACAAGTAATTTACTGTCACATGGCACACAAAGGACTCATTTTGCTATAATGAAATGGAGTAAACTTAACTTTTTAAAAGGAATATTGTTTGATTGCAGTATGAAGGCAGTGTCGAGGAAAACAGAGCAAATGTGGAAATTATACGACTGAAAGTATTTGATAAAGATGAAGAATTCTCTGATAACTGGCTGGCAAACTTTACAATTGTCTCTGGGAATGAAGGGGGTTATTTCCGTATAGAGACAGATGCTCAAACAAATGAAGGAGTTTTGACTCTTGTGAAGGTAAGTGTATACTGTAGAGTTGTCATTGTTGTTTTTTAAAAAACAAAAAAACAAACAAACTCTAGAGACTCTTTAAAATATTAGAATAAATTACATAGGATATTAATTTTAACTAAAACTATTTACATTCTACCAGCATGTGAATAGAAAATAATTTACAGGTGGAACAATCCTCCATTTCTATATTTTACCTAGATGTACTGAGTAATTGTATGTAAATAATATAAAAACAAAGAAAAGCATGTTTCCCTTCAGTTTAGGAGACCTGGGTCCCATTCTTGACTCTGCCGCTGATTCTCTGTGTGACATCAGGTTAATCATTTAGAGCAGGGGTCTCAAACTCAAATGCCCACGAGGGCCGCAGGAGGACTAGTTCATTGGCCCGAGGGCCGCATCACTGACACGACCCCCCTTCCTGCCCTAGCCCTGCCCCCCACCCCTTCCATGAGGTCCCACCCTGCCCGCCTCCTCCCCTGAGCATGCAGCTCCCCGCTCCTCCCCCATCCCTCCTGGAAAGTGCTAAGCACCTGGAGGTACGCAGGGAGGAGGCGGGGGGGCCTCAGGAAGCTTGGCAGGGGGAGCTGGGGGGCCGCAGGGAGCTTGGCAGGGGCAGTGGGGGGCCACGGGGAGCTTGGCGGGGGGGCCACGGGGAGCTTGACGGTGTGGGGGGCCTCAGGGAGCTTGGCGGGGGACTGCAGGGGAGCTTGGTGGGGTGGCAGGGAGAGCATCGCAGGCCGTGGGGAAGGGCTTGGCGGGCTGCGTGTTTGAGACCCCTGATTTAGAGCCTGATTTTGCAGGCTGCTGAGCATCTGCAGTTTCCCCTAAAGTCAACATGAGTTGAGGATGCTCAGCAACTCTCAGCATATCAGTTCTTATCTCTGTGCTTTGGTTTCCCTTTCTTGAATTAATTTGTGGGTAACAATGCTTAACTACGTTTATAAAGTGATTTAAGCCCTATAGATGAAAAGCACTTTCAGTGCTAAATATGATCATGATTAGAGGGCAAAAGCTAGAATATACAACAGCTAGTATAATGTGGAACTGATGCATTCTACTTTCTTTTTCCAATTGTGACTCGTGGAGTGAGAGACCATCCCCAAGGCCAGAAGATAGTGTTTTCTCCAAAGTCAGCCAGCTGAAGCTATTACTTTGAATTTAGCCATACAAATAACAAAATATTGTGTCCTTATTCTGTATGCTATTTGATATACACAACATTATATATTGAAAGGGGACCTGACAAGTTAAATAACACTTATTTTTTCTGGTACTGTCAATTGGGTACCTTTAGCCAACCTTAATCCATTCATTTTTTTTTAACAAAGAAAATGTTTTTAAAGATTGAAGTTTTAAACATTATTTGGGTGTCAAATTCTATGTTTATTTTTTGAGTGAAGTTTTGGTTTTTGTGTTCGCTTGTTGCAGGAGCTCAATTATGAGGAAATGCAAAGCATGAACTTGAGAGTTGTTGTTACAAATAAAGCAGCATTTCACAAATCAGTTAGTAATACCTACAAAGTAAAACCAATTCCAGTCACAATTAAGGTGACAAATGTGCCAGAGGGTCCTGTATTCACACCCCACAGAATGGTGATTAAGACAAGCGAGACTATGATGATAAACCAGATTATTGGGAAATATCAAGCTTATGATGAAGACACTTCAAAAGTAGCAGAATATATCACGTAAGCATCATGTTTTTATTAATTAGCAACATTGTAGAATGTCATATTAAATCTTGGTATCAAACAAACACTAGGTTGAAATTATTTCATAGTCATGCTGTTTGATAGATGTGTCTAATTATTACAGTATAAATGAGAGATGTGTATTCTATAGGGTTTTATGTAGAATGTATGGACTTTTTCTTTTATATACTTCTCTTTTGTGTTAGTTCATATAAGTGCATCCCCCTGTATTGATGTATCCATTTAGTAAATCTACAAGTAGACCAATGCATGACCCTTTTGGTTTCAGACTGTGGACTGAGATTTAGCATGAAACCTATAGAAATCTCATGAAAATGGAGATACAGTGATGTAGATCAAATATTGGGGGGGGGGGTGCGTGCAAAGCAGCTTTAGCCCCCTTAGTTGTCTTGCTCATTATAATTTGATTTTATTTTATTTCTAACAGATATGTCAAAAAAAATGATAAAGATAATTGGCTCATGATAGACTCTTCTACAGCTGAAATCAAACTAATAAAAATACCTGATTATGAGTCATCTTATGTAATTAATGGTACCTACACTGCCAACATTGTGGCCATAACTAATGGTAAGTTGAGGCATTAGGTTTCATATCATGTGTAGAGAAAGGTTTATGAATACAAACTTTCTGTATTGATGAGGCCTGAACCTAATGTTGCACAGCAAGAGAGTAGTCTTACCACCTGATCAGTATCCATTTAGGGCTAAATCAGGAATTGCTGCACAGCCCGCCAGGGTAAGCCCCCTGCAAACTGTGGGACAGGCCAGTTTGTTTACCTCCCATGTCCGCAAGTTCGGCAGATCACAGCTCCCACTGGCCTCAGTTCATCGCTCCAGGCCAATGGGATCTGCGGGAAGCAGTGCAGGCTGAGGGATGTGTTGGCCACCGCTTCGCGCAGCCCTCTTTGCTTATGCTGAAATAAACTGGTTAGTCTCTGAGGTGCTACAAAGTCTTCCTTATCTTATCTTATTTACAGATACAGACTAACGAGGCTGCTAATCTTAAACCTTTCCTTTTCGAAGCTGTTTTGCAAGATGATTAGATTAAAGCATGAGATTCCCACCCCATTCGGACCCCTGTATGCTAGGTAAAAGGGTAGGAACAGCAAAAAGAGGCTCTGAAAGCCACATCTCCAACTTGGGAGAATTCTCCTGGCACAAAAGCTGTGGAAGATCCCCTTGCAAGTACTAGCCTGAAGTGGAGATGGAGCCACATCACATACCACTGCAAAGATTCTATACCTGTAGAAAGCCAGGGACGGGTTGCCATAACACAGACAGTTCCCCAAAACTGTCTAAATTGTTCTGGGGGCTGTTTTGGCCCCCAGAGCAGTCCAGAATCCACGAAGTATAGAAGTGGCTTAAAGCCAAATAGCACTTCCTCCCATTGGTCTGTAAGTTATATGCTATGCCTCTGAAAGGTGTGGCTAACTACAAACAACAGCATGATTGTAGCACAGGTAGGCCATACCTGCACCAGTTTTTAATCCAGTTAGCACAGATAACAATAGCAGTGTAGATACGGCAGTATGAACCCTGGTTCAGGCCAGCAACTCAAGCACATAACTAGTGTGACGGAGTCAGACCAGAAGAATATAAGCGTGCTGGAAGGCAGGTATATCAGTCTCAGGATGTGCAGGTCCCTGTTCCCTGGATAGCCAAACAAAGGCTACTCCAGGCCAATCAAGACACCTGGGGCCAATTAAGAACCTTCTAGAAAGGAGTAGAAACAGCTAGCCTGATTGGGACACCTGAAGCCAATCAGGGACTGGCTGAAACCAGATAAAAACCTCCCAGTTAGTCAGGTGGGTGTGGGTGTCAGGAGCTGTGGAAGGAAGTTATGCTGTTGGTGAGACTGAGTATTGGACAACATATCATACTGAAGGAAGGAGGCCCTGAGGTAAGGGTGAAGTGGAGTTTGAAGAAGCAGGGACTGCTGTGGGGAAGTAGCCCAGGGAATTGTATTGTGTTTTGTGGATAAAAGGTCAGCCATCTTAGCTGATACTATTAGGGTCCCTGGGCTGGAGCCCGGAGTAGAGGGTGGGCCTGGGCCCCCGCCTTTTTCCCACCTTCCATACTGGCATGTGGAGTCACTAGGTGGTGACTCTTGCCAATTATACTGAGAAAGGGAGGTCACTCTGGGGCCTAGATGAGTTTCCGAGGCCCCTAAATCTGCCAGGAAGCGCAGGACCCACAAGTACAAACTTGGAGCTTTGTCACACTAGGCAGGCTTCTTTTTGGGAGACCAGCTCATGCTAAAGCTTAAGCCACCACATCCTCTCTATCACTGTTACCTGCGCCCACTAGATTAAAGATGGCGGAGATATGCCTACCAGACTGAATTCACACCTTCATTTGCAATATAGATATATCCAAAGAGACTCATCTCAGAATCTGACCTAAAGGCTTTGTTGACAGCATAGAATTTGCTTTTGAGTTTGACTGGTTGGTTGTTTTTTAAAATCTGTTTCTTGATCCTAAACTCTTTGCTTAGGAGCTATTACCCATTTATTGATAGGACTACATTGCAATAAATGTTTGTGTCCAGAACAGGGTTAATTGAAATACTGCTTGTCAAAGTGGAAGTGTTGAAATCTCAGATCTCCTACTCATAATACTGAGAAAAATCTCAATAGTCTTATGCTGTTAGAATACAATGCAAAAAGAACTCTCAAATACATGGTTTTTGCCTTTTGAAGTATGTGGTTTCGTGTTCTCCTTGTATTTCATTTGTTTGTAATGATACTTTTGAACTATAATTCTGTTTTACTTAGTTTTTAAAATGTATTATTTTTAGAAAGTATAACCTTGCAGATATTTCTGTAAATATTAAGCATTCAATCTGGATCTGCATTAAAATCAAAGGCAAAACTATCACTGAGTTCAATAGAAGTTGGACTGGATCCTAAATTCATATTACAGCTTTTTGTAATCCTGAGAAAAATGTGAAATATTTTCTTAAAAGCAAAACCTTTTCCGCGCACACACAAGAATTTAAGCTTTCACATTTATATTTCAGATTTTCCTAAGAAAACAGCCACTGGTACCATTGTACTTCAGATTATGGATGTCAATGATAATTGTCCAACCATCATAACTCGAGCACAGACTGTGTGTTCAGACGCAAAATTCTTCAGTTTTACAGCTGAGGATCGAGATGCTTATCCAAATAGTGCTCCCTTCACTTTTACTGTCATTGATGAGCCTGAAGGGATGGCAAAGAAATGGGTAATTGGAGGCGTAAATGGTAAGAAAGTATCAATTTTACTTGTAATAAACATTTTAGCGAAATCATTTTTTGGTGCTTTTACAATTCCACATTTGTGTCACATTTTAACAGCTCTGGTCAGATCAGAATCTTAGGGCTTGATCCAGCCAAAAAATACCTGGCCATCTGCTGTGCCACACCAGGAGACACATCAAGAGTTTGAAGTTAGTCTCCTCCCCCAACCCTTCATTTCTAATGGCCATAGAATACAGAATTTTGTATTTTGGAACTGAAGTGGTTCTGTGTAACATGATCACCTGTATATTGTAATTGGTCTCTTGAGAATGATGTTGGTACTTCCCTTCCCATGTCTCGACAGCATTCAGGTGACAGATGTTCTTCTCTGTGTGACTGAATTTGCAGTCATATAACTGCAGTCAGCTGCAGGGCTCACAGTTCTGAATAGCAGTTTAGTTCTGGAGCTGAGCTGTGGAGAAATAGGAAACTGCCATGCACCTAGCACATCAACTAAATCCTTCATCAGTTGTCCAAGATACTCCAGTACTTTAGGGGAAGGAAGAGGGCCCTCACAACAATGTCCATCTGTGTGGCCAGTCCTACTCTGCAAGAATATATTTGCAATATGAAGTTGTGTCTGTACTCTGATTTGAGTGAGGCAGGAACTCCCCCATTCACAGGCTATTTTCTTTAACTACATCACAATGTGATGAGCAAGGCAGCCTCCCACTGCACACTGCCACATCCAAATACCTGTGCAGACACTTAGAAGTGCTCCAGGTAAATCAAAGAGCTCTTCTGCTCATGTACTGAGCCTCCACTTCCTAGGCAGCTCTAGATTCACCACTGCAGAGCCACAGCAGAGCAACACCTCTCCAGAACAGATTAGCTTGCTTGCTGCCTAGCTAGTATTTACAGCCTTCACTGTTGTTGCAGCCGAGGTAGTTGCAGCTACATTGTTTTGGATGGTATGTTAAACATGTCCATATTATCCAGAATCAGCCCTGCAGTACCCAGTCCAAATAATACACGATTTCCATGAGGGCATGGCTGGGGAGAAATCCTCCCAAGCACTGTGCTCACGTCTAATCAGGGAATGAGGGAGAATCCTTTGATTCCCATTCCCACCCCAAAAAAATCAATGGACAGAGAGATGGTGCAGAGCTGTTCTTCATTATACTTATAGGGATACTCCTAGGAACCTGCTTCCACTGTCTCAGCACAATTGCAGTGTTTCTGTTGTGTCAAGTCCCTTCTTACCCTCTTAAAGAGGGAGAGGACTAGACAACTATAACTCGTTGCAAAGACAGTGGTATTTTGGGGGGGTTCATATGGACAATTTAACTTTGAACAATGCTTTTCCAAGGCTTTTCCAAAGTCTATAGAAATTAGAAATAAACATTGGTTATATTTCGCCAGAGTATCAATTATATGATGAAAATAGCAATTGGTTGTGAATTAAAGTCAATTCTATTGCACTGGTAGAATTGATTTTGTTTTTCTTTAGTAAGAGACAGTGATTTCTAACTTTTTCTCTCCACCCAGTTCTTGTTTCACTGATTATGTTTTTTCTTCACCCTGATCCTGTCCCTACAAAGCAACAACCATGCAGCTGTTACTACCAAAAGATGTAAAGCCCAGCACAAATCAAGTTCAAATTTTAGTGAAAGACATGCAAGGTTTAAACTGTGCTGAAAAGCAGATCCTAACACTGACTGTTTGTACGTGTGTGAAGGAGGGTTTCTGCCAAGAAAAACAAATCGACTCTTCAGTTGGCCTGGGAGCTGGAGCAATTGCACTAATTATCTTGGCAATTTTATTATTACTACGTAAGTGTTTTATATTATTTCTTAAGCACTGACTGCATGTTCTATGCAATACAAGACACGAAAGAAGAAATGGTCCCTACCCCAAAGGGTTTATAATCTAAGTATATACTCTGTGGGTGAAATCCTGAACCCACTGGAGTCAACGGCACCATTTCCATTGACTTTCAGTGGGGTCAGGATTTCACTCTGGAAGTATTAGAACTGGTATGTGGCAACAGGAAACTGTTTCAGTCTTTCCAGTGGCTTTTAAACAAACAATTATCATTTGCTTATGATACACTAAAGGATAGACGATAAAGAATTGAGAAACCCTTATGTTTTTCCTAGGGCTCCTCTTTTATGGTCCACTGAATCACCATCAGACCCTTCCCATTCCCTTCAAATAATGTCACAATGGTTGCACCTCTCCACTACTGACTGCTCTTCAAAGTGTCAACTCTGTTTCCTTATTCCAGTAACCCAGATGAAAACACAGGCAAACTGGGGTGGAATCCTCTGCTTTGGGAGTGGCAAGATGTTGTATATATTGTCAGCTATTTATAGTGCAAAAAAAAAAAAACCCCAACACCTGGAGGAGGTGGACTTAATAGTATTTAGGGCTCAGTTTGGCAAGGTGGTGACTTTAGTGGGACTTCTTCTATGTACATAGTTAAGCTCATGAATGAGTATTTGCAGAATCAGAGCCATAGTACACATACATTATCTATTGACCATAACTAAATAAACTCTGCATTTAAATTGCTGAATTTCTAGAAAACTTGGATCTACCCTGTGTGCATGCACACACAGTCCAGATGTTTATTACTTAATTAACTACAGGGTTAACTAGAGCTCAAATCATGTTTAGGTATCAGACCTTTAATGATACATTATGTCCCCCTACAGTTGTGCCACTCTTACTGCTGTTTTGCCATTGTGGATCAGGTGCTAAAGGATTCACAGCAATACCTGACAGTAGTGAAGAGATGTTACGTAAATGGAACAGTGAAGGAGCAGCACCTGAAGACAAGGCAAGTGTACCCTAGTCAATATCATCTTGTTTTCTTGTAATCTAAGTATTTTAATTTCTCAGTTGGTGTCAGTTTTAGATTGAGGGTTGAGATTTCAAAGCACTGCAGGAAATTTAGCCACGTTAACATTAATTTAAAAAGTGTGACTAAATTCCATATGTCACCCTAGAAATATCAAACAAAGTGTCTAAATTGCAAAGGAAAAGAAGAGAGAAATAATCAAGCAAATAGTGAGTCTCACAGTTCACAAACAATTGCTCCTGTACTTTCTCCTCATGGTCCATCAATGGCATTTTTCTTGCGCTTCTGGCTCCCCATCCATCACCTCTCCTGGGTGGAGATCTGTGTCTCCCTCCCTCCTAACAGTGTTTTTTCCAAGCTGCATAGTTCCCTACCTGTGCTGTGAGTTCTCCAGCAAACTGGACTGTCTAACAGGATGGTGTCTGTCTTTCTTGCTTTCTTCCCAAAGCCTATGATCAGTTGCAATTGCCCACAGTTACCACAAGCTTTTCCTAAACATTCATGTGTATTCTTAAGGTGAAAGCATTCCAGAGAAAACATAGCACATGTGTAGGTTCTTTTATTGTTTTTACTAATAAGTTTATTAGTTATAAACTTTATACATTAATATAACTTTAAACATTAATAGTTCACCACCCCTTCTCCCCAACAATTCCAGTAGTAATTCTGGTAAAAGTCACTCCTTCAAACCCTTCCACAATGATTGGGTGCCCTCTCCCTTCTACCTGACCACCTTGGATAAAAGGTTCTGTCTGTTTGCTGGATGAAAAAGAAGGCTCTGTGACTCAGTGTAAACTCAGGCTATTTATTCAAAAGCCCTTTCTTTGTGGGCCTTTAGAGAATCCAGCCTGAACCAGTGTATGTGAGACTTAGCAGATGTTGGTCCTTCTAGGGAGGTGTTACAATCTGAGTGAATTTGCCTAATCCTCCCACTGTTCTTAATTCCTGGAAGAGCTGTGTTCATCCTACCCCATGGAATTACATACAATCCCAGGCCCACAACACCTGTGGGGGATTTAAAAGTATGTATTGCAGGAAACTGCCACATCTGCCATGATGATACTATTTTTCTGAGTGGAAAGTGAGGAGGGGGAGTGTGGGAGAAATACTGGTGTATCCAGTGCCTGAACCACAAAAGAATTAAATATTTCCATTCACAAGGGAAGAAGTGTCAATTCCAGTCAGTGGGTGTATTAATGCAGCAGAAAAATGGTGGAATAGGAAGCTTCATAGTCTTTTAATTTAAAGTCTGAGGACTGTATCCCAACTAAGTGCTTAGTGTTCCCTTCCAGTGAGGTATGGAGGAGAGAATATGATTTAACTAACTCAGAAATGGCTGCAAGGAGGAGAAACTGAGGGGAACAGTGAATACTTGGCTGCCCTGGGGCTTCATGGGACAGGTAGCATGCCAAGGGCCCCAGGGCCCTAAGACTGAGGCTCAGGTGGGGTCTGTGCAGGACTGATGAATAATTACTAACATCGGCATCATTTCTCCTGCCTCTGGTAAATATCCAGATGGAATCAGTGGGGCATTAGCTTCTCCTTGGAAAAGCTGCTGGTGAAAGAGAAAGTGGCAATGTGGCCAAGCTGCCATGAGAGAGAAGAAGGCCAGGCAACATTACAGAAGGGCCAGCAGACCCTGCAGAGGCTCTAGGATCTTAGGGCGTGGCATGAGATCATGCCCACACTACAAGGAGGACGTGGGAAAATGGGAAAGAGCCCAGAGGAGGGCAACAAAAATGATTAGGGAGCTGGAGCACATGACATATGAGGAGAGGCTGAGGGAACTGGGATTGTTTAGTCTGCAGAAGAGAAGAATGAGGGGAGATTTGATAGCTGCTTTCAACTACCTGAAAGGGGGGTTCCAAAGAGGATGGATCTAGACTGTTCTCAGTGGTACCAGATGAGAGAACAAAGAGTAATGGTCTCAAGTTTTAGAGTGGGAGGTTTAGGTTGGATATTAGGAAAAACTTTTTCACTAGGAGGGTGGTGAAGCACTGGAATGGGTTACCTAGGAAGGTAGTAAAATCTCCTTCCTTGGAGGTTTTTAAGGTCAGGCTTGACAAAGCCCTGGCTGGGATGATTTAGGTGGGGATCAATCCTGCTTTGAGCAGGGGGTTGGACTAGATGACCTCCTGAGGTCCCTTCCAACCTGGATATTCTATATGCCTTTCTCACTGAAAGGAGCATTTGGAAAAAAATTGCCATGTGAACTCACTGGCGTTTCCAGATTTTCTTACTTGCCTCTCATTAGTTTTAACAGGGATGACACAATGTAGCCCTAAAATGGCTTTTAAACACCCAGTCAAACAGTCATGCCAACCAGCTCCCTCCTAGTCACCTCCGGCAAACTGTTTAGAGAATTTCATGTGCAGCACAGAACACGTTTCATGTTGTATTTTAATTTATTGTTTTAGGCAATGCTAACTCTCGTTGCTCCCATTGCGTTGGACAACTCAGCAGCAAACGTGCACAGTGGAGTAGCAGCAGCAGCAGTGGGTGCAAAGGCAGCTGCTACAGGAGGAGGCAGTTTTCAATCCCATATCGAAGGACACTATGGTAATGCTAACATGAGCAATGGGAGATGGGAAGAACAAAAACATCTTCTTTCTGGTGCACAATATGGAGCCGTGGCAGCTGGCGGGGCCATGGCAGCTGGCGGGGCCAGGGCAATGGCAGCTGGTGAAGCCATGACAATGGGAGCTGGAGGGACCATGATTGGAGCTGGATGGCCCATGACAACGGGACCTGAAGTGGGCATAGATGAAGAATTTTTGAGAGACTACTTCAATGAGGTAAGATTCCTGCTTGAGAATATCAAAATATATTTAGGTTTGAAATAGAATTAATGGCCTTTAATAACTTGTTTCCACAAGATTTACTTATTTTAAAAAAAAACATTAAATATATTATCAGGATTGTTTATATGATGTACATTTTGTCTTCACAATCTGCCATGTTTTCCTTAGGCCTAATCTGGCAAAAGACGTAATCAGGTGCCTAGCTTTATTTTGGCTTCAATAGGGTGATTGCCACGAGTAAAGTTACACACATTAAATCTTCGCAGGATTAGAGCTTTACTGTTACACAAATGCTACGCACTTAAACCAGAATGCAGTGTTTTCCAGTTCCAGCTATTACACCTTGTATGATTTGAATACATCATAGAAATTAGTAATGAAAAGCACCAATTAAGTTTTCTAGCCCATCTCCAAAAGAATGAAGGGATACATTTTTTGGGAGATGAGGGAAGGAAGAGCATAAATGGACACCAGTGTAGTAATTGATTTGCTCCAAAAAGTGACATATTTTTAAGGGCACTGTCAATTTTAAATCACTCTCTAGTAAGTACAAACTGGTTTTAGCTACTGTCTCTGAATCCTTTTGATAATTTGGGGGGATTTAGTCAAATGTTCCTATTTGCTTTACATTTTTTATTCCACACCATCAATTGCTGTGTGAAATACTCACTTACAAAGACGAATCAGCAAACAGACTGACACCAACTGTTGCCATCTCCACACACTGAAAAAAGACAGAAATCTGCTTTTCTTCTGTTGGCTTTCAGTTATAGTTTGTTAAGGGCAAGTCTGTATTAAAAATAAGGCTATGATTCCCCTGCTCATGCACACATACTTGTACAAGCTCTCCCTGAGGTAGGATGAAAATAAATAGTAGTGTAGCCAGGGTTGCCTGTGTAGCAGTATTGGAGGCATGGTTTAGCTGTGCCAACTATAAACCCACCAGTTTCAGGCAGGTTTGTAATCAGTACAGTTTGTGACTCTGCGGTCACTACCCTGTGTTACCATGGCTACACTGCGATTTATACTCATCCTAGAACAATGAGAACTAGTGCAAATATGTGTATCTTAAGAGGGCAATCCTACTCCTAGCTCATAGTCTAGATGTGGCCTTAGACGTTACTTATAACAATAGTGAGTAAACAATATTCAAACAAAAATGCAGTTGTTGTGTTTTAAAAGCTGGTAATGTCCCTTTAAAGTTTTGAAATCACATTTGTTGAACACTTTCTGTTTCTTTTATCTTAGAAAGCTGATGCTTTTGCTGGGGAAGATGAAGCTCAACTACCGAAAGACTGTCTCTTGCTTTACTGTCAGGAAGAAGCAGACTCCCCACATGGTTCCATTGGCTGCTGCAGCTTTATTGAAGAAGACTTGGATGACCATTTTCTGGATGATTTAGGAGATAAATTTAAGACTCTAGCAGATATCTGTCTGGGCAAACATGCAGAAGTGGAAGTCAGCCAGCATAGTTCCCATGTGTTGAAAGACAGGAATGCTACTCCAGCCACGAATGAGTCAGGTTTGCGTCTTAATGATGCATTGCCACAGTTCTTAGATAGGCAAAATGCTTTCAGTTCAGAACATACCTATTCTTTAGGCACCGGGTTCCAACCACCTGAGGCTGTGCATAGAGTAAATGGGGTAGGTTCAGAAACTGTGACACGGGAGGTGGTCACTGAAACATCCTATGGCTCTAGGCCTGGCATGCAACAAGCTAGGCCTATTGCTGATTCCTTGGCTAATAGCAATGTTATAGTGACAGAAACATCCTATGCTGCTAGCCCCACAGTGCAACTCACCACAGGTGTTCTTGATCCTCAGTTTAAGGAGAACATTCTTGTAACAGAAAGAGTGCTCGCCCCAGCTTCTGGTTTGCAGGACATGTTAGAAATCTCTGATTTGCCAAATGGGCATAATGTTAGGGTAACAGAGAGGCTGATTGGGTCAGATGACACTATGCCTGGAGTCTTAAAAGTTCATGACTTCCCTGATTCACAGTATGTTGTTGTGAGGGAGAGGGAGAGGCTTCTTGTACCTAGTTCAGATCTAAAGGCCTCGCTAAGCATTCCCAATTTATCAGAAGGGCAGAATGTGATGATAACTGAAAGAGTGGTTACACCCACCTCAGGGTTGCAGGCTAGTTACAAGACTCCAGCTGATGTTTCAGGGATGCAAAGCATAAGAGGGCAGGCCACCATTTCTGGACCTGGAAGGCAGGAGCGTATACTAATCACAGACCCCCTACTTAACCAAACAGGCTTAGGTTTGGAGGATTCTTCTACCCTGAGAAAGTCTTCAAAAGTCACAAAATACAGCACTGTACAGTATACTCGCTCATAAAATACATACCCCTCTCACAGGTCTGCTAGGCATCATTTATATTTCTACCAGCAATACTGGCAGCTTTTTAGTGTCTCAAGAGCTCAACTTGCTTGTGCTTTTTAACAAATGACCTGAATTTTCTGACATTAGTTTCTGTAAATAAGAAATATGACCAGGAAAAAAGCAGCTGACTTTACAGTATTCTATAGCAATGCTTTCAAGGCAGACAATTAATAGGAATAATGTTTCCTTGTTTTTTCCTTCTACTGCTGTATAATTCATCACATGTAAGATAATGCTGGTGAAGGCTAAGCTCATCACCCACATGCAGAGATGATATAATTAGAAAGCCAGAAAAGTCTCTTGGAAAAAAAATTGTAATGACCAACATTAGATGACCCTCTCATCTAAAAGGACCAGAAACAACTTTTCTCCACAGAGATGGGGGCTGTATATGTAATATCCCAGACTCCAGCAGATTTAAAAATGGAAGAATTTGTCAGAATTTCAGAAATAATTTGAGTCAGATAATGATCTCTAGCTGTGAAGTGCACAGTGCTTCAGAGCTAGGAAACCCTGTTCCTGGGAATGTACCCCAAAGAGCAGTAGGTTTGCTGGTGTTTGACACATGTTCACCTCCGATAAGAGACCATATCTTTCGACATCTAATCTGAATTTCTGTACCCATCTTTCCATTGCATATTTACCTTTTTAAGGAGCATTTTAATACCATAGCCTTGAAAATAACTAAACTTTAAAAAGATAAAACTATTTAACGTGTTACCTTGAAAAAGTAAATTCCATTGGGCAGGGATGGTTCCTTGCCTCTGTTTGCCAGAAGCTGGGAATGGGCAACAGGGCATAGATCACTTGATAATTACTTGTTCTGTTCATTCTTTCTGGGGCACCTGGCATTGGCCACCATTGGAAGACAGGATACTGAGTTAGATGGACCTTTTGTCTGACCCAATATGGCCGTCGTTATCTCTTCTCTGTGAATTTTGGTTATAGTTATGGTTTAAGGCTAACATAATAAAATTAAAAGGAAATTTTCCCTGCACTGATTCCAGTCCAGGCACCAAGAAAAATGTGCCTTTATATATGAGAATTTGTGTTGCAATATTTCCTTAAGACTCCTAAATAAATTGCAGATCTTGTCTGTGAAGATCTTCTGTTTCGTTCCACACTGTGCCAAAATAAATGTGCCACACTGTAAGCCAAAATAAAAGTAAAATAGAGGGGCATGGTCCTGCTGAGAAGCCAAGGAGCCAACCCTGTTACGTTCCCAGAAATGCTGTTTCTGGAACTCACAGGAGTGATAGCCAGAAGCTGTGAAATCAGCATTTCCTGTGATTTAAAGCAATGCTTGCACCTTGCCACACAGTTTGGAAAGTAAGTAGCAAGACAGCTGAGCTGTTTGCAGACCACTGAATTCTGAAGGAAGTCCAGACATGATGTACTGCATATAAGCATTTTAATCTTCCATATTTTTCCTTGATTTTATTGGTCATTAAATAACACATGAAGCAAACATAGCTCTCCCTCTTCTTTCCACCACTGTGAGCAGAAATGTAGGGCCAGAGATTAAGACATAATTGAGATCACCTAGACATCTATAGGACTTGATTTGCAGGTGCAGTCAGGTAAGTGACCTAAATCATGTTGTAAAATTGCAGTCACAAAACTGGAGGTGCAGGTTAAAAGTTGACATTGAGAGCCAGATCCTACTTCCACTGAACTCAATGCTAAAATTCCTGCTGACTTTACTGCTGTAAAACTGGGGCCTTGCTTATATTTGGTGAGAAATGAGGGAGCTCACTACAATTTTTACAGAACTTTGTTAGTCATTTCATTTTTTCTTGATATTTAAATGTGGGAAAAAGGGGAACACATTTACTCAGAAAAAGGAGGGGAAAGTTAATGTATGTATATATCTGAATAAATATTTATTTTTGTGAAATTTGGGAAAACCCAAATGAATTTTGTTTAAAATCTAAGCTGGAAGGTGCTATAAATAGGAGAAGTCACCCTAATGTTTTTTGGAATAGTTATGATACAGTAAAAATATTATGAGTGTTTGTTAATTACCATTTAGTGCCTATGTATTAAGGCCCCAAGCTTGCATACACTTGTGCACATGAAAGATATGGGACTGCCCACAGGCGTTAAGTAAAGCACATGTCTAAGTATATGAAGGACTAGGGCCTTTGATTGCAGAGACAGGACTTCAGTCATTCTGATGATTAGTTTCAGTTTTTCTCCATTTTTAATCAAATTTTCATCCTGTTGCATTTCTATATATTACCATAGTATTCTTCTGCCTGAAATTTTTTTAAACAAAGATATATTTGAAATAGGGGAAAAATACCAAGAAGTGTGTGGAAAGCAGTTTAAAACACAAACTTGTATTCTCTTTAAATAGGGGGGAACTATGGTCTTTGTTCAGCATGGGGTACGTAAGCACATGCCTAATTTAAGCACATGAGTATTTTCCACTGACTTATATGGAACTACTGATGTGCTTAAATTTGGCATATGCTTAAGAACCTTGCTGAATTGAAATCTATACCTTGGGTTTTAGTTTTTAATGTGTATGGCATAAACTTGTATTTCATTCCAAGCATGAATTTTGAATGGATAACTGCTCTTTTTTCCTACATGTGGAGGAAATGGATTTATGCTGGTTTTATACGTGACCTTTTTTGCAGTAATTTCTATATTTTTATGGAACTTCAAATAAAGGAAGATGCTAATATTGTCTTTATTTATTTAGTTTAAAATACAGCCACACAGAACAAAAAATGACTGTTGATTTTTTTTAAAAGAATTCCTTCAGTTTATAGTAGTGAGTGGTGGGTTTTTCAAAGGAGGTGAGTGGGGGCCACTGTCAAAGTCTCAATGAAACTCAATAGGAGTTGCGTGTCCTATTTACTCAGATGCTTTTGAAAAATCTCAGTCCCCCTAGTTGTTGTTTAATATTACTTAGTACTGATCCAGAGCCTGCTGAAGGCACCAGAATGCTGCATGTTGACTTACATGGGTTTTGGCTCATAGCCGTATAGCAGTTTTACACCTTCAGCACACTTTACAAACATTAACTTTTCATCACAACACCTGCTGAATTAAGCATTATCTCCCAGTTTACAATTAAGAAAATTAAGGCACAAAGACTTGAAGTAACAGTATGATTACACAAAAGATCCCAATGCCCACTACATATTTATTCCAAATTGTAGTTAATCAGTTTGTCAATAATTATTGTACAGACCTTGTGACAAATGCTATGAATAGCTCATTTACTTCTAAATTAAAAATTAAATTCTCACATTAAAGTAATCAATCAAATTAGGGATTAAAAAGGACCACTGATATAAATAACTTCCAGAAGTTCTCAATCACACCATCCAGCCAAAATTCTATCTTTAGTATGTGTTTGTTTTTCAGAGTTCTAAGGGTAATTATTAACTTACTCCATTTTTATTAAAGTTTGACTTTACATAACTATAACTGGGCCCTCACTGGTCCTCTCACAAAAACTCCCAGTGTGCTCTTATTGTTTTGTCTAGTCCCACCACCTACTATATACTTATATCTACAAACCAGCATCCTGGGGGACTGCTAGCTTCCCCAGCCAGCAGGAGTCTAGACTCACTTGCTCCTCCCTTTACTGTGTTTCCTATCCTTGCTTCCTTCTAGCCAGCTTTATATAGCAGGCTGGCTACTCAGGCCTGCAGGTGCCTCCCCTCAGGTAATTTGGGTATGGCCTCCCCAACCAGCCACAACTCATTCCCTTTTTAACCAGAGCTGGGCTAACAGAGGCCTGGCTTGGATCTCCTAGCCAGCAACCTGTTACAATAACAAATACGCATGTCTGAAGTGCAGAAAAGCAGATATTCAGAGCTAATCAGTATTGAAAGACTAGTGGCTCACAAATTGAATTAAAGTTCTGTATAATCAAATAAAGATATTTGCCACTTCTGCATTGCATTTCATCCAAGGATCTCCCACTCACAAAGAAGTTCAAAGAGTTTTTCCGGTAATTTTTTCCAGTGGTGATTTGTGTACCATTTCTGCTATTCTTTGAATGAGAAACATTTTAGCCAACACTTTATATAATCTCTGCAAACTCTAATTTAAGCAGAACATCTGCTAGATATGACTTTTTGATTCTAATAATCTTTATGTATCTGATTATACTTGGGAAGACTTTACAAATCTAGATTAATGGAAACATGGTCAGTGTTCAGCCACTTGTTATCTCTGTATTTGGGACCACATGTATCTTCATTCAAGATAATATAAGATGTCTAGTTTTCTTATCTAAAACTAATCAGGTAGTTTTCAGAACACATTTATGTTGATGAAATATCATGGAATCTCAGGGTTGAAAGGGACTTCAGGAGATCATCTAGTCCAACCCCCCGCTCAAAACAGGACCAATGCTCAAGTAAATTATCCAACAGAGTTTTGCCCCATATCCCTAAATGGCTCCCTCAGGGGCTGAAATCAAAACCCTGGGTTTTGCAAGCTAATACTCGAACCACTGAGCTATCACTTTCCCCCCTAGCAATGCCAGCAGCTATAAGCCAAATTATTGTTCAATGATTTAGTTTTCTGGCCAGTATTGACCAAACACATATTTCACAAATGTAACAGGAAATCTACTCTAATACAGCAGATTAGCAGTGTGTGCTTAGCAATGCAAGAAACTTGAATATACTGTGTTCAGATGGCAGGCATCTTTAAGTAAATACTTTGTGTATTAGTTTACTATTACATGTTCAAAGAGAGCTCATACTTAACATGTTTGGAGTTGACATCTTTCTTCCTCAAATGTCCTTTATTTCTCAATACTGGGATCTCTATTCTACACCTTGTTTTTTTAGACTTTCAACTTTGGTGTCATTCTCAATAGCTCTCTTATCCATGCTGCTATCTTTTTCTTCCATAGTGCTGACATTGTCACTAAATCCTTCTTGTTATCCCTATCCATCATCTCCACACTCTATCCCTCTTTCTGTTTCCATTGTAAAAACCCAGATCCAGGCCCTGTTTATTTATCTTGTTTGCTACTACAACCTACTCACTCTGACCTTGTTGATTTCTTTTGTCAAGCCATTCAAAATATAGCTGCAAAAATCAACTGGTTCTATGACTGAAAGATCATCATATCCTGCCCTCATTAAATTTGGACTTATTCTGTGAAATTTGGACCCCACCAAAGTCAATGGCAAAACTATCATTGCCTTTAATAGGACCAGGATTTTATCCATTGTTCTCACCATTAAAGCGCTACACACATCTTGACATTAGGGAAATATAGTGATGGCAGAGGGTGGGTGGGTCTGTAAGTAAATATATTCGCTAACTGTGTTGGTGTTCAATACATGTGATGCAGGATTTTTTGAACTGTTATCTTTTGATCTACAGTTAGCAAAGCTCAGGGAGATGGAATTTTGCTTTGTATATCGATAGTCCTTGTTGTTTTAGCATTTTTCCTTTAATTATTGGAACAAATTTGTAGTATAATTTTATTATCCTTAAATTAATTGTCTAATTTTAAAATATTTATGCTGCTTGAAACTTGCAAGAGAAAGCTTCTTCATACAAATGGTAGGGTGACACTAGCCTGTACTACAATGGACAGTGTATGATTTGGAAAAAGTAGCTGAGTAATAGATATTTTCTTGTGCAGGGTGCTCTCTGGGCCTTTTATAATCCCCATAATTTATCTGTGACATAGTATTTAATCAGTCGCTTTTTTCTTTAAGAATCTATTATCTTGAGTAAACAAAACCCAAAGTTAAGCTATGAAATATCCTGGTAGTGAAGCAATTGAAATAACTGATTCCTTGGTTAATTATTCATAAAAGGTGTTTGGACCATGGCTGAAGTTTAAACTCTCTGGGAGTAATGGAATGGTAAAGAACAGTATCTATATCTACTTAAAGGGCCCATATCACTGTTGTATCTGAGAAGCTCACCAACATTAAATGAATTCATCCTTCTTCCCCTTCTTTGAAATAGGAAAGTATTATTAACCCCCACTGACCAATATTTTACATTAGTACCACACAGCAAGTATTGCCAACTACATTTTAACCATTTCATCCAAATGAAAAGTAAAATTAGATCTACAAAACACACAGCGTTAGTTACATTGTCTGGACTTTATCTTTCAGCTGAAGTCAAATTATGCCTCCCAGATAACAGTCAATGTCAGATGGAAATTTGAAAGGAAAGTTTTCTACCTTTAGACGTGTGGACTGCAATGATTGTGGGGGAGTTTTTCTCTGTGTGCACTGGCACTCAGAAGGGGTCTGCTCAATCATTTTCCTAGTGTTACCATGTATCATTAGAGAAACACTCAACATTTTGTACTGCATCCAAGAAGCTTAACTTTTGCCTAAAAGAAAGATGCACCGAAATATTGATGCGGAAGGTCAAAAAGTATCTCAACTGCTTCCTTAGGATAATATCCCTGACAGATCCTGTCAAGACAACATGAGTGTGAAATGTGTTTACTTGCTGCCTGTAGTGCCTTTTCTTGGGTTCCTATAAGAATGATAAGGGAGCATTCATAGAGGCATCTGAAGACTGTTCTAAAAGCAGGTAGAGGAAATGTACTAGTGTTGCATGCATAGCTAGAAGAAAGGCAACATACCACCCATAGTTTTATCAGTTGCAAGAACAATGTCAAGAAAATAATCCACTCAAGCTACGCCAGGTAAGTAGAGAAGTGTATAGCTATTCACAGATTAGGACGATCTTTTAAGTGAGAGTTCCACAAATAAACATGGAAATTCTGCTGACTGAAGCAGTATGTTGGGCTAAATGCCACCAACAAACCAGGCTAAGACAGGCCTTCAATGCATAACCCACCAAAAAGCTCACCCTTTTAACACTATTTCCATCCTGAAAATCTCACTGGCCAGCTCTGTTCCATTGTGACATCCCTAACAGAAAACTGCTGGAGCATGGGATTAGGGCCTCATGCAACTGGGATTGTTTATTTTTCTAGATGGTTTCCTTTGAAAGTTTCTCTTTTAAACATTATTATTTTATACTCCTATGAGAAGGCTCAATGCTCTAGCTGAGTTTTCTGGCAGGTGAGACAGGGCACAATATGGTGATTTGAGATGACATGGCCAAATGAAGTAGAGTTTATAAAAAGATGTTTCCACTGGTGTATGTGCTGAATGTCCCTCTTTGCCTGAGTTTCTATAGTTTAGTCTGTAACTGATGTGGACAACCCAGCTGCTGGGAAGGTTTCCAGCCCTGCCGGTTCAGTTCATGAAAGCACTGGAATTAGGCCTTATCACAAATGAAGTGCTCTCCAGTGCTATGACTATCCTATTCCTCTCTTTACAATAAAATGCTCTCTCTTTCTTAAGAAAGTTCTCTGACTTTTTTTTCCCACCCACCCATTTTGCTGTCATGCTTTAGGGCCAGCATCAGGGACCAGCACCAGTGAACAAGCCCCCAGCCTTTGTGTATTGTCCATTCTGATATTTAGGTTCGCACTCCGCAACTAGCTAAGTGAGCTTGATTTCTCTATGATTAGTGGACCAGAATAAAAAGTATCCTACCTTTTAGCCATGCAGATAGGCTGTAGAGTCAGTCTGTAGATAGTTTTCCACTTCAGTGCCACAAAGAGCCCTCTCTGATTATAATTTGCTGCCATAGTGGCTAGGCTTCGCGAGGCTCCCAAAATACAAATACTTCATAATTAAAGGGTTAAGGCAGTGTTGCACTTATGGAACCGAAAGCCAAATTTAATCTGTCATGTCTATTATGAACAGATGACTGGCTACTTTCCTATAGACACCAATGATCTAGCAGGTTTCGTGACATACACAGGCATTCAGCGCTGTTAAGCCTTCTTGTATTGGAAAAGAGTTTAGGTCAAACCATATTTTCTTTACGTTTGAGAAAGTCACTGTAGCACCACTAATGTAAACAGCTGCTCCCACTGGCATTGGAAGACCACCTTTTTCCCTCCACCTATGATTACTAAATACCTGCAGTATCTCGGTGTTGTAACTATTGGTAAAGGCTAACTTATTACCTGGTTAAAAAAAATAAAGCTTGCCTGATATTCAGCTCAGTCCTGCACCATGGTAGCCAATGAAAGTTTTGCTATTGATTTCAATAGTGAGAGGGAGCAGGCCACCTATGCTCCTGCTGTTCTAAGCCAGAACCTCTCAAAACTAAAAGCAGAGATTATACAGTATCCTGCCATGCTGGTTTTGTAACATGTACAAATAGTCAATTTCTGGCTGGACTGGTTCAGGGAATGCTGCCAAATCTGCAACCCCTCAGGCCATAGGGATACCTTCCTTTCTCACGCTGGCAGGAGGTTGCAACGTTCACATTGTGTCCTACTCATGCTCCCGGGCTACATGGTGTGGCCTACAGACTTCTTTGCGCTGAATGAAAGCAGTGTGGTTTAATAATCTGAGTCATCTGTGGAAATCAGGATGTCTCCTCTTCTGTCTCAACCCTGCCTAGGCCACATGGCTCTCTGCTCCCCGCAGGAATACACTCTCCTCAGCAAGCATGGCAATTTGGGGCAGGTGGGAAGCAGGTGCCTCATCACTGAATCTTGGGCACTGTAGTTGAGTGCCCCCATTGAATGGCTTTGCAGATGGTCCCAGATCTGTTAGAACCAGCCCTGCTCATTGGAGATAATCCTTTGTATTTTCAGATTCTGATTGACATCACCACTAGTCATGTAAATCAAAATTTAGACTCCAGTCATCTCGTGAAGTGAAGAACAAATATTTGAGCAAATCCATAGTGACTTAACACCACTAGATGGCACCCAATTATTGCACTGACAGAAGACAGACATCCTGTAATTGCAAATAATTGACAACTGACGTAGATCAGATACAGGCTTGTGCATATTACTGAAGGGCTCAAGCCTGTAGCACTTTGTATCACGTGCAGCTACATGTACATAAAGTCATTCAAAAATACCATCAAAGGATAGTAACAGAAAGCAACTGAAAAACTCTCAACTGTCTTAAAACTGGGCAAATTGTCCCGTATTTTCTGTCTCTCCCCCACCCCACATCGGTAGTGGTAGGTCCTGCTGCTAGCCAGTTCCCTGTTCCCCAGCTGCCCGCCCATCAATGGTGAGTGGGGGAGTCCATTGCCCAGCAGTTGGGGGGGAGGTGTGCAAGGCTGGAGCCAGGGTGAAGATGCAGTGTGTGGGGCCAGCCACTCCCCCGCTGGTCCATCAGAAGGGCCCTGCCCCCACCCCGCAATCCCCTGACTCTTGTTCTAAGGCAGCCCTATCCCATTGTCACTTCTTCCAGTGATTCTCCCCAAGGGCACCTTTCTACTCTACATCTGCTCATCTCATTTCTGACTGCTGTTCTGTCCCTTCCTGCCTTACCTTCGGCTCCCTGGGGAGCTTTGAATACCCTCTCCCACAAGGCTTATCATGATCCCTTTTCATTCTGCTCCACTGACATGCTTGTCATGCCTAATCCTCTGCCCTCTCTCTCCACATTCACCTACTCTCATCCCGCTGCTCCTTAGGCCATCGAGCTGCTGTGCTGTTTCTCATCTACTCTTCATGCTGCTCATCCCATCCTGCATCCTCATCCAGCATGATCTCCTCTCCCCTCTATCCCATATTTCTTTATGGGTTTGTCTGCTCTTTGGAAATTTAACCCTTAAGAGCGGCTGGTTTCCTTGGGAGGAGGAGCTGGTTTCTTCATTCATCTTCAAGTCTTTGCCCCATGGAATGAGTCTGTTGGGTTGCTCCTCTAGCTTATTGGGAAAACCAAGGTAGGGAATTTGTTGATGGAGAGAGCACCTGTTGGAAGCTCAGAAGAGCTGAATGTTCCATAACTTTTTACCAGGGCACTATCATTCTCACAAAATAAACAGCTCAACAAACCTAAAGTTGATCATATATTGAGCTCCAGACACTACGTACTTCTATCAGAGAAGTTTGTAGGTGAAATCTAGAGGGGACAGTGAACAGTAAAGGCAGGATGAGTGCCAGGTGACTGGGGTAACTAATCAAGCTCAGTGGATAATGCCGGGATTTATTCCAGGAGGGAAAATAACTGAAAGTATTAATCATTTTCCAAATGAAATAAACAAAATGTAAAATTATACAAAAGTTCTGAACAGAGATCATGATCCATTAATCTTCTTTAGCTGTCACTTAGCAACAGAATCACAAATTAAGGTCAGCAAACTAGGAATTCTTTTTGGTGGAGTGGAGGGTAATAAAACCCTTATTGTTCTTTCAAGTGATTGCTGAATGCCCTTTGCTGCTAAGAGCTGACTTAAAAAATACTGGTGTGTAAGTGCAAATTCATGATAAAATTCACTGTATAACTAATATAGTCCTAGTGCAGCTACCGATATAGAAAGCTAGTTCAAAAATTGATGCCAATTTACACAATTACAACACTCTTACTTATACTGGGCTGCTATAATTTCCAATTATGTGCCACACTGTGCTTTTTCAGCACAGACCTGACAAGGGGCAGTGCCAAGCTGCATTACCCCAGCAGGAACACTGGAAGGACAAGGCCACTCTGAGCAACATGGTTACAGTACATCATGGTAGCATGCCAACCCAAAGCCTGTCCTTCGGAGGCTGCACTGTACTTACCCTGCATGGTGCTGACTAGCATGAAGGTGGGTATATGCTATTTTCAGGAGACTTCAGGGTCTGCAGTGGTGAGCAGCCATGCATGGTGAGGAAAAAGGGGTCTATAGCTCCTTGTGACACTGCCATTTATTTATAACAAATGCACCACCCACAACCAACCTTATATTCATAGAATCATAGGACTGGAAGGAACCTCGAGAGGTCCTTTAGTCCAATCCCCTGTACTCATGGGAAGACTAAGTATTATCTAAACCATCCCTGACAGGTGTTTGTCCAGCCCGCTCTTAAAAATCCCCAATGACAAAAATTCCACAACCTCCCTGTGCAATTTATTCCTGTGTTTAACTACCCTGACAGGAAGGTTTTCCTAATGTCCAGCTTAAGCCACCCTTGCTGCAGTTTAAGCCCATTGCTTTTTGTCCTATCCTCAGATGTTAAGGATGACAATTTTTCTCCTTCCTCCTTGTAACAACATTTTATATACTTGAAAACTGTTATGTCCCCTCTTGACTCTTCTGTCCTCCAGACTAAACAAACCCAATTTTTTCAATCTTCCCTCAGACGCCATGTTTTCTAGACCTTTAATAATTTTTGTTGCTCTCCTCTGGATTTTTTCTCCAATTTGTCCACACCTTTCCTGAAATGTGGCACCCAGAACTGGAGACAATACTCTAGTTGCAGAGTAGATAGGAAGAATTACTTCTTGTGTCTTGCTCACAACACTCATCCTAATACATAAGGGAATGATGTTTGCTTTTTTGCAACAGTGTTGCACTGTTGACTCATATGTCGCTTGTGATCCACTATGACCCCCAGATCCCTTTCCATAAAACTCCTCCCTAGGCCGTCATTTCCCAAGTGGCGTACATTGCATTTGTCTATGCTGAATGTCACCCTATTTACTTCAGACCATTTCTCCAGTTTGTCCAGCTCATTTTGAATTTTAACCCTGCCCTCCAAAGCACTTACAACCCCTCCCAGCTTGATATTGTCTGCAAACTTTTTAAGTGTACTCTCTATGCCATTATCTAAATCATTGATGAAGATGTTGAACAGAATTGGATCCAGAACCAATCACTGTGGGGCCCCACTCGTTATGCCCTTCCAGTTTGACAGTGAGCCACTAATATCTACTCTCTGGGAATGGTTTTCCAACCAGTTATACACCCACCTTATAGTAGCTCCATCTAATTTGTATTCCTCTAGTCTGCTTATGAGAAGATCATGAGAGACAGTATCAAAAGCCTTACTAAAGTCAGGATATACCCCATCAACTGCTTCTCTGCCATCCAGGCTTGTTACCTAAAAAAGAAGGATAGAGGGGTTATGTGGCCCTGTGGCCTGCCAGAAGGGCCACTATTTCAATTTCCAGCTGTGAGAGCTGGGACCCTTCATGTTAAGGCGATAGAGGCTTGGATGTCTCTGCCATTGGCTGAAAATAGGGTAACCTATGAAGAGGAATGATTGTTGGAAATTGTCTGAGCTCCTCCAGCTTTGTTACGGTGGAAAGAGGGAATCCAATGATGCAGCAAAGACTGAGTGTGTGGCAGTTGTTATTGATCGCACTGCCTGCAATTGTGGTCTTTACTCAGGGTCATCTGAATCTGACACTGTCTTTCAGCCCATGCTGTTGAATGCAAAGCCAGTAACCAATGAGGTGATCCCCACAATGTGAATAAGGACAAAGGTCCTGACTTTGCAAGCATAACAGAGAACTGACTGGATGGTGCTGTAGGTCAATTATTTGCCCAGTTCAAACCAGCTGAGGGGCTCTGATCTCAGAGAGGGCCAGGGACGTAGGGTGGCTGTGCTGTTTGCAGCTGTCTTAAAAAAAAGTAAGTCTGCTGCTTCCGTCCTGGGTCTGAAAATGCATGCCCACATGGCAGGAGAGTGCAAATATTTATTTTGCAATACTACTCAGTCCACCCAACCAGGAATGGCGCCTTTCTGTGCTAGGTTCTGTACAAACACGCAAAGATATGGGTAAATTATTCCTGAAAAATTAAAAGCAGGAAAACTCATAATCACTAGCAGCAGTGAGCATCCTGTACATGCAAGTGTTTTTATATCTATATCATATAGAACTATTGTGGAAGCACACGGTTCTAAGTTAGGGTTGAGTTGAATTATGCACTTGGAGCAGGGTACATAGTTTTTGCTGTGATAAACTCCCCAAATAAACCAGCTAATCTAAAGATGGCTTAGAATGAATATTTTCCTCCTAGAAAACATCGCACTGAAATATTCAGAAAATCTCCACTCCTATAACCCATGCACTAGAATCCAGTCTTCCAACCAGTTGAGAAGCTGGTAATGGGCTTATAAGCACAGAAGGTTTCTTAAAATATAGCTGTTGCTCGGCCAGTTAAATTAAAGAGGCAATTTGTGATTGCAGTTATGTGCCCAGCTCTAGGCAGGCAGCACTTTTCACAGAATACATGTTAGCATAGGCACTGACTTCAACCCCCCTCTACACCTGGCCCCACATCCGACTCCACTCTTGCCTGGCCTCATCTAGCCCCTGACCCACCCCCATTCCAATCCCTTCCCCAAAGTCCCCTCCCCAACTCTGCCTCCTCCCTGACCCTATTTCGGCTCCTTCCTCAAATCTCAGCCCCAGCCCTGCCTCTTCCCACCTCCTCCCCTGAGAACGCCGCATTCCTGCTCCTCTTCCTCCCTCCAGTTTGGCAGTGGCAAGCACTGGGAGGTTGGCAGGGGAGAGAGGATGCATCATGCTCAGGAGAGGAGGAGGAGGGGGCAAGGGGCAGGGAGGGGACCATTGCTGCCGGTGGGTGCAGAGTACCCACTAATTTTTCCCCATCAGTACTCCAGCTCTGGAGCGCCCATGGAGTCGGTGCCTATGCATGTTAGTGGGGGATGTGTCTGTATGTGTAAAAAATATAGTTGGCCTCATTTTCACAATCACAACACTATCCTAAGCCACAATTGCCATGTAAGCTCCTGTTAGCTCTGTTCGTTTCGCTTAGGGCTTTTCAGTAAATTATATTTGTCCCAGTTAGCACAGAACTAGCTTGCTTTCCCTCAATGGCAGGAAACAACGTGAGTTGCAAAGTCTAGGAGTCCTAAGCAGGGGGCTTAGCCCCTGCATTTTCTACTTATATGGAAAGAGTTTGGGACATTGCTCCTGAAATGGTTCACTGCTGAGGTTCTCTGGAGTCAATTACTGACTGACTAAGCCCCTGACTTTCACCGCCTCTGTTCTGGCAAAGCCTGATGGCATTTCATTGGAGGCTCTTGGTTCAGCTGCTCTAGACTAAGAATTGTGACTGCTCAACCATATACTTTGCAGCTACTCACTTTGTCATCCTGCTCTGTGCTGTGTCTCTGCTGGTGTGTAGTCTATAACAGTGGTCTGTTTCCAAGCTTCTTTACCACACTGAACACTGGGCAGACCCCAAAACAGACAGAGAAAAATCCTGAAGATTTTATTGAATTCTAAATTAAGATACATTCAGCCATGTGCAGCCCGCCTTTGCTTTGCATGCGTAAGCAAGGTTTTGCTCAAGCTCACATTTATGTGCATATATATATACACACTTATCTGTGTGAGCCCCAGGAATTCAGTTAATGAATTTGGAGCCTGATCCAAAATCCTCTGAGGTTAGTTGTTGGGCCCTTGTACCTGTTGGAAATGGTGTATTAGACAGAATGCTTAGCCCAGCATTTCTTAAAAATCCTTGGCCAGAAGCTGGCATTGGGGCAATTAATAAAAAGAGAAAAACAAAGCTGTGTGACCACATTCTTCACATGTGTATATGGATGACCCATAATTACTAAACTATGACAGTAACTGTAGCGATTGGGGAGGGGTGATAGAAAATGGAAACCTGTGAATTCAAACAGTGTGTTTGATAGCTGAAATCTTGCTGTATAGGAGCTGAGACACTGTACTTACTAATGCAGAGCTCCAGAAACCCATGGCCAGATGCACTGAGGCAACTAATGAAGCAAGACAGACAATGGTTTGTGTTGTATTATCACAGCTCAAGATGAGCAGTGAGCAAAGACATATACAGCTTTACTAAATGACTGATATTCATTTATAAATGGTCAACAGGATACTCCACTTAAACATCTTCATGGTGTGCAGCTCCTGAGCAAGATGACACCTCAGACACATGGAAACCATCTCAATCCAGCAGCCTCTTAGGGAGAGTGACCATTCAAACAGGTTCTCCACCTTGACAAGAGTGGCGACGGGCCCTACCGCATCTTGCAAGAAGTGACAATCGCCCCAAGTGTAAGATCTCATCTTCATTTACCCAATCTTGATTCCCTCCCAGAAGACAAGATCCAAGGTAAGCTCACCTGAATGTGGTGAGCCAAAAATACCTGCAGTACAGTAAATCCATGATTATGACTGGCCATGCTCTCCAAGAACACATGCAAGAATTGTGAGGGTAACACAAGGAAGTCACCAAGAATACTGAGGACTCCAATGCTATGCCCAACAAAAACACATTGAGACAGGAGTCTAGGGGAGTAGCAGGGAGTCTGTAGACTAATAACTCTCAAATTTCTTTTATTTACCAGGACTTTCCAGCCAAGACAACACACTGAGATGAATCCAAATAGTAATATATAATACACTGAAACCACTCAAATGAGAAGTGTAAATATAATTTCATAGATTCTAAGGCCAGAAGGAAACATTCTGATTATTGAGTCTGACCTCTTGTATAACACGGACATAGAATTTCCCAAAATAATTCCTTTCGAACTGAACATATAGATATTCTTTTAAAAAATCCAGTCTTGATTTAAAAATTACAATTGTTCATCAGCGTGTTTGATGAAAGGTAAAAGAAACTTCTAAGCAAAATACAATGCTGGAAGTGAGTGCTAGGGAGGAAAAAAAGTATTTCCACATATCTATTTGTATTAGGTACCAGAATAAAGTGCCTGTGATCATCTGACTAAGCATTTAACAATCTTAAATAGCAAGATACTGAGCAAAGTACACATCTGTGATAGCTGACAGAGGATTCACAGCAAACATATGCACAACCTACAAAGGTCATAATCTGGCCCTACAGACTTGAGTTAATGATAATAGTGGCTAGGGATAGGTTATTCAGTGACAACACCACCAATACAAGTAAAGGTCATATTAGATAATATAATCAGATCAAAATCAAACCAAGCAAACATATTTCAATGAAAATATACTACCTTTTCTGCAGTTTATGAAACATTTTGTTCTTTTTATACAGCAGTGTCCCACACTGGCTCTTTCAAGTTTCTATCTTGCACCCTGTGAAATCGGTGAGTCCTGTTTTTTTTCCTGAAGAAAAACTTTCCATCGTGTTGCAGGATTTTATATCACGCACTACCACAGCAAGTAACACAAAATAACTTCGTAATTCAAACCCTCTATTCATCATTCTAAGAAAAGTTGATCTTTAAAAATACTGATCTTGACAGCACAAGCTGATTCTCATGGTATGTTGGCGCGTAGCGATCGATCTATCAGGGGTCGATTTATCGCATCTAGTCTAGACACGATAAATCGATCCCCGAGTACTCTCCGGTCGACTCTTGTACTCCACTGCCACGAGAGGTGTGGGCGGAGTCAACAGGGGAGTGGCAGCAGTCTACTCACCACCATGAAGACACCATGGTAAGTCGATCTAAGTACATTGACTTCAGCTACACTATTCTCGTGGCTGAAGTTGAGAATCTTATATCAATTCTGCCCCACCCTCCACAGGGTAGACTAGGGCTATGTAATATGGAGAGGTTAAGAGAGATGTCATCTCTGTCTGTGTGATTCAATTAAAGTTGTGTATAAATTGATTTTGGGGTTGTTGGTTTTTTGGCAATCATTTGTCTAGGCTGATTAGCCTCTTGGCTTGAATATGTATTAAAGTAAAAGAACAGAAGTTTTGTTGTAGTGGGCAGCTAATGAAATAGTGTCTCTCAGAAATTAATGTGTTTATTTGCCCAGTGACCTTGGAGTTTAAACTCTTCAAAGTGAGAGCTTACTCAGATGAATTGCTACCAAATGAATTCATAAATGACAAAAGCATCACAGCAAAAATTCACTATTTCGATGTTCTTTTTATAGGGTTTGGGTTCCATCACAGAAACTTATAGACATGAGTAAATCATTTGAACTTGGCTTTGTGCTTATTAAAGAGAATACAACTTAAATGTTTTCATTAGTTCTAAATCCTTCTGGTAGCATGTTTAACCTTCCATCTTTTTCAAGCTTACTTAATACTCAAGATAAATATGTATTAATTAAATGCATGCAAGCCACAAGAAGAATTTTCCTCCTCCACTCTCATTTAAAATATTAACTTGAGAAAAATGTCTCAATGATAATTAAAATTTTAATTACATTTATGCTCATTAACCCAGAGCTAAGTGTCCCATAGCCGATTAGTATTTACATATTTAAAGCATTGTGCAAATGTTAACCCTTGACACCCGTCAAAGGAAGGAGAGTAATATCCGCAGTTATACAGATGAGATAACTGTGGCACAGACAGTAAAAGCCAATCCAATACTCACAGAAGTCAATGGAAACACTCTCATTGACTTTACTGGACATTGGATTGGGTTCTCACTGATTTGCCAAAGGCCACATAGCAAGTCAGTGTCAAAGCTGTATTTAGAACACAAGAGCTCTTGACACCCAATGCAGATGTTCATTCTTCTAGATTTCAAGGGAACGAAAGTGTCCATCTCTCTCACCCTTCCTTAAAGGCATAGACATACTAGTCTGAGAACCTACGGTTTACTTATCTCCCTAATACACGGCTAACACGACTACATGACTAACATGGCTACCTCTCTAATTCTCCCAAATACAGCTCACTATGATGTTATTCCATAGTAACAAAATAGAATCCATCCATGCCTTTCAGAATAAATAAATGATTAACATTTTTATAAAGCCTACAAATTCATGAACTCTTTGGGAAACTCATTGCAGAAGAGCAACAAAGTGTTCTGTGGCACCTTAAAGACTAAGCTAGTCTTTAAGGTGCCACAGGACCCTTTGTCGCTTCTGCAAATCCAGACTAACATGGCTACATCTCTGATTCTTGACATCATTGTAAAAAGCTATTCAGATTACTGCATGATAAATTCTAATGTCTGTTTTCCCTCAGATATTAGATGATCAATCATACCATCAGAAGGTTACAGTTTTGTGGTGGCAAAGTCAATACAGTAATTACCATGGCCATTCCTATCAATTATTCATATAAAAGTACTTGGTTGCCTAATTAAATACAAAATAGACATAAATTTCTGGAAAACAGCTTTGACATAAACAAGAGAATTAACAGAACATGTTTGTTCTTGACCTGAACACTGTAATGCTTCCAAATAGGTAACATGCTTTCATTAAAAATATGTATTAATTTTAACTAGCAGCTGGTGAACTTCAAACAATTTGGCATTCAGCTAAGCCCTAAAGGGTTGGCATATTTGAGGATTATCCACATGTTTCCATAACCACCTTCTTCTGTAACCAACCTAGTCTCTTGCTGAGCCAGTCAGAACCCCCTATCGTTATCTAACCCCTATCAAGTCACCCGAGTCCAAACAGACCTCTTTTGACTAGTGCTCCAGTTCCAACAGGCCCCTAGCCACTTATTTTCTGTTCCCTGATCCTTTCTATTCCTTTTACCTTCAGTGGAAGGAAAGCCCTTGCCTGGCAATGCCTGCAGTGGGATATAGTCATTCTATGCTCCAAGGTTCCCCAGGATAGACAAGCCCCAGAGTTCATTACCTTCCTACTGATTCCAGAGATGCCCTAGGACTCACAGAATTGAAGATATAATTCAGACCATCTTCAAAAAATCGAAAGGAAAGAGAAGGAGAGATTGGTTTGATATTTAGGCTGAGAGGCAGAATATTTCCATTCTGTATCCATCCCTACTGAGAGCCCTGCCCAAAGGATAATGTTATCCTGAATGAAAATAAAGTACATAATACTAGACGCTGAAATATGCTATTCCTATAGATAATTTTGTGAAGCTGAAATCTTGCAAAGAAGTGAAGAAAGTCTGCTTCTTCCAAATTCAGTGTCCAACCACAGAGAAATCTCATGTGAAGCTAAAATAAATACTTTCCAGAAATTGCCAATATTATGGCCATGGTGGCATCTGGCTGAAAATGAAATCATTTCCTGTTTTATCCATTCACATTTTTACAGAGAGTCTTAAGAGATAATGGCAACATGCTGCTTGCAGATAGCCAGGGCAGAGTTCTGATTCCCTTCCATGTGTGGAAAGTCTACTGCTGGAGAGGGCTTCTTGTACATGAAGGAAAGATTTGCCAAATCAACCTGACAGCAGAATTTTTGTTGCAAGATGTGAGAAACTCCCACTGGCATTCAAGGAAACTGAGCCTAATTCTCAACTGCTGTACACACTGTGTGGTCATTTTTATATGTGTAAAGTGGGTGTAGAATGCTGCCATTGCAATTTTTATAGGTAGGGATTGTGTCTGCTTCAATGTCTGTACAGCATTTAGCACCCAGGGACCCGGCTAGGTCTCTGAAATATGTTTTTTTTTTAATCAACAATAATTTTGCACAAGTATAAATGACTACACAAAGGAGTGGAAAAATTACACCAGTTGTATCACTTTGTCCTTTAAAACTTCTCTCGAACGGCTTGATCATGATCCAATTCAAGTCAATGGATAAAACTCCGTAAAGATGCAGGATCAAATCCTAAAAGCTAAATGTACTTCCTCCACAAAATTCATGCCTCCTTTTAAGCTAGATTCTGGATCTACTCACATTTTCAGTTAACCACTTTGCCATGCCATGACAAAAAGCAAACAGTGACAGGTGCACAGATAAAACAAAAACCATTTGTTTTTATCACTGTTAATTGCCATCTCTTGTGTGGGTTAAGTTCACAAAGATATGCCATTAAACCATTTCACCGAGGGGTGAAATCCTGGTCCCATTAAGTGAATGGGAACTTTGCCATTGCTTTCAATGGGACCAGGATTTCACCATAGTTCTTTTTGTGTATTGTGCAGTATTTTGTCATATTCCAGCTATATCATGTCATTAAAGGAAATATCACTCTGATTGGACAGCTGGTCCTCAAAAACATTACATGGAAAAGGAAACATGCCTGGGAGTAGACAAGGAATAAGACTAAATAGGTGAGGAATTCTCCCAATATAAGTCAGCAAGGGAACTAGGGCCTGCTATAACCTGTTACACAGCCAAAGAAAAACAAATTATTTGCATTATTTTACAGAGGGTATTCTAACAGCCTAATCTCCCCAGACAAGGTTCATGTTTGTGTGGGTTACTTATTCTCTTTGCTCCTGCAGTCCTTTCACATGCAAAAGTCCCAGTAACTTCAGTGGCAGTTCCATGTATGGAATGACTGCAGGATTGGATTGTTTACTAAGTAAATAATCAGAATCAGCAGGTTTGAAGTCATATGGGCATCAGATAAGCAGCCTGTTTTGTGGTAGGCTTGGGTATAAAATCCCAAATCCCATCAGCTTCAAGCTGTTGGCACAGAGGCTCTCTAACAGCAAACAGAATGGCCTTTCATTCTGTGCTTCTCGTTTTCTTAGCCGGACTGGTGTTTCTGTCTGAAGCTGCACCATTGGTAAGTATTTTGGCATTGAAAGGGAATTAAAATGATTGCAGATAGTGTGAACTCTCTGACTACAGGCACACACATCTATTTTATATTGTGTGCATTACTAGCCTAAAACCAATTCCTGCAACCATTGTCATGCTACAATGGGCTGGTACTGCTATTTTTCTCATGCATTTCCTTCATATTTTACAGTAATATTTAAAATAAAGTCAATTTTGGGATTCAGCCAGCTATTAGTTCAAAAGTCTTGGGGCTCATTTACTTCAATGAGGTCTTGTGGTTAAGGTAAGGGGCTGGGATCTAGAAGATTTGGGCTCTAATCTTGGTTCTGACAGTGATGTTAGGCAAGTCTCTTTGATTCGCTGTGATTTAATTTCTATATCTGTAAAAGAGGGATAATTTTACCTTCCGCACAAGGTTGTCATGAGGCTTAATTGTTTACTGCTTATAAAACACTGCAAGATCCTCAAATGGGAGATGTTACAGAAGCATTACTAAGAATTAAATCAGTATAGCAAAGATGGAGGGAGGCCAATTTCCTCCCATCCTAAGGGTTATTTCTAAGGCAATGATGCTGTTTATCAGAAGCAGATGCTGAGGTGATTGGCCTGAACAGATACTCATTCATTATTTTCTTGTCCTTTGCTGATCTCCTTTAAAGATACATCCTGAATTAGCATGTTGTTTTCCAGAGATATTTATTGCCTTAAACTATATTTATATATTTATTATGCAAGCTTTCCTTCAAGTAATACAATGTATCCAATCTAAGATTATTCTGATATGAGAAACATCTATTTGTGAACTATACGGTGTTTAAAATATTACTTTGTTTGGCATGTGCCTTCATGTGGCTGTTAAATACAGCATATGTGGCTTTTCTGCTCTTTAGAAGAAGATTTCTAAAAGGCATGTTGAATATGCCCTGTATAATTTGCTGCACTACAAAAACCTTTTCTGCTTTCTCAAGGTTTCCCATGGGTCTGTTGATTCTAAGTGCCCTCTTATGGTAAAAGTTCTGGATGCAGTTAGAGGAAGTCCAGCTGCCAATGTAGCAGTTAAAGTGTTCAAAAAGGCTGGAGATGGAAACTGGCAGGACTTCGCTACCGGGTAAGTTCTCTTGTGCTATGAAACTTTCAAGGTGGCTTGAAGAACAAAATGAGATATAAAGGGGATTCTGACTGGAAGATCAACTTATTTTGTAGCTTGTCCCTCTTACTATGTAAAAAAGCAAATGGGGCCTGACCTGAAACCCATTCAGTTCAGTGGGATTAGGCCCAGGGTGAGAGTATATATTAGTAGGGAGAATTACTTCAAGTTCATCTTACCATAGTGAGGGAATATTTTATATTTTTCTCCTAGTTTTCAAAAAGTGCTGCTGTACCTGTGTTTAGAAAAACCAACAACCAGTGCACCTGACCTATATATTTGAGGGTAGCCATCTTGATATACAGCTGGTCCAGCACTTTATTTGTAGAGGAGGAATCCAGGCTCTAAACTTTGTTAGAAAGCCCTAAACATTCACACAATAAATGCCCTTCCCTATTGGTTTCACATATACAAGCGTAAGTCAGGAGAAACGCCTTGGACAATGTTACACTGAGGTAACCGAGAGCAAAAGAGGGTCCACAATATTTGTTTGTGGTTTTATTTATGGCACTTATACTGCACATATTGGTGTGGTATCTGAGTAGCTCACACCCTTTAATCTGTTTATCCTCAAAACTCCCCTGTGAGGTTGGGAAATACTATTATTCCCATTTTACAGATAGGGAACTGAGACACAGCAAGATTAAGTGGCTAGCCCAAGGGCAAACAAGAGCAGGGAACTAAAGCCAGATCACCCAAGTAAACACCCTAGCCCCTTGATCTTCCTTAATATCTTTTGCTAAAGATTTTGAGACACTATTTAATTCTGAATGCAGCACTGAGACCTTTGTTTGCCTCTGACTCTAGTTTAGGGTGACCAGATAGCAGGTGTAAAAAGTTGGGACTGGGGTCGAGGAGGGGGTAATAGGTGTCTATATAAGAAAAGCCCCCAAAATCAGGACTGTACCGATAAAATCAGGACCTCTGGTCACCCTACTCTAGCAATTTCACAAACAAACTCCATATTTACTATGCAACATAGCTGAACAGATCTGAAGAAACTTCCGAGAGCTAATCTAGGAACAAGCAGCATTCAGAATGGATTTATTGCTTTAAAGAGAAAAATCCTGTATAAAATTTAACATTTATGCCAGGCTTCTTATGCAGGATGATGGGATAAATCTATTCATCTGTAAAAATGGCAGTACATTTTTCTGCCATCATTAGGAAAACTATATTCTTTTTAAAATATGCAAGAGTAGGTTTTTAAAACACATATAACGTGATTATATGCAATCTGCAGAGGAACAAGATAAATACTACATTCCCTTAACTGTGTGCTATAACAGTTTAGACTGTAACGTTGTTCTTAATTGACATTTGGGGATATGTCCTGCAGCTTTTATGAGCCAGTAGCGTCCACTGAAGTCAATGGAAACTACAGGTGTTCAGTACCTCTGAAAATCTAGTCACTCTTTTTTAAGCATCTAAATATGAATTTAGACTTTAGACACACACATTTGGAAAATTTTGCCTGGGAGAGCAGGAGGAAGAATTATAGTCTAGTGCTTTTGTAAAAAGTCCACTAAACTATATTCCTTCCTGAACGGTATGGTATTAATTCTTCCCCGGATATGTGGCTGGTTAATCATGGTTTTAGACCTGAACTGAGCTTTCTACTCTAGCTAACAGATAATGCCAAGAAAAGTGGTATGGCCTAAGTCTTGCCCACCTAAGCTCAAGTCAGAGGGAGGCCCCTAGCTCTGTCTGGGATTCCCAGCTGTGAACCCCTCTCCTGGAATTAGGTGCCTAACCTAAGTCAGTGGTTTTTAAACCATTTAAAGGATGAGAAGATAGCCCCTGATCATTTTTTGGACCAGGGACTAGAGCATTCACTTAGGATGTGGGGTTCAGTTCCCCAGTCTGTGTGATATGGAGCAGGGATTCAAACTTGCCCTAACCACTGGGCTATAGGATATTGTGACATGGCACTCTCTCAGTCTCTCCTGTTGAAGTTGTTCCACTGTGTATAACTAATTCAATAGTCATTGGAGCCAGAGCACTGGAATCTGGCTCTCTCACGTCCTGAGTGCCCTAACGAGTGGGGATAGTCAGTCATTCTCACTCTCTCTGACGTAATGACTATTTAATTATTCCATATTAAGAGATATTTATTGGCTTAATATTAAGGCACCTGCTGTAAAAGTAGTCTTCCTCTCCAGGGTGAAGTTTAATGCCATATCTCTCAGGTCATCCTTCAAAGTCAGCATGACTCTAAATGACCAATCATTTAGTATATCCAAAGTAAAAACTAAGATTTTCTAAGAAAGATCTTTAATAAGTATAAGTCATTTTATTGATCAATTTGAATTTACTACAGCTTTTTAAACTAAAGTAAAAAAAAAAACTCCTTGGATTATTTGACCAATTTTGATCATCTTAATCCCTGTGGAGGATCCTACCATATTAATGCATGTTGCTGTTGAAACCTGTGTGAAAACTTTTGACTAACTCTAATGATTTCCTCTCAAAAATATGAGTGAGTCAAAATTAAAAGTATCCCCAGAAAATATTGACTAAAATTTTCAGTTATCCAGTTGGGAGAATTGAGCAAAAAAGTATCATTTTGAATCACCATTTCCAAATGAAAATGTCATGGATCATATCACATTGTTTCAGTCGAAAATGTCAGTTTTTGTTTGCCTTGGAAATTTTTCAAGTCAAAAAAATGTTCACTATTTTGGCTTTACGTTCCAACACTCCAGTTAGGAACAGAAATTAACTTTGAGATGTCAAAATTTCCCCTGGATGAAAATTTTGTTTTCTGAACAGCTCTAGTTGTAATGTCCTGTAAAGATTCCCTCTTGTGTTCATGACCAGAACTTTGGACCATCAGAGAGAAACCCTACAAATATTCAAGTCTAGGTTTTAAACAAGATCCAGTGCATAATGGCAGGCAAATTTGGGAATACGTTATTACCTCACAGACCTTCTGAATATCTGAATACAATCAATTAGGAAGTGTTATTTTTACCAGTGTCTTATGCCATGGCAATGGAACTTATAGTGTATATAGAGGGAGATGCCCTTCTCAGGGTATGTCTCTATAAGTATGAATAATTACTGCCATTCTGTCTCTTAATACTACATTGTAGTGTATTAAGAAAAGCGCCTTGAATTTGAATTAACAGCATTTAAAAGGCAGGAGGAGAGTTAGAATACAAGAAGTGATTTCATTAACAAGCTTAATTCAAACTGAGTTTAACTGAAAGTATACAAGGAAAGCTAATTCCATCTGAGTTCTGAGGAATAAGTATGGTCTAGTTGTTCAGGGGACTGGGAGTCAGGTAACTATTTTAACTTTTCACTTGACTGTCTTTGACCGAGTCATGTGTACCTCTGTGCCTACATACTTCTGCAAATATAGCGCCTATCACATATTTTAGCAATTCCCTTTGCCAAAATTAGTTCTTTTGTGAGTTAGGGTTTGAATTTTGAAATAAGCTACTGCATATGCATTTGAATTAGTTTATGTCACAAATTTTGCTCTAAAACACTATTTCATTCTGTTGACTACGGTCCAAATTAATAGAATGCCTGTAAACATTTGAGGGCATAGTTTAATTTCAGTACAGCATATCTCCCATGAAGAGGATAACTGACATTGATTTCAAGAGTCCTTTACATCGAGCAAATTACATAAACCCCAAGACAGCATGGGTGTAGGAAATAAAAAAGACTTCAGTCACCATACACAGCTTTATGTTGAAAATGTCCCAGGCAATGTAATTGGAACAGATTTTTGAGCTCTACTAGTTACTATTTTGTCTTGCTACTGCATGCACGCGACGAAGTGGGTATTAGCCCACGAAAGCTTATGCTCTAAAACTTTAGTTAGTCTTTAAGGTGCCACAGGACTCTTTGTCACTTCTATTTTGTCTTATTTCATAAAAGAGAGTAACACCCTTGAAACAGCTCCCTGCATTCCATAAGTGCAAAGTGCAAATGCTCTCTCCTTCCTTCCATCTCCAATACATATGATTAAAATATTTTTCTAAAGAAATTCAGATACATCTGTTCTTCATTCATGAGATTTCTGGAATATGGGGAACAACAAGTTACAAAGTACCCTGAAGTAATCTTAATCTTCAGAAACTCAATGTGAATATACAATTAAGACAAAAAATGGTTTAATATTCAGTTATGCTTAATCAGGTAACCCAAACTGGAGGTCCAGCCCTTGTGTTTCTGCACTGTCAAGCGTGCAAGTGAATAATATGTCCCAATGAAAATGGTGGACATACCATTTGAGATATTGAAACTAAATGCAAAACCTATTAATTTTTCTTTTCTCCATTAGGCAGAACCGGTTGAACTAAAAGTATAAATCAGTTTCACACTCAGAGGTTTTGTTCACAATCTGTTGATTGAGGATCTATATCACTAGAATGATTAATAATAATAATAAAGGCTGCTATGTCAGGGAACCTGGTTACAAAATTGCTCCGGTTTGTTGCACAGACTGGTCTAGCTCTAGTCTGGTAATGAAATATGGTTATGGTTCAGACTACAATGAACATTGGAACCACACTTGAAACCAGACCAGGGGACAACCAGGTTATAAGCAGGCTTCTTTTTTCATTATATTTGGGTTATAAACATTGCAATCGTGGGGTGTAATTGCAACTCATGTGGTCATACCCTTAGACAAACAATTACTGTTTTTCACTGGTGCAGCAGGGACTTTTTTTTTTAATTCAAGCCTTAATTTGAAAGAGTTATCTCCTCTGACACATTGCTGAAGAAGGCCCACATGCTATGTTTTTGCCTCTTCATCAGATGGAGAGCCAAGAGTGGATGGACAGGCTCATTATAAACACAATCTACCCTCACAGACAGATATTACAATTCTCCTTTTGCAAGGGCTAATTTAAGGCAAACTTCTGCATCACTGAAGTCCCCTGGGAGTTTTGCTATTGACTCTTATGAGCATAACATCAAGCCCCTATGGATTTTTTTCTGGTAGTACTAACATATAGTTGGCTATAGGACTGGGAGCAACTTGCTTGATGCAAAATTCCCTGAAGTTCTAGAATGGTGGAAATGCCACTAGATGAATACTGAAGGTGGGATTTTCAAAAGAAATCAGCATTGGCCTAATTTTCCCATTGAAGTTGAGGGCTTTTGAAAATCCCATCCTCAGAAAACTACATTATTTGTAAGTAAGTACTATACTCAACTGCTCTTCCCAAAGATTGTAATAATCACAATAGTAATGATTTAAGTAAGACATTAGCAACCAACCCAGTATAGCAAAAGGCATTGAGGTTTGAGAGGTAAAATACCTATGATTTCATCTAGCGTATCTCTTGTCAGTGATGGCTTGTTCACTATTTTTTATTTTTATGGATACTATAGACAATTTATTGGCAATAAGTTAATTTTGCTTTTGATTTCATGACTGTCATGTATCATTAACTCTCTGGTATGTGCAACACACACTTGAACCAGAGTATCCAAACTCATATAACATATTTTAGAAAGCTACTATTCCCTTGCTTTCTTTTTCCCTCTGATTAGCTGCATTAGCCTCTTGTATTGTATCCTCTTTCTATTTCTACTACGCCAATGATCTTTGCATCTAATGCCTGTGGAATGTTTTAGTCCCAAATCCAGCTTCTGCTAAGATCAGGCCTAAACTCAAAATGGGGTCACGCTGCGAAGTCTAAATGGGGATTCCATCTTCTCTCAAGTTTGGGTTGTTCACATCTGATATATTGATTTTGTGTACAGTAGACTCTCAATTATTCAGGATGATAGGGAAAAAATTAATCCTGGTTAATAAAATCCCGGATAATCACCATCCATAGGAAATATGGGGGAGGGAGTTGTTGGTTCACCACCCACTCTGTGCCGGGGGGAGGAGGTGTTGGTTCACTGGCTGCCCTGCGCCCTAGTGGGTTTTTTTTTTTCTTTTTTTTTTTTGTGCTTGGGGTGGCAACAAACCCAGAGCCGGCCCTGCGAGTTACACGTATTTTTTTTTTTGACATCCTGGTTAATCCACAACCTGGTTAACCCAATCCTGGATAATCGAGAGTCTACTGTATTATAAAAATACAGTTTAACTGCAAAATTCAGTTTGGACCCAAACTTTTCATTGGTTGTTTTGATGAGAGATTTTTGGTTCATGCTCAGTTGTTAGCTTTAACTGAAATATGGCTAGAATACTTGAGCTAACGTGATTAAATAATTTGCACGCTCAAAACTCATAGTTGCCTACAATAAATTTCTTCAGAATCTGACCTGCTCTCTTTTGCAAGTCCAAATACCAATGAGCATTCGCCAATTACTCTATTTTATTTTTGTTCACTGAATTTTAACCAACAAGGTTAATTAATAATTAATAATCAATAAATGAAATAAATTAACCTTTTTCGAGTCAGTTTACTCTAGATACAGTTTATTCCCACTGGACCAAATTGTGGCCCCCCAAAGGAGTTTTGACATCAGCTTAAAAGGAACTAGACTTTCCCCCAAGGTATATAATCCCTTTACTTTGCAACTAGAATAAATTATCCTTCATTGCGTCATTGAAATTCAGTTTGGTACAAAAACACAAAATGAAGGGGTGTGCGGAAAGAAGAATGAAGTGGAGACAATACAACTGATTTCTTCTCTGATCATCATTAGGCTCCTTTATTGTCTATCCCTTTCTTCCACCTCCCACTCGATGTTATCTGCCTAGAAAGCCGCTCTCATAGGTGGCAATAAAACTGGTGAGTCCTATTAGCTTTTCAGACTTCAGGTCCATTCTTTCTTCAAACAACATCAGGCAATTATACAAGATTGTGAAGTTATTTCATTCATAAATATTTCAAGAGGGAAAGCCAAAAAAACCAAAAACCCACATGTAGAGAACAGAAGTTTTGGAAATAAAAACAGGTAAGAGGAGCAGGAGCTAGAAACCAGCTATGTTACCATTTGAACACAATTTTAGTTCAAGAAGATCTAATTGTTTACACTAGCTAGGTCACATCATAACTACCTTTTCTTTTCCACTTTTCTGTTTTAGCCGCCTGTTGTATTTTATCATAAACCTAGCTGGTTAGCTCTTTGGGCCAGGGATTCTCTTCATTACTCATTTCTACAGCATCTAGCATAATGGGTCCCTGACCCTCAGTTGGACCAGTACAAACTGTAATTCAATAATAATACAAAAATAGAGATTTTTATTATCATCTGACCATAAGAAAATACCTTCAGGGTCATATAAAGTGCTTCAGTAGGCACATTTAAAATGTTAAGCCTCGTATGCTTATGACAATTAGTCAACAGATCTCAAAAAAGTCTTCCGCCTTCCATAACTTTATCATGGCAATCTCCTGTCTCCTGTGACCATAACAATCCTTTTTCTAGGCCTCTAATTTTCAGTTAAAGGGCACACTCAATGCAAGTTAAACACCAGAAAAAATAGGCCTTAGCCATAATGCATGTCGTAACAGCAGCAACGATAAAGCTTTTAGACTTGATTTGTGATGTAAATGGCTGAGCAGGTAGCAAGGATAGGCTCTGTGATGCTGGGAAGCATACACTGCACAGAAGGTAGGGAATTATTTCAGATAGATAGAACCATTCAGTGGAGTCCAAAGAACATGGCTTCACATCTGTGCTGCTACTTAACATTGCACACTGTCTACTACCGATATATACCTGACTGTCAAGATAAAGTGTTTATGTGGATATTTATCATCACAGGAAAACCACACAATTTGGGGAGATCCATGAGCTCACAACAGATGAACAATTTGTGGAAGGGGTCTACAGGATTGAGTTTGACACCAGCTCTTACTGGAAGGGACTTGGCCTTTCTCCATTCCATGAATATGCTGATGTGAGTATTCATGAATATGCCTTACGTCTAACATATTGAGCAGAGCATCCACTTAACAATAAAAAAGTACATATTCCTGTAATGCACAAAGAGTAGCATTATACATTGCAGCGTTTCACCATATCATATAGCATCATCTGGACAAAAACTACAATACATACAATTGGAACCAAATGTTCCTTTGTAAGTTAATAGGCCAAATTCTCTGCTAGTGTAAATGTGCAAAACTCCACTGAAGTCAGTGGAGCTGTGCCCGTTCACCCCAATAGAGAATGTGACCTAAATTGGTGCACTATTCAAAAACATTAAAGATTTAAAATGTTCTGCAATATGGAAATGTAAAATGAAAATCTTTGCTGGGATGCATGCAAGACATCGGAGCCCCATAGTGAATGGTATAACATAAATTGGAAAAGGTCTCTATTTACAACAGAGGCATTTTCTTGGTTTCAATAGCAATTCCAGTTTCAGTAATCTGGAAATCACTGAAATATCTTCCATCTGATGTGCAGCCACAGAAAGTCAGACATATTATCCAGTATTTTTTGCCTATACGTCATTTGTTAGTAAAGTTCAAAGTGCATTTTTCCCCAGATCATATCTAAAGTATGTGACAGAGAAAACTGCAGCAAACAACTTCTAGGAATAAATTTTAAGGGAAAGGGAAAAAAAGACAAGATTTTCAAGGCTATTCTAGCCAAATTTCCAGAAGAACTGAGGTGTAATTGTGCCTCATGTTTTCCTTGGCTGACTGCCCAGAACTTCTATTTTTTTAATATTGTAGAATGTTTATATAGTGCTTCCAGGAAAAAACAGCCTTATTTGCAGCTTGCCATTAAGTTCTATTCAAATTTCCTAAAAGACTGACTCAGCTATTCTGAGAACATCTACAATACTTTGTAGATTGCATTTTAAATCACAAGCTTGTTTTATGCTGCTAGGGCCTGAGCCTGCAAGGTACCGAGAATGCTTCCACTCTCTTCTGAGAGCACCACGCAGGATGGAGGGGTAAAGGCCTAATCCAAAGCCCAGTGAAGTCAATGAGACTCTTTCCACTCACTTCAATGAGCTTTGGATTAGGCCCTGAACCCTCTCTAATAGATGCTTCGAGTTATCAAGGCATTAATCTGTTAGAATATCTTGCATCTACTTTATTAGGTTTGCATAGTTAATGAAAAATAAAACCTATAACTGAAAGAGATCATCCAAATACTACTCCAGGGAAGACTATATGCTAAATCTAACACTGAGGTAGTTCTAGAGCATACATGTTGTGCTTCAAGATTACATGTATTTTCTTTTCCAGGTGGTTTTTACTGCTAATGATGCCGGTCATCATCATTACACCATTGCTGCTCTCCTCAGTCCTTTCTCTTTTTCAACTACTGCTGTAGTCAGTAACCCAGAGGAATAAGTATACACCAAAATCATCCCAAAATATGCTCCACTGATAGAATTCCCAGAAGTTTTTAGGAGGAGGTTATTTCCTATAACTAATGGCATGCCTTTTGATTCAGTAGCTTTATCATTTTGTAACCCCGCTAAAAACTCAGGCAAGTCAATAAACATTTAAAGAAGAAACAGTTGTGATTTTCTCAGTGATGTTTTACTTCACTCAGAAGGGACACATTTGTGAGCAAATGCAAAAGAAACTTTGTGTTAACAAAAAAACACCACTGACCAGCCACTCAGTACACATCACCCTCGACTTGGTACAGTAAATCAATAACTGGGCCCGTCCCTACACTGTTAGACAACAGATCAATTCATTGTTTTATTCTGTGGTGTCTGGTGTCTGAAAGAAGTTAATTTTTGCATAGTATGCAGTGAATATCAAGAGTTATATTCACCTGTCAGCATACGTGCTTAAAATCCCAGAGAGAGCTGAATTAATTTTAATGAAATAAGTCATATTTATTTATTTGTTTCATAGCAATGACATGGGACCAACTGACAATGGGGCCCCAATGTGCTAGGTGTTACACAAACACAGAAAAGACAATCACAGCATATAAAAGTTTATAATCTCAACAGAAAAGACAGATGATGACTGGCAAGGGAAAGGGGATATAGCATACAAGCAAGGTGAACAGAGTGATGGTTTTTATAAGAACAGCCATGCTGGGTCAGAGCAAAGGTCCATCTAGCCCAATATTCTGTTTTCCGGCAGTGGCCAATGCCAGATTCCCCAGAGGGAATGAACAGAACAGGTAATCATCAAGTGACCCATCTCTGTTGCCCATTCACAGTTTCTGGCAAACAGAGTCTAGGGCAGGAAGCTCAAACATGCAGCTCTTGTGTGCGGCCCGCCAAGCTCCCCCCGCCTCTCTGCCTACCTCCAGACTCCTGTGTGCTCCCTGTGGCACCGCTCACTGTGCACTGCTCTCTGAAGTGGCTGCAGCACATCCCTTCAGGCTGCGGGAGGGCTCCTGCATCGCCCCCCCCGCCCCCACATAGCTCCCATTGGCTGGGAACAGAACCGCAGCCAACGGGAGCTTCATGGGAGGTACCTGAAGGAGCGGCAAGAGCAGCATGGAACCCTTAGCCCCCGCTCCCTTCAGGGGCTGCAGGGACCGGTTCCAGCTGCTTCCTGGAGCGGAGCGGTGCAGGGCTGGGGCCGGAGCCGGGGCCAGGGCCAGGGCGGGGCCTTGTGGAAGGGGGGCAGCAGGAGGGTATCAATGATGCAGCCCTTGGGTGAATGCACTAGTCTTCATGTGGCCCTCATGGTCATTTGAGTTTGAGACCCCTGGTCTAGGGACACCATCCCTGCCCATTCTGCTTAGTAGCCATTGATGGGCCTATTCTCCATGCATGTATATAGTTCTTTACTGAACTCTGTTATGGTCTTAGCCTTCATAACATCCTCTGGCAAGGAGGTCCACAGGTTGACTGTGCGTTATGTGAAAAAACACTTCCTTTTGTTTTAAAGCTGCTGCCTATTGATTTCATTTGGTGATCCTAGTTCTTGTGTTATGAAGAGTAAATAACACTTCCTTACTTACTTTCTCTACACCCATCATGATTTTATAGACCCACCTTAGTCATCTCTTTTCCAAGCTGAAAAGTCCCAGTTTTATTACTCTCTCCTCATACAGAACCCATTCCATACCCCTACACATTTTTTTTGCCCTTTTCCAAGACTTTTCCAATTCCAATATATATTTTTTGAGATGGGGTGACCATATCTGCATGCAGTACTCAGGATGTGGATTTACTATGGATTTATTTAGAGGCAATATGATATTTTCTGTCTTATTATCTATCTTTTTCTTAATGATTCCCAGCATGCTATTTGCTTTTTTGACTGCCACTGCAACTTGAGTGGATGTTTTCAGAGAACTATGCACAATAACTCAAAAATCTCTTTCTTGAGTGGTAACAGCTAATTTAGACCCCCATCATTTTATACATATGGTTGGGATTATGTTTTCCAATGCACTTTACTTTGCATTTATCAACATTGTATTGCATCTGCCATTTTGTTGCCCAGTCACCCAGTTTTGTGAGCTCCCCTTGTAGCTCTATGCATTCTGCTCACGTAGTTTTGTAATTACTCAAGACAGTACAAACAGTACTGTATAAATTTTGCCACCTCACTATTTACCCCCTTTTCCAAATAATTTATGAATACATTGAATAGGATTGGTCCCAGTAGAGAGCACTAGGGACACCACTATTTTCCTCTCTCCATTCAGAAAACTGACCATTTATTGCTACCCTTTGTTTCCTATCTTTTCACCAGTTACCAGTTCATGAGAGGACCTTTCCTCTTACCCTGTGATAGCTTACTTTGCTTAAGAGCCTTTGATGAGGGACCTTGTCAAAGACTTTCTGAAAAGCTAGGTACATTTTATTTACTGGATTCCCCTTGTCCACATGTTTGTTGACCCTCTCAAAGAATTCTGGTAGGTTGGTGAGGCATGATTTCCCTTTACAAAAACCATGTTGACTCTACTCCAACAAATTATGTTCATCTATGTGTCTGAAACTGTAGTAAAGAACAAAATTGTCAATGAGATTGCCTAGTACAGAGGTAAGGCTTACTGGCTTGTAATTGCCGGGATCACCTCTGGCACCCTTTTTAAAAATTGGCATCACATAGCTATCCTCCAGTCATTTTGTACAGAAGCTGATTTAAATGATAGGTTACAAACTACAGTAGTTCTGCAATTTCACATTTGAGCTCCTCAGAACACTTGGGTGAATACCATCTGTTCCTGGTGATTTATTACTATTTACTTTATCAATTTGTTCCAAAACCTCCTCTAATGGCACCTCAGTTTGGGACAGTTCCTTGGATTTGTCACCTAAAAAGAATGGGTCAGGTTTGGGAATCTCCCTCACAGCTTCAGCTGTGAAGACTGCTGCAAAGAATTCATTTAGTTTCTCCATAAGGGCCTTATTGTCCTTAAGTGCTCTTTTAGCATCTCAATCGTCCAGTGGCTCTACTGGTTGTTTAGCAGGTTTCCTGCTTCTGATGTACTTTCAAAAATTAATAGCAAATATTTTTGTCTTTGGCTAGCTGTTCTTCAAAAAAAAAAAATTTTTTGGCATTATATTTTTACACTTCATGGGACAGAGGTTATGTTCATTTCTATTTTCCTCCCTGAGATTAAATTTTCACTTTTTAAAAGATGCCTTTTTGTCTCTTACGGTTTCTTTTACTTTATTGTAAAGTTCATCATAATGAACTTTTGTTCAAAATGCTAAATGGATACAAACATTTGACAGAATTCAGTTAATGTATACCATTTGTAAATTTTCTCAAACATCTCTGCATTTGCCAAGTTCAGGTGGCAGTAGACATAATGAAAGAAGGATTATCCCTATTTGAAACAAGAAAGTATCCCAGCTGGCCCCTTTTAATGCCACAGTGATCTTATACCCAAACTTGATCTTCTGAAGATTTTTAGCTGGAATTCTATGAAACTTCACGTTAGTTCAATCCAGACCTCATATGGAAAAAGACTGCAAAATTTCACTATCAGTCACACCACCAAATGGCTATATAGATCAAGTAATATCTGTTTTTCCCCTCAGCTTTAAGGAGAAGTGCTAAGACAGAAGCATGACCTTTTAACAAAGTTATCTGCGTAACAACTCAAAGAAATCTTCTAAAGTCAGCATGGGTTAAGATGGAGACTGATTGTGTGTGATTCTGTTGAAGTCATAGAGAAATTAGTTTTTTTGGAGGGGAGGAAGGGAGGGCAATCATTTGTCTAGACTGGTAGATTAGGCTGTTGGACTGAATGTGTTTTGTTCTAGTGGGATTGCAGTGACTCTACAGGCAGCTAATGCAATAGCACTTCTCAAAAATAAATCAGTGCTCATTTTTTAGTGACCTTGTAGTTTAAATTCTTTAAATTGAGAGCTTGTTCAGAAGAATGGATAACAAGTGAATTAATAAATTACATAAGTACTGCAGCAACAATTAACTGTTTTAATGTCCCTGATTTCTGGACTCTGCCTTTGTTACACAACTCTCATAAACATAAGTCAAATATTTTCATGTGGTGCGGTTTCAATGCAATGTTTCAAAGGTATCCAGCTTTTGTAAATCTTATTTGCACCAGAGCTTGAAAAACAGTATGTTTGCACTTGCTATGGATATACCCAATAACTACATATTTGACAATAACAACTGCATACAGACAACAAAAATGTGCTTACCTAGCCACAGTCAGTTATCCACCCAACTCTAAGTTTAACAGAGCTGACGACTGAATGCAGGTGTTAAAAACAAAGACTGCAAAAACCAAGTCCTTATTCCTGGGCACTGTACGGAGCACAGCGTCTTAAAATATTTTTCCATCCAGGACTCTCTAACTCATCACATGTTCTTGTCCTGACCGCAGTCCCACAATCCTTTCTGGCCCCATTCCACAATCTGTTGGGGGTCAAAGCAAGAAACCATGGCTGTTGCAATGGTGGGAACCGATGAGGTGTAGGGTGATGCGGGAGGGTGTTTAGGAGACTTCTGGAGTAGTAACAATGACAGTATTTAGATCACAAGTTGATTGTACCCTGAAAACAGGTAGTTAGATGCCCAAACACAACTTGCAGCAGGGGGCATGGATGGGAGGTAGGCAAGTTGAAGCATCAGAGGAGGTGGTCAGACACAGCTGAACAAGTCTGGAGAGGCAGTCTAAGAAGATGAAGTGGCCACATTGTTGAAAGCAGCACTGAAGTCAAAGAACGAGAAGGGTGACAGTTTTCATCAGATAAACTGAGAGGTTGCTGATTCTATGGATGAGAGTATTTTCCATGCTATGACCAGAATGAAATCCATACTGAAAATTAAAAGTATATTATTGTGCAACAGAGAAGAAAAATCTACTTTCTCACACATTGTCAAGATCACAAACAGTACAGCACATCTTCAAACACAGTTTAAACAGAACAGGAAACATGCAGGGGAATAGGCCAAGCAATTGTAATCAGTGGATCAGTGACGCAAAAAGTGATCCAAGTTATTTTACATAAGATAATGCATCAGACTAATCTCCACTGACAAGGTTCATGTTTGTGTGGGTTACTTATTCTCTTATTATTTCCTAAGTAAACCATCAGAATCAGCAGCTTTGAAGTCATATTGCATTTGATAAGCAGCCTAATTTGAGGGAATTGGGTATAAAATCCCAAATCCCATCAGTTTCTAGTTGCTAGCCATGAGACTCAAACCACAAGCAGAATGGCTTTTCGTTCTTTGCTCCTTGTTGTTTTTTGGTATTTGTTGGTATTTTTCCCTGAAGCTGTGTCACTGGTAAGTGCTTTGGTATTGAGGTGGCTTTCACAAGTGATCAGCATAACCTACCTTATTTTTCTTTTTTAAAATGATGAGAATTGGAATAAGTGGAAGACTAATTTGTCTATTTTATTACATTTATTTTAATTGTATATTGTGTTTGGCATGGCACTCTCCTTCCTCTTTTCTTATTTCTCCAAAAAAGTGCTTCCTCCATTTGCTCTAGTTACTTATGTTGATGAAAGCAGTAGATAGCAGGTGCTACCTCCTATTACAGCCTGTCAGGATAATTTCAACAGCCACTAAAAAGGATCTAGGGTGGGAGGGAAGAGAACTCATAGCCCCCTTCCCTCCCAAATATGTTTCAGCCTCGGGACAACTCCTCCCCTCACAAGACATAAAAGCCTTCATCAGATGGATAACATCTCAAGAGGCAGAACTGGTTAGGTTGATATATGGCATGGGGATTCATCTCCCAGCAGGCCTGCCAACTGCTGCCTACTGACTCATCTGCTAACTTCTTCTGTAACGGCTCTTGCTGCAACCTCAGCAGAGAAGGGAGATGAAGTGGTGCCTGGTCTCTTCTCTACTCACTCTTCCTTTATTGTTCCAGGTCTCCCCATCACTAGTCTGTAGTTAGAGTGGATTGCCACATCCACTGTTCTGAAAGAGGCCTGGGCCCAAGTCTAGGGCTCCCTTTTCCCGCCTCTTACTTCTGGTGGCACTCATGTGGCTCTGAAAAATGTGGGAGATCCAAACACTGTGTAGCCTGCTGATCTCCCGCAGCAGCGCTGCCCTTGTACTTCCACTCTGCTCCACAGAGCCACTTCTGATGTTTATGAAAGCTAGTCTATATGATTTTGGTGTGGAGAAAAAAACAGGTTTTGCTTATCCTGCCCTCCACATCCTGAGGCCAGTGGCTCAGAAACGCCTTTATCCCTAGAAGTTGACAACTGCTACAATCTGCCCCACCAATGACATCAGAAACCCCAGCAGGCAGGAGACTCTTCATCCTAGAAATCAGAGGGGGATGAGAAAGTCAATCAGGGCTACCAAGTTTATTTCAGTTTAATAGATGAGCTTTTCTCAGGCTATGTGGCAGGATTCCCAGAGGTGAGGTAGATTGCCATGGGTCCCCAGAAAGGATTACAGTTGAGGGAAGGGGTCATACAATTTACACCTGACTTTTGAAACCAACAATGGTTAAACAGACTCAGTACTTATCACTAACCAGTAGCTACCATAGGAGTTTTTTATTTAAAGGGTTATGGGAGGGGCATGGTCTTGTTTTATCCTCATTCCCTTTGGGGTTGCTGGCTTCTCAGGGAGGAAGCAGTCACTGATTTAATGAGCACATGGAATATAATTCTTGCAGGCTTTGTGCATGGGAAGCTTCTTATATCTTTCTCACCTATGCACACTTGCCCAAGGGCTGACCACAGTCTGGCCCATAATGGGTTATGATAGCGAGAAGGAGCACATGTGCACAGCTTGCCAAGCTGACAGTTAAACGAAGGGAGGAATAGAATAATGTGGCCACCATGGAGTCTCTCCTGACCAAGGGAGCCTTCCTCTAGCTCCCACACTAACACAACAAGATCAAGTCGCTGGACTCCAAACCATCACCACTCCCCATTTCCAGGATTACACTTTTATTCAGTCATCTGTGGGGTTGGTTGTGCCAGTTACAAACAACTCTGCACTGGATACTAGTCAGAACTGCATCACCCCCGAGGGAGGGCTAAGAGGCACTCTGTCTCTGAGCACAGGTTCTCAGTGTACATGAGGAATGCACCCCTTTTGTAGGGTACAGCATATGCTCCCTCCCCGTGATCCTGCTGCAGGTGAAATTTTTCTATTATACAGTGAACTTACGTACTTGGTAAATGAAATTTCTAAGGGGTATGCTGTATCATGGCCAATCATTCCTACATAATTTGCCATACAAAAATTACATCTCTCTTTTCCCTGCACACACAGAGCTTTCATGATTCCAACCATCCTCTTATTGTGAAAAGGGTAGCTACTGACAACAGAATCTAGAAGTGTAGTGCTCTGCTCTTGTTTGATGATATCAGTCGGCTGCATACATGTTCCCTCTGTTTGCTGCCCCAGCTCTGCAGATCACTGGCACAACAGACCCCAAAAGAACCCCCAATGACCACAGACTCTAGTAAAGTTCAGAAGGTACCCAGGCCAGGTTTATTGTCCGAGGAAGCACAGTGATAGTTTCCCATAGACTCTACAAGACATACTACAAATGTGTGCCCCGTGACAATGGACCAGCTCAGTCAGTGGTGGGACTTCCCACTGCCCCCTCTGCCAGACAGACACCACCCCAGGACTGTATTCTTATACACAGGTACAAACAAGTTACACATCATTCCTGACATACTGAGATGCAGCCCCTCCACGTAGTAAGTTGCATCCCCTCTACGCAGTAAGGTGCTGCCTCTCACCTTGTATATGTTGGTTCAAGCAAAACAACTCTATCCATCATATTACCCTTCTGCCCCGTCTTTAGGATGGGCCAGCCTGTTCCTTGCTATCTGTGTGGAATGCATAAGTGTTCTGGTACCTCTGAGGTTTGTGTACTTTTGCAACATCAGCCCTTTCCTTGCCAGCTTCTGTGAGCAGGGCCTGCCTCTGCCTCACTGCTTAACTTTGCTTTATGTTAGCAAAGTCTTGACCATTACTTTAGCTTAGGCCTCATGCTGGGCCTCTGATACCAGGGTTCTTGTTTCCAGGCCTCATCTTACTACAGATGCAGTCAGAGGAAGTCCAGCTTCCACTGTACCAGTTAAATTACATAAAAAGGCTGATGATGGGACCTGGCAGTCCTAAATTCAGGGTAAGTCATAATACAATGAAAAGGGGGAAAGGAGACATTGAAAGAGACCAAATATTAGAAAACGCACATTTTACATGCATCCATCTTAAAAACATATGTATAATGTCATTAGTTACAATCTGAGAAGTAATAAGGTAATTTATGCCTATACCAAATAGGTAACTCTGTGTTGCGGGGGGATGTCTCTTCTTCTAAGTAAATTATAGCTGCAAAGCTAGCAGACTGGCTCACAAATGGTTTGAAAAAATTGTAAACACAAGGGAGGTAACTCACAGGCAGCATGAAATGTGGTATAGAAAACTTTTCCTCCATCATTTGCTCTTTGACGCTTCCCTCTTCATGACACTTCACTTTATGGCTACAAGAAACATCAATTCATAGTATGAAATCCACCTCGACTCTAGCATGTTGTCAGAGAATGAATTCCCACCAATTTGTACATAATATTATATGGCATAGGCAGAAGAGACTTCTATTCTGTTTGAAGTTGAAAATTCTAGTTAAGAATTATAGCTGTTCTGGAGCATAAAAATATTTTTTCAAGATGATATAGCAACTTCCAGGAGAAAGTCTAGGGAAACCATTATCCTCTGTCAAGTAATCTACAATAGACTGGATCATTTCAGAAAGTGGGTAGTAAAAGTTGTCACACTGCAGGAATCAACCACTAATGGGATCCCAGCCTCAGACCAATAATGAGCCTACAACAAAACTGTATGGAAGTTCTCCAACATGACTACAGAAAGGAATTCTTAGTGTTAGTGCTCCAATTATTAGAACATAGGTGTCAATACATTGTTTAAAGAGTTAGCCTCTGACAAACCTAATAGCCCAGGGCTGCATATGACCACACTGAGTAGGGCGAGGGAATGGAAAATCTAGCCATATGTTTTCCCATTTAAACCAAAATGTGCCCTCATACCCAGAGAAGGAAGCAAGAGCACCTGGTAAACAGCTTAAAGCATATGCTGTTGCTTGAGATATGTATACTTATTCCTAAAAAAAAACCCTGGTAGTATACACAATATAGTGCAATTTAAAATGGGAGATGGGATGTGCAGGCAGGTATGTGCGCAAACTTCGTGTGGGTGTGTGTGTGTGGTGGGGGGAGGAATTGAATGCTCTAGGATCAGTTTTGAGGGTATTTTAAAAACACCTGAGATCTGATGCAAAGAACATGCAGTGGTATTTTTATTAGGTCTATTTGGCAGAGGTGATAATATAGAGCCCAGTAAAGAGTTGAACTTCATTAGAGGCAGAAAAATTACTTCCACACTCACTTCAGTGCGGTAGAAGAATTTTAACAAAGGCTTCTCAGAAGCCCACTCTAGCCCATCACTTTTAGCTAAGAGTTACTGGAGTTTAGTTGAGAAAGTTTGTTAAGTAAACAGAGAGTTGCTTAAAAGTGATCAATGTAGGCTAAAGAAAAAGTAGACAAACATTTTAATCAATCAGGAAAAATTCTAAGAACAGGCTTGAAAGCATTCTAGTAAAAGATAAAAATGGCATCTGTGATTTAATGATAAACTATCTAGGAACTTGATAAGTGCTGAATTTCCTTGTCTTATACTAAAACAAATGAGGGACTCAAATGTGTCAGCTGATGTACTGATTAGCATTTGCCTTTTATTGAAATGAAGAAATGCAACAGAGACATTTAAAGACTCAGTCTCAGCATTCAGAAATTTAAACAATGGATGGAAATCATTGAAACACAAATACAAAATACAAATGTCATACTATCCACAGATATCTGATCACTAGTTCCTACACTATAGGAAATAGTGGAAAGAGAGTGTTTCTAGAAGAGCTATGTTAAGCCAGGAGACAACATTCAAGGTAGGCTCTAGACAATACTAATGTCCCAATAGACTAATTTAAACAAACCTATCTGCTTGTGAAGGTCATATAACTCAATGGATTAATAATATTTCATAAGACTATCCTCTTGGTCAAATCTATGGCAACTTCAGTGTAATTCAAATAAAATGTAAAACAAAGAGTGTTCTTGTAAATAAACCATAACAAAATGCTCTCCTAAAATGAAAAAGAATTAGTAACAACCTTATGTGAAGTATTAATAAATAATAGGGTAAATAACCACTAAATTAAATGTGTTTATTAAAACATTATGAGAGTTATGCACTCTGACACCAATGGTGAGTTTTTCTTGTGTGCCCCCTGCTGGCTCTGAAGTAACATTTAAACAACTCTGGCCTCAGCCTGACAGCCTTATCAGGAGACAGTGAACACCCATACTAGGTTTCTTTTGGCTCACCTCCAATCTTTGCAGCAGTAACAATAAAGACGACTTCTACAGCCCTGACATACTCTGTGGTATGCATGGAAGATCTAGATGCAAGGAAAGACTGTGAGGCCTCCACAGTACAGAAAGGAACAAGTTATTTCAGATGACCAGTCAGCACTTTCCCAGATGTTTGGCTATAGAATGTCAGTGTAGTTCAATTATATATATTGCCTCTTTCTTTCAGACATCTGAACACAAAAATAAATGTATATTACCTTGCTCTCATGCAGAAAAAACAATGAATATGGTGAGGTCCATGAGCTTACTACTGAGAAACAATTTGTAACAGGATTATACAAAGATTGAGTTTGACACAGTGACTTACTGGAAGGGACTTGGCCTTAACCCATTCCATGAACATGTTGATGTGAGTATTCATTGTACTTCTATTTCACATTTAAAAAATGACCTATAATTGCAAAAAACAAGGCTGTGTTAACTGTATAGGATTTAATTAATAACTGTGTCCATTTACTGCTCTCCAGTTTTAAAGGCTTTGCCGTGAACTAACACCTTCAGGTTCACTGAACAGTTCAAATTTGCAAACTCAAAGCTCCATAGGAATTTCCACACATCAGATATCCCAGAACTAGCCTCCCATTCACTCTCAGCAGGCTCCTAGACTTGTTTCTCATCTAGGGACTTTACGCCCTCACCCCCACCTCTGCAGCCACCCAGTGGTTCTTCCTAGCTCTTTGGGGGTACTTATGGGAGAAGAATAGTAGGGCTATTTCTCCCTCAGTCTAGTGGGGAAGACAAGGGTTCTATATTTTCCTAGGCCCATCACTAATGCTTTTGTTAGTGATGTTTGCCACACAGTGGTACAAATACAGCAGCTTCATATGCAACTGATTTTATTTAGATTTTGAGAGAAAAGTTGATTCAATGCTCTACCTGCATGCACCACAGTTATTTAAAGTCTATAGAAATTATAAAATGGTTTAATACCAACAATATTCCAAGTTGAGTCCTTTTTCAGTTCATCCTCCCCCCACCCTACTCACAACCAAGAAATCCTGAAGAAATGCATCAATTTTTGGAAACTGGTCTGAAAACCTCCAGCCTCAAGCTCTGTTGCATTAAGGTTTGGGGAGGAGAGGATGTTAAGTTCCAGAGTGGAAGACCCTCCATGGAAAACACTTTGCCAGCAGCCAACAGACAAACATCTTGGAGCTATCAGTTTGACCATCCCAAATTATTTCTACTGCTGGATACAATATGAAGAGATGTATATATATCATAAATGTATGTATGTATGGCAAGGAGAACAGATGAGAAATAGGAACTTTGTAGATAATTCCTAAGCTCGACAGGGAAGTGCAAGACATTGGTAAATTAGGAATCCACAGAACATACAGTGCTATAGAGGGCTAGGAAAGCAGGGTTGCTAGAGACCTTGCAGAATGAAACCTGTCAGGAGTTGGGAACTTTGCAGGAATCATGATTTATGTAGGCAATATGAACCCTGTCATGTGAAGCTTAGGAGTTTTGCAGGAGAGATGTTAGTGCTGGGGCCTGTACAGAGGACCTTGGGTCTTCTTTGGTCACTTCTCAAAGATATACACAATTAAAACTTTTAAGATGAGGCTATGACTACGTCCAACGTAGCTAAACATTTAAAGTACAGAATAAAAATAATCAATTAAGGGAAAATAAATACATTCAGAGATTGGGACATTAAAAGTCAATGGGACTTATGCCAAGTCACTTATGGCCTTTTGAAAATTCTATCTGCAGTTCATACAATCTCTTAAGGTACATGTCCCATATAAATAAGATATTAGGCTGGTGTGATTAACTGAATATTTTGAGGTACGCAGCTTAACTATACAGAATGGATTAGATGAAGTTGGAAGTTGTGTCTGACTAACAAGGGGTGAATTAGTGGGAAAAGTATGAAGTTTTAAATCTGTATAGGGAGGCTGGTTGGGTTAGTTTGTATTTTCTGCTTCACTATGGAATAATGAAGAGAATATTGGTTTTTTGGAACGACATACAGAATGAACGCTATGCTGGGCGCTCAATGATAGTGGTTAACTGAAATAAGGGAGAGTTGAGTCTTTGATCCACATGTGGAGAGAGAACAGCAAGATTTTTGGTGTCTGATTGAAAATGAGTAGATGAACTGGTTATATGTAGTGAGTAGATGATGGTAAGACTACAGGCAAGTCGCATCTTACACGATTTAACGTGTGCGATTTCAGCTTTACGCAATCGGCAAAAGAAAAAGGGGAAAATAAAATGTAAAAACTATCTGTAGGGCAGCCAATTTCGCCCGCCATTAAACTCAATGAGTTTTGGCTATACGTGATTTCCGCTTTACGTGGTAATTGTGGAACATAACCCTTGCGTAAGAGGCAACATGCCTGTAGTCTATACTAGAAATGAATATAATCTAGGGCAGCTGGGTTTAAGAGGGTTTCTAGCCTATCAGCAGAGTCTGGAAAGGAATTCATGGAATAGAGCTAAATTTGCTTTTCAGAAAATGAGATGTTTTACATATGTACATTTATTTAAGAGCTTGCATAAACTGTCAGCAGATTTGAATGCTTGCCTATCACCCCTTAATTGTTCATTTTCCCATTCCTAAATGGTTTACCTACTGCACATGGCAGAAAGACAGCAAACATTTTAAATGAAAATCTTCAACCTGTGACCCCATGTAAATGCACTCTTAGCTACTGCTCCTCTTTGGCTCCTTCTGGATGACCAATGATCTACTAATACCTTAAGTTTCAAAAACTTCAAGAACAAAAGACAGGAAAAAAACAATTTGCTCAAAAGAACGGATACTAACCTCTGAGGAAAACCCCCAAGGAAATGGCAATGTATCAATATTATCTCTGTTTTATCTGGATTGACCAACACACTATCATCCAACCTGTATCTTGGCTATATGCTACAAAAGACAATTAGCCTGGTCCAAGCTTGAGATATCGCATAAAAAGCTGATCTGCATCCTGATGGCACAGCAGTTAAGACTAAAAATATCTGCCCTAACAGTGTTATGCATTGAATGGAACACAACACAAAAGAACCATCAATACAGACAATGTCACCTATTACCCCATAATGGGCTTGTCTTTCCAGAGTTTGTGCCTCATTTTCCTCTCTTCATCTAGTGGCCTCCAGTCTTTCTGGTGGATGGGGTAATCTGAGGTTTAACCATCCTGCCAAAACTCAGCAAAAATTCTTTCATTGTCAAGTAACAAAGCAGTCTCTCTGCTCTCTCCAGGCTTGATAATCTTTAACTGCCCTCCATGGACTCAATAACCCCTTTTTCTTGTTGACTCAAGGATACACACTTATAGTGGTGGTGTAAACAATTCCTTTGCCCATACCCAGGGCTAAGCAGCTCCTTACCAAGGACATGAGGCTGTGTGAAGGGAAAGAGGTTGTTTCCATTTGCTTTTGAACCTTCTTCTGAAGCGGCCCTAGATAAGTACAAGTGTCAACTCCAGCCACACACCCACACCTCCACTGGATTGCTCCAGGCCACCTCTTTTGCCAGTTTAGCCCTCTCCTGGGTTTGTCTCTTTCCACAAAGCTTTACTCACTAAGCAGTTTCTCTGACTACTGCTTCTCCAGGATTCCTCTCCCTCCAGTCTAAGACATGCCTCCATATGCCTTCCCCGCCCATGTCTCACTGAGCCCAGATTTCATACGATACAGTTCTGTAATCACCTTTTTTCAGTTACATAGTTAGCCCCAATAACAGAAGGGCCAGGATGCTGTATTACATAAGCTGAGAGGTTGCTGAGAGCAAAGAGAGCACAAATATCTATCCTTAGTATGGTTCACAAATGGTCAATACCTCATGATCAAAAAGCACGTCAATCAAATGCTGTGTCTGTACTGTAACACTGATTTATAAGGTTTTGCACATATTTTACTAGCTTTATATGATTACCAATTGTAAAAACAGTGACAGAAAATTATCAGAACATTAGACAAGGATATGCATGCTTCCAAAATGTAAACTTGAGGTTAAATCTATACAGTAGTTTTGAGGCACAGCTTGTTATTTGGGGACTGGTAAGCAATAAAGAAGACAGGTCACAAATATGGAGCCATCTGGATCACTTGATAAGTTGGATGCGAACACACTTTTTCCAGTACAGCCATATTTAACAAATAAAGAATGTAGGCCATAATTACAAGATGGGGCACTCTACCTTGGGAAACCATGATTCTAAAAAGGGCTGGAGGGTAGGGTGACCAGATGTCCTGCTTTTATAGGGACAGTCCTGATTTTTGGGTCTTTTTCTTATATAGGTTCCTATTAGCCCCCACCTTCTGTCCCGATTTTTCACACTTGCTGTCTGGTCACCCTTCTGGAGGGTCATGGTGGAGAATTAGCTGAACATAAGCTCCCAGTGCAACACTGAGACCAAGAGAGTTAATGAGATCCTTTCATGTATGAACAAAGGAATCTTGAGGAGCAAAAAAGGTATATTACCTCTATATTTGGCCCTGGTGCAGTGCTACTGAAATACTGTGCCACACTGCAAGAAGGATATTGATAAGTTAGAAAGGATTCAGAGAAGAGCCATGATTAATTGATTGTAAAACGTATCTTATAGTGATAGATGTATGGATCTCAATCTATTTAGCCTATCAAAGAGAAGATTAAAGAGTAAGTTGATCACAGTACACAAATACCTACATGGGGGGGAGGGGATAGATAATAGAGGGCTCTTCAAATTTAGCACAAAGTTATAACAAGATCCAATTACTTGAAGTTGAAGCTACACAAATTTACACAACAAATAAGGAGCAAGTTTTTAAACAGAGGGTAAGTTGTTCCAATGGTTAGTTACAAAGGGTTGTGGTGGATTCTCTATCACTGGAGAGATTTAAATTAAGATTGAATTTTTTTCTAACAAATGTGATTAGTTTAAGCAGGAATTAATGTAAGTAAATTCTACAGCTTGTTACATCCAAGTGGTCAGATAAGATGATCACATTGATCTCTTCTGACTTTAAAAATGGACAACTATGTTTCAAGCTCTCGAGTATTTTTTTTCCCCTCTGTTTTCCAGGTGGTATTCCCTGCTAATGATTCTGATCATCATCATTATACTATTGCTATTCTCCTCAGTCCCTTTTCTTACTCAACTACAGCTGTAGTTAATGAACCAAAGAAATTAGGAACTACACATTAACCATGCAAATTGTCCTACATTGGTCATTTTCAGATTTGTAAATCTATTTCCTGTAACGAATGAGTCTGCTTTTTGGTTGCAATAATCAGTACTTACTACTCACATAACATTTTTCATCTTCAAACACTAACTCAGAAGCAACGGATTTTTTTTTTTGTGAATGTGTTAACTCAGGTAAAGTCAATAAATGATTCTTCTTAAAAATGTTTTCAATTACTATTTCAAAAAAAAAAATTTCTGGTTCAGAAGAAACACTGCCAGAGTTGTAAAAAACTATACTGAAACTCCATTGCTGAGATACTGAAAGTAAACTGAAATCTTCCATATGGCCAATAAGCCATAGGCTATCACAAAAAACCATAAGCAAAATAGATCTGTAATTCAAAAAAGTCTCAAACACAAAACTACGGAATAATAATTTACTGAATTATCTTCATTAGTAAACTGTTTACTTTGGCTCAGAACCTAGCAAAAGAGGCAGTAACATGGAGCCCCTGCACAGAGACCCACTGATTTCCCAGATATGCCTATAAAAGATAGAATCAGTCTACAAATGACAACAAGGTTGTATGGCATTCAGGTATAGCTAATATTTATATAATTAAAAAGCAAATGCATACTGTAAATAAGAAAAAACGTATATAGGAATGTGTTTTATAATATAGTCCTCCTCCTTTTGCACATCACTTGTCATTTAGAAGTGAAGTACTAATGCAGAGATCATTACTTATGCTTGTACATAAGACGAGGAAGACTTGTAGCACCTTTAGACTAACCAGTTTATTTCAGCATAAGCTTTCGTGGGATATAGCCCACTTCATCGGATGCAAAGGTGCTACAAGTCTTCCTCGTCTTATTTACGGATACAGACTAACACGGCTGCTAATCTTAAACCTGTCATCATGTTTGTACAGTACACCTAAACTTGGCCACAGTTATGATGGGGGCTCTAGCTACTACAGTAATATTAATAATCAAAAGAAATGAATGACAGATGAGAAGGGGGGAACCATTGACAAATCCAAGAAAGTTGGGTGAACACTCTTGATACTGAGGTATTTTCCAGCTACTTATAGCTGTTTAGAATATTACTAGGACATCTGTGCTGTTTTATGCTAAGAACAAGAAACTTGATAGTTACAATCCAATCAATAATAGTGTCTTTGGACAACCATACTTATTTTTTTTCAAGTATTTTCAGAACTAAACAGATTAAAAGTGTTATAAGAGCCAAGTATTACTAAAAATTGTTGTATTTCACTCCAAACATTTCAGCAGGAGATCAAGTCAATTAATTAGCACCTAGACACACGAAGTCAGGCTCAGGGCTGCATTATGCTGGGCAAAATTTAAAGAGTAAGTCCTGCCACAAATAATTCTCATGCTATGTGGTCACAATTTTAAAAAGTTAAATTATTTTTTAAAAAATTTAACATGCTATGAAAACATATTTCAATTTTATCTGTAAACAGGTTTTACAGGATCAGTTCTTAAAAATAAGAAATTTCCCATCCTATTAAACTGTGAGATCAATGTGGGAGCAATATTGTACCAGATGCTTCAACTAATACTTTTTTTTCCTAAATAAAATACTGAAGGAACCACCTCCCACAGAATACAGTGCCTAGAAGGAAAAAAATATAGACAATCACAAGTCTTTAGAACATTATATTTCAAAAAAGACAATGATAAAAAAGTACAAACATTTTCATGAACAAAACAAAAATAAAAGTATGATAGTACACAGGAAATTGCCAGCAATTGTTTCAGTGCAGTTTTCAATAAGCTTGCCTCAGATACCTCTAAAAATAAAATCTTAAGTACACTTTCTCTTGCTGATATGCAATGTGTCCTTTTAAATTTTTATAATTGGCTTGTTTGTGATCCACTATAAGACAATATATTATTTTAAACAGAAGAGTACAAAAATAGACCAGAAAGATCTAACAATAAACATTTTTCATTCATTTCTCAATATATTCTTGGTTTCAAGGAGAATATTAAATTTTATATTTTTCTTTTTGTAATTTAAAATATGGCAGATGGGAAGGAAATTTAGATAAAAATATCCATTAGTGTACTGACTGTACTTGAGACATTATTAGCATTTTTACTTAATTTATAAAACCCCTTCAGAATCTTGAAAATATTTTTTCTGTATGTCATGTCCTCTGTTGAGGAACAGTCAAATTTGCTGTCTGTCAGGAACCAAAATGCCTGCACGATATTCTTTTTTGTTTTACCAGAATTAAACACATTATCAAAAGTGATGTGCATAGCTCTCAGCTCTGCACTTCTTTTCTTCGTTTAATTGAAGGCACTGTTTATGTTAAGTCTGCTACAAAACAGTACTGGGTTCAGACAGAGTGTACTCACATTATTTTGGTGTAATATCAATAATAAGATGGCAGCCTTTAAAACTTCCTCATACTAAAAAGTACCTAACTGGCAAAAATGGTTGGTAAACATCTTTCTTAATGTAAGCTGTGTCAATTTGGGACATAAGAAGTTCATGTCATGTTAAATTAAAGAAATTAAAGTTATGCCTTGTTAACCCATTTATATACAGTTGTGACTATGTATTAAATCACATTTTCTCTCTCAGACAGTACATCATTAATCAATCAACATGTTGCAAATTCCAGAATTTTGGCTGAAGCATATTCATGTGTATTTTTTTTTAATGCACCAGTAGAGATTAATATCTGATTTGGGTTTTTTAATTTCACTGGATGTCTTCCACATGCATAACTGAGAAATGGACAGGTCAATAAAAGCATGCTGGGGAAACAAGGTACAAACCTAAATTACCAAAAGATGCATCACAAGCAAAGGTGCTAAAATAGATGGCACTGAATATCAGAAAACACATCAAAATAAAGTCAGACATTTAAAAGCTATTCCTTTTAACAATCCTGAAGGAAATTGTTCAGCTAATGTGACATACAGATACAAGACCAAATTTACTTTGAGAATATAGCTAGTTATTTAATATACTAGTTATTGAGTTCACATCTACCCATCTGCCTCTCAAAATATTCAGTATGCTCAATTATTGAAATATATCAAGTAGTAATACAAAAACTTAAGCATGCTTATTTTAAGGGTTTGTTCAATTGATGTTAATCTTTTCTTATTTTTCCTGTACATTAAATAATTTCTATAGCATACTATATTGACTAGATTTAAAGATCATTCAATACAATATGAAATTATCTCCTACAGCCTGCTTTCAACTATGTCAATCAAATCAGTAATTACCAGCTTTCTGCAAATTACTGGAATGTCTACAAGTGTACTCACAACTTCTATTAAAGAATAGCCCAGGCACAACTTGCTGCTGGAATGGGCATAAAAGAAAAGGTGCTAACAGCAAACAAGCACAGACCTGCATCCCACCATCTGCTGTGGTAAATCCAGGAGGCACACAAGTGGGAAGTGAGTTTAGACTGGTATTTCTTGTCAGCACTCTTGCAGGAATACTATATAATGAACAATTTACTAATATACTGTTTTTTATTCTTCAGGGGACCAGAAAAGTCTTTGGTTCCTAAATCACTGAATGATTGTGACAGTCAACAAAATAATCTCATAGATCATCTTGCTCAACATTTAACTGATTTGTGTTGCATTAACAGACAAAATAAGTGTTTCAGACTACTTCCTTAAATCATATTACCTATGGATGTATACAAATATTAGGCAAAGATAGTGTTTCTGAATGGGATGCTATTCAACAGCATAACAATATAGGCAAAGTAAAAGGAAAATTAAGATTTATGATGAATAAAACAGAGAGGCTAGATATTCATGCATTTAATACTACAAAAATAAATTATCTGGGATCTATCCTGGTCAGTCCTGAGTAACCTCAATTTTACTGCAAGTCATGGAGTTGAGGATGCTTAGCACTTTACAGGAAGTGCTCAGTACTTCACAGGATTAGGCCTTTAATATCAATGCTGATTAATATATTATGAGGGAGATTTTCAAAAGCACTCAGCACTGGCTTATTTCTGGTCCCAGTCATCCTGTCATAATCGGTGGAGCAGTTAGGCCAGTACTATGTTTTTAAAAATCCCACCCTACAAGGGTTAGGAATATATTTTACTATCAGTTCTTTAAGAAATTAACTTTAACATTTGTCTTCCAATGAAGACACATTTTTGGCTCTTCTGATTCTTGAGGAATAAAAGTGCTGTTTACTAGGAATAAAAAAGAAGATACTACCAAACTACAATACACAGACTTGAACATACTGTTTTAGGCATAAAATCCCTGACATTGACACTAGTGGCACATGTGGAGACAATTAAAGTAAGAGTTCCTGTATATCATGATATGCAACAACCTTAAGATTTTTCTAAAATGTACATGCAATATGCATAAACTATGATTTAGATGGCAAGCAGGGAATCATAGGATTTTACTACTAATAAGTAAAATTAAAAGCTTTCTTCCTAGCAAGTTTACATGTTAAATTAATTCTTTTATACAGATATGCAGCAGGCCTAAAGCTCAAAACTCGTATAACAGTTTACAGTCATAGCTGGCCATCAATTATTGATAGTTCCATCATTTCATACAAGGTATAAACTTTGTTTAAACACAAATATTTACATTTGTTCTTCCATGCTACTGAACTCAGAATGAAAACAATAATATACCTAAATACATACTGAAGCATAATTTACCATATTTAAAAAGCTATTTGAGCACATTAATTTACATCACATATTTACAAAACACATTTTAAAAAGAAAACAAAAAGCATCCATTTAAGTTACGTTTAACTATAAAAATTTCCTGGGAGAAAAGGCCTCTCTCGGCTTCCAAACAAGCTACAGATCTGTTTTCTGCAGTATATATAGTTGAGTGGCTTAAGATAGAGAATATGGTGAAACAAGGCTTGAATATTTAGTAGTCCCATGCTGTAAACATTGAGTAGTAGCTGCTGGCATTTCTTTTCATAATAGAATGGCATGGTAACACATGCAGTCTTTTTTCTCCTCTTCCCAAACATACTTCATCAAATAGTCAAAAAGACCTAATTTAAGGACTTTTAATAGGTCTTTAATTTGTATTTTCCAGTGTTACAAGTTTGAACTCCAGGAGTGTAGCTTGCCACTCCACTTCCATCAATAGTCTCTAACAGGAGCTAGCTCTGGTAGGAGATTTACAGTTATATTTTTATAAAATCTGCTGACAAGTATTTTAGGAGTATATATTAAATTGTTCAACCCATCAATGTACTGACGCTCTCTGGAATACCTCAGGAGTTTATACCTGTAGGGTAAGTGGAGAAGGAAGGGGGAAAAAGGTTTGTAAAGAAACATGTTAAATCGGTATCAACTGTGTTATTTTAATTAAAGACAGGCCATCATTTATTTTGAAACCCCTATTTTACAAAATCTCACTCTGGGAGCATTTTGTTTATACTAATTGCAAGCATCAGCTTTAAATGCATGAATTTTTGCAGTTTCATAAATTAGATGGACATTCAAGTATTGTTCATAATCCTAGACAAACTACATTGAGATCAACTACACAGCCAACATATGACTGTGATCAATGCATGTTAGTGTTTGTGGTCCCAAATTAGAATGTCTACATTACAACTAAACACTCGCAGCTGGCCCATACCAGCCAACTTGGGCGGGGCTCAGGCTGTTGGGCTGTTTAATAGTGGTATTGATTTTCCGGCTTGGGCTGCAGCCTGAGCTCTGGGACACTCCCATCTTGCACTGTCCTAGATTGTAGATGTCTAAACTGCAATTCAACAGCTCTGCAGCTTGAGCCCCATAAACTTGAATCAGCTGGCTTGACTCAACTGCAGGTTTTGAATTACAGCGTAGACATACCCTTAGTGATCCCTCTGTATTCCCGCCTCAGTTCCCTAGGCAGTGCTGCCTCACTATGAGGCTTGGCCATGCCAATAGTGCCACAGGGAGCCTTTTAAACACTTATGCTCCAACTAGCATAAAGCCACCACATAACTTCAAAGGAGCAGTGACAGCAAATGCCAACTAACCGACCAAAGACAATTCCTGATACATTATGCTTCAGATAAAATCTTCCATATTCCTTAGCTTTTAACATTTGAACACACTGCCCTTTTCCTTACCGTCCTAAAAATTGGACTTCACCTCTGTGATGATGAGGAATGGACTTGTACTTCCCTAGGTCTCCCTCTGGTCTTGTTACATTGTATCCAGCATAATGAACCCTACAATATAATAGTTAAAGATAAGTGTATGAACAAAAATGAATTTAAAAAAAAAATTAGTGACTTACAGCAAAAGTGGAAAAAAAGATTATTAGTGTTCGGATTTTAAGCCAACTCTTCCATTTGCTGACGACCTTTCCAATAAAAGATATGACCTTTGCTTTACCGTTTTTAATTTTTAATTTACACAGTGATATATATACAGTGACAAATAGCAACCAGGCCCCAGTTCAAAGCATTTCCAATCTACTTCACATAGCAAAGTAAGAGATGACAGAGTGGGAGCATATGGAAATGATGAGAGCTATAAGAGTAGAAACATAGGACATGCTTTTGTTACACAAGACTGTTCCTTTTAAAACTACATACCTGTCAGTTTACAGATAATCATAAAAATTAACAAAATTAATAAAATTAACTTTTTAAAAGTTTTACTGTGAACATTTTTCATATAGTTAATTTTATTGTTTCTGTTGATTGTCAACTAAAATGTGTCATAGAATAGCATGCTGTCACTCATACACTGCTCTTGGACATGGAAGCAACTTGTGTGCAATATTTTCCCCAGACACCGTAAGAAGATTTTTAGTAGTAACAGCAGCAACAAAGCGGGGGGTGGGGGGGAGGGAGGGGGAAAAAAAAAAGCACATGTACATAGAAAAAGGGGGATGGAGCCCAAATATGCTTGGTGTTATTCCTACTGTCTTCCTGTTAAGCATGAGCGTTACATCTCTTTAAGAGACCGGGGGAGGCGGTAGAAATAAAGGAATGGTGAATGGGTCATTGTTATGATGTGCAATCAGCATTCATGTCCAGAACTTTCTGAAACTTGGTGTGGTAGTTTTGGGAACGCGTAATAGGCTACCGTAGCTTGACTAAAACTCCACTGAGTCAAGCAGGGCAAGTAGTCAAAAAAGCCGTATGGCGGCTGGAGGAAGCTCAGCCATAGGAACGAGAGTAAGCTGTTTCCCCTAACTGAAGTTGTCAGGATTGCCTCCCCACTCTGAACTCTAGGGTGCAGATATGGGGACCCGCATGAAAAAAGAAATACCACCCTCCCCCAGCTTATTTTACCAGCTTGAGTTAAAATGTTTTTCCCCAGAACACAACTTCTTCTGTGTCTGGAACTAACTGCTGCCACCACCAAACTCAATTTAGGGTAGTTTGGGACCCTTCTTTCCCTTCCCACTAACCCCCCAAAACTTCTTCCTTCCCTGGGAAGCTTGAGAGAAAAAAAAACAAACCACGCCTGCTCCTGCAAGATGTGCCCGAGCCAAAACCAGGATCTTACACAATGGAAAACAAGCAGTCAGCTTCTTAAAAGAAAGATTTTAATAAAAGAAAAAAAGGAATAAATCCCTTGTAACCATCAATAGAACAGCATCTACCATAATCAACAAAAGGTTTCAGAAACCAAACCTCTCCCCCGAGGCAACTTTCTCCCACTGTTGATATCTCTGCTGAAGCTTACAATATCCAGAAGCACCCAGCCAACACTCACCACTGAGAACCCTCCAAGTGATAAAAAGAAGGTAAACTTACTAACTACAGTACTTGATAGAATCTATAGTTACACTGAAAGACATAGCTGTGTTCATCCCATAGCCGAGGTGAACAGAGAGAGACCCAGAGAGAAACTGAAACTTCAAATCCTTTGTCTCCTGACGAATTTCTCATTGGTCAGTTGTCCACCTCTCAGGTTACCTTTAGCTTAACCCCTTACAGGTAAACACTAATTCTAGGCTACTTCACACTTATGACAGAAGTATTTGCAGCAGGTTGGTGATATTGTTAATTTCCAACATGGAAGCACCAGCAGTTTTAGTTATAGGAGAAATTTGGAAGGAACACTTTTTTTTTTTTAATTGCATACCTTGAATGTTATTTTAGTCAAACTGTCTTAACTAGCAAGGTTCACAAGCTTTTTTCTCATTTAGATGTGTTCACAGGGAAAGAACCGTATATATTTTCCTGTTATTGCGGTGCTTTTGACTCATGAGACTATATGTAGCTGATGAACAAGGACTGTAACTGACACTCAAGTGAACTCAACCTAAGTTTTTGGACCACTCAGGTTCAGGTACATCTCACTGTCTCTCTGTTGGACTGCCCTTTTAGATTGAATTTTTGTATATATATTTGTGTAACAATGAAGATAATACACATGTATTATGAAGTAATCTTGTCATTTAGTAGAAATTAAGATGATGTTTCTTTATCATTATACATTCTTTAGTATCAACTTTATAAAAATTAAGCTAATTTCTCCTCTTCTTTTTTGTCTTGATTGTGTGGGGGAGAGACTGACCTCATACAAACCATGCTGAAAATCCTCAAGGAATGAATTCTGGGTCTCCTGGTGCTGTTCTATAGGAGTTGTGTTGAAGCACAAGGAAAGGGGCAATACATTCTAGCTCACCCAAAGGTTACACTACTAGGCCTACGCAAAAGAACCTTTTAAACATCTGCTTGATTTGTTGAAAACCCTTCATATATATGTCTTTAAAATTTCAGAACATATTATTTAAGGGGATCTATATCAGAAACATGATTTGAAATCTGAATATGTCAAAAAAAAATCTAATTAGCAGTGTTCCATTTAATTATGGTTCTTTTTAAAAAAATAGCTAATGTCATAATTTGGCTGTCCCCAGCACACATTGTACATCCACCCAGGGGGAGATATTCAAAGGTAGAAAGAGCAAGTAGGTACCCAAATTCCATTAACAGTCAATAGGAGTTGGGCACTTTAGGCACTTCTGAAAGTCTTCCCCCTGAAGTTTAAGCTTTTCAGGAGAGAGACTGTGTCTTTCTTTATAAAGCACATCAAGTACATTGTCAGTGCAATAATAATGAATACACACCTTTTAATTTAATATAATCAAAAACACACTATAAAAAGAGTCAATAAACACCTGCTAACTCAAATAAGCCTTCTGCAAACTTTTCTTAACTTAGATATTTTAATAGCAAAAAAATTTGAACAGCACTGTTCAGGAGCTCACCTCCTACACAACATATTATAAACACTCACCTATTCCAAAGATCGTCATCTTCTCCTCCCCATCCCCAGAAAGCATTTGGAAATCCATTAATCTTTTTGAATTGTTCCACCGTCAGTCCACTTACACCACCAAAAAACTCACTGTATGGAAGACTGAAAATAATAGCAGTAAGTTTTATTCGACTGATTGAATTTAGAGAAGTAAAAGTCCTGTTTGAACAACTGCTTCCATACATTGCAGGGAAAAAAAGTCTAGTGTATGCATAAATATTCAATACACCTATTAGGAAAAATGCTTTACAGATCTTTTATAATGAACGTTAGTATTAGCAAAGAATGTGGAAACCAAATATTTGTAATAAGGGCTTTCACTTGCAGAATAGACAAAGCAGGCAAGTATCCCATGAAATAGCAGCTTAATCCAGGCTTCAGGAAGCTAATTTTAGAAAAAAAGACCAACAGTTGAAGGGACTGTAAAACAAAGGTTTCAAAATGTGGTATTTTGACACTATTGAGTTGAAAACGTTCTCATCACCTCAGTCAGCAGTAAAAGCTCTGATACGTCAATAATATTTCCAGTCCATTAATGTATTCTACAAAACAGGTAAAACTGAAAAAAAAAAATCGAGCAGTTTAACACCTTATATTAGGCTATTCTGGAGTATTTTTTAAAGTAATGGAAATTCCTCCCTTGTTTTAGTTTTTGGAAAGCACAGCTAAGTATGTTCAAGATTATTTTCATCTATTTTGCACCAAGAGAATATTTTTCTTGACAATAACTGCATGCTGACTACCATTACAGGTAGGTTAAGTAATAAGCAGCTTCCCAATCTATACAGCCACTACAGCTACATAGCTAAAATAACTACAGTCGGTCACTCTTAATTTTAGGGGTTGTAATTTCCTGATTCCAAATACAGTGCACAGTGAAAGATCATCAGCGTGGATGTTCCCTTTAGCCTCTGCCTCCTACAGTTATTGGACCAGATAGATCATCCCACAAGCTATCACAGAGGGACAAAACTTCCGAGGATGCTCTTTAGGAAATGTCTGACAATTTTATCCCAACCAGAATAACTGGGTTTGCTCCCTAAGTGGCTCCTCCAAACAGGGATCACAAAAGAGGTTAGGACCATCTGCAAAGAGGGCCTGCACATCTGCACCAGTATTCCACTGGTATTGTGCTAAGGCGGCTTCCTTCTACCCACAGCTGCCTCTGGGATGGTGTAGGAGAGGGAGCTGCTTACTGGAGAAGATAATATAGCCCTACATGTATTATAGATAATGTAGGAGCAAAGAATGAACAGTAAGTGGATAACTATTATTGCCACTTACCAATAAGCAAACATACTAAAAAGTAAAATGGACTAAATCTCCTGACTCTCAATCTCTACTAATTTTGAACTGTTCTACCTCTCATGTACTACACTAATCATTCTCAGGGGACCACTGATGGATGCTTCTGATCACTGATGTTCTGAAAAGCCTTAATGCAGCGACATTTTCTGTAGCACAGGTCCAGGATTTTCAGGGTTTTCAATGGCTTTTTGACAATTTGAACTCCAAACACGGCAAGCACACACACAGGTATGGAGAAACAAATTACAATTCAGATTGTCAAAAAGCCATGGAAAACCCTGGAAATCCTGGACCTGTGCTATGTTACTGCATTAATGCTTTTCAGCACATTGGTGATCCCCTGAGAACGATTAATTTAGTACATGAGAGGTAGAACAATTCAAAATTAGTAGAGATTGAGAGTCAGGAGATTGAGTCCATTTTACTTTTTTGTATGTTTGCTTATTGGTAAGTAGGGATAATAGTTGTCCACTTACTATTCATCTGAGTGTGATCCCCCCATATAAATTTAAAACTCTTAAATATATATAACACCATTATAAATGATGGACGCAAAGTGGGGTTTTGGGTGGAGGCTGACAGCTCCTGACCCCTCCATGTAACAACCTTGTGTCCCTGATGGGTCCCTGAACAGTTTGAGAACCACTGTTCTAATAACACAGAGGGTGCTAAAAGAGGTGGTGTCTTTATATTAGTAGCTTCTCAAATACAAAAACTAAATTTTCTCTTCTGTTTTTCCTTTTATGATACTTTTATAACAGCTCGTACAACATTTATGGTAACAAAATGGCACATCTGTTCATTAAAAATCTTATATTTTTGTTGGTTGAATGTTAACTATGGCTAAGGTTTTTCACAAACTTTATGTGCATATTCAAAAGACATTTCTGCATCTTTTAAAACAGGAAAGGTGAACTTACATGTACATGTATTTGTCCAGTTTTGCTGCAAAATGACGTGGCATCTCTCCACATCCATAATAATTTCGGTCATTTTCAGGTAAATGATCCACATCATGAAAAATTACACAGTCCCATGCAACATCCTTCATAGCCTCTTTGAAGCCAACATTGAAGAGCATTGCACGGTTAAAAGGTTGTGTACCACTCTATGTGGAAACAAAGCAGAAACTGAATGAGGCAAGAGCAAGTAGATACTTCGATATTCAGGAAATTTACAAGTCCCCCCTCGTATTAGAAAGAAAAAGGTGTGTTGATACCGAGGCTTGTTACGCTTCCATTTAAACACAGTAGCAGCAAGAACAGCAGTATTTCACCAACTCCATTTTTATGCAATTAAAGTAAAATCCTCCTTCTAGAATTCCTGCCCTTGAAGAGCAAGAACTTACAACTTCTATTTAGTTTATGTTTAATAAACATTGCACCACACTAATCATAAGCACCAATACTATAAGGAGCACTGATACTTGTCTTCAAATACAAACTGCACTGAAGTTTAATGCCGAAGTATAAATGCAATACCAAATCGCTAATGCAATACCGAAGTTGCAAACCATGTTTAACGACTCAAAAATGTATCTCATTAAACCAAAGTAAACAGTATTTATGAATTTCAACTAGTATGAAAAAGTTAATAGTTTTGCCACATGTTTCCAGTAAGTTAACCTTGGGATAGGACATATGTCCACAGCCTGATAAAATCTTGTTAGATAATTTTATGAAAAAAACCTTTTTAAATTTTCAACAGTATTTAATCAAAAATGGAACTTGAAGAGCAGCTTCCTGAAGACTGAACAAAATTAGTTTACAAGACCTTTTAGTAACAGAAAATTATCATGTAGATCTTTTTAAGAGGACTCATTTCCTCGCTCTCCCTTATTCTTTTTCCATTAAAGACTGAATGCAAGTCTTTGAAAGATGCAGAATTCACTACCCTGGAAACCTAAATCATCTAATTAATGTATAGATCAGCTATGAATATAATGCTGCCAGCAGCACAGCAAATTTCTCACAAACTGCTCCACCAATGTACCATAACCCAGTTTTGAAGAGATTGACTCACCCCTTGAAGATGCTTTCTCCAAACCAATTGAGGTCTATGCATTTCTGGTGAGACTACATGTCAGGGTACTTACTAGCTGGTACCATTTGTAATGTGATCACTTACTCAGCAAGAACTAGACAGAGTCCACCAACTCATTTAATGACACCGAAAGTAGGGAAGGTTGTACATTTGGCTAACTACAGATCTGGGTTAGAAAAGAATATGCAATCTAGAGGTATAAATCTGTGTAGCCCTTTATTATTCCCTTCCCTCAAATCCCTTTGCAAATATCAGTTTTTTAATTTTTATAGATGCAAAGATAATGGTTTTGCACTACAAGCCTTATCTTTGTATACAATAGATTCAATGAGGCTAAGGTTAACAGCTATAAAAATATGGCTCTATCATTTGAGAGACATAAGATCACCAATATATCTGAGAAAAGAGGGAGAGTTTTTTGTTTGTTTTCTACTTAATGGATTAGAATATAACTGCTTAAATGTTTAGTTTTAGAAGTTAAGATTTCCTGATTCACAGAATATTCAATAGCAAACCCAATCAGTGAGGAAGTCCTAAGGAGTTAATTTTGATATACTATTCTAATTAAAGACTCACCTGTTCAACAACATAAAAGGCAAATTCCAACCGCTGCTTCTGTAACATAGGTATGAGGTGCCGGAAAAAAATTGGAAGATGCTCATGGCGATTGCGAAAAGGAATCAGGATTGCCACCTGCAAAATAGGTCAAATTACAGAGTAAAATATTAAGAAGATATGAGTATTTTAAAATCATAATGGGTTAAATTAAATCTCTTGTTATGGATTTTTCAGTGTTTTAGCCTTGATGTTGAATTGGTGAACTCTTCTACAACTTTTTGTGCTCTCCAAGAAAGCAACTAAACAAGGCAGTACTTTTTACGTACAAAACTATGATGCATTTTTTTAATGAGTCTGCAAGTGAATGCTGATGTCCAATCAGTTTATAGTAAGCAATTTATTGAACCAAAGAACCGAACATACTTGGAAGAGTCACCACTGATTAAAGCAATACCTTTTGACTACATTCATTGTTCTCAAGAGAAATGTTCCCATCATCATGTGAATACACACAGATTAGAACACTGAAATAATGAATTCATGTTTACACATCGGGGAGGCCAAACTGCCTCATGAGCCACATGTATCTTTTACCATTAAAGTGCAGCTCACAGAGTCCCCTTTGTGTGCCCTCCCCATTCTCCACAACCAGAGTAGGGGGCTCGGGACTTGCCTTGCAGCAGGGTGGTGTGGTAGGTTCTTCTGGCTAGTGGGGAGAGGGGTCTTGGGGCTTCAGCCCTGTGGGACACACCTACCGGGGCTCAGGACTTCAGCGATAGCAGGGCTGAAGCCCTGAGCCCTGGCCCCCGGCAGGTATGCCCCAGCTCTCGAACTTCTGAAGATTGTCATATACAACTCAGAAGGCCAGTAAGTTTGGCCACCGCTGTTATATATTAAATGCCCACACAAATACCAAAAATGTCTTTAACTTCTCTGTAGATATGTATTCAAGTACTGAAATTGTGTGATTCTTGGATCAAATGACCAACACAAACATTTAAATTTCTAAGAGAATGGATGCTTGTAGTTTTCAAATAGTCTTATAAACAGAAAAACAATTAGTGAAAAGGAAGTCAGTAAGGAACGTTGTCTCACCTTCCATCGTGGTTTACAATCTTTTGGTTTCCAATGACCACCTGGTTCAATGTCTAAATCCTTTGAAAATACTTCTTGAATTTCATCAAAACTAACTTCACTCATGTTGACACTGATAAGGCCTCCTAATGTAGTGAGAAATAAGAAAAATATTTATTCATTTTAAGATGTATAGTCCAACAATGTTTGTAGTTTACTCCAGAGACACTGTACAGAAGTAATCCAAGAAACGGTTATTTTCGCCTGGGCTATACGGGCCGGGGTCGAACTAAGATACACAACTTCAAGCTGAAGTATCTTAGTTCGACTTACTTGATCGTCTTCACGGCGCTGAGTCAACCGTGGCGGCTCCCCTGTCGACTCCGCTTACTCCTCTTGCAAAGATGGAGTTCCAGAGTTGACGGGGAGCACATTCGGGGATCAATTTATCACATCTAGATGAGACTCGATAAATCGATCCCCAATACATCGAACACTATCCGCTGATCTGGTAGGTGGTATAGACATACCCTATGATTACCTGTTGGTAAAGAGTGTCCTATTTCTGACTCATTTCTTCTGGAATATTTAGTGTATATAGGAATGGATTAGTTTTTTCCAAAGAAATTAAAAACATATTCCTCTTCAAAAGCCTGTAAAAGAATTCTGTAATTTTGTTTTTATAGAACATTCTACAATAGTTAAAATACAGCTAAAATTTCTAATATTGATACATTTTACCCAAATTTTGCAATAAAACATTTAGTAGACAAAGTAAACTTACCACAAGTGTGTCTTCTCATAATAAAGAATCACCTTTTCTAGGAGTCACAGCAGTTAGTTAACTGTGCCCACACTAGCAGAGACAGAGGCACTAATTTGATACTGAAATTCCAGGTACCTTCAGAGCTCCAGCTCTCTTTGTGTTTCCGTAGCTCACAAACAAAGCAGCAGAAGGAAGACTGAACATCCTCAAGATCAGTCCAAAGAGGTCCTCGTACAGGCGTCACTTCAGATTGTCTCAGCAGGCATAAGTTCAACAATCTGCCTTCTGGATCGGTTCTCCTTTTATGTGGATTGCTCTGAGTGACAGAAGAGATTTCTCTGCCCATTTCATTATTTCCATCACTTGTGTGTGTAGCTTTGGGCTTCTTGCCATTTCTTTATTCATGTGACTGTAGTTGCGTCGTCTGAACTATACGTGATTTCTCTCCAGAGAGATCTAAAACATACATTTCTAGCTTGACTGCTCTGAGTTATAGAAGGTTCAAGCTGTATTTTTTCTTTCCAGACTTGAGGTTCCCGGGTGGTTTGAAAACCCAGGTGAACACTCCAGCCCTCCAGTACAGCATTGGTAGGAAGGACAAGAGGCTCTTGAAGACATATGGGCAGGCCCTTGCAAATAGTAACATGGAAAGTCCACCACTCTAGGGAGCTGAATATCTGGATTTAGACTTGCACTTCATCTTTCATGTAGTTCCAGCAAGTGGTTGCATGTTCTCAAGGGGAAGGTTTAAAGGCACCAGATGTGCGATCTTGCCCAAAGAATGATTCCTATTCACGATACCAGAAGATGAAGATGCCATGCTATAGTAGGACATCTGCAGCTTTGCAACAAACTGTTAAGATCCTGGATCTTCTGGAATCTTTCAGGTGACAGATTTTTGCTATCAGGGTTTCTGTATCCACTCCCCGGTGAGAGATGCTGGTTGAAGGAATCAGGGAGCTCTTTTTGATCTTGATGATGAAGCCATTAACTTTCAGAAAATCCAGACTCCGAGCTATGGCTTTGTGCACTTTGGTTTGGGAAAGGATGTGGTCAAGGAAGGGACATAGGTGTATATTCTGTTCCCTAAGCCTGACTATGATGACTACCAGCACCTCTGTAAAGACACTGGAGACCGAAGACAGTCTGAAGGGGAGCATTTGATTCTGGTAATAGTTTCTCCAGAAGTGAATCTCAGGAGTCTGTGGTTACATGACCTTACAAGGATACGGAGATAAGCATACACTGACATCAAGAAGCCTCCTGGGGGGGGGGGGGGGGGAAAGTGCTGAGGCCAAGGTCTCCGTTCAGAACTTTGTTTCTCATATCCATATGTTGAGCCTCTTGCGGAAGAAGATGACCCCCACCTTGATATTCTTCTGGGTATACAGGAGATGGAATAAAACCCTACGAATCTCTCTTCTGAGAGCACACTTTCTAATACTTTTACTTCCAGATAAGAAATCTCATTCTGGATCAGCTTGTGTTTTATGGGGACTGGATGAACAAGAATTGAGGGCTCCATCTCATCCTAAGGGAATATCTCAGCTCGCTATATCCCTCACCCACTTCTCTGCTGTGGATGTTTACCACTGCTCTGTGAAATGAGAAATTCTGTCTCCTAGCTTCAGCCATGGGTGTGGGCACATCCAGTCACTGTCATAAGGTAGCCTTGGAGCCTGTGGAACAGTCTCTGGGTCTTCTCCTTGAACCTTGATTCCAGGACTTACTATTGGAGAATATGCTGTTCCTTCATTGGTTCTTCTGCAAGGAAGACGGATGAAAGATATCCCTATCTGAATGTAAGTTTGTATTCTCTCCTAAGGGCACTTACTGAGGCTGGGAGGGACTTCTCAGATTTTGTCATGTTTTCCACCACCAATTGCTCCAGATTTTCCTCAAACAAGATGGAGCCCATAAACTTTCCTAAGCAGAGAACCTGCTTAGAATTGGAATTCATTTTTCAAGGCAGAGCCACACCTGGCACCTGTCTGTTGAGCTATCTTGCCATGGCTCTGGCTGACAAGCTTGATACATTCACGGAACTGTAAAGAGCTACAAAAGAGTAGGGCTGGAATCAGGATGATCTCTGTCCCTTAGAGCCATGAGATCCCTCAGTCAGAAAAGAGATGCCCTAGCAAAGCATGTTACTGTCAGAGATGGTCTTTCAGGTAGCATAAGAAGCAAAGTCTTTTCTGAGTGTGTCCTCCACTTTCCTATCTGTGTGATCCTTAGGGTAGAATTTTCCTTGAAGGGAAAGCCATGTTCCTTACTAGGGTTTCAATAACAGCACTGACCTTTGGGACCTCAGCAATTGAGTTTTTTGGCTCCTGCTCCTCATTTTTACTGATGTTTGCCTTTGTCAGGCTTGTTCCCATGCCTCTCTGATCACTGTCTCAAAGGAGGAGTGCAAAGGAATAGCTGCCTCAGAAGAGGATTCTGAGGGCAGGAATTTGCTTTCAGGCTTCCTCTCAGGAACTTGTATCTATATGATGGAAACTAACTTTTTAGGGGCTAAAAATCTTTGTTGTGTCTTCTCTGCTCAGATTCAGAGCCCCATAATTGTTATATTATGGAGGAAGGGGAGGATAAGGAGGAAGAATCAGAAGTCATGTGCCTCCTGTTTGTGTTCCCTTTTTTGGTTTCTCTACCTATGTAGATTTATAAAGTTTATCATTGTTTTTTTTCAGGAGATTCAGTTTTAGCATTAATTTATCAGTTCAGTCCCAAACATACTTGTCATTTAGCTAAATTCCTGAAGTCATAAAGTAGTCATTTCAATTAAGATAAATTTGTAAAATTGGTGCAGTAAGGTAAAATTATATCATTAATTCAATCAGAATGTGTTCTTTAACAATAGATATAACATTTTTGTCAACTCATCTCACTTTTTAGTCAGAAGCAGTTTCTGAATTTTTAACTACTGACTTGCCAAACATGTCCTATCTACTTGTATTGATTCCTTTTATATCTGATCTATTTTTAAAAATAGTTAACTCTCCAGAAGTCTCTCAGGCTGTCAGATACCATTTCATGTAATATGGATTTGAGATAATTTAATATACTAATGGATAACTATGTTATTACACAGCTGTTGACACTGTTTAGCAGGAGAGTTAAAAAATATGTTTTTAGTCTTGAAGACAAGGTAAGAGACTTCTGAAAGTTAGCTTGGAATTTCTGTTCTTACAGATTTAAAATTTTTATTAAAGCTAATGTTAAAAAAATTATATAATACATACGTTGAAAAAAGTGTCTGTACATATGGGTATATTGCTTAGATTATCCACAAATTCAAAGTTTGCTTTAAAGTCATAAGATACATATAGTACATAATCAGCAATAACATTTTGATATCATTGAATCATAAGAGGTAATAAAAACATTTTTCTAAATGAATATGTAACTAGTGTGCAATGATATCATGGTCACACACTAGCCCTTTCCTGTGGCAAAGTTTTTAGAAAAATGTTGTGCTAATTGGGCCTTTACTCTAGTTGTAAACTCAACTGTAAAAACATAAGAACGGCCATAGTGGGTCAGATCAATAGTCCATCTAGCACAGTAGCCTGTCTTCCAACAGTGGCCAATGTCGAGTGCTCCAGAGGGAATGAACATGTAATCATCAAGTGATCCATTCCCTGTAGCCGGCAAACAGAGGCTAGAGCAAATGAAAGCTCATAAAAATTTTACAATACTTTCTAAAATCTGTTATAGTCAAGCTGTTTTCAGTAATGAATATTAACAGCAATGCAAGAGAACATGACAGGGAGACTAAACTAAAGTAAAAGGCCATGTTGCTATAACTCAGAGTTGAATTCATGCTTGGTAAAAAACAGAAAACCTGGAACCAGAAGTTAACCAACCAAAATTGGTGTGTCAGACATCAGGCATTTTTGATGGACAAAATAATGAGGGTATGGACTATTCCATCCACCATTCCCTTTGTAGTCCTGAAAGAAAGAAACTTTGGGAGAAAGTTCAGAAGAACGGACAAAGGCTACTGGAGCAAGCCACTCTCATCATACCCTGGCACTGGAGACTTTCTTTGCCCTAATCATAATCCTGAGAAATGCCCTCACTAGACTGGGTCAGTGAGAGGGACTCAGATAACACTGCCACTTCTACCACTCCAACAGAAACCCAATCACGACCTGGGAACAGAACAACAGACAGAACTATAGCCCATCTCAACTAATGTCTTCTTTTTTTCCCTCAAAGGGACACAATTATTACAACCTTTTATACTATCTCAGAGACTGTCAAACAAGGGAAGGTTTCCTTCAAAAAAATCTCTCTAACTGAAAGGGAACACAGGGTGCTGTTAAAATGAAAACCTTATTTAATACTTTAATATTTTAAATGAAAGTAAATGCTTTACATTTACAATGCTTTCACTGTTTTTTCTTTATTTTTAAATAAAGTTTAAAAGGCTTTTTAATGGCATGTTTGCCATCGTACTAAACAGGCTGAAGTCTCGAACCTTGTTTAACACTGTTTAATGCTGGACAGTGACTGGATTACGTTAACATATTGGGCCCATTTATCCTAGCTAAATGAATATAACAGAATTTAAGATAAGGTTTTAATCTAATGCTAAAAGACGACTGAGTGTGTTTTTAATATGTGTGTGTGTGTGTGTGTGTGTGTGTGTGTGTGTATTTATGAAAAGAAATAAGGTTGCATGAGCAACTTTTGTTGCTTTTTAATTTTAAGTACTTCACTTCAAAACCTTAATCATCTCAACTTTTCATATGAATTATTTTAACGTTTTTTCACATTTTATGAAACCGTTGCCTGCTCAGTTATAACAGGATTTAGGACTTTTTTACATTCTGAAGCACTCACTTTGCTATCTTATGCAACTTCACAAGTATTGGTGCAATTCTGATTAACTGATGAAAATGTAGGCAGTTTGTTTTTGTCTTATTCAATTTTTCACCAAGAATACTCTCACCTCTAAAAATTCTAGGTAGCACAATTCCCCAAAGCCTCAAGAAAGTGGTACATAACAAAAGATGCACTCTAACTGTAGGTGTTGAATACTGTCTTAATTGTGGCACAAACGAAAATGTATATCAAAACATTAGGTATTAGTCAGAATATTGGGCCAAATTCTGCTAAGCATTATTACATATATTCAAGTGAGTTTTATTCAAGAATTCTCATTAACAGTTTGCATTCTGGTTTAACAGAACCAGATGCAATTGATAAGGATATAAATTAAGGTAAGATGATAAACTTACTCATGTAAGGCAGTTTTTCTGGACAAGCCTGGTAAGGAGAATATGTGAAGTTTTCTGGAAGATACATTGTTGTTTGAGCAAGGTAGTCACTCGAACTGTTGCCTTCAGGATAATCTTAAAGAAAAAAAAAGTTTATTTTTGTAAAAATGAAAGTTTCCCAACAGCTTCTCATCAATACGTCACTATGCCGGGGGGGATTGTTTTGCATCTTGTCCTGACATCACTGCATAAACTTTGTTTGTTGCAAGTTCTGATTGAAAATAAAAACATTCTCTGAACCATTACAAGCTGATCTTCATGAATTCTGATCTATTTACCGCAGTTCTTGATAAACCTATTTCTTATAGAAGACTTAACTTCAGTTTCACGAGTGACTTTGTAAAGAATCCCTATTACTCCTCAAAGCTGGGAGAGAATTGGGGGCGGGGAAGGGAAATGAAGGGTGCTTAGATCTAGCTTTTTGTAAACCTATGTCACGGTCATGAAGAAACAATTTTTTTTAATAATTAAATAGGAAACATTCCTACCTGTGCCATTCAGAGTAGCATTTTTATTAGTGTACAATCTGATCAGATGTCCTATTGTTTTCACATTTTCTCTCAACATTATGCCTCGAGCTTGCACCATAAAGAGATAGGTGTTTGCTGTTAAACACAAAAAAGTGACTGTTTCATATCAAACTTAATTCAACAGTATTTCATTTTATTTTAGCATTTACCAATTTAGAATGTCATCAAATCAATACTGAACAATGCTGGATTTCAAGGTTAGCCCTCAAAAACCTATTAGAGACCAAGAGTAGGATCCGCAGAGTAAAACCTAAAAATATTTAGTGTAAAAATCAAGATACAGAAAGGGGAAAAACATTAATTCATATTCCTAGACCTAACTGAAAGGGTAAAACTATAAAGATAAGGTTTCAAATACTATTTATTAACACAATTTCATTTTCCTCCACTCTGCACAAAATCAATTAAGATACAGTATTAAAACTCAATTTACCCATAAGTTATATATATTTTACAAAAGAAAGATAAATATTTTTAGAAGAGAAAAACTTAACCCACAGAAGCATCTATTTCCTACTTCTTGACTGTTAGTAAGGGTATGCTAAGATTTATCTCTGTTCACTCACCACCAAGTGGAAGTATTAAACAGCAGCTATGCCATTTTACAATTAAATAACATCAATCATTGAAAAATCTCAAAATACATTAGAACCCTGTTTACTGGATCCTCCATTGCCCGACTCTGCATATTAATCAAGGAACCAGCACATGCAGGTGCGGAAATGGGTGATCGCCTGTTGCCACTAGATCAGGGGTTCTCAAACTGGGGGTCGGGAGGTTATTACGTGGAGGGGGGGTCGCGAGCTGTCAGCCTCCACTCCAAACCCCGCTTTGCCTCCAGCATTTACAATGGTGTTAAATATATTAAAACATGTTTTTAATTTATGGTGGGGGGTCACACTCAGAAGCTTGCTATGTGAAAGGAGTCACCAGTACAAAAGTTTGAGAACCACCGCGCTAGATAGTGCTGCAGCCTCACACTTTCCCATTCCTCAGAGTACCTGAATTTTTGATTATCCTATCTGGCTCCGGTCCCAATTAGATCAGCTAAATAGGGTTCTGCTGTACTAAAAGTCAGTTTCCCTGTGAAGTAGTTATTAGAGACATTATAGGTTGGTAAACTCAGGTACAGAGTTCAACTGATTCATACAACCTTGGGACAGCACATCAGTAACAGAATCAAGAATCCTGTCTCTCAGATCAGCAATCAAAGCCATAGACAGAGTTAATATAATGCTATCTTTGGACTGAATATAAAGGTGAGAAGGACACACAAATCTGAAAGATAAAATGTTCTGTTGACTTCTAAATAGGCACAAGTCTAAATGGGATCCATATAACTTCGGTAATCTACAAGTGGATGGACAAATTCCTTTTGAAAATCAGTTTTCACAGAGAGAGCAAAGTGAATTTTCTCTGTCCTTTCACATATGCCAAGCATGCAAAGACTCATGCTTCTGAAAAATTTCTCTATCTTACAGCATAGCAACATAATGTCATTAATAAGGACCCTCAATAAAAGCTTTTGAACAGTGGTTCCTGACCTGTGGACCACAGAACACTTGCTAGTGGTCCACAGAAAGCTGGTGAATCACATGGCATTGACTCATTTCCAGCTGTTAAACTGCATTACAAAAAACAGCTAAAAATCCATTTTTCAAAGCACATCAATTGAGAATTCTATCTACCATATTCTTCAACATCTATATAAATTTATTGGCAGAAGTGGTGATGGGTAGTACCCTAACACTAAAATCATCATAATCATATCCTTTATGTCAAACAAGCACCACCAGAAGAAAGAAGCACCACCAGAAGAAAGGAGCACTTTGAAAAATCTTGCCTTTATAACATTCACCACTCTCAGGGGCCTCTCCCCTCAGATCAGGGAGCATTACTGAGCATCTTGACCATTCAGACCAACAGACAGTTATAAACTCTTTGCTGATTTACTTTTCCGTGACTAGAGCTAAATTTCATATTTCCTTCTTTCCTGGTTGGACATTTCAAAGTAATTTTACTATATAACTGTTCAGTCCTCTTTGACCTCTGTATGTACTAAGAATAAAAATCTTTAAGACAATGTGTTTATTGACTGATCAATACAGGAGTCAGGTGGCTAAAGGCATGAGGCCACAAGCATATTACAACTGATTAAAAAATACATCTTCACGTGTCTTAATGCAGCGGGTATTTAAAATTATTAATTGCTATTCTGACCATATGATTCCACCAAACCAAACTTTACAACATGTAAAATTTTCTCTTCTTCCTTTTTGCTGTAAGCCTGATTTCTTTTCTCTGATGCTCTCTATACTCCCTATTAAAAAATTAAACCTCCAGACACTGAGAGAAGAAAGAAAATCCTGTGTCATATACCTTCAAAGACACAGAACAGGGTGACTAGTTTTTCCTGAAAAGAGTGAAAATCCTGTGATGATGATAGTCAATTCAAGGAACATGTCCATTTAATAAAATGATCAGTAATACATACTGCTTAAGAAACCAATGAAGATAGAGGTCAATGCTACATAATCAGTGTTTTTTTGTTACTGTTGTTTTGTTTTTGGATTTTGTTTCATTTTGTAATTTAATAAAGAGGGGATCAGGTGCCTACAAGCCATATGAAATGAAAACCCAAAATTTAAGGTTGCATCTGCATAAAAAGAAGAATTAAAAAAAGTCTGGCTAGTTGAGAAAAAGAACATCCTAAGAAAACCAGGTGGAATTTTGAATCCCTCTTCATTAGGGGACAAGTTACCAAGGCCTGCAAAGCAGAGCTGTTATGATTTTCCTTTTTTTTTTGACAATTTTTTTTTCTGATCAGAAAGTGTTAGGTCATCAAAACCAAAACAGTTCATGAAAAAGAGTTAGTTTCTACAAATTTCCCATTTTTACTAAAAAAAAAAAAGCCAACACCCTTCTAAACATTTTAAGAAATCAAAATTACTTTTTGTTTCAAATTCTTAATTCACATTAGAAAAATTTTAAGAGTCAACATCCAAATGAAATGTTTTGATGAATCCATTTAAAAAAAATTTATGAAAAATTTTGGGATTGACCTTTCATCTAAATTAAAGATAAGAATTATTTTTAAACTCTCCATCCCATGGAATAAGAAAACCATTTGCCATCTGGTTCTCGCTGAAAGAATAAAGAAGGGTTCAAAACTACTGAAATATAAATTTGATCTACCGTATATACTCTTTTATAAGCCGAATATTTTTGGTTAAAAAGTGCAGCATCAAATGGGGGAGTCGGCATATAAACGGGTCTTCACCAAAATTAGATGATTTTAAACGCTATGGAATTATTTAAATGAATTAAATATCTAAAACATTGTTGTTTTGTTTATCGAGAGCACCCTCAAGCATAGAGTCCCTCAGCTCCCTGTAGCCACAGTTCACCATTCAAAGCCAGTGGGAGCTGTGGGAAGTGCTCACCACTTTCCACAGCTCCCATTGGCTGGGAACGGCAAACAGTGGCCACTGGGAGCTAAGAGGTTCTGTGCCTGCAGGTGCTCCAAGTAAACAAAATGTCCCGACCCACAAGTGGCTTACCCTGATGGATCGGGAGAGACAGTTTGACAAACTTAGAAATATAGTGTTAGTTTATGAAAGGGTCATACAGTTTTTGCTATTTTTACCTATCCTTCTTGGGGGGTCGGCTTATAAGCAAACGGACTAATGAACGAGTATATACGGTAGTTGGTATTACTGAAACCTGGTGGGATGATTCACACAATTGGACATTAAAATAAATGGTTATAATATTTAGGAAAGATCAAGTAGGCAAAAGGGTAAGGCCAGTGGCATTTTATGTCAAAAATTGCCTTACCTGTTTCCAAATCACAGATAACATAAAAGAAAATTATTTTGAATGCTTATGAACATAAGAATGACCTTGTCTTCTGACAGTGGCCAATGCCAGATGCTTCAAGGAGAACGAACAGAACTGGGTAATTATCAAGTGGATCCATCCCCTCTCATCCAATTCCAAGCTTCTGGCAGTCAGAAGCTTAGGAAAACCCAGGGGATGGGGTTGCACCCCTGACCATCTTGCTTAATAGCCACTGACGGACCCATCCTCCATTATCTAATTCTTTTTTGAATCCAGTTATAACTTTTGGCCTTCACTACATCCCCTGGGAATTAATTCCACAGGTCGACTCTGTGTTGTATGGAGTACTTCCTTTTGTTTGTTTTAAAACTGCTAACTATGAATTTCATTGGGTGATCCTTGGTTCTTGTCTCAAGTGCAACCGTAAACAACACTTCCTTATTCACTTTCTCCACATCTGGCATTGACCACTGTAAGGAACATAAGATACTGGACTAGATGGGCCATTGGTCTGACCTGGTATGGTTCAATAGCCCAACTGATATAAAGCACAAAATGGGGTATTAGTCGGTGTCTACTACAGACCACCAAATCACACTTGGGAACAGGATGACCACCTCCTTATACACCTATCTATAATATTTAAGACAAAAAACTGTGTAATCATGAACTTCAACTTGAGTGACATATGCTAGAGGTCTCACAGTGCCCGAACTAAAACATCCTATGAATTTCTAAACATTACAGATGATACTATCCTAACTCAAAAAATGTTGCAACAAGATGGCATTCCTTATTAGAACTTGTTCCTAACAGATAAAGAGGAACTGATCACAGAACTAAAAATAAACAGTAACTTAAGCACAAGTAATCAAGTTTTGATCATATTTATAATGTGGAAGTCCAATAAAGCCCAGACAGTTGGTGTTTTAATAGGTCCATTTTAAAGCTGAAAACAATTTTGAGCCAGATCTGCGAGGAGGAAGAATTTAATCAGAAAAATGTGAATGATAATTAATTGGAAGTAATTTAAGAACACCTTATGAGATGCCCAAAATACTACAATCCCGTAACTGAGGAAAAAGGCCTTGCTGGTTTAAAAACTGATCCGGTATAGAGGGAAAGTGAAGGCAGCTATAATTTTTTTTAAAAAGATATAATAAGTGGAAGAAAGGACAACTTGATAGTAATTAGTATAAATCAGAACCTAGGAATTGGAAAAGAAAAAAAAATTATGAGGGAAACAAAGGGACACAAAGAGGAATCCATGGCCAGCAGAGTTAAGGACAATAAGGAGGATTTTTTAAATATATTAAGAAAAAAAATAATCTTGACAATGGCACTGGTTCATTAGCAGATGGAAATGGTAGAATTATCAATAATAATGCAAAAGAGGTAGAACTGTTAAATAAATATTTCTGTTCTGTATGGAGGGGAGGGGGAACAGAGGCTACAACCTCAATATATGGTGATAACACTCATTACATTCCACTAGTATCTCTAAAAGACGTTAAACAGAAGATACTAAAGTAAGATATTTTCAAATAAACAGGTACAAATAACTTGCATCCCAGAATTGTATGTTGACTTGGAGTACTGGGAATGTTCCAGAAAGCTGGAACAAAGCTAATGTTGTGCCAATATTTAAAAGGGGTAAATAGGATGACTCGGGTAATTATAAGCCTGACATCAATCTCTGACAAGATAATGGAATGGCTGGTGCAAGACTCAATTAAAAAAATTAAAGAAATGTAATGCAATTAATGCAAATCAACATGGGTTTATGGAAAACAAATCTTGTCAAATTAACTTGATATATTTTTTGATGAGATTTCAAGTTTGGCTGATAAAAGTTCTATAAGGATTTGATGTTGTACCACACAACATTTTGATTAAAAACACAGTAGCTTTTGTATCTAGCCTTTCAGGAAATCTCCAGAGATTATTAATTCCCTGAGCTTGTATTTAAAAGATTTTCCAACTGATGAAAGCTTTTCCCTTAGAAACTAATGTAAAAATCAATTAAATGAAATAATACTTCAGCAACAACTCTTTACACTTAAGCAAGTAACTTGTCTTTAAAACCTTAATTTTAACCCTGAGTGACTGACCCCCGAGGGAAACCTGATCTAAAAACATGACTCCTATAATAAAAAAATAAATTTTCTGGTAAACATGGTATGAGATAACCCTGGAAGAGTGGTTCCCAAACTTTAACAACCTGTGAATCCCTTTCACTAAAATGTCAAGCCTTGCGAACCCCCTCGTAAAAATGAGTATTTCCAGGGATTTTTCTCCTTTGCCTGAGTATAAATTATAAAAGTAGTGGTCTTAGAAATATAAAATTTGTTTTTATGACATGCTTATTACACACTATTTATCATAACTATTTTTATTACATTATGAAAACAGCAACATTCTTCCAAGATCTCACTTTCATAGCTAGTATCACTTTGAATAAGTCTGTTATAAGATAAGATAAGGCTCCTATGTTTCATCCAGGAGTATCAGATGTGAAACAGCATGAAGATGTTTAAGAAGCCAACTCAAAGAGTTCCTTTTACACAAGTGTTCAGGGCTTGAACAGACCAGGCAAACAATGCATGTTACAACAAAGCTTAACCTCCTCTTCATAATTTTAAAAACAATACTAGCTGCCTATTTAATTTTAAAAACAGCAAAGAGTAGCCACCTCCCTTTCCATTTCTCATAAGGAGTCTTGAAATTTAAATCTCCTCAGTGCGATAGATATGCTTGCTTTGATCTGCTTAGCTCTTGGAAGTCCACAGACTCCAGGCTGCTGGCCAAGTGCTGCCCGGAGTCCCCAAGGACAGCTCTGTCTGCTATTAGGGAATATTTTCGTGAGAACCCCCTGTAACATTTCACAAGAGGTTTGGGAACCACTGCATTGGAAGAATCTCAGAGCAGTTATTTCAAAGCCCTACAATATTCCCAATTTGCCCCTCCTTTTCCTCATGATCATATGGCTCCTTCCTTGGATACCTTCATATATTCCAAGACTATAAGCTAAAAATAATGTAATGTACTTTAGTTTTTGAACTCCTTGCTTTGGATATACATACTAAAAGATTTGCTGCTTCCAAATTTTGACTGCAATTCTAAAATGTTGTAAATGAAGTTACTTTCACTATTAAAAACGCAAAGTATTCTGGAATAGTAGGTTACAGAACAAAAGGCTCATTTTAAAAAAAGATAAGAATAACCACAGTCCTCACCACATTCGTAAATAAATGCAAAAATCATTTCTTTGATATCACTTTCCCATAACCAGGTCCCCAAAGAGAAAAAAAAATCCTCTATAAATTAAGTTCTTTCTTCTGTAGCATACAAAAAGATATTATTATTTCTAATTATAGTTACTTTTCTGCATTATGGGCATCCATACAGTCAAAAAAAAAGGTCTGTGGCCATAAACGTGTTTGGATTACAGACTTAAAAGGCTCCATCTTTTATGATATTATTTAAAACTAGACTGGATAAAACACTTGAGAACATTATAAGGAACCATTCTACATTAGCAGAGAGCATGGAAATATGAACTAATGGGTCTTTTTCATCTCCAGCTTCTCTAGTTCACTGGCTTCGTACTTTGCTAAGGTGGGTTGATCTGCAGACAGTTACAGGTAACTTTGTCACTTCTGCAATTCCAGACTAACACAGCCACCCCTCTGACTCTCCTAGCCCAAGGCCTCAGTGACCCAGAAATAAAGGCTAATGTTGTTTAAATTGCAAAATACTTCCATTAACAACCACTTTGCAGCAGCTGCTCTGAAAAAAGTGAGAGGAACCAAACTAATTCTTCCACAAGACATGCAGTGGAACTCAGTAGTGGACTGTTTAGAGCACTATATCAAGAACTGGCCCAATCTGATGACAGTTTGTGAATAAAATCGTGAAAAAATAGATGGCACTGTCACAGCCAAAGTTCTCAACATTGGCCTTAAGAGAAATTTTGAACACGTGCTGAGAACCCTGAAGCCTATTTCTGTAGTCTTGAGCAAAATGCAGGGAAATAGCTGTTTTATTGCTAATGCTGTTGAAATTTGGAAGGAACTGAGAGAAATATGCAATGACAAAGTTAAATTACAGGCATCAAAAAAAATGAATGGGGCAAGCACTATCTCCAGCTCATTTTCTTGCAAATATCCTCAATACTCCGTACTAGGGTCAAACCTTAACTGCTGAAGAAGAAGAGATGGCTATGACATGGACATCCAGCAATCATCCCTCCATAATGCCAACTACCAGAACTAAGTGGGAACCATTCAATAAATTAACATTTGCTGATGATGTTTTAAAGAAAGTCACACCAATGAAGTGGTGGAAGTCACTTAAGCACCTGGATTCAGAGTCTGTTTAAGTGATAATTTCACTTTTAACAGCAGTAGCTTCTTCTGCTGGTGTAGAAAGAATATTTTCTTCCTTTGGAGTGATTCATTCCCAATTGAGAAATGTTTTGGGACCTGAAAAAGCAGGAAAGCTAGTTTTTCTTATCCAGATTATGAACAAACAGGAAAATAAAGGTGAAGACAATAGAGTTAGCTGCAGAAGCCAATATTTTAAGTTTCTCATGTTGACCCGGCTGACATAGTCTATTTAATTTTTGTTAAAATATTTTTTAAAAAAACTATTTCAGTTAAAAACAATTTTAACAAAAACAAACCTGATTTTAAAAATGTTTGAATGTTTAACTAAATTCAAAAAATCTTGTTTGATTTGTTAAAATATTATGTTTGCTGTTGAAGAAAAAATTCAGAATACATAATGTTGTTGTTTTAGTTAAATAAAACTATTTAAATGTTTAGTGATGTTCTCCTCCAAATACAGCTTGGCAAGAAAATCCTTAAAATATTAATGATTAACCTGTTGAACTGGAGATAGTTCACCTCCCAATGACTTCATAAATATCTGCTTCAATTACTTTTTGTAAATGAAATAAACATTCATTTTCTGATATAGCTGTAAAACTAATCTGCAAAGTTTTTAAAATAAATCACTTAAAAATGTATAGTGTGTATCTTCTAAAAATTAAACCTATGAGTTGTGAAGAATATGTATTAAGGTTATAATAACCAACACGAATGCACTTTTATGTAGAAATCCATGATTAAATCAAGTCTTCCTGACTAATGATTTAAATCAATTTAATTTAAATCAAATCCACCCTGTCACAGCGTATTTTAAAAATATATTCATTAGTCTTTGTGAAGCACTCAGAACTACAGTGATGAGACCCACAGAAAAGCTTATAAAGGAAATTAAGGAAATTCTATAATCAAAGCAGTAAATAAAGCAAGAAGCCACATGATGGAACAATTAGGATAAAACAGAGATATTGCATATCTGCTCAGTGAGCGCTGTTCCTCTTGAGCACTAAATGAGGCAGTGATACTGTGGAAAAAATAAAATCCAAATAACGACCCATCCACAGAAGAGGCCAAATTAAGATGGCAAAGGCAACCTTCATTTTGGCATTTCCTAACATTTGAGTGCTTGATTTACAAACAATGTTCTTTTAATGTTGTTTCTTATGGATAATATAAATAAAATAAATGAAGTATTATGTATTTAGCAGAGAAATGCTAAATCAATATGGCTCCCTTATTAAAATGTCTCCTTGAACATGATTTATCTTAATGAAAATAAATGGCAATGATTTCTGACTATTGGGAATAGTAGCATTAGCACAAAACATCTAGAGTGCAATGGTTTAACCAGTTTTTAAACAAAGGAATTCTTAGTGCTGGTCTTATGGTAAACCAGTTACCTAGCAAAGATTAACAGACATGTTTTCCAGGGTATTCTAAGAGTAATTAGACAGTGAGGAAGAGAGAGAGAGGACTGTTTCCAAAGAAAGGTGTAGTGCCAAATTTGGGGTGAATTATATTCCCAAATTGGTTCTGCAAATGTAAAAATGTCACTTTTCCCCTCCATAAGTGGAAAATGGATAATAGTTTTTCAGTATTGCCATCTCATACAATTTTATCATGTTAGGCAAAATTTGTTTTTCTTAAACCCTAGCTTTTGAAAGCAAAAGATGTCCAGAAATCGCAGCTTTCACTTAAAGCAGTGTTTTCAGTCTTCATGGTACTTCAGAAAAGCTTGAAAACGTAACAAATTGCTCTCTACAAGCTCAGATATCAGAAGACAAATGAAAAGAATGCAAAATTTATTGTTAAAGAAATATCATGAGTATTTAGGGCCTTCCTTATTTTTGCATGCTTGGGTCTGGCAATACTGCTTTGGCCCAGTAACTTCAAAGTGTTTTAATAAGTAGATAATGGCAACAACGATGACTCTTGGCATTTTGAAGAAACATATCGGAAACAATTCAAACTGATGAAATAAGATCATCATAGCACTTCACTGACATGGTGCAGACATTTCAGAGCTACTATTATCTCCACTGTAGCAAGCAAGATTTGATTTCAGAACTCAAACACTTTTTTAAAGGTTCCAAAGACACACTTTCATCTCCATCAACAGCTAACCTATAAATTTGCTGAATCTACATCAATCCACCTGAGATTTGATACATGGTCCTTAATTGAATATGAATATTTTTGCCAATTCTGGGGTGGTAGGAAAGTAAGAAATGTCATTTGTGGAAGTCTTCAGTGGCTTTTTAGAAAAGCATATAAAATATTTGATTTCTTTCTCTTTCCTGAATTTGAAGTAGTGCTTTTGAATATTTTTAGAAAACTTGAAAACTTACAGAATCCAGCTTATGTGCCATGGACACTTGGACTTCTGCATTTGGATGCATTTTTGTAAGCTTTATAGGTGCTTCCACATGCTATTTTGCAGCTTCTAAACCCAATGAAGGCTCCCAGAGAACTAGTAAGTAGAAATGACAAGATTATTGGAAGTTAAAAAATTTGCAAATACAGTTTTGAAAACAATTTTGGTACAACAGCAAAATAAAAATTAGAAGCAGGAAGCCTGCCAAACAATCAGTGGGGCCACTACATGATCAAGGTTCTAATATAGCACTCAAGGAAGACAAGGCATTCAAGAAGCCAAATGAATTCTTTGTATTAGTCTTCACTGCCGAAGGGGTGAGAGCGATTTCCACCCTGAGACGTTCTTTTTAGGTGACAAATCTGAGGAACTGTCCAAGAAACAAATTGATAAATTAAATGGTATTCACCCAAGAGTTTTGAAGGAACTCTTGCATGAAATTGTAGAACTACCAACTATGGTATGTACCGTAACATCTAAATCAGCTTCTGTACCAGATGACTGGAGAGTAACCAATGTGACAGAATTTTTTTTAAAAGGCTCCAGAGGCGATCCTAGCAAATACAGACCAGTATGCCTAAATTCACTACCAAGCAAATTGGTTGAAATTATAGTAAAGAACAGAATTAACAGGAACATAGATAAACACAATGTATTGGGGAAGAGTCAACATGGCTTTTGTAAAGGGAAATCATTCCTCAACCATCTTTTACAGGGATAGGCAACCTTTGGCACACAGCCCACCAGGGTAAGCCTCCTGGTGGGCAGGGCTGGATTGTTTACCTGCCACATCCGCAGATTCGGCCAATTGTGGCTCCCACTGACTGCAGTTCGCCACTCCAGGCCAACAGGGGCTGTGGGAAGCGGCATGAGGAATGTGCTGACCACCACTTCCCGCAGCCTCCATTGGCCTGGGACGGCGAACCGCAGCCAGTGGGAGTTGCAATCAGCTGAACCCACAGATGCAGCACGTAAACAAACCATCCCGGCCCACAAGGGCTTACCCTGGCAGGCCACATGCCACAGGTTGCTGACCTCTGGTCTACTAGGATTCTTTAGATGGTGGGAAGGGCTCAACAAATGTGGACAATAGTGATCCAATAGATATAGTGTACTTGGACTTTTGATAAGGTCCATCAACAAAGGCCCTTTATGCAGAGTAAGCAGTCACGGGATAAGAGGGAAGGTCCAGTCATAAATCAGTACTTGCTTAAAAGATAGGAAACAAAGGGCAGGAATGAATGGACAGTTTTCAGAATGAAGAGAGGTAAACAGCAATGTCCCCTACGGATCTGTTTTGAGACCAGCGCTGTTCAACATATTCATAATTTATCTGGAAAAAGGGGTAAATAGCGAGGTGACAAAATTTGCAAATGATACAAAATTACTCAAGATTGTAATATGCTTTGGACCTAAGAACTACAAAGGGATCTCAAAGCTGGGTGACTGGCCAACAAAATGGCAGATGACATTCAGTGTTGATAAATGCATAGTAATGCACACTAGAAAACATAATTCCAACTATACATACAAATAATGGGGTCTAAATTGTTTGTTACCACTCAAGAAAGAAATTATGGATTTGTTGTTCGTAGTTCTCTGAAAACACCCATTCAATGTGCAGCAGCAGTAAAAAAGCTAATGTTAGGAACCATTAGGAAAGGTATAGATAATAAGACATTAATAAAATAAGACAGTTTTATAATGCTACTCTATAAATCCACAGTATGTCCACCCCTTGAATACTGTGGTCTCCCCATATCAAAAGATATATATTAGAATTGGAAAAGGTTCAGAGAAGGGCAACAAAATGATTAAGGGTATGGAACAACCTCCATATGAAGAAAGACTATAAAGATTGTGACTTTTCAGCTTAGAAAAGAGATGACTAAAGGGGGATATGATGCAGTCTATAAAATCATGATTGCTGTGGAAGACAATAGGAAAGTGTTATGTGAAGTAGTAAATAACAAGAACGAGGGCTTGCCCAATGAAATTAATAGGCAGCATGTTTAAAAACAAACAAAAGAAAGTACTTTTTCACACAGTGCACAATGAATCTGTGGAACTCATTGCCAATGGAGGCTGTGAAGGCCAAAACTATGGCATAGTTCAAAAAAAGAACTGGATAAGTTCAGGGAGCATAAGTCGATCAATGGCTAGTCTGATTGCCAGAAGCTGGGAGTGGATGACAGTGGATGAATCACTTGATTGTCTGCTCTATTCATTCCTTCTGAAGCACCTGGCATTGACCACTGTCAGAAGACAGTATACTGAGCTAGATGGACAACTGGTCTGACCCAATATGGCCATTCTTATGTTCAATTCTAGCCAGCAGATCACCACTAATTAGCACAGATGACATCAAAATTTACGAACTATTTCAAAAATGAAAATAATTCTGGATGATTGTGTTACCTACCTTACTTTTTCTATGAAGAATTTTGAATAATTTCCTTACTGTAAATGGTATCCCTGTGAATGTATTCTCATGACAATTGATTAACAGCATCATTATTGTGGGGAAATTTAGAAACTCTCTTTCCCCTCTGGTTTCCACCTCCCATTTCATCTATAAAGAACACAGCCAGAGTGTATAAGTAGTATGTTGGGGTTTTTTGTCAGTGTTCAATTAGATTCTACTTGCTTGACATTTATTGTCCATCTAAAAGGCACTTGAAATATGAGACAAACAAGGTGGGTGAGGTAATATCTTTTACTGGACCAACTTCTGTTGGTCAGAGAAACAAGCTTTTGAGCATACACAGAGCTCTTCTTCGGGTCTGGGAAATGTACTCCGTGTCACGGCTAAATACAAGGCAGACCAGATTGTTTAGTATAAGTAGTTAACACATGTTTCAAGAGACCATTCAAGGTGAAGTGGCCTGTTAACATTCTCCAGTCATAGTTGGGAAAGGAGGAAAAAAAGGTGGATGGGGAGGAGAAAATTTAATAGGTTATAGATTGTTATAATAAGCTATAAATTCAGTCTCTCTATTCAGTCCATGATTTTTAGTGTCTACCAAAGTCATGAATTTAAGCTCCCAAGCTTGTCTTTTGAAAGTGTAGTGCAGGTTTCCTTTGATGATGAGAACTAAGAGTCAAATACAGAGTGATTGTTTTGTGAAGCATGTAAGTAAGCACAGACTGTGCAAAGTAAATTGGATTTACTACAGTTCTGTCAATTAACCAAGATTTTTTTAAAAAACAGGTAAAGATTTTTTTAAAATGATTTTTAATATCACAGGTTCCCTTGTAAGAACCAACTACTTATTCTTCTTTGTGGAATGTTTAAATGGAAAATACCGCATTTAAAAATAATTATAATACTGAGTTATTAATGCAACATAGTTGTAATAAATCAATATTTGAATTCTGCAAGTGGCAAATCAATCATCATCCTGGTTTAAAAGTATTTTTAAAAAGCTAAATTCACAATAAGGGCAAAAAAGAAACTAAGTACAAGCTACTGACATCTACCATTTGCAAAAATACAGTGTCCTTAATGATATTTTAGAAGACCAAGACCAATAAATGAAATGGCTCAACAGATACTTGTATGATACAAAACTAATTAAAATGACAATTCTTCATTTTCCATCTCCATTTTTCACACACGTTTTTCTACTAAACGCAATACCTACAGAAGGAAGAGTTGACTAAAGCATGCAACATACTAAAATATAATCAGAGATTTAAAACAAGTAAAAAAAATTCAACACTGCAACAAGTATGGGGAGTGATTTCATACTTAAACTTGCACTTTAAATCGGAACAAAGTAAAAATAAAAAATCCTTGTTTCATACTTTAATTGAATTTAGTATCCAAATTTATCATGATTACTCTTCAGAAGTAACTGATTTTGTCTTATTTTTTAGAAAAATGTTTACTAACTGCAGTTAGTAAATGTTTAAAATGTTTTTTTAAAAAAAGTAGTTTACGTTTAACACAGTACTGTACTATATTTTCTTCTTGTCTCTGCTGCTGCCTGACTACATACTTATGGTTCCAAATGAGTTATATGTTTGACCAGTCAGTTCATAACTCTGGTGATCCTAACTCTAAGGTTCTACTGCAGAAATATTTTTCCCACTTTTATTTATGCAATAAAGACCAATGAAAAAATAAAAAATAATTTTCTATTCGGAATTGTAACTATTTAAGGGAAGGAGGGGGAGTGTAATCCACAAAACTAGGGAGTCTGCCTGCTAGGGACAGAAAAGTGGATTCTAGAAGGGAACTTGTGACCAATTGACAACTCTGATACCAATCTCTTTGTCTGTCCAACCATAGGCCATATCCATAGACATCTACAAATCAGAACTCATCTTTTATCCACAGTTTTCCTTCAGTTCAGGACTCCCCTCTTGCAAACTACAGGAGGGTCTCCAGAATAGATAGTTGTACTCCTGAAGCATCTTCAGATAAAATTTGTCCCAATCTCTTAACCGCTCTCCATCGCCCTCCGTATCCTAGATTTAATCAGTACTAAGTAGAGCTGGTCGGGGGGGGGGGGGGGGGGAGATCTGTTCCATTGGAAATTCCAACACTGTTTTTGTTCCAAATTTTAAATTGAGACTATTTAAATTCCTCATTTCAAGAAGGCAAACACATAGGACATTATATATTACATATCAATATTAACGTTTTAATATAAAACAAAATGAATCAAAACAATAAAGTCAAAACAATTGTTTCAACTCTCTCCTGTTGATTTTGATTAAATTTTTGACCATCTCTGCAAACCCTTCGATTTTGACAAAACTGCATTTTTCAATGGAAAACTGTTCCACTGGAATTTTTTTAGCCAGCTCCACTACGAACAGGAGCAGGAAGAAGTAGAGAGTTACAGCTTTGAATGACTCAAACTACTAGGAGTTTTGTGGTAGAAGCACCTTCTCCCTCTTTTAGTGAACCATAAAAGGTTTGCTAGAGAGGAATTCCATTCTGATGACTTGAACAAGTCGGTCAAACTTGAATTCCTTCTACAGAAGACTAGGTCTTCTCAGGGAACCTGTGGAACTCCTTGCCAGAGGATGTGGAAAGGCCAAGACTACAACAGGGTTAAAAAAAACAAGGGATAAATTAATGGAGGATAGGTCCATCAATGACTATTAGCCAGGTTGGGCAGGGATGGTGTCCCTAAGCCTCTGCTTGCCCAAAGCTGGGAATGGGCAACAGGGGATGGATCAATTGATGATTACCTGTTCTGTTCATTCTCTCTGGGGCACCTGGCATTGGCCACTGTTTGAAGACATGACACTGACCCAGTATGGCCATTCTTATGTTTTTATTATGTTCTTATGTAACATAATGCCCTTGTCTTCCCCAACTTTTCCTAATTATTCTTCCCTCTGTCTACATCGCCACCCCATATACAACCCAACCTTTTCCTTTTCATCTAACTCTCCTTTTCTCCTGCTGTTAACCCCCTCATATCTTTCTGGTCTCAAAAAGAAGGCAACATGTCAGAAAGCAGTTCCACAACCACCACCCTCTGTGGTAAGTCAGAGTTGAGTGCTCTCTGATGAAACTTTTATTGTTTCCTGGAGAAGAGCTCCATTCTGATGAACCAGAAGAAGTTCACCAAAGTAAAGCTGCATTGTAATGAATGCATTTATTATTCTAACGTACAGATATTACACAATTTCCATCTGCATTTCCACATTTAATATACCCACTATAGAATAATTACTAACATAGATCACCCTTTCATACAAGTTTTCCTAAACATTAGAGGAAAACATCTTGCAGACATCATTTGCAATCGGATATTTCTCACTTACACACACTAATAAAAAACCTGTGTATTCACAAATATGATAACCAATAAACATGGCTGGAGTTGAATTTCAAAAGTTCTTGTTGGTTACCTACAATTTAAGTAGGGATATGGCTGGTGTAGTTAGAGGAAAGGAAGGGAGATAGCTGGTGAAGAAGGGGAATTGGTTTGAGTGCAGCATTGATGGGGTGTTGAATGGCAACTATACATAGTCTTGCTTTTTACAATTCACTGGCGGGAAATTCAACTTAGCTGGGGGCTGTTCTATTCCCTCACTGAGCAGTCTCTTAACATGTTTGTACCATTTTTTGAAGTCCCATTTAAATGGGGAACAGTATCAGTACTAGAGGAACACCAGTGCTAGAGGAACACCTCACCCTCCCTGATTAGAGATAACAAGCTGGTTCAGCCTGATTGGACTAACCTTGTTATCTCCCACCTGGTTCTTGCCTACCTATTTATACCTGCCCCTGGATACTTCCACTGCATGCATCCGACGAAGTGGGTATTAGCCCACGAAAGCTCATGCTCTGAAAAAATTTCAGTTAGTCTTTAAGGTGCCACAGGACTCTTTGTCACTTCTGCAATTCCAGACTAACACGGCTACCCCTCTGATTCTTGACAACATGCAAGGCACTGCATTTAGCCGTATGGAGTGGAAATCCATCAACCTCATGAAGAAACTTGCACAAATACAAACAGATATCATCTTTCTCTCCAAATGCAAACGGATGGACATCATACCAAATGGACTGAAGGTGAAAAATCCATTGCTTTCTACATACTGCACAGACTACAGTGAGAGATTATGCCAGACACTATCTAAGAAACTGAGGAACCACCTGATCAGCATCCTGTACAGCAAACAGGAAAACATCAAAAAAGAGCTTTCCAACCTGGAGACCTTGATAAACAACCAACCCTCCACACAAACAGACTTTACTAAAATAAGACAGGAGATCTATATTACACACTTCACCTCTCTACAAAAGAAAAAGGACTGCAAGCTATCTAAAATCCTGCCTGCCACATGGGGCCACAGCAGTGGTACCCCTAACTCACCCAGCAGTATCGTCAATCTATCCAGCTACATACTCAGCCCGGCAGAAGAGTCTGTCTTATCTCGAGGACTCTCATTCTGCCCCAGCACCCCCACAAACATGATACAATTCTGCGGTGATCTGGAAGCCTACTTTCGCCGTCTCCGACTCAAAGAATACTTTCAAGACTACATAGAACAGCGCACTGATACACAGACACCATCCCACCAGCAGCACAAGAAGAAGAACTCCACATGGACTCCCCCTGAGGGTCGAAATGACAGTCTGGACTTATACATAGAATGCTTCCGCCGACGTGCACAGGCAGAAATTGTGGAAAAACAACATCGCCTGCCTCACAACCTAAGTCGAGCAGAACGCAATGCTATCCACAGCCTCAGAAACAACCCTGACATCATAATCAAAGAGGCTGATAAAGGAGGTGCTGTTGTCATCATGGACAGGTCTGACTACCAAAAGGAGGCTACCAGACAACTCTCCAACACCAATTTCTACAGACCACTTCCCTCAGATCCCACTGAAGAATATACTAAGAAACTGCACCGTCTACTCAGGACACTCCCTACACTAACACAGGAACAAATTAACATACCCTTAGAACCCCGACCGGGGCTATTCTACCTTTTACCCAAGATCCACAAACCTGGAAATCCTGGACGCCCCATCATCTCGGGCATTGGCACTCTCACTGAAGGACTGTCTGGATATGTGGACACTGTACTCAGACCCTACGCCACCAGCACTCCCAGCTATCTCCGTGACACCACCGACTTCCTGAGAAAACTACAATGCATTGGTGACCTTCCAGAAAACACCATCCTAGCCACCATGGATGTAGAGGCTCTCTATACAAACATCCCACACAGAGATGGAATACAAGCTGTCAGGAATAGTATCCCTGATGATGTCACAGCACAAGTGGTTGCTGAGCTCTGTGACTTTATCCTCACACACAATTATTTCAAATTTGGTGACAATATATACCTCCAGACCAGTGGCACCGCTATGGGCACCCGCATGGCCCCACAGTATGCCAACATCTTTATGGCTGACCTGGAACAACGCTTCCTCAAATCTCGTTCACTCACGCCCCTCCTCTATCTACGCTACATTGATGACATCTTCATCATCTGGACCCATGGGAAAGAAACTCTGGAAGAATTCCACCACGATTTCAACAGCTTCCACCCCACCATCCGCCTCAGCCTGGACCAGTCTACACAGGAGGTCCACTTCCTGGACACCACGGTGCAAATTAATGACGGCCACATCAGCACCACCCTATACCGAAAACCTACTGACAGCTATGCCTACCTTCATGCCACCAGCTTCCACCCCGGGCACACCACACGATCCATTGTCTACAGCCAAGCACTGAGGTACAATCGTATTTGCTCCAACCCCTCAGACAGAGACCAACACCTACAAGATCTCCACCAAGCTTTCTCAAAACTACAATACCCGCACAAGGAAATAAGGACACAGATCAACAGAGCCAGATGTGTACCCAGAAGCCTGCTGCTGCAAGACAAGCCCAAGAAAGAAAACAACAGAACACCACTGGCCATCACCTACAGTCCTCAGTTAAAGCCTCTCCAACGCATCATCAGTGACCTACAACCCATCCTGGACAACAATCCCTCACTTTCACAGGCCCTGGGAGGCAGGCCAGTCCTGGCCTACAGACAACCTGCTAACCTCAAGCATATTCTCACCAGCAACAGCACACCGCGCCATAACAACTCCAACTCAGGAACCAATCCATGCAATAAACCTCGATGCCAACTCTGCCCACACATCTACACCAGCAACACCATCACAGGACCAAACCAGATCAGCCACACCATCACTGGTTCATTCACCTGCACATCTACCAATGTAATATACGCCATTATGTGCCAGCAATGTCCCTCTGCTATGTACATCGGCCAAACTGGACAGTCCCTACGAAAAAGGATAAATGGACACAAATCAGATATCAGGAATGGCAATATTCAAAAACCTGTAGGAGAGCACTTCAACCTCACCGGACACACCATAGAAGATTTAAAGGTCAGCATTTTGCAGCAAAAAAACTTCAAGTCCAGACTGCAAAGAGAGACTGCAGAGCTGCAATTCATTTGCAAATTTGACACAATCAATTTGGGACTGAATAGAGATTTTGAATGGCTAGCTAACTACAAAAGCAGCTTCTCTTCTCTCGCTATTCACACCTCCAGTTCAGCTGCTAGAGGAACACCTCACCCTCCCTGATTAGAGATAACAAGCTGGTTCAGCCTGATTGGACTAACCTTGTTATCTCCCACCTGGTTCTTGCCTACCTATTTATACCTGCCCCTGGATACTTCCACTGCATGCATCCGACGAAGTGGGTATTAGCCCACGAAAGCTCATGCTCTGAAAAAATTTCAGTTAGTCTTTAAGGTGCCACAGGACTCTTTGTCACAGTATCAGTACAAGAATCGCTAATCTTAAGTAACTACAGAAATCCGGGTAAAACTGATAAGAAAACCACTGATTAGTGTGCTGCTTTTCTAGTCTACATTCCTATTGCCTCCAGTGTTCTACCAGGGGGCTTTTATCTTATTAGATGATACTTTATAGCCCTGGCTGTTTCAACTCTGTGAGGTAAGGAGGGAAGGATTCTTTCACATGATACTGATGTCAGCCAAATGATGCCAATTGTGATTGACTAACACACATTTTTTCCAACAAGCACCTATGTTGGATGTTCCCTGTTAACATCCCAAAATATCTGCCAAGTCACTTCATTGCATTTCTTGAAATTCCACCTTAAAACTTTTCTCTGCTGAGATGTCAAAAAACAAAAACTCCATAATAGTTAGGCAGGTACCTTGCTGCGGCCACTGTATACAGGTTGACGCTAAAAAGTTAGGGCAACCCCGTTACATCATTCAAAAAAATCCACACCTCTGAGCAACATAATTAAGCAAACCAACCAGCCCTGAGTGCAGCCAGTACTAGGTTGATGTAAAAGTTCTTCCATCAACCTAACTACTTCCTCTTGGGAGGACGGATTAACTAATCATGGGAGAATTCCTCCCAACACTGCAGAGTGTGTCCACATTGAAGCATCACAGCAGCGAGACTGCGGCATTTTAAGCCTAGACACAGACTATATGTTTACAAAGTGTTTGAAAACCCTGAAAGTATCGTACCACCCTAACTATCCTTCAAAACCTTGAAAGTAGTACATCATACCACCCTAACTAACCTTCAATCTCTCTCCTCCCCTTGAGGGGAATGTCCTTTGGTTTTAGACCTAAATTTACTTCCATCCAACACCATTTTTGTGGCACCTCTCTCACTCTGAAAGATCTCCCCAGTGTCGTATTATGCAAAGCCCATTATTATTTAAAGCCTCCCCCAAAACAGACCCACAGACCGCCACTCTCCCCTTTCGCCTCCGTCCAAATTACATTCCTCACCCATCGGGATTCTGGCAAAGTAAGAGATTTATAACCCTCCACCGCACCCGCGCGCACGAGCGGAGATTTCCCCTGCTTACCTATCCCGGGGGCCACATAGATGAAGTAGAGGCAGGAGGAGGAGAAGGAAAAGAAGAAGATAAAGGCGAGAATGGAGCGATTGGAGACCCGCAGCACCTTCCCGAGCAGTGACATCCTCCTCCTCCAGGACAGGGGCTGCTGCCTCCTAATCCCAGCAGCAGCCAGCGGGGGCGGCACTTCCCCGAGGGAGGCGGCAGACTCCCATGGAGCGCACAGCGGGGCCAGCCAAGGGAGAGGGCCTCAGGAGAGCTGCCGGCGGTAAGGAAGAGGCTGGGGCTGGAGCGGAGGGACGCGGGGAGTGTCTGACAGGCGGCGATGAACGGCGGGGCGGGGGGCTCGGTGTGCGCGGGAAGCCGGGGCGAGGGGCTAGTATGCAGGAGAGCTGACGTGGGGGGGGGGCCTCTGGGTGGGCGCTACAGGGGGCTGCGTACGGGGCCGTAGTAGCGGTAAACCCCGCACCGCCTGGGGGAGGGGAGCGGCTCTCCGGGGCACGGGGGCCGGTGCGCCCTTCCCCGCTGCGCAGGTGGAACGGGGGCGGCGGAGACCGGCGGGCCCCGTTGTTCCTGCCCCTCACACAGCGGGGGTGGGGTTAACCCGCTCCGCTCCCTCCGCCGGTCGGCAGTGGCAGACCCGGGGGTGGGGGAGCCCTAGTGGTGCTGGGCGGCTCGGTAGCTGCTCATGCCGCCGCGGCCGCCTGCTCCCTTCTCACGGGCGGCGTCCGCAACAGCAGCATCGCCGCCGGCACCGCGGGACAAAGTCACCTGCGCGCCCCGCTGCTCCCTCCTCCCGGGCCGGCGGCGGGGAGCGCGCGGCAGCCGCCCCGCCCCTCCGCGTCCTGGCTACTGCGGCGGTTGGGAACGTGCGCGAACCTCTGTGGCGCTGACGGCCAACTGCAGAATGTCGGCGGGCGCGCGCGCGCGCACCCCCTCAGGGCGCGCGAGCTGTCTAGTCTGACACTGTCAGAGGCTCGCGGCAGCGCTAGACAGCTCGCGCGGCCTGAGTGGACGCGGACTGCGCCGGGCCAATAGGGGACGAGGGAGAAAAGAATCCGCTTTCCTGATTGGCTGGCAAATAAACTATTTTATCATGGGGAAGAACGTTTTACCAGTCTCCGGCTGCTATTGTTCTCGGGGCGGGAGCGGGGGCGTGCAGGGGAGAGGGGCAAGGGGAGAGAATATTAGTGGTAGGACAAGAGAATGGGCAACTGGGGAAGGGACATGGAGGGGAGGCAGAGCTGGCTTGGATCAGAGGTGAAAGTAAGCTGGTGCGCCCCTTATGATGTACCTGCAAGAGCCCTGCACTGGAGCAGACCAGCTTCCCCAGGCAGCAATTTAAGGGGCCTGAGCCTCCCAGCAGCAGCTCTTGGCCCTTTAAATTGCCACCAGAGCCCCGCTGCTGGAGACCTTGCATAGCAGTGGCAGTTAGGACTCCTGGGGCTCTGGCAACAATTTAAAGGCCCCCAGGCTCCACTGTACTAGTGGCAGCTGGAGCCATGGGCCCTTTAAATCACCCCCAGGCTCCAGCCACCTCTGCAGCTGGTAGCGACAGGGTGATTTAAAGGGCCTGTTTCCCTGCCATCGCTACCGCAGCCAGAGCCCTGGTCCCTTTACATCTTAATTTAAAAGGCCTGGGATTTAAAGATCCCACCTATTCCAGTTGAGGCCATACCTCTTCTAGGTGAGGCCCCACCCCCTATTCAGGACTCTGGCATACGGGTAAATCCTTTAAATTATTTTCATGCCTGGAGTGGACACCGTGTGAAGTAGCCCGAGGGGAGCCTTTAGGCTAGGTTGTGTCTTCCCCTACATGTGGCCCAGAGCCCTGTGCGCCCCTAGAGTGGTTGGAAGCCATAGTGCTGGGCCTGGCAATGTTACAAAGGGATTATTTTTTAACAGAAAGATGTGTGAGTACTAGGAGCCACACTGAGAGAGGATATGAGGGGCAGAAGCCACCTAGTACGGCAGGAGGAGATGAAAAGAAAGAAATAGTGTAATGGGTTTGGGAAACTATATTATGCATAACTTTAAATCCCCTTTTGCCTCAAACTCAGCCTGCTTCACTGCTGCAGCACAGGTCAGGGCTCATAAGTTTCAGGACTTTGGGAAAGTGGGAGGGGGAAGAAGGGAGGGAAAGAAATTTGCACAATTAAATGTTATTTAAAAATAACTGTATGGCATTCTTTCCAGTTTACAGCTCTTAAACTTCTTCAATTAGCCTGTGGCACACATGTAAAAACTTTTCTTAAGTAGTATATGGAAATTCTATTGGTATTTTCCCAAACACATTTCCCCATGCAGTTGCTGTTACATATACTATGTACTGACATATATCTCTGTATAGTAGGGGGACCAGATGACCCAAGTTTATAGGGTCAGTCCTGATTTTTGGGTCTTTTTCTTATACAGGCTCATCTTACCCACCACCCCCGTCCGGATTTTTCACACTCGCTGCCTGGTCACCCTATTGTATATGTATATCTGCATACTCCCTTCCCATCTTGTCATGGAAATAACTTCTCACTCTCTATAGTGTGTCTTCAGAAGTGCATGTGTGTGCCACCTATTCTCCTCAGAACCAGAGGACAATAGCAGCTCCACATTTCCTGCTGCATTCCTCAAAATTGCCTTGCCAAAGCAGTCCAAAGATCCTCACAACCAGCAACAGTTCCTATCCTGGAGTCAATATTAAGCCAGTTCTTCAGTTTTCCACTACATCGGGAGTCCGGATGGTAGCTACCACAGGCTCTGGAATGCTAGTCTCATAACAGACACACCTTAACTCTGGGATGTCCAACCACTTAGTATATAAGGCTGTCTCCAAAGTCCAACTCCTTCTATTTCTAACTTTTTCCTCACTCATTTCAGATGGTGGATGTTTGCAAATGGTTTGACCTTAATGGAAACCCTCTACCCCAGTGGTTCCCAAACTGGGATTCATGAACCCCTGAAGAAATGTTACAGGGGATTCTCAGGAAAAAATTCCCTAATGGCGGACAGAGCTATCCCTAGGAACCCTGGGCAGCACCAGGCCAATAGCCTAGAGCCTTGGGGACTTCCAAGCTTAAAGCAAGCATATTTATCACCCTGAGGAGATTTAAAATTCATAGAGTCATAGACTTTTAAGGTCAGAAGGGACCATTATGATCACCTAGTCTGACCTCCTGCACAATGCAGGCCACAGAATCTCACCCACTCAATCCTGTAATAAACCCCTAACCTATATCTGAGCTATTGAAGTCTTCAAATCATGGTTTAAAGACTTCAAAGTGCAGAGAATCCTCCAGCAAGTGACCCGTGCCACATACTGCAGAGGTAGGCAAAAAAACCTGGGGTGTCTGCCAATCTGCTCTGGAGGAAAATTTCTTCCTGACCCCAAATATGGTGATCAGCTAAAGATTCACCAGCTAGATTTCTGCCCCAGGTGAAACTTCCACCTTGCGGCCCCCTTTCCCCTCCCCCAGCCCCAGAGCAACGCTTATTATAAACTTTCAAAATACTTTCAAAAATACGCCCTTTTTAGTCATGTATACTTCCTTCCTTCCTATCAAAATCTATCTTTAGAATATCCACTTATTGTTATTAATAAAATTTATAAAATTAGAATGGCGAATACTCCATTATACAACTGACTATCAATATGACAAATTTCAACAACCTGCACACGCATATTTGCACATAAACATGTACACTCAAATACTTAACATACACACACAATTGATACCACCTATTAGCGAAATGATGCAGCAGCACTTTCCAGAATCTTAGATCTGAAACAACTCAATCAAAATAGTTAAGCCTCAGTTGACAGCCTCTGAAAACTAGTGAACTTAGCATTATAAACAGCCTGTCAGAACGAGTAACGGCTGCACACAACATGAAAAATGAAGTCATTGCCAGTTTGTACCATAGTGAAGTAGTAGGCTTGTGCCCACAAACGCAGAGCTGGTGTAGGCTATAGCTGTAATGTACGAGAGAACAAGTTAAAATGCACGTTCAACAACATTTCTCTTTTCTTTATTCATTCATTTTCCAGCAATAGTGTAAAAAAAAATTATGGGGTACCGCTTTTTGGCACCCCCAGCGACCGCCTAGTTCAGCCAGTGGTTACACCGGCCCTGACTGCTCTACCCAGTTTCAGAGACTCCTACTGGGCATTCCCTGTAATTACCACACTGCTCTCCTCTAGAAGTCTCCAGGTCCCAGTAACAAAGGTACATCTTGTTCTTTACATGTATACAGAGACAAGATTGAGCATGAATCCATGTCTCCTCCCCATTGCTTTGCTCCTTGTTTTAGGCTTTTTAAAAAAAAACAGATCAGTTGCTGCATTATAATCATGTAGGTTATACAGGACAAGTTTTCTGTCACTTTTCCAGTGTGTGGACCATAATTTAATTAGGCCATGTCCACACTATAGCCTACATCAGCTTAATTTATGCCGCTCAGGGGCATGAATAAAGTGACATGTTACACTGACATAAGCACTCATGTGCATAGCGTTGTGTCAGTGGGAAAGCTTCTCTTGCCGACATAGGTTTTGCCCCTTGTAGATATGTTTTTTTATGCTGATGGGAGAGCTCTCTCCCATTGGCATAGACCATCTTCACCAGACATGCTGCGGCAGCACAGCTGTATCAGTACAGCTGCATCACTGCAACACTGTGCATTTAGACATAGCCTATAAATTGTGTCATAGACACCACCACTCATTTGCGATTGTGTGTTCTGCTCTTCTTTCCATGAACAATCAGTATGTACTATCCCTGTGGCAATTGTAGCAAGTGCTTAGGTGGAAAATTTAGTTTTAGTATCTTTTAGTGCAATACACGTATATCTGTAGAAACAACTGAAAAGGAAGATAGTTTGAAAAATTCATTAGACCTGTGAGTTCTCCCCAGAGCAGCCCCAAATGTTTTGTGGATGACAGTTTGAAAATCATTAGATTAAGCAATCTTCTAACTTTCTCAAAGTGCATGTCTACAGTAGAGTTTAGTTGTTTGCCAATTTCCCTCAAATTAGCTAAAATATTTGTACGTGGTTATCTGGACACATCACCAATATTTGTTGTTTACCTTAAACCCTAGTGAAGAAATACCCTAAAACTGTGCAAGGCCAGCACTGGGTTGGGCACCTGTTCTCCCTGTTTTCTTGAACAACCTGATGCTGGCTACCAGCAAGCAATTAGGTGACTGGGTCAAATCAACACTGCATTCCTCTGAAAAGAGCGGTAGATGAAATGCTGTGTGCTAAGGGAGTGGCTGCTGGCCAAGGTGTGGCTGGGTGCACTAGAGGCAGCTATAGGGCTCAGTTTTCACAGGAGTTCAGTTCCCTTTTGTAGGCACTATGTTTAATCTGAAATCCTGGAGTGCTTGAAGGAATGAGAAAAAACGTGCATTTTTTCCAATGCATTCTCCACTCAAAAGGCCAGCACTGTTTGAATGGTGCTTGAAATAGTTCTTGAATCTTGGTAAGTTCTGCAGTCAGCACAGTTAGTGTTCAAAAGCATTGCTCAAACCTTAGAAACAAGCTCATTTTAATCTAATGCAATTGTTTGGGGACAAAGCCATTTTGATATGGAGTACCCAGAAGTGATAGCTACAGCAAGGACAGAAGTTTTCGCTCAGAATAGAAGATTGTATAATTTGTGGGGTTTTTTCCTTAAAGTACTAAAATGTCATTTTCTGCAATCAATGGCAAACCACCTGGTCTGTTTTCTTGCATTTCAGTATTTTCATTTTTAAAATAAAAAATATATATATGACAATCAAAAATTAAATGTGGAAATAAACATAGTAATAACCCAATGAGAAGTATTAGAAACATCACACTTACTTGTGATAATAATTAGTTGATAATTAGATAAATAACTCCTACTAATGACATAACCACAATTTAGCTGAAAAAGAATTTAGGTAAAATAAAGGGAGTTATAGTGTAACTAGTATCTCATACTATTGCTACATGTTGAGAGGAACATTCCTATATATTATATTAGTCATAACTCTATAGGCATCCAGGAACTTCAGTTATTATGCTTAGGCTTGGCAGAATCAGATTTTTATGTTTTATTATTTCAGTGGATAACATCAATATTTAAGTTTTTCTTCAATTTATAATTAATTTAAATGTTCAGTTACAGCAAATTTTAGAGGGCAGACAATAATTAATGAGAGTAAATACTGAGATTCAAAAAGTTATGGTTTTATAACTGTTAAAACACAAATTGCCAAAATGTCTTTGTCAAATTGAATATGTTCTCAAACATTTCTTACTTTGCCTGACTGTAAATCTGGATAATAAGCAATAGAAATATGTTTTCCATCAGTTCATGTACAGTGAAATGGAAGTCTACTGACATTTACCAATAAAAAACTAATCCTTCAAAGCCTAATTATGCTGCACACCATGGCTACTGGAATCTCCTGGCAACAGCAAAGAGAGAACATAGCTCTCTCTGCTCCAAAAACATAGACCCCCCCCCCAACCTACTTCTTGAGCCATTCAGTACTATTCTAACTAATAATGAATGTGTTATTGTTGTTAGTATTGGGTAGCTTGGAGTTTTTGAAAATATTTGTTTTGTTGCAAAAACATCTGACAGCTGTAGATACTGTATCGTATTTTCTATCTGAGAGTTTTATTAAGCAGAATATAAAGTTACAGAAGGAATAATACAATGGAAAGCACAAAGAGAAAAATATACAATTATTTACATTGACTTTTCTTGCAGATGGGCATAACACAAGGCCACACTAACTTAGCAGCAAATGTTTGCATCATTAAGTGAAAATATATTTTGCTGGTGTGATGTCTACTTCCTATTATTAATATCACAAAACATGGGCAATTTGAGCTGTGCATAAAATTTCATTTGTATGTGATACTATGTTTATACTATTGTATTATTCTGTATTGGGGGTGTTTGTGCACTGTATTTTGCATTTACTTCTCTTTATGTTTTTGCTTTTGTTTTAATAATATTGTCAATATTTTGGTAGATCTTTAACATTTTATTTGGTATACATACACAAGGAGAACATTAGTATATCAATACAAACACATCTTGCACTATCCATCAATGACAAAAGCAGGACTTGTGGGAACAAGAGAAAGTCTTCCCCAGTCTGACCCATGATGGTCAAAGTCCCTCTCATAAGAGTTAAGAATTATTACAATCCTTACTACCTTCAGGACCTAACACTAAGCCCCATGTCTTATGCTTAGCTTTCTCCTAATGTTAATATTAGATTAATTAAATGTAAATCTTCTCCAAGTGCAAGGTAGGTGGACGTATACTAAATAGAAAGCTGTTTAGACTGTCTGTTGTAATAATATAGTTATGCAGGTGCTCAGATAGTACAGCACGTTATTCCATGATGATCATGGTACTAACAGCCATCAACAATATGGACAGACATTCTAACTTCGACATTTGTACAACATTCAAAGAAACAATCCCAAAAGATAACAAAAAAGTTTCAAATAGAGGAACTTTCACCTTAGCCTTACTAGGTTAAAGAACTGATGGTAGAGAGAAGACGACCAGTTTTATAATTTTCTATAATCACCTATCACCATCAGTTGTTCTGACAATTCTTTAAATATGAGTGAGATTTTTGACACCCAGATTTGCCATATAGAACTGAACCAACACTTATGTAGATTAGACTTTTAGTCTATCTAATTATTGCTGCCAAATAATCTATTTAGGATTGAAAATGTAAAGTCTCAATATCAACAGGCGTCACTAAAATTAGGAAGGTTTTTTTATTGGTATAGGACTGGATTACATAGCAGTATTCAGTATTTAGTCAACTGTATTTTCAATAGCACGAGTGACAATCATTTGTAATGCAATTCATTACCATGAGAGGGCTATATTTACAACAGTTATTTACATTAGACAGTTGGTTAGCCTTTTCAAAAGTGCCTTGTGATGGTGGATTGAGTCACAGCTTCCTCCAGCCTTATGCTTAGCTTAGATGGTTAGATGAAGAAAAAAAAAAAGTATTCTGTAGAAGAGAGTGGAACTCTCTTTTACTAGCAAAGCAGTGTGTCCAATAGTACAGCCAAGTTTTCAGAAATCCTGAGTCCAGAGGCATTTGATACTTTTCTGAAGCAAAACTTCAGAAAAATTGCAGAGGGAGGGGAGGATTTGTAATTCCCAGATATTAGGCTCAAGTTAGATTTTATAGGCCTAGTTTAAAAGAAAAAGAAAAAAAGAAAAAAAAAAACTTAGTGGGCCTGTAAGCCTTCCTGTAAGTGGTTTAGTATTTACGGAGACAAGCCTATTTTTAGGCCAAAAAAGAAAAAATGAAGCCTACCCAACACCCGTACAGAACAAGTTCTTTCTGGAATCTATAAATCATCTCCTGTATTATTGATTTAGCAACTTGTCTCATGTAGGATAATCAGTCTTCGAATGCTTCTGACCCCCCTTTCTACCTCAGACAACATAACATTTGAAGGGTTCCTTTACTGTTTTACACCCTCCCCTACCCCCAGTCACCCAATGGTGACTGCAGTCCTGAAAATCCTGGTGATCTCAGGTTAATATTCGTTCATTCAATATGAAGGCAAGGAAGATTCCATCAGGCTCATCACACTTTGCTGCCTTTGATCCATGACCTTCTTTTTATTCTCCACAGTGATACAAATGATGATTCTTTTCTTGGAAAAAAGTTGAAGGTTTTTTAACTGTATTTATCTAGCACTTTTGAAGAATATGAAGGCAAAAGTAGGAAAACCACGTTGGCATTGTTTGGTCACTCATAGCAGCAATATAGAACAAGGAAATAGCCTGTATAAAACATAACTTTGTAAACTGTGTACTTGGTAACTTTGGTTACATCCCCACATGCAAACAAACTAGTTCAAGGTTTTCAATTGTGAAGAGGAAAAGTGTTTGCACCAGGAACTTTCTATAAAGGCACGAGAAAGAATAGTTTGTTTCTTCAGTCCTGATCCTGCAAACACTGGGGCATGTGCTTAACGTCATTCATGTTAGTGGAATGACATGGGCTTAAAATTAAGTACACATTACCTGTTTGCAAGATAAGGGCCTGGGACATTAACTACTTTTAAATGATAAAGGAGCTTTCTCCCCACCCCCCTTCCTAGCTTGGTTTTCATGAAGTTGGTTTACTTTCAAAGAAAGAAAACAAAAGGATAGTGATGAAGCACACTTTTTGTCCCCTACATAATATTTGGACTTGCAAGGAAACTAAAGGCCCAGTTCTGCTCCATTTAAATTGGCAGGGGTGCGGGGGATTTGCCACTGATTTCAAAGGAAGCAGATCAGGCCCTACATTTTCAGAGTAGTTTTATTTTAAGAAAAAGCAAGTCTGGATTATCTTGTTCTAATTTAAATAAAATCTCAAAACCAGAAAGTGAGATTAATCAATATTTGTATAAACAAAGAAAAAAGCCTATTAAAGGAATATTTTGGAAAAACAAGCTTTTTTATTTGTTGTTAAATGCTAATGAGTGTTTGTCCCTTTTCAACATAAAAAATAAAGGTGGTCCCAGAGTCTTTAACATCATGTATTCTAACAAACAATCTGAACCTATTTCTCCTCCTAAAATTACTCTCAAGCCCCTAATCTTTCTGGGTATTTTTCTGTCTTCCTTTTACATTTTCCCATATTTTAAAACAACAAAATCTTGCAAGTAAGACTTCTGTTTTTCACTGTTAGGTCCCTATGTAGCACTAGAATAATTTTCTTCTACTTTTGGACACCCATATTAGTTTATTACTTTGGTTGACTTGGTTTTGGAGCTGTTTACAACAACTTGAACTGTTATAACACTGTATTATGTAGTATCACAGCATTTCAAGACCTTGTACAGTAACTAATATCAGAAAATAACCCTCCTGGCAGGTTAACAATTAATCAGCTAAAGTAAACTGATATCTTACACAAGTATTCAAATGGCATAAAAACATTCTGCTTTTAATTCTTAATGTCAATAGATAATAAGCTCTAAGACAAGCATGGTGTATCTGGTACATGTTAGTTCTTAAGATGCTTGGAGACAAAGCAGTTGATTTAAGCTGGTGATCTAGAGGTTAGAGAGTAATTTTGAAAGTTAACTTGGCTCTGTTTATAGAAGAGCTCTAGTATAGTCAGTGCATGAACCTTGCAACTAATCAAAAATCTAACCAACAACCAGTAGAATTTGGATAAGATTGGGGTCCTGTGAGGCCAACCGTAATCCTATCATTCAATTTAAAGATAAAGTACCATAATTATAGGACTTAATGAAATCTTTTTGTGCAGTTATATTGTTGGCTCTAGAACAGGGGTCGGCAATCTTTCAGAAGTGGTGTGCCAAGTCTTCATTTATTCACTCTAATTTAAGGTTTTGTGTGCCGGTAATACATTTTAACATTTTTAGGTGGTCTCTCTCTATATGTCTATAATATATAACTAAACTATTGATATATGTAAAGTAAACAAGGTTTTAAAATGTTTAAGAAGCTTCATTTAAAATTAAATTAAAATACAGAGCCCCCCAGACAGGTGGCCAGGGCCCAGGCAGGGTGAGTGACACTGAAAATCAGCTCGCATGCCACCTTTGGCACCCATGGCATAGGTTGCCTACCCCTGCTCTAGAATGTTTTCTGTAGTCTTCATCTATCTATCTATCTATCCAGTTACCCATTTAAAAAAAAAAAAAAGATAAGTCAATAGCATAGCAAGCTATTTTTAATTCCCTGGGAAGATTATTATTTGAACAGGTTGATTTTGTGGTTATGTTTTCATACAGTGAGAGGTTTTTTTTATTTCTTCCAGACATAATTCAGTATTTTTTAATTCCACAAATTTTGTTTCTCAGTACTAGTACCTTTGTACTGGTATATTCCACTAAAGCATTCCTCACTATACTCAGTTCAAGTATTTCATGCTCATTGTATCCAATTTTTCTATTCTTCTAATTTTTTCCTGAGTCAAATCCTCTCTCTCGGTGTGCAGAAGATCCAGTATGGATTGTCCTATAGTTAATGTCTCCCTTGTTGGCCTCAAAGATTTTTTCCCCACATTGCAGAGATTTATTTCTACTGCTAAGTCTAATGGACTCTGCAATGTCATATGCTTGGTGGAAGCTTTTTCTACAAATGAGTGTTGGTGAGTGTGATGGAGTGCATTTACCTCTCTCAAGTGCCCCTTTAGCCAAGTGCATATGTCTGCACTTTCTCCCTGCTTTGTGGTGAGTCTTCCTGAGGGATGTGACTCAGACTTCTGCCAAGTCCCCCTGCTCTCAGTCTCTGTGTGAGATAAATCAAACCCCTTCTGGGATGTAAGTCCAACAGAGGGACTATCTCTGTGCTCTCTGTCAGGTCCCTTCATCTGCAGCCCTATCCCTGGGCTCACTCTTCAATCAATCCAACAGGACCTATCACAGTACCCTTCTGTGCTCCCTCAAATTTTTCCTGCTTTTCAATCAGTCCTGACCCTGGTGTGGGGCTGCATCCCCCAGGAAGAGTACTGCATGGATACAAATTTATATCTGCAGATATAAATCGGTATCCACAGAACCGCAGAGCTCTCCCGGGAATTCCTCCCTGGAGACCCTTTGCCTCTCTGGGCCTTTCTGGCCCCAACTCTTCAGCTGAGCCACTAGAAGAGTTCAGTATCAGGGGGGTAGCCATGTTAGTCTGGATCTGCAAAAGTGACGAAGAGTCCTGTGGCACCTTATAGACTAACAGATGTATTAGAGCATAAGCTTTCGTGGATGAATACCCACTTCGTCGGATGCATGCAGTGGAAATGACCAGAGGCAGGTATAAATATGCAGGTAGGAATCAGGCTAGAAGAGTTCAGTTTCTCTTCTAGGGTATATCAAACTTCAGGCCACTTTCCTAGTGCATGGCAGGGGGGGATCCAGGCCCACCTTCTACTTCCGGTCTGAGTCCAGGGACCCCATATATAGCAGCCATCTGCCACATCCCTTTAAATAAACTGCACTGCTGCTACAATTCCCTGGGCCACTTCCCCATGGCCCCAGCTAGGGTGACTAGATTGTCCTGATTTTTGGGTCTTTTTCTTATATTGGCTCCTCCTCTCACTCCGTGTCCTGATTTTTCACACTTGCTGTCTGGTCATCCTAGCCCCATTCTTCACCCTTACCTCAGGGCCTTGTCCTGGAGGAGTTCCAACAGCCAGTTCAGTGTTCCTTCATATTCCTCCCAGCCTCTGCCAGCACTGCTCTGTCCAAGGTCCTGTAGCTCTCTCAACCAGCTAGGCCCACCATCCACTCTCTTCTAGCGCAAGCAAGGAACTGAACTCTGCTCTACACCGCAGCTTCTTTTATATGGGCTTGCTGGGCCCAGATTGGCTACTCCTTGCAGTCCCACTCAGATTGGCTGCATCCCATGCCACCGCTCGGAGGACTCTCTCCACTGCCCTTTTCTTGGGTGGAGTGTATGGCAGGGCTATGGAGGCCCCCAGCAGGGGGCCTCAGGGCCTTGTCTACCTCAGCACAGTGAGACTAATATCCCAAGCTGCTTCTGGTAAAAGTAGTAGGTCATTTTAGTAAATTTCAATAACCTGTGATTGTGCACGCTACAGTTACAAACAAAATCTGACCTCATCTACTTCTGTGCTCTCAGGGTTCCTCCATTTTGTAGAAGGCAGACAGAGGTAGGCCTAGAAGGCTGGGCAAGATTTCAAGACATTTATTGTCTTCCTCATGTCCATTAAGTGAAACAAATTTCCTCATAATCAGAGCATTAAGCAGAGGAACCTCCTTAGGATTTGGGAGAAGGTTAGTAAGATTATTCTTTGGCATATATCCAAACCTGAATAGGCTCACTTTGTAATATATGGGTATATCACCATCCCTGTAAAGCTCCCCCTTCTAGATACTCAACCAGACTGCTGTATGTGGGTCCTACCAAGGTGGACTCATTACGCTTCCCTTGTTCTGGTAGGCTCCTGCCTAGTCTCTCTCTTTGGCTTCTCTAACAGTGTCCTGCAGAGAGACCTTATTACTCCTTCAGAGAAGTAGGATCTCATGATCCAGTTGCCCTAGGACCACAGGGCCAGAGCTGACCCCCACATCACCCAGCTAGCTTAAGCACATCCTTTCCCAGAGTTCCAGTCTGTGAACACTCTAGTTTATCTCTCCAGAGAGACACAATAATTGAAGCGCATAATACACTGTCTTTGTTTCTAACACAAATGCTCCTTACTTTGGTTAGTGCTAGTGATACTTAGATCTAGACATGACAACACCTATTGATATTTATAAATTTGTATTACTATCCTGCCTAGAAGCCCTACATCACGGACTGGTTTGCCCTTCCCTGCTCAGTTTCCTCACCACTCTTGAGCTTTCTTTAGGATTTGATCAGAGTTCTCTAGGGTGTCCTGGCTCCCTTCTCCAAATTATGGAGTGTGAGTCTGTAAGTGACTATTTCTCCCCTCTCCCACAAAACAGAGTGAGAAACCCACCCTTTCTTTTATAACTTCCATTTCCCTTTGTCAAATGACCCCAATCATCCTCTTCCAGTGATCAAAGTTTCTCACCAGGTGATCATTGTTTAGTTGCCAGTACACTGGGCTGATTGGTTCTTCTGGGCAGTAGCTAAGTGTTCATCCAATGGCACTTCTATTTGAATAGAAGGTCAATTTTAGACCACTGGATATCATTGGATGAACTCTTCTATTCAAATAGAATAGACCTTGAATAGAAGGTCAAGGGTTTAACAATGTTCCCTTGTTAGCCCTTTGTCATTACCTCTTGGAATTTTGGTCCATGATAGAAGTAAAAAGACAGCAGAGAAGGCAGACCAGCCTTGCAGTCAAAATGGAATTGGTAATCTGATACAGATGCATGAAGAGTCCACAGCATAAAACACAACTGAGGTGTTGTACATAGATTCCCCAAATCATCCCAGGGAGCTTCTTGCTGAAAACTAGAACCTATTACTGGTTTTTTTCACCATTCAGTTTAGTGATTGCTTTACATTTCAAGGCTCTCTTTGCAAGGAAGTGGCCAGAAACATACCTTTTTAAAGCAACAAAAGCTGTTTTACATGTCTGTTTCCACCACATCAGTGAAGTCACATACATGTGTGGCCTTTGTGGAACACAAAGGCTAATTCTGGATGTAGATAATCATAAAGTACAAAAAGGTTTTGATAAAAAACTGGTGGTTGTGTAATTTTATGATATTAAATGAACGCTTATTTTCTCATTTATTAGAGTTTGGAAGTACATTGATTTTTTTAAAAAAATTACAGAATTCTACATATATTTATAAACACCACTTATAGAATTGTGCTATTATCTACATACATTGCAGCTTTCTAAAACATATAAATGAAATTATTTGATATACTATCTCAGAGTTGTTAATACATATGACTGTAATTTGTTTGTTTTTAAACTTACCACAATCCCTCTGAAATTACTTCTGTTTAATAGATTTTACGAAGTATTTAAGCAGGAACAGTTGCATCATACTGAAACAGGGGGAAATAAATAAATTTTCAGTCAAGAAGTTTTATTTTCATCAAGACGACTTCATGCTGACAGCTCAGCAATCTGGCTAAGAGAGGAGAACATCATCTGCTGTGCCTGCACAGCTATCATTAATCTGGATAGCTATTGAACAAATCTCTTCCCCTATTTGATGCTTGTGTTTTGTACCTACGTTCTCTCCACTCCTCTTGCTTCTGGATCACGACCTTTGTCTTGATGAGAGGTCCTCTTCTAGGAAATGCTGTTGTTGAGCTCAGTTCTTTGTAATATCATTTCTCTTGTGTCATTTTTAACCATTATTTTTAAACACTGTAAAATTTGTGTCCATATATTCAGTTTATTTTAAAAAAGTCCAGAAAGAATGTGACAGTTTAAATTCAACTATTAAACTGTAAAATAGAGTTCTCTTAAGGCAGTGTTATTTTAAAATCTCAAGGTTTTTTTAATTTTTATAATGGCACTTACTATAGTACAAATACTGTAATAGTAATTGTAACATCCATCCAAAGGCCACAGACAGAAACGAGGGCCCCATTGTGCTAGTGCTGTTTGTCCACATACATAGGAAGACAATAATCCCTGTCCTATAAGGCAGAGCTTACACTTAATTAAATTCTTATTAAAGAAGGGCGAGTCTTGCAAATGGATCTACCTGGACACATCCATGAAGAACCCCAGCTGGATTTCTCTGTGTTCCCACATGGAGCCATTTGCAGACTCCAGCCTTAAAGCCCCAGTCATGCCACCAAACTGGACCACTGCAGAACTCCATTGACTTCTGATACCTTTTGGTTTGTGTTTAACTTTATCATTGTTCTTCATGGTAAAAGACAACAAGATTGCTGTATGTGGAGGAGTTATAGCCATGTGAGTCTCAGGATATTAGACACACAATATGGGTGAAGTAATATGATATTGGACTAACTTCTGTTAGTGAGAGAAACAAGAAGAGCTCTGTGTAAGCATAATAGCTTGTTTCTCTCAACAACAGACATTGGTCCAATAAAAGATATTACCACACCCACCTCGTCTCTCTAATAAGGTTGTTAAAATTTCTGAAGGCACCAGCAAATGGTTCATTAATACTGCATATTGTAGATATTTACATTAAAGTAAATTACACAAACTAAGTAGCTGATATGGTGATAGGCACTCTATAACAGTGGTTCTCAGCCAGGGGTACCCAGAGGTCTTCCACGGGTATATCAGCTCATCTAGATAGTTCCCTCATTTTACAACAGGCTACATAAAAAGCACTAGTGAAGTCAGTACAAACTAACATTTCATACAGAATGAAATGTTTATCCTGCTCTATGTACTATTCACTGAAATGCAAGTACAATATTTATATTCTAATTGATTTATTTTATAATAATATAGTAAATATGAGAAAGTAAGCACTTTTTCTGTAATAGTGTGTTGTGATACTTTTGTATTTTGTCCGATTTTATAAGCAAGTAATTTTAAATGCTGTGCAAGACAAATCAGACTCTTGAAAGGGGTACAGTAGTCTGGAAAGGCCGAGAACCACTGCTCTATAAAAACAAAAACAATCAGATCACTGTGTGTGGACCCTGAGGCTCAGGAGGAGTCCCATTGGCTTCAACAGCTGAAAATATCTACCCAGGTTTAGTTTTTATTTGACAGTGTTTATCACTGTAGCGGCTACTAAAGACTTATTTACAACAGTCCAAAAATATATTACACAAACTATCCACAGTGGGTAGTGTTAATGAGCTGCTACTGCTGCCCACAGAAATTTTAATAACCTCATTATCATTTTAGCATGGATCCAAGATGACAAAATTAAAACAAAAAAATCAGGAGTGATGCTTGGCTTCTCAGCCTAATCCAGGAATAGAGACATTCCAGGAGATAAAAATAAGATGTTTTCCCAAACACTCAAATTTTCTACTATTTTGTCACATCCCCCGCATTGGGCCTGTAGTATCCATGCACTCTCACACCTGTTTTTCACTCACCCCCACCCTTTTTGTATGTGGCTGAATTCATCTTTTCCCCCACAGCAAGATTGTATCTTAGTGATAGTGGCAAGTGAGGCCCAATGGGAGTAGCTGTAGAATTATTCAGTTGAATTATTCATCATAAGCATTTAAGAAAAGATGGTTTCTCAGTTCTAAACCCTATGGGGTGAGCAAACAATAAAAAATGGAGTCTTAGCAAAAAACAAACAAAAAAAATATACCCCCTACCCTACTCAGGGGCCAGAAAAAAAAACCAACCCTGTAGACACAGAGGAATGAGAAATGCAAGTGATATTTGCAAATGCTTCAAAATGTAGAAAGGATTGACAGCTGGATACAGGAATGCAGCAGGTTAATTGTTCTGGGTTTTTGTTTATTATACACAGATCTAGTTTGGGGTAAATACAAATGTATTTAGTTAGGTCATGTGAAGGGGACATTTATTTGAGACTTGCAAGAAGGTGGATGTAAGAATTGAGGGCCAGTCTGAGGAGGTTTTATTAAAAACCCTCAAGCGTACAGATCCTAATGTGGGTTAGTAGAGGCTCCTTCGACTACATAGTCAGGGGAAGTGTCAGTAGAAACCCCAAAAGGCTAGCACCGTAAAGGACTAGACTGTGACAAATGTGCTCTAGTTCTAGATAGAAAGAAAATCACCACGGTTACTTTTAACAACAATATTAGCATGATATCTGCTAGGAAAGTCCTAGGCACAGAAGTCCCTCATTTGCATACTGTGCAGTCATAATTTCGCTTGGGAGTTGGTGTACTTGAAAAGTCTGACTCTATGAGCAGCCCATTGCACTGCAGGACATTCAACAATAGGGGGATGGCCAGGCAAAGTTTCCACAAGTTTGTCTTTTCATCATATTAATGAGTATTTGGAGTTAACAGAATAATTTAAAGGGAAAATCTTTTATTTTCTGCTGGTTTAACAAAGCACTGTGGGAGCTGGAGTGTTATAAAACCCAGCCCTAAGCAGCTCAAGTAGCATTCTGTTTGGGAATTCATCATATTTTAAAATCAAACAAACAATCTTTTGTGTTCTACTCCAAAATCTGTATAAAATTAGTGGTGTCCTGCTAATATTTCAACAAAAGGCTCCTGCAAGGAACGTCTCTCCCTGAGATGAACCTCACATGGCGGGAGAAGCCTGCAGAGAGGTGAGGCTAAAGATTGATCAGTTAATTTCTTTACCCATTTAAACAAAATCACCTTCTCACCACAGCAGCCAAGATGGGAAGACATACCACCAAGCCAACACAAAACTTTTACGTAAACATCCTGGAAAAACATACAAATGGAAAAGCACATTGCTGAGCTTGTGTAATTTGAAACAGCCAGGAAGGAGGAGGGAAGGTCTTGTAAGGGCAGGGGTAGGGGTGGGGACCCCTACATGATGGTCCCTTGGGAAAATCATTTGAAAACATTTGATACTTTGGTGCAATCTGGTACATTTGAAAGATTTTTTTTTTTTAGAAAAGAAAGCCTGCTTAAGTATTTTAATGAACCCCAAAGACATGCCATTCCTAACAGGAATGAATAAGTAGCAACCACACCGGAATGGACTTCAATCAGAGCTATGACAATCACTTCAATCCTCTCTTCAGTTTGATGGCGGAATTCTATCAACATGCTTCCAGGAAACCCCACCCCCATGCCCTCTTATCCCCCAAAGCCACTTGAGTGCACCACAGCATGCAATCACAGACCTGGTAGGAGAGTAAATGCCAATTTTTAGACTTAGTACCAATCAAAAAGGTATTTCTATGTATATTTAGGTACTTCAAACCACAAAGATATCAGCTATGTGGAGGTTAGGATGCTCATTTTCACTTAAGTAACTCACCTCATTTCTTAGTGGGCATGACTGGGAAGATCAATGGATCAGTAGGCTACAGACAGGATAGCTGTACTAACTGGGATAAGGGGGAATACCCTGGTACCGTTTAAAATGGACAAGATAAGCCTGGAATGTAAGATGAGGTAACGAGTAGGTCAAGTAAGTAAAGTGTGTGAACAGAGCCTGCTGTACAGGTAGGTATTGATTCCAATCTGGAAGTGTGTAATGAAATGTTTAGTTAAGAATACATATGCTGGTAAAAGTGTACATAAGGAAAATTTTTTGGATGTGGGGTACTTTCTACACCCATCCCTTAACTCTTGAATCTGACCAATTCAGCATAGGTTTGCATTATGAAAAATAAAGGAACCTGAGTGATGAGACTGAAGTCAAACTGAATTCTTGGGGAACCAAGTGGAAGAGGTCTTGGGGGAACCACATCGAAGAGGCAATCATGTTTTTCTGTCATATTTGATGGAAGTTCATCACATTACAGTAGGTAGAATGACATTTCAGTCATGCCCCCACTATTCTTTGTCTTTGCCTGGCTTTTCTTGTTTGTAGAGCACTTTGCCTTGTCTGTAGGAAGAGCTATGTACACTGCAATCAGATTCCATTCTAAGTAGTAAAGAGTGCTAAATAATATAGTGTAGCTATATATATCTGCTTAACTGCAGGCAAAGCCCTATCCAAGGCTGTTTAGAGGAGAATTTGTGACAATATATCATAATTAATTTTGGCAAACAAATGAGCCATCTGTTCCCAAAGGAGATTCAAGTTTATCCAACAAAAAAAAAATCAAATCGATTAAACATCAGTTTGTTTCTTAATAGCCTTTAGGGTCATCCCATGGCCTTTTCTGGCAAGGACAATAAGATTACATGGTCACATGAAAGGACAATATATGCATCTTCATAGTCACTATTTTTCAAGAAATGATTTATTTATAGGTTTGCTGGAGCCTTGCATTTAATTGAAAGCTTATTCATTGCAAAAACAAAATTTCATTTTAAATAAAAATTAAGGTTGTTAAGTGACAAAAGCATAGTTATTCATTATTTATAAAACCCAAGCACTTAAAAATAAGAAAGTGAATAGTTAAAGATATCAAAGTTTTCCCATTGGAATCAGTTCTCAGGTCTCTTCTGGCTTCTTTGCACAAAAAAAAAAAAAAAAAAAAAAAAAAGCAAAACCCTTAGTACATCCAGTCCCATCATATCAGTTTCTTAAATGTTTTATGATTCCTGCCCTTGAAACCTGCCTCTTGCAAAAAAACAAACTAAAACCTTTCTCAAAATCTATGTATTCTTGACATTTTGTGTATGTAATGCAATGGTTCTCAAACGTTTGTATTGGTGAACTCTTTCACACAGCAAGCCTTTGAGTGTGATCCCCTTTATAAATTAAAACACATTTTTACTATTTAACTATAATAAATGCTGGCGGTGAAGCAGCATTTTGGGTGGAGGATGACAGCTTGTGATCCCCCATGTAATAACTTCATGATCCCGTGGGGGTCATAACCCCCAGTTTGAGAACCCTTGGTATAATGTGATTTTTTTCATTCAGACAGAAACATTTCCCACTTTACAAAAAAAATTCAATGACATTTTTAAAAATAATTTGAAGTATGTAATTTCATTCAATTTTTCAAAAAAGTGATCTCTCAATGAGATTTAACCCTAAAAAATCTAAAAACATGAGAATATTTGTTTGTTTATGGAGTTACAAGACTGATCAGAACAACTGGTCTGGTTATAACTTTAACTTCAGAGAGCTAATACCTTCTCCATAATAATAAGATATCCAAGAGTATCTTTCTCTCTGTTAGCGATAGGACTGTGTGTTTTTTGTAAGCTTCAGTCATCCAGCAAAACAATTTGATGGATTTAAAAAAAAAAATTTAAGTGAGCTGAAAATTTCTATTTTCCCTTCATAATAAATCTACAGTTTTCTGGCCAAACAAATATTCAAAGCAAAGCTACAGGGTTTTACAATGGAAACTTGTTGCAACCTTAACTGTGGAGAGTGTACTGTCTCTCCATAATGTGGGAGTTTTAACTGCTCCCTTTATATATTTTCTGCACTGATAATTTTGCCATTCTAAATGGAAACACAGGAAGACTTAACTCCTGGCATTAGGGTTTATCGGAGACAGAATATATAGCAAAATATAGAGTTGTCCTATAAGGTCTGGGGATATGTCAAGTATTCTGTACATCCAGGAAAGCAGGGATACATTTTGCTGGATGGCAAAGTTAATGGAAAAAGCAGAGGCAACAGGAAACAAGTCATGATATTAAAATATACGAGATGCTAAAGAGAGACAATTAAACCAAAATAAAGATACTCTTATCATAGAGAAACTTTATAGAAGTAGGATTCACAGGGGCTGATGGTGACTCTGTTCTTTCTGTCATCCTTTACAACTTGAATCTTATGATTTTAATCTAAAATTTAGGATATATAGGACCAAATTCATTCCTTGTAAGTTAGTAGAATTCACTGGTCATACTCAGGGGAAGAGGTTGGCTTATTGTCTGTCCTGCCCTTTGTCTACCTTTGTGGGTAGAAGGCCGACAGGCTGGAAAATGAATTTCACCTGTCAGTCAAGAACACAGTGATCAAAATTTTGTACAGGAACTTATTCTGATCAAGGGAGATATCTGTTTTCTATTGAATTCTGAGCCAAATGAATTCCTTGTGGCAAGGCCTGTCACCCAATCCACATTTATGCAGCTCAAGTGTCCGTGTTGATCCCTGTGTATCATGCAATCAGCATGCTGCAGTCTTCACTGAAAAGGGTAACTAATCAGATCTTTAACACCATATTAACAATGAAGGGGCAATATCACAAGCCAGAATAGGAAAAGAACAGGGTAAAGAATATTTAGATAAATTAGATGTATTCACTTTGGCGGGATCTGATTATATTCACTCAAGTGTACTTAAGGAACTAATTGAAGCTAGCTCAGAATTATCAGCAATTATTTTTGAGAACTCATGGAGGATGGATGAAATCCTGGAGGACTGGAGAAGAGCAAATACATACTACTTATCTTTAAAAAGGGGGAATAAAGAGGACCCAGGAAATTATAAATCAATCAGTCTAACCTCGATACCTACAGATAGACCGGTACACCTTATTAAACAAATAATTTATAATGGTACAGGAGATAATGGATACTAAATAGTAGCCAACATGGATTTGTCAAGAAGTAATCCAAGTTTAAAAAGTATGGATTGGATGAATGGACTATAAGGTGATAGAAAGTTGGCTAGATTGTTGGGCTCAATGCATAATGATCAATGGCTTGATGTCTAGCTGGCAGCCAGAATCAGAGTGCCCCAGTGGTCAGTCCTGTGGCCGATTTTGTTCAACATTTTGATCAATAATGGGATGATGGGATTAATTGCATCCTCAGAAAGTTTGCATATGACACTAAGTTAGAGAGAGAGGTAGATACACTGGAAGGTAGAGATAGGGTCCAGAGTGACCTACACAAATTGGAAGGTTGTGTCAAAAGAAATCTGATGAGGTTCAACAAGGATAAGTGCAGAGTCCTGCACTTACGAAGGAAGAATCCCATGCACCGCTATAGGCTGGTGACCAACTGGCTAAGCAGCAGTTCTGCAGAAAAGGACCTGGGGTTTACAGTGGATGACAAGATGGATATGAGTCAGCAGTGTGCCCTCGTTGCCAAGAAGGCCAACAGCATATTGAGCTGTATTAGTAGGAGCATTGCCAGCAGACTGAGGGAAGTGATTATTCCCTTCTATTTGGCACTGGTGAGGCCACACCTGGAGTACTGTGACCAGTTTTGGTCCGTTCTCCCCTCTACACACACTACAGAACGGATGTGGACAAATTGGAGAGAGTCCAGTGGAGGGCAGCTGAAATGATTAGGGAGCTGGGACACATGATTTAAGAGGAGAGGCTGAGAAAACTGGGGTTATTAAGTCTGCAGAAGAGAAGAGTGAGGGGGGATTTGATAGCAGCCTTCAACACCTGAAGGGGGCTTCCAAAGAGGATGGAGCTCTGCTGTTCTCAATGGTGGCAGATGACAGAACAGGGAGCCACAGTCTGAAGTTGCAGGGGAGGAGATCTAGGTTAGATATTAGGAAACACTATTTCAGTAGGAGGGAGATGAAGCACTGGAATGGGCTACCTAAGAAGGTGGCAAAATATCTGTCCTTAGAGGTTTTTAAGGTCAGGCTTGACAAAGTCCTGGCTGGGATTATTTAGTTTGGGATTGGTCCTGCTTTGAGCAGGGGATTGGACTAGATGGCCTCCTGAGGTCTCTTCCAACCCTAATATTCTATGATTCTATGCCAAACCATCCTAATTTTCTTTTTTGACAGGATTATTGGCTTAGTGGATGGGGCGACAGAGGGGAAGCTGTAAATGAGACATATCTTGATTTTAGAAACGCTTTTGACACAGTCCCAGATAAACATTCTCATAAGCAAACTAGAAAAATGTGGTCAAGGTGAAACTACTGTCAGATGGGTGCACAACTGGTTGAAAGACTAGTTAAATAGAATAATTAAATGTCAAACTAGAGGATGTATCTGGTGTGGTCCCACATGGATCTGTCCTCAGTCTGGTACTATTCAATATTTTAATTAATGAATAATGGAATGGAGAGTACACTTCTACAAAATGGAGAATAATTGGCTAGGTCACAGTACTGCTGAAAAGGATTGAGAAGAGAGGGGAAACAGTGGATCACAAGTGGAATATGAGCCAATAATGTGAAGCAGGTGTGAAAAAGGTTAATATTCTAGGATGTATTAACAGTAGTGTTGTATGTAAGGGAAGTAATTGTCCTACTCTGCTTGGCATTGGTGAGGCCTCAGCTGGAATATTGCGTCAAGTTCTGGGTGCCACACTAAGAAATATATGGACAAGCTGAAGAAAGCCCAGAGAAGAGCCATAAAAATGATAAAGGTTAAAAAAAATGGGTACATTTAGTCTTGAGGAAAAAAAGAGGGAACCTGATAGCAATCTTCATATATGCAAAAAGGTTGTTATTAAGTGCATGGTGATCAAATTGTTCTCCATATCCATCAAGGATAGGACAAGAAGTAGCTGGCTTAATTTGCAGCAAGGGAAATTTAGGTTAGATATTAGGAAAAACTTTCTAACTATAAGGATGAAATACTGGAATAGGTTACAAAGGAGGTTCAGCATAGCATTTCTATGATTCTGTGAAAGAATGGTGGATGATACTTCAATTCACTGGCTGGAGTAGCAATCATGGGAATGGGTGGATTAAGGGGTAAATTTCACTCTCTCAACTTTTCTGCACTCCACTCAGAGTTCAAACATTCACATTTTATGCAAACAAAGTGAATGTCCCATACTGTGCATTTGTCATCAGATAACATCTTAACAAAAGGCAAGAGAGAAAAATTGAAAACAAAACTGAATGTTCATTCTGTTGAGCAGAGAGAAAGATACTTTGCAATTCTGCTAGCAATCAGCTGATAGGTCTGAAGTGAATCAGCAGAAATTTAATGCAAAGCTGGCAATCAACATGGAATGAGTCATTCTTTTCAAAGTAGAGATGAATGGAATAATTTAATGGTGGTTGCTCCTGTAACTTAATTTGAAAAGATGGTCTGCCTAAAAATCAGTTCTCAATTTTCCAAGGCCTAGATGTGACACTGGTTTTTAAAATGTGAAACAGAAACTCAGTAACAGATCCACAGCTGAAGTAAACTGTTATAGTTACAATTAAGTCAACAGAGCCATGAAAACTGACATCAGTCAAAGAGCTGTCCTTTAAAAATAAAATGGACTGACAGAAAGCTTGAAAAGACAAGATTAATTTATTTACTATGAGTAACATTTTCTGCGGCTTTAGTTTCACACATTAGACTTTCTGGTATTGTTTTACAAGAACAAACAATAAGATGACATTAGGATTTGGGTGGTATGGGACTGACTTTAAAAAGAAAGAGAAATGAAAATTAAAATTTAACATTCTTGTTATTGAATGCTTCAGAATGGGAAGGTAAATACTCATAGTGTGGTGACTAGTAAAAGGTAAAAGTCTAGATGGAACAGAAAAAATATGTTGACTGGCACAGGAGGGAGACACATGCAAGGCACTATTGAACAGGTTATTCTAGTTTCCAATACAGAAACATTTTATTTGTTCACAAAACATCGGGACCAAATTGGGTATCACCAGTCCCTTAGTTTGTTTCTACAAACTGAAACCAGAGGACCTTTCAAAACACTTGCATGAATAGTACACAAAAAATAAAGAAATAGGAGCTTTGACTAGTAAAGATCAGTTTTTCTCTGAACATTGTACAAAGGGCATCTGATAACTAAATAACTCTTTAATACCTGAAGGGGGAAGTTCCCAGGACTAGCACTTTCCAAGCCTTGGTGCACCACACACTACTAGGAGAGGAACCCCATTTCTTTAACAGAATGCTATCTATTAAGCATGAAATTGTGACTAAGAAGTGTGAAATTAGGAGCCTGATTCTCCCTGTGTAGTCATTTATACCATCTTTGCATATATCTAAATGACTACAGATCCAATGGAAAATCTTCAATATGACAGTGCAATATCACATCCTTCTGAAAGGAGGAGTCAAGGATGACAGGATAGAGGCAGTGGAGAAAAGATCAAGAGAGAGAGTCTGCTCTTAGCAATAGATTGAATCTGACTGTTTATGATGGACCAAAACTGCTGTAGGCAGTCTGCTGTGGGTGTTTGTGCAGATCTGACAGATATGGATGAAATCTCCTGTTTGACCAGAGATTCCCACATTCTTCTTTCCTTTTCCTTAGATATATTTCAAATGGTTTTCCCCCTCCCCATGAACATACCATACCACTATTGTTGTAAGTGCATTTTATCTAGTGCACACACTTTTTGGCACTTCTCAATATTGCATGGTTCCTTTGAAAGAGCATTGATTTCATAGTCACAGGACACACTTTAGTAATCACAGGGCACTCTTTAATATGTGCCTAAAGCATGAAAGACATTCTACTCTAAAAGCACTTTACTGTAATTATTTGCTGCAAGCACCAGTTGTTAATAATCCAAGACAAAATCCACTCTAGATGTTAAAGATTCCCTTGTAAGCTAGATAACTCACTTTAATTAGATTTGCAAGAACAGAAATGCCAACTCTTTACAATGAACCAGAAATTTCTACTTTTGAACAATAAACCAACCTGATGATTAACTGTAGCCTTTTCAAGAGCTAACCTGAAAATCTGGGGCATGCACTATGTTTGCCTAGTAAACATCTTTCTTCTCTTAACATTCCAAAACTGAAGATTTAAAAAAACAAAACAACTTAAAAAAAAAACCCATGTGGATCTTTTCATTTGATCAGCTACTTATGTGGTGCCATAGCAGGAAATTGTATGTAGTTGTGTGACACAGATATTTTTATTTCATTAAAATATACTCAGACACTGTTAAAGAGAATATTCCAAAGGGCACTAATCTCATAAAAATAAGATCCTAGACTATTTGAGTTGGGTTCTAAGTATTATCTATTATGTGTATTACAATAGTAACTAGAAGTCCAAATGTAAACTGGATGACAGGCACTGCAACACAAGAGACAGGCCTTGCCCTGAAGAGTTTATAATCCACCTGATAAAACCAGTAGTGCCAACCCCAAAATTCAAATATCGTGAGATTTTGCATGTGTGTTTTTGTCCAGTCTTAATTTTTGGACTCTCCTTCAGAAGTATTAATTATCCGCATTTTACAGAAGGAAACATTGAGACAGAGAGCGAGACAGAGAGATAAGTGACTTGCCCAAAGTCACCAAGAGAGTCCTTAGCAATGCCTGGGATGAAACTTAGATCTCCTAGGTCACAGACCAGTGCCTTAGCTGTAAGTCCATTCTATCTCTTGAAGGAGCTAACCAGTGCTGTCATCTCTGGAAAGAGACTGCTCTAAACATTTTTTCTTTAAGACCACTGTTATTCAAATAAAAAGCAAGTAAGCAACTACCTAGCATGTAGTGAATACACATTAATCACATTTATTAATATATTTGTGCATTTGATGTTTTCCTTAATGTCCAGGACTAACATACACAAATCCCTGTATTTAAATAAATACTCTGTACATATTAGTGTTTTGTATGTGGTTTTGTCAGAGGCAAGACACTTTCTCCCTGTGAAAGCAGCTATTGGAATGGGTGGGGTATGGTTGAATATGCATCAGACATACGCAGTCACATGTATTATGTTAAATCAAGAATAATCTACATTTTCTGTGCAGGGTCTAGTGGAAAGCCTTAGGCACCTTCACTGCCTGGTTTGTTTCACAGAAAATATTAAAAGCATAACATCCTGACGCGTGATGGAATGAAGCAGTGATTTAAAAGAAAAAAAAAACACCCTGCTCCTGCAACATTTTTTCTAAATAAAGTGCCCGTGAGAGCAAGGGAACAGTGTTTAGTCTGACTCCCTGCATTTTAGAATAGCATCCTCCTGAGGGTATAACAATGAGGCTTGTAAAACAGGCACATTGACTTTGCCATCAAATTTTATGATTATGACAAACACTGAATTATCATATGAAATATGAAAGGAGTCAGAAAAGTAACCCAGCTCCAATCCAAACACAAAAACCTCTGACCAGAGTTTGGTGGCGCATTCAGCCCAAGTTAGCTGGCCTTTCTGGGGTACAGGCAAAAGCCCAGCTGCTGCTTTCATTAAGGCTAGCATTCCTCCCACTTTCAGCAAGCTAAGCTTATTGGGTCACGACAGTCCTCCAATGCCTTCCCATAATTCCTCTTTATGCCCAGAACAGATGATTTCTCCCACAACTCATTGGAAAATAATCATAGAATGACTCAGCTCAATGTAATGCTGAAAACCATGAGATATGCTCCTGGAGGTCCTAGCAACACACACAAGTGAGAGAAGCACCACTGTGTACTTAGTGCATCTATAGCTTTGCAGTGGGGCTGCTCACACCCAGGTTAGGCTTACCCATGTGCCAATCACCTAAACTGACTTTTTAGTATTTCCAAACATTTAGGGCATCCAAGCACATCCCAAAGCTCGGAGAATCCCATTTCACAACCATGTTTTTCAACATATTGCCCCTTTCCCAGGTGCAGGTGAAATGACAACCATTCTTTCTGTTTAGAAGATGAAATGCTACTCCCACTGAACCTAGTCAATCAGGGCTTAAAAACATTTTTGTAATATGCCACTCTGTTATAGAAAATGCAGTACTAGTTAGAGACACTAGTTATGGCACTGGGAACATCAGAGTCTGTTCAGTGTGCTAGTTAGTGCATATTTTCAAAGCTTTGCTGTGCAAACATGCATCACTAGTCTTTTCTCTGGTCTCACCGTCAATTCCACATGTAAATCAGCTAGTGGAGCCACTAAAGAATAATGCAAAGCACTCCTTCCCTTCACCAGAGGCTAAAAGCACCAGCTCTGCAGTAAGCTCTTTCTGCCAGCCTTGGAGAGTGGACCAGGTTTACATCTCTTGCTTCCATTGTGTTACCATTGATTTGGGTGTAGGTTAGATTTTGAACATCCTTACAGTCCTGAAAGTGTAAATCTGTGCCACTATTCTTTTGAAGTCAAACACACCAAAATGGAAATATAGTACAAGTAAGATGATCACTTAGCTGCATGTTCTAGGGAAGGATAAAGCAATTCAGGTTAAAAAAAAAAAAAGAAACACACACAAACCTTCACACAAAACTTGAAATAAGCTCTGTCTTTAGGCAGGAAGACAGTGGTGAGGTGACTACCTTAAACCAGGTAAACAGCTCAATTCCTATGCTTTTGTCCGCAGTCCTTTAACTCCTTAAAAGCAGGCATATCTGGAGCCACCTGGAATGAAATTACAGCTTTTATTGCCTGCTCTCCCATGCACAACCTTCTCCTAATGGCCATTCATTTCACCTCATGAATATAGAATACAAAGCATGACCTCAGCTGTAGGCATGTGCAGAGGACTGGCCATATGAGCCACTTCTCATTCACTTGTTACTCCTTACAGTTCACCAGTGAAACACATTTTGAACAACCAAGCCAACTTTCTTATTTTTCTACATCTTGCTGTATCTGCCCATTTTTGTATGAGTTTCCTCATTATCAGAGTATCTGAGTACCATGCTATCCACTATACTGATTCAGAAAGTGTCCTTTGTAGCCTGGAGAAAGACAATGGAGATAGACATTCTTCTTTGTTTAACGATAACAGTACTTCTAGTAAATGTTCCATTTCCCCATCCTACTACTTCTCCTTCCCTCTCCTCCTCCTCAACTTTTCAAATTTTGATACGTTTGTGCCGAGGAGCGAATGAGTGGCTTGGGCTATATTTTGTTTACTAAGATGAAGATTCTCAGTCTTTTCTGCTTTCTTAATTCCTGCTAGGCTGAGACATAAACACTATTTGTGGCCATGTCAGATGGATGTGTCGTATAATCAAATTACAAAATTTGCAAATTTATAAACGTGACAGACCATTTTATCAGACTCTCAGCGCTATTTTTATGTAGTTTGTGTATGTAGCTTTCTTTTTTGGTTTTTTTAAGGAACTATATTAGAATTCAGAGAATTTTTAAAATATATTTCATTTCGTCTAGCCACAATAGTTTAGACACATTACAGTGTAAGGTTTTTTAAAAATACTTTTTAAGTAACAATCTAAGCAATGTGAAACTAACAGAAAAAGGAAAAGAAATAAAAGAGGTGTGGACACAGCAGCTATTTTTAAGTCTGCAGTATTAGTATTTTCATTTGTTTCATCCTCAGCCAGTGGGATAGAATCAATTTTATTTCAGATAACTTCTTACTGCACAACTCTCTCTCAGAATAGCACTTATAGTTCATTTATAACCTCTGGGCCAGATTTTGCTCTCACACCATTATTATATTGGTGGAGTTAAAATGAGAGAAAAATCAGTTCTTCCCTCTCACCATCTTCTTTAGGTCAGTGACTAACTATGCATCTCGTCATACCTTATGGGCTTTGATTCTTAACCTTGACAATCTGACCATTAGTCTCCACTAAGCATTAGAAAAAAGCTTTAAGTAAACTCTTTATTACACGGTTAGTTCCACATTATCATGTTTTAATGCATCTGGGAGAGAACCTAGATAGCTGCTCCGCTACAAGTGCAATTTGCAACATAGTATTTGTCACTATTATAATGCAAATTTATAGTCCAGCATAACTCTGCAATTATTTTGTTGAACCGAGCCTCGTCTTTGCTATAGAACAGCATTTAGTTCTAGAAAACTGTCCAAGCCAGCCTGTGCTACCCGAGATTAATATCTCGTGACTTTTTCTGTGATTCTTTCATAAGTAAGTCAAACTAAACTTTACAAAAACCCACCACTGCAATAAAAGCTCATCTAGGTTATTCCTTCTGTGCCTACCACCGTGTGTTCCATTTTCTCTATTTCTGTCTGCCAATTTGTAAATTCTTTTGTCACTTTGTAGCGGGATGGCTACCCGCTCCCAGCCAGAAGGGGTTAAAACAACCCAGGAAAGGCTCGTGGCTGGGAGCAAACAAGCTCCCAGGCTGATTGGGAAAGAAAGCTCAGCTGGGTGGCCACGCCCCAAACAGAGCAGCAAGTCTTTATAAAAAGGCTGAGAGGCAGGGGCCTGGAAGAGATAGTCTCCTCTGGCTACAGAGGCTGGCCAGCGGGCCAGCCGCTCGGGAGCCTGACAGGGTACCCGGAATGGAGCAGGGCTCGGGGGAGGCAAGAGGCGCGGGGGAAGCTCTGGCCTGGGAATCTCCAGGCTGCACGGCCTAGGGAATAGCCCAACAAGGGGTACTGGGGTTGCAGGGGGCAGCCCATGGGTAGTTGTAGAGGCAGCAGGCCAACCCCCTTTGCCGGTAATGAATGGCAATGATACTGCAGTCTGCCCCAGAACAGAAGAATTACTTCTTGTGTCTTGCTTACAACACTCCTACTAATACATCCCAGAATCATGTTTGCTGCTTTTTTTTTTTTTTTTTTTTGGCAACAGTGTTTCACTGTTGACTCATTTAGCTTATGATCCACTATGACCCCCAGATCCCTTTCTGCAAATATTCCTTCCCAGGTTGTCATTTCTCATTTTGTAGGGAGGAACAATCAGTTGCACACATAAGTGGAGTATTTTGCATTTATCCTTACTGAATTTCATCCTTTTTATTTCAAGCTCACTCATTTATGTAATAGGATGTATTTTTCCAAGTTCTTCCTCCCATTTCACTAGCAGAAAGAATGAGATAACTATACAAATCTACAATTAATGTTATATCCCTAGAAATAACACAATACGTGAAAGAGCACATTTTAGCATTGTCAAATGGAATCAGAGGAATGAAGATTTATTTAGAAACTTATAAAAACTGGCTGAATATTTCAAATTTGAGGAGAGCAGAGACATCTCAGAGGTAGATTTCTGATTGGAATACAAGAATCTGAAAGATTACGCATGAAAAATGGAACTTGTTTTATAGAGAGCCATAGAAATTGCTTGTTGTCAAGAATTGATTAAAAACTCAGAATGCTAAATAAACAGAAGCTTCTGAGAAACTAAATGAGGTTACCATTCGCTGATACTAAATTTATTACTGCTGTTCTCTAAACAAAGGATAGCACACAGTAACTGTGAATCAATAGCACAAATAAAAAAATACTCAGAAAAAGAGTGGAGCACCGGTACGTAACCATACACTTGTAATGCTCCCCCTATCCAGCAAAAACAACAACGTTCCCTAAGTGTACAAAGGCAGGCCATTACGCCAGAGTTTCTCATATCACATTTGTATAGCAAGTAACAGCAAAGACAGGAGCTTTCTTTCAGGGATCCACGAAGTGTGAAAATGATTCAGAATTTGTTTGGAGATTGAATGTAAAGGTGTGTAGCCACCATAGACATCTATCTTTAGAGATTTATAATTAAGACTGACTGGCTTCATGAGCCATGGGAACAAGGGGTAGGCTGGGTTTCCCAGGATCATGACTGGCATTTCAACATGACCAATGGTTATTTTGCAGTCTGGTAAGAAAGTCCCTTCTTGCAGCTTTCTGAATAGACTGATGTTCCTAAAGATGCACATGTCATGCACCTTTCCTGATCACCACATGTTGATGCAAGTGAAACAGCTCCTGCAATCCACCAACACTTGCAACACCATTGAGAAGTACCCCTTTTGGTTCATGTACTCTTTGGCAAGGTAGACTGGTGCCAAGATAGGTATGTGTGTTCCATCTATAGCTCCACCACAGTTAGGGAACCCTATCATGGCAAAACCATCCATTATGTCCTGCATGTTGCCCCCAAGTCATTACCCGTCTTAGCAGATGCCTGTTGATGGCCCTGCAAACTTAGATCACAACAGACACCCTTCAGGGCTGGGGAGAGCTCTTCACACAGTTCCATAAAAGTGGCCATATACGTTTAAAAGTTCTATAGCCACTGCTTGGGGACATGCTTAAATCAGAGGCTCAATGTAAACTTAAATAAAATAGACTTAATTTTATCATGTAAACATGCCCTTACATATGACATTCCTGTTAGACTAGAATGATATTAGCCTTTTGGGCAACTGCATCACATTGTTGACTATTATTCAATTTGTGATCCACTGTAACCCCAAGATCCTTTTAAACAATACCACGGTCTAGCCAGTTATTTCCCATTTTGTAGTTGTGCATTTGACTTTCTTTTTTAAGTGTACTCTACTTTGCACTTGTCTTTATTGTATGTCATTCTGTTGATTTCAGATCAATTCTCAAGTTTGTCTAGGTCATTTTGAATTTTAATCCTGTGCTCCAGAGTTCTTGCAACCAAAACACACTCTCCACTCCATTATCCAAGTCATTAATGAAATAGCATTAGACCCAGGACTGACCCCACAGGACATGTCCTCTTGGTTTGACAGTGACCCATTGATGACTTCTCTTTGAGTACTGTTTATTTAACCATTTGTGCACCCACTTTATAGTAATTTTTTTATGAGACAGTCATGTGGGACTGTCTCACAAGCTTTACTAAAAGTGAAGATATATCACGTTTACTGCTTCTCCCCATCCAGTAGTCCTGTCCAAGAAGGAAATTAGGCCCATGGGATGCAACAGTGGGAGGATGCATGAGCCAGCTGAGTAGTACTCTCTTATTGTTCCTGTCAGGAAAAAGAACAGGAAAATAAAGTCTTCTGAACACTTTAAATAGATTAGGAGTGCTCAAACTGCAGCTCGCGAGCTGCATGTGGCTCTTTTACAGTGAAAGTGTGGCTTGCGGAGCCCCTCACACCCACCCATTCTAACAGATTGGGGATGGAGCCTGGGGTTTCTTCCCTCCAGCGGGGTGGTGGGGTTAGTGGCTTCTGCCAGAGACAAACGGTGCCTGCTGAGAGTGGAGGGGACACAATTTAAAGCCCAAAGCCCCCCCCGCCACAACATCTTGAGTCAGGCCCCCCCGCCCCTGGCATGTCACCCTTACTGTCAGTGGCCCCTCCCTGCAGCTCCCAGTGTTAGCTCTGCATGGAGAGGCAGTGGCAAACAGCTGGGAGCTTCAGGGAGGGGCCTCTGCATTAGCTCCTTGGGGAGAGACAGAAGCAAAAGCAGCGGCTCCGCCTGCTGCTCCCGGCAGTTTGCCCTCCAGCACCATGAGACCAAGTGAAGCCGGAAAACCCTGGCAAAAATCTGGGGGGAAGCACATGACCCTGCATGGCCCCCTCACATTGCCCTGAAGCCTCAAGACCTTTCCTCCCCACAGGGCTGCTCTGGCTCTCTAACTTCTGAACATTATCATACATGACTTGGAGGGCTGCAAGTTTGGCCACCCCTGAAATATATTCACAGGAGAAAGTCTATTTTATCTATTCTGGGAGGCATCATTCACAAGCCTCCCAATGCAATTGTGTCTTCGGTATTAGATGCTTGCTATGGATCCTTATAAATCTCACTAGAAGAGCAGAGAGCTCAAATGAAAACTTTCATAACTACACTGAGTCAATTAGGTTTCATCTCTTGTGATGTATGTACTAATGTTCCTGAAAATGTTTGGTGGAGAATAGTGCAGCTACAGTACTTCAAAGCATGCAGGGATAATGGTCTATTGCAGCATTTCCCAAAGCTGTGAAAGATGAGCCCTCCGACAGGAAAATTAAACCAATTACACTATCCCTGCAACCCCATCCCTACACATCTGAATTAATACAGCCAGATGGTGCAGAAGCTAATGCTCTCCCTACCACCTCCAATTGCCCACACAGTTTGGGAAATACTAGCGTAAATCTTCAGAAGAGATTTTTTTTCTTTTTCCTCACATGCTTTGATGAACAGTGAAATAATTAACATTTAAAGTCTCATGACTGGCATTCACTTCTCACAGCTACTGATTCAGACTTTGTCCAAATGCAAGCAGATGTCTTTGCAATGGTTATACTTGCTTCACAATCTTCACTCCAACCATAACAATGAGAACTTTCCTTTTCATATTAAGGTTGAGATTCTGGAGACCAATCATGAGGTCTGTCCCCATGCTCCATCCTACCCAACACACGCCTCATATGGTGTCTGGATGGGCAGAGAAAGAAATCTCAATAAGTGCATCAAGGAAGTCTTTAATATAATGAATGGTTTTGCTCACTTAAAATGGTACAGTTAAATCATTTTCAGGCATATATAATTTATATATGAAGTCAGAATAGTGATGATTAGTTTAATCCTCAACCAGATCAGTGACTCACTTATGAGTCACTGAGAGTTATCACCCAATTTTGCTCATAAATTGTCTCAAGACCGCTTGCAAAAGTTGTAGCCTCTACGTCATTGCCCTACAGAGAAGGGCTACAAAAAGGATTAAGGGTATGGAACAGCTTCCATATGAGTAAAGAAAAAAAAGAAGGAGATTATTAAGCAATAGAGGATGAAGGTCTATAAAATCATGAATGGTGTAGAGAAAGTGAGTAAGGAAATGTTATTTACTCCTTGACATAACACAAGAATCCAGGGTTATACAATGAAATTAATAGGCATCAGTTTTAAAACAAACCAAAGGAGGTACTTCTTCACACAACACAGTCAACCTGTGGAATTCATTGCCAAGGGATGTTGTGAAGGACCAAACTATAACAAGGTTCAAAAAAGAATTAAAGAAGTTCATGGAGGATAGGTCCATCAATGGTAAATAGCCAAGATAGTCAGAGAGGCAACCCCAGGTGACCCTAGCCTCTAACTGCCAGAAGCTGGGTGTGGAAAACAAGAGATGGATTACTTGATGATTGCCTGTTCTATTCATTCCTTCTGAAGCACCTGGCATTGGAAGACAGGATACTGGGCTAGATGGACCATAGGTCTGACCCAGTATGGTCATTCCTATGTAGCCTCTTGACTGAAAAATGTATTTCTCACCTCATTTCCCTTTCTCGGGCTGAGTTTAATAAATGTAAACTCTGTTTAGATAAAGGCTAGAAATATATGCAGTATTATTCAATTGGCTAATGAATCCTCCCCCATTAAGCTGTGCTCTGAGTCAGTGATAGGGTTTGGTTGAAGGGGATGGAACTGCCTGTTACCATGCCGTGGAGTGATTTTGGGCCACAATTTGTAAAGTAAATTTGCATTCTTGATCAGAAACCAGCTGCAAGGATCTTTTAATGAAATTTTCTCCAAACTTTTTCCACACAAAAAGCCATAAGATGAGGCATCTCATCAGCAGTAAATCCTGTATAAAAACAAAACAGATGAATGTGCGCTATTACAGTCATCAATTCCAGATGCATGAAGACTTGAACCATTAGAGCATTTGGATGCTGAAGGCCCCAATGATGACAGCAATCCTTGACTTTCTTTAAAAAGAAAAAGCAAAAAAACCAAACACGCAACAGGTGTGGGTGTGTCTGAGTTAATTACGACTCAAGATTATCCAATAACAGACTCAATTGGAATTATTTCATCAAAGATGATCATTCAGGGTTTCTAAACAAAGAACATTTCTTTTGCCAAAAGAAACACGGTTATGAGGCCATTTCTATACATTCTCAGTTTACCTGATGTGTGAAGGCATAATTATTCAGAGTTGAGAGAACTAACAAGATAATATATTTCAATGGGTCTTTCTTCCCCCATAATTATTCGTTCCTATCTGCTATGACAATTATCCCTTATCAGTTTCCCAGATTTATATATGCTTATGTAAGCAATATGCATTATATATATAGGGAATGGTTTCCTGACCTAGACTATCTAGAGTTCTATGGACATAAAGGCACCCAAGATCATTAAATACAGTCTAACACATAGAATTGCTGAGCAGGGTTACTTATCGGTCAAAGACCGGTGTTCTCGGCCTTAGAATTCAACATCTTCTTTGTTACATCTTAAAGATTCTAAGAAATTGTTAATACATAAATGAAATGTACAGAAAGCACTAAAAGGGTAAATATTTACTAATGGTTGCTACCATGGTATAAGCATTATGTTTTGACATAATAGAATTCAAACCACACTAGTCCAAAAGTTATCTGAAGCCCTATATGTGCACACTGCGCAGCTCATGATCTCCACTAGGTGTCATTTGAAACAGTAAATAATGTTGGTTTTGGTGCTGATTGATTTACTTGTATTCAGAGTCTATGGGTCAAGTCATCCCATATTTATAGTCAGACATTCCAACTGGTTTCAGTGGAACTGCAAACACTGTATCTAAGAGTGCAATTCAGCCCACTGTGTGTCCACCTGCCACCTTGGATCTCTAGTGTCTTTTCTGTCCCAGCCCATGACTGGGAGTTCAGAGAGTTGCACGGTGGTGGGAGCTGATTTAGCCAGAATGCCATGGGAAAAGCATGTCAGCAGAGGAGCTGTGCTACTCTTTAAGAGCACTCCAGGCCAGTTTTCCTCAACAAATTGTTGTGAAAAGAGCTGGAGCCATAACCCCACCTTGTGACTTTGCAGAGTCTAAAGAGGTTGGTCTCAGTACCAGACTCATGTGCGTATAATGCCTTTGCACAATGAGGTCCTGATCCCTGATCGGGGGCCTCTAAGTGATAATAAGCACTGAAGGAGTGCAAAGACTAGGAAGTGGCTGGTCACTGCTCCGGAGCACATGGGGTAGGGAGGCAAGGTTGTTACATCCTCTCTCACTTCTGCATCTATGCAGGGCCAGCTGCACCCTCACCCTTAACATTCACGCTTATTTTTAAAAAACAAATTGATCAAGTAAGGAGAGACCATTATAATCAGGTTATGCAGGAGGTCAGACTACACTAGCCATAAAACTTCACTCAGTAATTACTGCATCAAGCCTGAAACTTCTATTCGAGCTATAGCATACCTTTTAGAAAGACACCCAGTCTCAGTTTAAAGACTTCAATGAGATATTTGCAGCATTAGTTGAAACATTTTATTTGGTTTGTGAATGAACAACATAATGGTTGGATAAAAGATAACAGCCAGTCACTACCACAATGAAATGTTCAGAATCAAGTGGAGCCAAACAGAACTTCTCTGAAGTTCAAGAGTATACAGGTCTGGGCTTTGAGCATGAGTCTCTTCCTCCCTCTAGTTTTATAAACAATTTTTAATGGTGAGGAACATCTGGATAATGAATTATGATGACAAATTAAATAACCTGGATTTAACACAAATCATTGTAATTGTGTTGGAATAACTTTAAAGTTTGTTCTTCGTCCACCATACAAAATAAATAAATGATCTTTTTCTTTATTGAAATCTATTTTTGCCACATTCTCCAACACTTCTGTAATGCGTTGAATCTGTTGAACTGAAACTAGAAAGGTTGTATGTAGAATTTCCATTGTCTCCTTACTGCTATGGAAAGAAATGTGAACAAAACTAAGAAAGAATCTCCTTAAAAACTAAGGATAGACAAAAATGATTTGTGTACCTCAGCTCTCCAACTCCATATTCTTTAATGACTTTTACTTTACTGTGTACGCTTAACACTGAACTTCCTGACTTTCAGAGGTTTGTGTAGTTAAAACAATGTTTTCTTGAGGATTTCCCCCCTTGAATTGTTAATGAATATCTGCTTAACACCATTTCAGTGGTTTTAATCCACACACACCCCAAAAAGACAAAAAAAATAGTGAACCAGATCCTCATATACTAATAGACACTAATATACTAATAGACACAGCTTCGTTGACTTCAATGTAGCGATACCAGTTTACACTAGTTAAGGATCTGGCATAGAATCTCTACTACTTGTCTCCAGGAATCTAGTAAATTACTTTGTTTTATTATTATTATTTTATAGGGGATTAATTTATCATTCCTTATGACAAATATTAAAGGTACAGGGTACAATTTTTAAAAACCTGCTTAAGTGACTTAGGAACCTACATCCCATTGAGTTAGGCCCCATTTAGATAGGGATAAGAATGGTCCCATTGACTTAGGCTCCTAAATCCACTTGAGCATTTTTTAAAAATTGTACCCATTTCTTTTTGCAGTGGAGTTTAAATAACAGAGGAATACTGCAAATTTCCAATGCTTTACTTCCTCTGATTAAGAGGATCTCTTTCTTCAAAGAGCTTTAGCAGAGTGGGAAAGAGAAGGAAAACACGTGGAGGAAAAAGCAGACCTTTCATATTTTTAGAACACAGCAATGCTATGACCTGAACTAATCACTAGATGGCATTCTTCTAGCACACTGAATTGTTTCACTAGAAATTATGAAGACTATTTTCTACTGTAACACTACCAGCCGTCTTCTTCTGGTCTTGTGTAGAGCATTACTGTTGCTATACTATAGTCTGTAGTCATTACAGTCAATTCCATGTTACACACAGCTGGCAAAAAAGCTGTTCTACTATACAATTATTACAGGTGGGTGATTAACATAAACTTGCAAATAAAAACATTTAATTGAGTCACTTTGAGCGTTCAGTCACTGTGTATTCATGAAAATGTTTGCAAATTCCAAAGGTTGCATTAATAGTCTGAGGTATGATTATTTCTTTGAAGGTTCATACCGGTAATACATTATTCATCATGGACTATTTTCCTCTTATTGTGTCAGTCATCCAATCAAGGCACAAAAACAATAATATGAGACTTAGGTGACCAGTCATACTCTATGAACAACAACAAAAGTGAATAGTCAAAGGGACAAGTCAATAAACAACCCATATGTAGAATTGATCCTGAGCACCCTCAATTCTTATCTTTACTTATGTGATCACTCCTCTCCCAGGAGAAGGGTTTCTTGAAAGCAAGATGACTAGTTATGTGAGTAAAGGACACTCACATGACTAAGACTCTGTCAAGCTGGACGATGACACAATAAGGGAAGCCAAAGCTTTCCACAATTCTTTTTTGCAGATGGATGCCCACTACTCATCCTTTAATCTACAGAGGCAATTAGCATGAAGCTGCTACTCCCAATAGCATAAAATCTGCAGTAATGTGCAGTTTAGATATCAAAGTCCCAGTTCTTCCACCTTCCAGTAAGCCAGATTATGTCCAGCTGCTCAAGTAAGGGCAGAAGCAAGAGGTTCAATACACACAGCTGCTCCCAGCTAGGGTGAAAGTGGGGCTATGATGTCTACCTGCCTCCCCTCCTGCACAGGCTGGCAGAATAGGTCAGATGCCCAGTGGGAAGTACACCTTACCCCCCTAACACAGTAAGTGTGATCCTGCTGCATACTGGGAGCTCCAGAAAGGACTCTGCTTTCTCGATGCAGTTCGACATAGTCTGCAATAGATGGCTGTGCCTGCAAGACAAGAGAGCCTCGCCCCCGCCAACCGTGAGCAATACATGCAGGATCTACATGTTTCATTGTGATTTTTGCAATGTATACAGCAGCACGTTCCACTGCAGCATCATTCTGAGCCCAGGCCTACAAAGCTTTCCTCATATAAGTACCCCCAACTGAAGCTAATGGAGCTACATTTGGGTTGCAGGAGGTTCTGGCCCTTGAGGCGACAGAAGTGAGTCAACTTGAAGCAAAAATATAGGCGGGGAAGGATGTGCTGTTTTTAAAGGAGAGAGGGAAGAGCCAGAACTTAGGAGAAAAATGAAAACCTGGGTGAAAAAGGAACAGAAAGAAGCTGCAGTATGTTCTGTAAATAGGGTATTTCTGTCTGCTAATTGTTGGAAGAGGCAATAAATAGCCTATGTTGTAGCAGACTGAATTCCAATAATTGTCAGCAATTTAAAACCACCTAAGTTAAAGATCTCAAATGACGTTATTCTTTCTTAAATCACAAGCGAAATGTGCTGTGCAGAAGTCTTCCTGAGACATTTCTGAGATAAATGATGGAAATACCAATAAAATCCTCTCTTGCAGCTGTTGTTATCAGAGGCGGAGCAGGAACTAAAAATTGTTGGATTTTATTGTTTTTCATTCCAAGAGGTAGCAGAGCTGTTGTGTAGTTTTGCAATTCTATTTACCATCCTTTGTCAATTTTATGTTAGGAGCAAAGTAGTTGGAGCTCTTGTAGAAGATTCCAGTCTCCCCACTTTATGAGAAAGCAATAGGCTGAATCTGCAAAGATCGCCAACATGTAGCTCTTTAAAAAACAAAATCAATTAATTTTCAAGGCAACAGGTAGTAAGGAAACACAAATAACTATCTATTCATGTTATCAAATATGATAATCTTTTGCATAGCTGTGTGGTCAGCAAAATACGTTTTGCCTTCCATTTAAATGGAAGAAAGCACCTTCTGTCACAGCACTGTGCAAAAAACAAAAACCCTTACATTCCCTCCCCTAGGTTTTCCCATATGTCCTATTTTCTCTGTCTCAGTCTTTTGAAGTTCTTTAGGACAGGAACTGTTTTTGTCATTGCCTGTATACAGCACATTACCAGATATTAACTAGTTGAGTGAAAATAATTTGCATAAAATGGCATAAGGATTAGGGGCATGGTTATAGAAATTTCTTTGGAATATACTCAAATTGGAATGGTCCCATTTCGCATCACGAGAGAGTATGAGAGTGTGTGATTTCTTTAGGGACTTGGATGCATAATTGCCAATATTTAAAGAAAATACAATTCTTCTAGCATACGTGCAACGTGCTTCAGACGACACGTGATCAGGATTCATCACTGAATATAGTCAGCTGCTTGGATCATTAGCTTCCCCAACCCGTTCTGGGTATTGACGGGGAAGGCAACATGTAGGACCGGCTCCAGCCTTTTTGCCGCCCCAAGTGGTGGGGAAAAAAACAAACAAACCACACAACTCGTGGAGCTGCCACCAATACGCTGCCACCGGACAACAGGGCGAAGCAGGTATGGCCGCCAAAATGTCACCGAAAGCTGTGGAGCACCGCCCCAGTGTTCACCGCCCCAGTGTTCACCGCCCCACGCGTGTGCTTGGGACGCTGGTGCCTGGAGCCGGCCAGGCAACGTGAATGCTGATCCATGCCCACCAAAACAATTAGGAGCATATGAGAGATGGCATGTTCCCTAGAATATTAGCCTTTTGGGCAGCTGCATCACATTTTTGACTATAGCCCCCTGTTCCTTTTCGTGCCTCTGCCTGGAATTGATGCAGTGTTCAAAAGCTGTTGCACTACAAAGAGACAGACAGTTAAGTATAATGCCTTGCTTTGCTTGGCCATTAAAACCAAACCCTAGCAAATGGGTAGGTTTGTGCTATATGTAATGTATGTTTATATTCTCTGCTCTGAACAAGTCAGGAAATTCACCTGATTCTTTGTGTTACTGATAGGGAGAGAGAGTTCAGTGGTTTGAGCATCGGCCTGCTAAACCCAGGGTTCTGAATTCAATCCTTAAGAGCATAAGAAAGGCCGTACTGGGTCAGACCAAAGGTCCATCTAGCCCAGTATCCTGTCTACTGACAGTGGCCAATGCCAGGTGCCCCGGAGTGAGTGAACCTAACAGGTAAAGATCAAGTGATCTCTCTCCTGCCATCCATCACCCCCCTCTGACAAACAGAGGCTAGGGACACCATTCCTTACCCAGCCTGGCTAATAGCCATTAATGGACTTAGCCTCTATGAATTTATCCAGTTCTCTTTTAAACCCTGTTATAGTCCTTGCCTGAGGAGGCTGTGAAGGCTAGGAGTTCCACAGGTTGACTGTGAGCTGTGTGAAGGAGAACTTCCTTTTATTTGTTTTAAACCTGCTGCCCACTAATTTCAATGGGTACCCCTCGTTCTTCTATTATGGGAAGAAGTAAGTAACTTTTCCTTATTCACTTTCTCCACACCACTCATAATTTTATACACCTCTATCATATCCCCCCTTAGTCTCCTCTTTTCCAAGCTACAAAGTTCTAGCCTCTTTAATCTCTCCTCATATGGGACCCGTTCCAATCCCCTAATCCTTGAGGGGGCCATTTAGGGTTTGGGGCAAAAAATCTGGCAGGGACAGTACTTGGTCCTGCTAGTGAAGGCAGGGAACTGGACTCAATGACATTTCAAGGTCCTTCCAGCTCAATGAGATAAATATATGGAGATATACCTATTTTCTGCAGCTCAGTGGAAGAAGCCTTGAACCAGCTGCCTGGACCTTTTTCTGATGGGAAGGCACAAGACATATAACAAACCCCAGAGAAGAGGGCTGCGAGAGACTACTGGTCCATAAAAACCACTATTTTGAACCAGTTAGGCATCTCCAAGAACAATTATTGGCAGAAGTTTCAAAATCAGCTTTTATTTCTTTTGGGTGCAGTTGCATGCCTCTGCTTGACACCAAACAGAATGGATGAGTCATTGGCTCAAGCCGAACACCTGAGCTGTAGGAGAGATGATGAACATAAATAATGAAGTAGAAGTTGAAGAGTACCTAGAGTATGTTAGCACTGGACATCCACACTAGTAAAGCTGTGCAACAAGTAGAGGATGAATCACCACCTTGAAAAAGAAAAAAGGGCCTGGACTACACAGGCAGAAGCAAAAAGGACAAGGAAGCTCACCCAAATCTAGGGAAGAGATGCCAGCCCCACCTATTGTCTGGTTTGCTTTTGATGGTAAGGGGCAAACACAATTTATGAAGTGTGACTATGGCAAAAATCAATGGCCTTGTGAGGACTTGGAGGTCTAGGGTGAGAGTGGGAGGAGAAAAGATAGAAAGATGTATAGATTTTTAAGGCTGGAAGGAATCATTATAAGTTAACCATCTAAACTGGCCTCCTGCATAGCATAGGCATTAAAACTTCATACAGCAATTCCAGCATCAAGTCCAGTAACGTGTGTGTGTGTGTGTGTGTGTGTGTGTAGACACAATGACTGTTAAAAGATACAGCAAACAGATATTAATAGTACAATAAATTGTAACAAATCTGTAGCCACCTAGGAATTTCAGTTGCCCTCAGAATTTGGAGCATGCCCAAACATTGGTACAGAACAGCTTAGTTTAAACTGCCATTTGTGCAACAGTTTCTTTTTTCTCCATCCACGTACATTAAACGTGGTTGAAGATAAACAGTAGAAATAATAAGGCCTTCCAAAATACTTGTGCAGTATTCTTATTCTTTCTCCTCAGTCAGAAGTTGAATAGCTAAATAGAATTCCCAGCATAGCTGCTTTTTTTGTGGGGAGAGGGGGCACAAGGAACTTACATCAACGTTCTTCTTAGAAACTTGTTCTTGAAACTTGTTTGACTGGTAGCAATGGTAAAATAATGGCTAGACAAGAGAAACCACTTTAAGTTCTCTTTAAAACAAACGAGAGATTTGCCTTTTTAATTACTGAAATTTTCAATTTTGTATAGAGAAAAGATACAGCAAACAGATAGTAATAGTACAATAAATTGTAACAAATCTGTAGCCACCTAGGAACTTCAGTTGCCCTCAGAATGCTACACACCACAGTCACATGAAAATTCCAGGGAGAGTGGATATAGATCTCCTAATTGAGCTAGAGGAGACTCTTCAGTGGCTATTGGAAGTAAAAGCCTTCTGAACACAGCTGGGCAGTTCTGATTCCACACAGTAGGAGGCAAAGGCACACTTTAGAGACTAGCTCCTCACAGTAAATCTGCTTCAAAAGGGAACCTTCTGTTACATGCCAGTTACTACATGTTGTTTCAGAATGTTGGTGTCCACAAACTATTGAATTATTGTTGTTTCCAAGCTGGGCCTGCTCTTACTAAAGTCAATGCAAAACTCTCATTGGCTTCAAGGAAATGAGGATCAAGGCCTATGCCAAAGTTGCATACTATTCTATAAAACTACAATTTTTTAGAAGTCGTCTGCTTCAGAGAGAAAATGTGATATTTATTATGTATTTTGATGTGCTGAATTCAAATATGACAATTAAAACAACTGATTGGCTACTGTTTCTAAGATACTGAAGTTTTTACATTTTATGTCTGTGTATATTGTATAGATAGTAGAGTTTTAATCATAAATTGTAAACCTAGGTCTTTTCATGTATTTATGGTTGCTTTACATGATAATATTTTACCTGTCCTGTTTATGTAACACTTTAAAAATCAGCAAAAGGGTTATATAAATAAAATGTATTATGAAACAAAAGGCAAAAAACTATTATGTACATAGTTTAGTCCTATTCAGTGTCTACTCGGCGCTTCTTGGCTTGTCTCTTGTATTCATTAAATGGAGCATCTCTTGTCACTGTCCAGCAATAGTGTGCAAGCATTGATGGGCTCCATTTGCCCTGACAGCATTTCTCCATTGTTGCAATGTCCTGGTGAAATCACTCGCCGTGCTCGTCGCTCACTGCTCTGCAGTTCGGTGGAAAAAAATCTAGATGAGAGTGCAAAAAATGTATCTTTAGTGACATGTTGCAACCAAGGCTTTTGTATGCCTTGAGGAGGTTTTCCACCAACAACCTTTAGTTGTCTGCCTTGTTGTTTCCGAGAAAATGTATTGCCACTGACTAGAAGGCTTTCCATGCCGTCTTTTCCTTGCCACGCAGTGCATGGTCAAATGCATCATCTCGAAGAAGTTCACGAATCTGAGGACCAACAAAGACACCTTCCATTATCTTAGCTTCACTTAACCTTGGCAATTTTCCACGGAGGTACTTGAAAGCTGCTTGTGTTTTGTCAATGGCCTTGACAAAGTTCTTCATCACACCCAGCTTGACGTGTAAGGGTGCTAACAAAATCTTCCTTGATTCAACAAGTGGTGGATGCTGAACACTTTTCCTCACAGGCTCCAATGACTGTGGGAGTGGCCAATCTTTCTTGACGTAGTGGGAATCTCTTGCACGACTATCCCATTCGCAGAGAAAACAGCAGTACTTTGTGTATCCAGTCTGCAAACCAAGCAAGAGAGCAACAACCTTCAAATCGCCACAAAGCTGCCAGTGATGTTGGTCATAGTTTATGCACCTCAAAAGTTGTTTCATGTTGTCATAGGTTTCCTTCATATGGACTGCATGACCAACTGGAATTGATGGCAAAACATTGCCATTATGCAGCAAAACAGCTTTAAGACTCGTCTTCGATGAATCAGTGAAGAGTCTCCACTCATCTGGATCGTGAACGATGTTGAGGGCTGCCATCACACCATCGATGTTGTTGCAGGCTACAAGATCACCTTCCATGAAGAAGAATGGGACAAGATCCTTTTGACGGTCACGGAACATGGAAACCCTAACATCACCTGCCAGGAGATTCCACTGCTGTAGTCTGGAGACCAACAGCTCTGCCTTACTCTTGGGTAGTTCCAAATCCCTGACAAGGTCATTCAGTTCAGCTTGTGTTATGAGGTGTGGTTCAGAGGAGGAGGATGGGAGAAAATGTGGGTCCTGTGACATTGATGGTTCAGGACCACAAGTTTCATCCTCTTCCTCTTCCTCGTCTGACTCAAGTGAGAATGATTCTGGTTCATCAGGAACTGGCAGTCCTTCTCCATGGGATATTGGTCATATAGCTGATGGAATGTTTGGATAATGCACAGTCCACTTTTTCTCCTTTGACACACCTTTCCCAACTGGAGGCACAATGCAGAAGTAACAATTGCTGGTATGATCTGTTGGCTCTCTCCAAATCATTGGCACTGCAAAAGGCAGAGATTTCCTTTTCCTGTTCAACCACTGGCGAAGATTTGTTGCACAAGTGTTGCAGCATATGTGTGGGGCTCACCTCTTGTCCTGATCTCCAGTTTTGCAGCCAAAATAAAGGTGATAGGCTTTCTTAACCATAGTGGTTATACTGCGCTTTTGTGATGCAAAAGTCACTTCACCACAAACATAGCAGAAGTTATCTGCACTGTTCACACAAGTACGAGGCATCTCTGCTCACTTTGGCTAAACAGAAATGTGCCCCTTTGCAAAATCAAACACTGACAAATAAGAGAGCACGACACTATAGGATTTCTAGAGCTGATATAGGGCAATTTGTTCAGCAGAGTGATGTAAGCTTTGTTATGATTGCATCATCCATGACTTTTAGGAATAACATGATGCAATTCATATCATGTATGAGGCAATACCAGCTTCAGATTGCATCATTCATTGTTTTGCCTAAAAAGCAAGTACTGTCTAAACCCAGTCATAGACTTATTCATAGATCTAGTCAAAGATGTATTTTAGTCATTTCTGGTTTAAATTGAGATCCCTTCCCTTTATAACTCACTTATCCTCCACCATTCCCAGGTCAAGGGTCGTATATACTGACCCAATAGCATATCTTGAAAACTAGAGCCAATCAACAATTTTAAGCATCATTTTTGTTCTCAGTTACCCAGAATTAGTAAAGTTTGACTACATTTATTTCAGAAGCATTTTGGCTGTAGAGCAGTATAATGGAAGCCCTGAAGTCTTTCAATTAAACGAGTTAAGAACAGAAAAACTAGAGTCTCATGAAGACAACTAATATAATTTCCCTTTCAATTGTAAAGTCCTTTAAACTTCTTTAACAAGATTTCTATTGTTATGAGGAACAGACAAGAACCTCAGCTAGCAGTAAAGTTGTTAGAGCCCTTGTCAGTATCAGCTGGCTCAGTATTGCAAATACTGTTATCTCAAAGGTACCTGCCTGTCTATTTATGGACCTGTTACCATAGCATCTAAACACACCATTTTTAATGTACTTATCCTCACAACATCCCTGTGAGGTAGGGAAATACTATCACATGAAGAACTGAAGTACAAAGAAGCCAAGTGACTAGCCTAAGGTCACACAGGAAACCAGAAATTGAATCCTGACCTTCCTGAGTCTCAAGCTTGTGCCCAAACAACCGAGCAATCCTACTCACCACCTGTAGTGAAGAGAGATGGAAAAGGGAATAGTTATTAGATTCACAAGCAGTGAATATGCATTCTAAAATGAATGTGACAGAGATCAGGAATGGATTTTCTCTCACTGTGCCCTGGTACTTTTAAAGTAAATGAGGAGGGCACACTAATCAGATCCTCATCAAAACGGGGAGTGGGTCTGTGGTTCAAACAAAACAATGGCCTACGTGAAATCTCATGACAACAAGGAAATTCATGGCTACGGTGGGGAGTAAGTTGCTAAATATGTAGGAAGTCAAGTGTAAACAAAATTACCTTTATGGCGTATATCATGATATTAAACACATGTACTATTAAAATTCTTTAAAATCTTAATGGGAAAAATAAATTGACTGCACAGGAGTGATATTTCAAAGTTCAAATATCTTGACTTTTTCCTAAAACTTAGGCAATATACTTCATAGTCTGAAATGTGAGCTGATTGCTTGAGCTATATTTAGAAGAGGTGCATTCAGATGAATGTGATTGTTATTAACATCATTGAAAGTGACAGGGCTGAATTCCCACATCCACTGTTTAGAAAACGTACTTTTACTATCTGCAAAATCTGAATTTCTCTTTATTAGTAAAGGGGCGGGGGGTTTTTTTTTAAAAAAAAAAAAAAAAATCTAGTCCAGAATAGCATCTTTCTATTTATCTTTGCACACCCTGCAAATAGAATCTACACAGAAGACTACTATAAAAAAAGAGTTGGGGGTAAAGTATTTGTTCTTGGCCCAATATATTGTCATGTTTAAATCCAGACACGCTGCTTATTGCATAAAGCTTTTGAAAATAAGGATTGAAAACAAAATATTCCTCTGACCTGTAATATAGGGATGGTACCCCGGGTTCTGCTCTTTCTACTGCATACTCTGAATGCAACTTTTACATTCAAAAATAAATGATAGAATAAGTTATCAAATGAAGGGAATTTTGATTCTGGTTTTTCCATTGTCCCTGTTTTGCTGCTGGCAGAATTACTGCTGCTCTTTAGATCAATTGTTCCAGCAGTGGAGCTGATGGCTCATGCAGTCAATGTATCTGAAACAGTTTCTCTAAGTAGGACCAAATCTGCAAGTCTTTAGTTAGAGCCAGATATCACAGGAAGAGGATCAACACATGTGGGAGAGACTATAAAGGCAAGAAAATTCTGTGAGGTTTCTCCATATTATTTCTTTGAAAGGGGAAAGAATTTGCATCCTTATGAACAATATGCTGGGCTGTTTCCTTCACTCTGGTTTCTCTGGGATCCACACGAGATGAAGGCCAGGAAGCTTGAGGAAAACTCCCATTTACTTCCAAGGGAACTTGTCACAGTGCAAGAAGAGTAAGACCCTTAGGGTCAACTCCTCAGGTCAAGTCTAAACTAGAGTTTGTGGTCCTGTTTTGCCAGGACACCTAGGGTAAATCACTATTGTTTACATCCTGGAATTGTGTCTAGATTTGTATTTACGAAGTTAGGTAACTCAAGCTACTTGGCAAACTAGCTTGAGTTAAATCAGGGTTTCAAATGCGTAAATACCTATGACCTTGTTTAGACTAGAGAAAAAAGTCTAAAACATATGAACTAACATGTTTTAAAACTCTACTGTAAAACAAGGACAAAGTGTATTTTAAACACTTGTGTGGTTCACCCTCAGCCTGCTAACACGTTAATACAACTTGTCCTGTCTATGCTAGTTAACTAATATTTAAAAAAACAAAACCAAAAAAACTCCCACACATACATCCTTTATCCAAGTGTAGATATACCCTAAGGCCTGTCTACAGCTGGGGGAGGAACGGCGTGGGGCGGAGGGGGGGGAACGTGTTTTTAAAACGTAGCTGACATACGTAATCCTAGTGTGGATAGGGCAAGTTGTGATTTTAAACATGTTAGCCGGTCAAAGTAAAACTTGTCCTGTCTCCAGTAAGATTTTAACTATTTAGCGACTGTATCACATTTCAAAACTACATCTTTTTTCCTAGCACAGAACTATCCTGAGGGCTTCTCTAAGGGAAGGTTAGTGCACAGTACAGTTGCCAGTTTTGGTTGGACGCATTCCTGGAGGTTTCATCACGACAATCTTTAATTAAACATTAATCTTTAACTCCTGGAGGTCTGACAACTCTGCTGCACAGTAAATCAGAGTTTGAATTTAAAACACTCTAGCTATTCTGCACTAACTCCCCATGTGGACTCTCTTAGTGAGCGCTAACAGTGCCTTAGTACACTTCCAAAGTTCATTAAGCGAATGAGCACAAACATGTCTTAGGCTACATCTACTCTACCCCACCGTTAGGACTACAGACTATGAATAGCGATGCAAACCAAAGGGCTGTATTGTAATTCCCCCATATGGACACTGCAGGTTCAAAAGTTCCTAACGTGGTCCTCTTCAAACAGGACTACATTAATGCTACCTAGGAAACTTATAGTTCATGCCCACAGCATCCCAATGAGGGGTTACAGTTCAGGACTTTGGTGTGCACAGCTATTCACAGCCCCTTAACTGAACCATCGGGCAGTGTAGACAAGCACTTATTGAGGATTCAAAGTGTCCACACAGGGAGTTACTATGGAGTGCCTAGCGCACACCAGCTTCTGTGGACTCCCCGGGCCCCATGTAAACAAGCCATAAGTGTATACACGCAAAGGACCTGGTCCAAAACCAATTGACTTCAAGAGAGTTGGGATAAAACTTTCACAGGCATGAGTATGGTGGCAGCCTAGCTTATGCTAGGAATACCAAACACACTTTTAAAAGCATTAAAATGGTTCTACAACAAAAAAGGGGGCTAGATGATGTTTCAAGTCATTGCTAACTAACTCAATTTTAGCAAAAACCACCTATTTTCCTTGGCTAAACAAGGCCTCTGAGGGCTAGAAATAAAGTTTCCAAATGAAACTTTTAAATGAAAACAGAGATTTTGATGTAGTCATAGGACATCAAAAGCTAAGGTTCTAGTCCAGGCTCATAGTACCTATGCCAATGCCTTAATCTGGCTATGTCCTGAATCCTTATTGTTCGAACTATATAGTTTTGACATCAGGGTATTATACTAACTACAAACAGGAATATTGATCAATAGTTCTTAAGAAAACACAAATCTACTAGATTAACACTCACAGGCCCGATTCCATATAGAAATGACAACCCCATTTTTCTTTTCCTGTATAAAATATATCTGGGTAGCAAATTGTTTTTGATGAGAAAAACTCTTTCTTTGTGTGTATCAGAGCAACCCTTGTGTCCTAACTGAAGTCCTTGGTCTTATCCATTATAACATACACTTAATTCAGCATAAATTACTTCTTAAAACCCAATCATAAGCAAAGCCTGATCATTACTTGGGACTTCATTCTCTTAGGAAGACATACCGTGTCCCGGTTAGATTTTTTAAAACGTTTTTCTTTAAAATGACAGAGATTTTGTATTGGAACCAATGATGTGTGAACCACTTCAGAAAAAAAAAAAATCAAATGCCCTAAAACTAATCTCAACATCTGTGGTTCAGTTCTAGTTCTTTATCACAAGTGATGCCTGAAAATAACTTGGTATTAGCATAGCCTATAGCAACATGGAGTCTAAAAGGGACATATACCTCATTTAAATATTTACAACAAATGGGCAGAAGTGAATATATCACATGAACACATCTCAGGCCCAGCTTCTGCCATGCATGCATTTTTAAAAGAGCTTTGCATTATGGTGCCAGCCCACTAAAGCAATTCCAGCAACATGGCAAAAAAATCCCAACCTCAGCCAACAGCATGTGAAACCACCAAATAAAACCCATCACTTTAAAGAGGGAATACATACAATAGAAATAGCATGGCACCGGATTGCAGGCAGGCAGGCAAAGCAGCTACATTTGTTTATTGAACGCATTGTCAGTGCCTAACACATTACTAACCATAACGTACTCTGCAAAGTTGTGAAGGCTAGGACTTTAACAGGGTTTAAAAGAGAACCTCCAGGAATTTATCCAGTTAAGTCCATTAATGGATATTATCCAGCATGGGTAAGGAATGGTGTCCCTAGCCTCTGTTTGTAAGAGGGGGATGATGGATGGCAGGAGAGAGATCACCGGATCATTACCTGTTAGATTCACTCCATCTGGGGCACCTGGCATTGGCCACTTTTGGTAGGCAGGATACTATGCTGGATGGACCTTAAGTCTGACCCAGTACAGCCAATCTTAACACTAATAACAGCAGAACCCAAATAACTTGAGATAGCTATCTTCAGGAGAGGAAGGCACAACAGGGTAAAATATACAAAAGCAGACAAACTACTAAGAGGAAAGAAAGCATTATGGAAAAGATCAAACCACAGTTCTCCCTGACTGAGAGTGAAGAACTGCAGTTATATTTAATAGATTTTAAGATCACAGAGGTCGTGAATGCTCCTCTCGTCTGACCTTCTTCATAAATGCAGACCAAATAATTTCACTTGGTGATTCCTGCATGAAACCCGACAACTTGGGGTTGAACTAGAGTATTTCTTTTAGAAAAGCAGCCAATCTTTACTTAGGGTAGGTCTACACCAAGGCTTGGCAAGCTTTGGCATGCGGCCCATCAGGGAAATCCGCTGATAGGCCAGGACAGTTTGTTTCCCTGCAACGTCCACAGGTTCTGTCGGTCGCAGCCCCCATTGGCCTAGAATGGCAAACCGTCGTCTACACTTTTCCCATTGTGTAGGTGTAGATAGGCTAGATGCCCAGCTATCAGTGCTATAAATAACAATGCAGATGGTGAAGCATGCTTAAGTGAGTAGAGACCCTGCATATCTGAACACTAAGGTATGTACCCTACTCAACTCCCTATGTGTCCCAGCAATACCTCCAATGTCTACATTGTTATTTTTAGCAGCGTAGTGTCCTATGGTCTCCCTGCTGCTGGATCCTTTCCCCACTGCACATGGCAGAGATCGGCTCTGGAAACTACACACCATAACAAGTGTTGACACATTTGCTTTGCACTACAGCATGTAGCTACATGTAGCTACCCTATGCTCCAACACAAGCGTAAACAAGGTCGCAGTCGCCAGGCACTGGGGAACGTACCACATTTCTGCATAATCATTCCAATAGTTACTTGCCCTTACTGTATCTTACTTTCAGCTTGAACTTTGCTGATGTAAATTTATAGCCTCTGGATATTGTTTGTCTTTGGCCTAAGCATGTTCTGATAATGGAGGGTCCTTAAATCTAGAAGACAAAGGCAGTCAGCAAGGCTCAGATCTTCAAAAGGTTTTTAGGCACCTAACTCTCATTGATTTCAATAGGCAGTAGGCATCTAAATATCTTTAAGAATTGGGGCCCAAGTGACCAGCATGACCCTGCTGTTATTAGCACCACACTAACAAGAGTTCTTTAGCCCACAATTTTCCACCAGGATTTTCTAAAATTACATTATTTTGTTTCATCGCATCTGTGTGGGGTATGAAGGTGTCACAGTTCTCAGGTTACTGATGGTTGCCTCCTGCTGTCTAGAGATGAAACACATAAGGCATCTCTATCAGTACACTAAATTGGGCGAAATAGTCTTACTGTTTGAAGGAGATGGATCTCCTGGCTCCCCAAGTCCTTTTAGTATAGTCTCAGGTTCCCTAACCCCAGAAGGGGTTGTGGATAGTGGTATTGACTGCTTGATGGCTTGTTGAACCTATTCTACCCAGCTGTCCAAACTAAAAAGTGACAGCTTGTCTCTGACATCTACTCGTGGATGTTCAGCTGTCATCTTAAGATCAATATAACTATACACAGACCTCTCAAGCTATTGACTCAAGCTTTTCCATCCAAGACATTCACAACTAGCCACATGTGGCGAATAGGCTATTGAATTGTGGCTAATACATGAGCAATGCATGAGTCTGTGAATCCACTTTCTGCAGTAAATTTTATAAAATCCAAGTAAAATCTGGAGGCTGAGTTAAGATGTGCAGTCAGTATGAATTATATGCCAGATTTCAGCGTTATGTAGTATGTTTTTTAGTCCTTTTTTATAATGCAGCGAATAAGAAAAATTCAAAACCACAAGTGTGGTTAGCATCGAATTTCTATTGGACACCACTGATCTAGGGAGTTTGTGGAAGCTCCTTTAATAGAGGATTTTGAAAGGAGGCTGTATAGCCATCTGACTTGGGTGGTTTAGACACAACAAATCCTGCATCTTGGCAGAGGGCTAATTAGGTGACCCTTGTGGGCCCTTCTAACCCTATGATTCCATTGGACAACATGGAAGAAAGCATGAAAACTAACTAACTTGAGGGATACATGTAGAGCAGTTAAGCAGAGGAGAGGGGATGAGATAAAAAGGGATGAGCAAATGAGTACAATAATACAAATAAGATTTTTTTAAAAAATAAGCATAGCAACAGCTACCTTGTTGATAATCACGTTTATCTTGACAATGACTATGTCTCAATACATCACTTTTCAGTACCAAGATCATTGTTGTAAAGAACTGGAAATTGGGCAATATCTAGAGATTTATATTCACAGATTTTAAAGCCAGGAGGGACTATTAGAAAATCCATGTATCATTGGGCCCTATATCATAGGCCCTTAAATTTCACCAGGTTACCCCAGTATTGAGCCTAATAACTTATATTTTAGAGAACACAAGTGATGCTTTAGTCAAGCACATCTTTCAGAAAGTCATCCAGTCTTGATCAACAGATGGAAAATCTACCCTTTTCCTTGATACTTTGCTCCAATAGTTAATCATCTTCACTGTTAAAGTGTACCTTATTTTCTAATTTGTATTTTTCTGACTTAACAAGAACCAATGGCTGGAGCATTAAGACTTTCTCTGCTAGACTAAACAGTACTTCAGTATTTTCCTTCTCTGAAGACACTTATACACTACACCTCTGTTTATATCTCCAAGGCTCACAGTAGCTCTTTTTGCCACAGCATCAGACTGGGAGCTCATGTTTAATTGCTTGTCTCTTACGACCCATACATTAGAACCTCCACGTTATAAACACCTCAGGAATGGAAGTTGTTTGTAACTCTCAAAACATTATAGTTGTTCTTTCAAAAGTTTACAGCTGAACATTAGCTTAATTCAGCTTGGAAACTTTACTACGCAGAAGAAAAATGCTGCTCCCCCACCTTTTTTTTCCCTAAGTAGTTCACATTTAGCACAGTACTGTATTTGCTTTTTTCCTCCCCTTTCCCCCACCCTCCCCCCCATCTCTGCTTCTGCCTGACTGTGTATTTCCTGTTCCACGGGAGGTTTGTGGTTGACAGGCAGTTTGTAACTCTGAGATTTGACTATATATTCTTTTCAGAATCACCTGCTTTCCAGAACATAGGCCCTCATTCTGTAGGTTTGGTAATGTATTCCTTGTTCCTAGGTATATAACTTCTCATTTATCTGTATTAAAACATTTTGTTTGAGTGGCCCATCTTACCAAGCACTTCAGATCACTCTGTATGACTTCCCTGACCTCATCATTATTTACTATTCCACAAACTGTAAGTCATCCACAAATTTTATCAACAATTTTATGTTTATTTTCAGATCACTGATGAAAATGGTGAATAGTATCAGGCCCTGGGAACTCCACAAGAAACACCCCCCATTCAGTGAAGGTTTCCAATTGACAACTACTTTTTGTGATCTGTTATTTAACTGTTTCTTAATCCATTTAACATGTGCTATATTGATATTGTATAGCTATATTTTTAATCAGAATGTCATGCACTACTAAATCAAATGCCTTACAAAAGGCTCAGCATAATACATCTATGCAGCTACTTTTATGAACTGAACTTGTAATCTCGAAGAATGAAATTAGGTTTGACAAGATTTATATTCCATAAACCATGCTGAGTGGCATTATATTCCTGTCCTTTATCAAGTAAATACTGTGTCAGCTTCTCAATTATTTTCTTTGGAGTTGATGTCAGAGTAACTGATTTATAATTACTTGAATCATCCCACTTTCCCATTTGAATGTTGGAAGATTAGCAATCTTCCAGTCTTCTGGAATTTCCCTAATATTCCAAAAATTATTAAAAATTAATCTCAGTGGGCCAGAGATCTCCTCAGCCAACTCTTTTAGAACCTTTGGGTGCAAGTTATCCAGACCTGCTCATTTAAAAATGTTATCCATAGCAGACACTGTCTAACATCCTTCTCAGTTACTAATAGACTGGAAAAATATTTCATCATCATAAGGTATGAGCACATCATCCTGCTTCTTTCTAATAGAAAACCAGAAATACATAATGAACACTTCTGCCCTTCCTGTATCATTATTAACCATTTTACCATCTCCATGTTGTAACCGGCCTATACCATTGCCAGGTTCTCTTTTCTTCCCAATGTACTTTTAAAAGCTCCTCATTGTCTGTAGCCCTGCCAGTCATAGATTTTTCCTCTTAATTGCAAGACTTCTTAACTTTCCTTTTATATTGATTGCTATCTGGTGCCCTTTTTTCCATTTCATAGATATTGCTTTTTGTTTCTAATTGCTGCCTTCACTTTGGCACTGAACCAGGATGAGTTTTTAGCCAAAATTGTCCTTTTTCTTGATAGTGTAAGAATGGCATTTTGGCCATCTAATAAACCTTAAAGAACTCCCAAGTTTCATTTTTCTGTCTAAATGTTTCCTTCTAATCAATAGGACTCAAAACTTTCTTCATCTTTAGAAAGTTAGCCCTTTTGAAGCACCAAATATATACATGTTCCTGGCTGGGACTGTCCTCTTTGCTCAAAGTGAATGTAATCAGTCCAGGATCATGGGTCCTTAGGCAACCACCAACTGCCAGTCCATTGATTAATATTTTTATAGATCATAATGAGATTAGAAGTAGAGTTACCTCCTGTTGGGTGCGTGTTACCTTTTGTGTTAGAAAAGATGGGCAAATGTCAAAACTATATGGAAAAGCTGTTCAATGTAGACATGTTTGCCTGAACTCATTTATCCTTTTGCAGTCTCCTGTGGGAAACCAGTGCATTTTATGGAACATTTAGTTTTCTACCTTTGTAATAGGTCCAGGTCTGAAGTGGGAACCGCAAGTAACCAGACATTTGCCAGCTAAGCTAATTCTTACCATGGGCTTGATCGCTGGAGCTAGGGACAATTTAAGGAAATCCCCATCTGGTTCAGAGCCAGTTCTACACCATCTGGTTCTGGCCACACATACCCTGACACAGGAGATGTCAGGCAGGAAGGGGGCCATTACTAGCAGTGAGGCTGTTCCAAGTTGCTCCAGGAGCTGAACTGGCCCCAGTTCCCCCAGTGTACATCAGCCAGACCTAATTATCTTACCCTCTAAATCCATTTGAACACCTGGGTTTAAACAGATGGTGGCAGGATGAAGGAGTAAATGTCTGAGGGCCTGCTATAGCAAATAGAAAGGGCCCTTAATATAATCAGACCCTGGGTGTTTGAAATTCAGGAGGCTGCAGGAGGGGGTAAAGTATTTTGCCAAGTGTTCCCAGGGAAGATACTAAGTGACTTTCAAAGCCTGGATAAAGCCCTTCTTGGTAGGGTCGAGTGTGTTTTGTGAACTGCTTGAAAAACATAGGACCAAAGTCTACTCTCAGTTACACTGGTGTAAATCCAGAGTAACTATTTAAATCAGTGAAATTGCTCTGGATTTACATCACTGTAAATAAGGAATTAATTTGGCCCTTTGCCCAGGATACTAATGCCTTCCATTCCCACTCTGCTTATGTCATAACAGGCTGGTCTACTCACCAGCGGGGTAGTAACGTCTACACCTCGAAGAAAGTGGCAGGACAGAAATCTATTCCAAGTATCTCTCTCAAGAAATGTTTTTATTCTGCAAATCCCTCTCCCCTTTCAGTAGGGCATGAGCTCTGCCTTGGGATTGCACCAGCCAGTCCCTAGCGGATTGTTTCAGTTGCTAAAAAAAGAAAGAAAAAGAACTAGTCCTAAAGCACTCAAAGTCGTCTGATTTTCTTCAGCAGAGCTGACATCTCTGAATGCTCACAACAGCAGCAGTGATTGCCTGCACGTGAGATGGAGCTGGAGTAAAAATAACTTCTCCCCCAGGAACACTTGTTAATTATCTGTGGCAGAAAAATCAGGTCAAGTATGCAACTCGATATTATGACGTTCATTCAGCCACCACTGCCTGAAGCAAGTGACAGGTGGCTGCACGTGCCTTCCTCAGATGGTCTGCCAGTACAGTACAGTTGTGAATGAATAATGTGCACGTAGAAGGCTTCCTGCAGTTTCATTGAAAAAAATATATATATTTCCCTAGCTAGACAGAGAGAGGTGAGGCTTGCTCTCTGCTGCATTTCAGACCATTTGTATTATACTACTTTCTCTTAACAGGAACACACACAGAAGAAAACCCCACCACAACTTTAAGAAATTAAAGTACTATAAGTGAAGGGATCTTTCCAATGCAGAAGCAGCCAAGATCCTTTTCTTGCTTTTTGGATAACCAGGCAACTTAGTTTTGGCAGCTAACGGCCCAGCCCCTCTGCTATAAACAAGGATTTCAAAATGCAATTTGGCATGGGCACGTGCAAAGGCAGCTTTAGCACACTTTTGCACACATACCCGGACCCTCGGTTGGCTGTGCCCACAGCATTAGCTAAAGTGCTGGAAGGTTATTCTAACGTGCCCTGGCTGCCAGCAATCCCAAGGACTCAGTACAGCAGCTAGGGATCCATAGAGCACAAAGACTACCATTTTCATCAGCCATGCCCTCTCCGCCATCCAGAGCAAGGGGATGTGGTGTAGGAGCTGCTATGTTCTGTGCCCCTGGAGGCATTCCCTACACTGGGGTGAACCTCCTGTGACCAGTTATGTTGGCTTTCAGGCTCATCTGAGTTTGTAACTTGAAGAAGCGACATCACAGCCCAAGATCTCTAGCATGAGGTTACAATGTTTAGAGGAAGGGTATAGACTCCACATATGCTTGATCTGGACATATTTAACCTTCATCCATTTCTGTACAGAACTGTAAAAGTGTGGCAGGGGAGAAAGTCATACAGAAACATGTAACCCCAACCCCTCCCACTCACATTTACTTTTATTGCTGAAAATCATGGGTTTCCCTTTCACCCTAATCATTATTCTAATAGCTTGTTGCTGAGCGACTGTTGGCACAAATAGAGACGCTAAAGCAAAATGTGAGTCAGCCACAAGATTTTGCAAAGATGTTGATTTCTAAAATTAGAGCTGAAGAAACAAATGCTTTCCAAGAAAAGGGTGTGATAGCAGAAATTGATGGCGTGGAAGTTACAATGAAAGTGGTGGAAATCTCACTCCGCGTCCAAACAATTGCAGCAGAGAGTTTTTAAAACTCTATCTTGTGTCTGGGGTGGAAGGTGAGAATGCTATTTTCCTGCATGATGTAGGATATTCAAAATCCAGCACCAAGCAATATCCTGCAGTGTTAGACACTGTGCTGAATCGGTTCTGCCTCTGCTCAGAGACAGAGTTAAATATTTCTCTGTAGAAGTGTTCTAGCTACCAGTATTTCATAGACAAGTCTGATCCAGTCCAAGTTAGGCTGACAACTTTCATGATGGTAGATGTTTCATTTGTCCTTTCCAGCTATATCTTCTCTCATTGAGTTTCAGTCAGCTTTATTTACTGAGGCTTTAAAAGTACTGAGGGAACTTGGATCTGCTCACTGGAAGCTAGATCCATGTCCACCTTATTGTTAGTAAATGTAGTGGAGTGAATATTGGGTCAATTATTGATTGAGCTGTCATTGGGACAGATCAAGGTGCCAAAGTAGTAATTGTTGACACCATGGTTATCAACTCTTCTGTCTCTTCACCTTATCTAGGTTTATACTGCTCTCAGCCCATAGCACTTGGATACTATGATTATCTCTTGATGCTGGTGACTCAGTTGATGAAATTAATGGTGAAAGTAACACCAGCATCACCTGACAGCCTCATATTTCTTTGATTTTGGTCATTTTGGCTTGTAAGGTTGCAGAAGGCTGGGAAGTTTCACTAGTTTCATGTAGTAATGGTATCTTTCGGGCAAAGCAGAGGGGATAGGTATTGTCACTGATCCTCTTAAAGATGGAAGTATCTAATACCTTTGACCTCAAGGTTTTGTTGTCTTGTGAGACTACTGGTTGGAAGAGTAGGATTTGTCTACAGAAGGGACTTTTAGTGGAAAAATTCCTACCATTGGTAACACCAGTTTAGCTGAACCAGTGCTAGCCTCAGTAGACCCCTAGTGTATGCAAAAATCTGTCAGATTCTAGCATTTTTACCACCTAGTCAATTGAACCTCCTCTTCAGCTGAGCCAAGGAAAGCAAAATTCCATAGCATAGGCACAGCCTTTGAGAGATACCTGAGGATGATGGGAAATTTCTTTTGTGCTCTGAAGGCATGTATGTTGCAGTCTGTAGGTTTCTCTTCTACCACTGCTTTTATTCTGTGTGTATGCAAGGTTCTGAGGGACATAGAAAGATGTGAGAGCTGTGAAGCTAACACTGTTGATTATTTGCAGCTTTAGAGCAGTTTTTTAAATTGAATTTGGACAATGCTTTGCTCTCTCAGTGTCCAGCTAAGAGAACAAGATTTGGCCAACATTGAGTTCGTTGGTGTTCCATAAAACAGAGGTAGAGCTAGAAGATTGGGGAAAGTCGTTTAGAGAAAATGAAAAGGAAGGTGTGCACTCATTATTGAGAGAGCCTGTCCAGTTTTGTCTGACAGGTCTAGAAGTTGGGAGTACTGTCATTCCCTGGATTCCCAGGTACCAAGTGAACTTTTTTCAAGTATAAATATCACAATTGTTGAGTCCAGTGGTTACAAAGGTGAGAACTACTATAATGTACTCCACTCAGAAATGGTGCAGAATGCAGCTGCTGCAGCATGGTGGAACCTGCATTCTTGATAACATTATCTACAAGGAACTTATATGAATCATTTGAAGACTGCACTGGCTTCCTTCTAGGGGCTTTTCAGTGTTTTGACATTAATCTTAGAAACTAACTAGCTAAGCTCTCCATGTGCCGTGGCTGCTGTGTCTAGCTGAGGAACTATGGATCAGTCTCTCTAGGCTTAAATATCTATGTGCTGTAACCACAGCCCTATGGGTGATGCTCTGAGAACCCTCAACCATAGAATTCAGTTCTCGTGGTGGTCCTCCACAGGCCAAGGTTATTGACCTTCAGGATACAGATGTTCTATTTTCACAAGCTTATGCCTTGGATGGTATTTTGAATGCAACCTAATTTTATCATGGGATAAAAATGAACCATTTTTCTACATAACCCAGAGACTGATGTAGGATTTTAAGAACTGGGACTAAAAGACTTTTTATTTAAAGGAAAGTTGTTTTAAAATGTAGTGTTTGACCTTCCAACTTGTCTTGCAGAAATGTTTACTGCACTGCACGCATTTTGTCCTGTGGCACAAATGAGTCATAAAACTAGCCTAACTGACCAGAAAGAGAATTTCAGGTGAGCAAAGGGCCTGTGGAGCTAACTTTAAGCCAGCTCACTAGCAGATCTCCTATAGATGGAGAGAGTTGCTTTCGCGGGGGACATTCTAGCAATGGGAGAGGGCATAGCTGGAGTGTTACAGTGCTCTTTGAATCTGTAGCTGGAATAAAAGTCCCTAGGGGTGGATACCAGTTATGATTACTTAAAGAAGCCTTGAGTCTGGATTGATTTGTGCTGGGAACTTAACTGGTCCACGGATCAAAGATGTGCAAATGGTAAGAAAGAAGTCTGTACCCCTCCTTCTTAGGTCCTGCACAAAGCCAAGATCAGCCACACTGAGGAGGTTGAGCTCCAAATTGAACCTAAAAGATTTTTATAATTTTCATTTCTTGTCAATTGATGACAGTGTTTTAAAAATATGAGTTAAGTCATCTGCAAGAGGGGGCAGAATTTTTCTTGAAAGGATTTTGAATTTCCTTACTGCTATTTTATTACTTCTATGCCCCCTACACAAAATAAACTTCATGTTCAGAACGAAAGGATTTTCAACTCAAATTAGTTGCTTTTCAACTTTGTGAAATGATAAAATGTGCTAAACAACTCCAGAGGGCAACAGCTAGTAAGAGCTCAGAATAGCTTTCTTACCTTTTGAAGAAAAAAAAACAAACACAAGACTGTTAAGCTTCCAAAATAGCCATCCAGGAAAGGATTTCAGAGCACGTTGCACAGAGGCATGTGGCTGTCTTACCCAGTCAGAGTCTAATGCATGAAAGCAGGCAATATCTATTTATAACTATAGATGTCAATGGAGTGCAAAGACTGAGGCGAAAAATAAAATGGAGAGGAGAAGCAATTCTGCAAAAGTTGCCCTTTGTATTTCCCTGCAGAAAATATCAGCCTAAATATCAAGCAAGATCATGAATTGTGTTATGTTTAATTTAAATATAACTGGCACATTTTTAAATGAACTCATTGTAGCGTTATGCAGTATCGCATCGCCAATCACATAGGTATAAAAGAGACTTTTTCATCTGCTGTCAATTATGTTAAGCATTCATCTTTTTCTTCATTTCCGTTAAAGTAAATGCTGAAACCTCCTCATACCCACGATTTCAGGTGTTTAGTGCATAAACCTACTACGATGTCATTACAAATACTTGCAGATTACCTTCGAGGCAAGATACCAACAGATTTGACCAATGAGGAGCTCAAGATGTGGCAATATTGTACAACTTCAGAGAAACACAGGAGTTGCTATGTTGGATGAGAACAGTGGTCCATCTTGTTCAGTAGGGCTGATCTATACTACCACAAGTAAGTTGACCTAAGTGACGCTACTTCAGTTATGTGAATAATGTAGCTGGAGTTGACATATGTTAGGCTGACTTATCATGGTGTCTTACTCTTCTTGGTGAGCTGGAGTACAGGAGTAGACGAGGGAGCACTCCACCATCAACTCAGCAGGTCTTCACCAAACGTGCTAAAATTGACACCGCTACACCAATCAAAGCAGTGCTGATCTACCAGTAAATGTAGACTTGGGCTCTGGTCTTGGAAGCACTGAGTATCAGCCACTGTTGGAGGAAGGTACAGAAAAGCTCGTGGTAATATGATGTGATGTGATCAGCTATGTGATAATCTGCCCAAAGGAAAAAATTCCTCCTAAAACCCCATTAAAGGTCTGGCAAAAGCCCTGGAGTATGAGGATTTATAGCCCTATCACAAACTTTTTGTGTTTTATAATTTCCTGTTATAAAACTGGATTTTTTTGTTTATCCATCTTAGTGTCCAATCCTTTTTTGATTCTAGCTAAACTCTTGGCCTCGCAGATAGCTCGTGCTTTGGGAGGGATAGCTCAGTGGTTTGAGCATTGGCCTGCTAAACACAGGGTTGTGAACTCAATCCTCAAGGGGGGCATTTAGGGATCTGGGGCAAATATCTGTTGGATGATTTAGTTGGGGACTGGTCCTACTTTGAGCAGGGGGCTGGACTAGATGATCTCCTGAGATCCTTTCCAACCCTGATATTTTATGATACTTACTATTCATGTTACCACCTGCCTTCTATGCTTTTGTAGTCACTGTTAGAAGTTATTGTTATATGAATTTCCCTGGTTTAAATCAATTGTAGCTAATTATCACATGTAATTATGGTTCATCTCGTTAAGTACCAATAAGTCAAACAATTGTAATAAGTACTTATGTGTAATTACATAATTGCACAAGAACTTTTGCATAATCACTCTGTTATTAAGCTTTCAAGAAAGAAGGAAAGCAGTGGGATTGGCTGCAACAGAGTCAATTCCACAGATGACATCATAGCATAGATGTGTGGAAGTGCTTGGATTTGGCTATGAGTTAGCCAAATACTGGCCTACTTTCTGCCTTAAATGCAGAACTTAGCTAAATCCACAAAACTGGGGATATAGCTGTGGAAGTAAAATTCTAATTATTTTAAATTATTTTAATTTTTTCCCCAAAAAGTAGTATTTAATTGAATGTTACCTTACCAGCATCAATGTAGAAAGGGAGGTCTAAGCACTGACCAATAATAGCCAGAATTTTGTAACAACGGCCATTACAATTTCAGCTGTAGGGTTATGCCCCGAGCATTCGGTCATAATCAGGAGTGGGAGAGCTGGGATAAGAAAACACTATGCTATCCCGGATCACCAGTAAGAGGAAAAAGGCAAAGGGAGGTGGTGAGAAAGATATAGCTGGCTTGGAAAGAAAGAAAAAAACAGTGGGGGAAGAGAAGCATTAAAAATTAAAACACATTCTGTCAGAAGTGGTTCCCATTCTGTCTCCCAGACAACACATTCAAGTTTGTTTTCTCTTTCACTGGACTCCTTAGCTGCATATCATGAGCAAGCATCTAGTCCTCTCTCTCACATACTATTTGTAGGAAAAAATGCTTTTTCCTGTAACTTTTCTTGTTGCACAAAATTTGGAACATCTCTCAACTGATGTGTGCTGGCACTTTTCCTGGCAAAAAACTGACGCTGGCTTCTGCGTGTTAGAATCAGAGAGGGAAGAGTAGGTGATGACCCTTGATGCTGCATCTATATGGGAGCGGGCAATCACAGCATGCAAGGTTATAGTGGACATGCTTGAGCTAGCTCTCAGTCGAGCTAGTGCACTAAATACAATAATGTAATGGTAGCACGGGCAGCAGTGACACAACAAGGAAAGGGGGCTTAAATGTAATTGGTCCCAGGATATCTACAAGGAGGCCCTGCTCTTCATGGCTACTCAGACCTCCTCTCCCTAGTAGCTTGCCCCTGGGAAAAAACTGTACTCCATTGAATCTTCCACTACAACAGTGTATTCCTAGTCCCTCTGGGGAAGGAAATGTTTGTCAGACATGCACTAAGTACCAGAATGGATTGTTAAAGTATTTAAACCCTTGCAGCAGGAAACCATGATCCTTCCCATCTTACAGTCCAATAGGTCTTTGCCCCCACAATCCCTATAGCTGCAGAGCCTCAGCCATGCAATGCTAGGGTCTCATGCAAATTGCACTGAAGTTCTTCCATTAACTTCAATGAGCAATGGAGCAGGCCTCTAATGTACACAAGTGCTTCTCTGAGATGAGGGGCAGGGAGAAAAAGTTGCTTGCACTCCCTTCCTTTCACTTCCCTGGTGGTTGGCCTCTCCTTACTCCCTTTCTCTTCTGCAGCACAAAGGGCAACTATCTGTCCCTTGGCAGCTTCTATTATAATTAAAGTTTGATATCAAGGTAATCTTAAGGTATGTGTGTTACAAAACCAAACAGCCCAGTACTAGTGAAGAGGGCTCTGAAATATCATGAGTAGCAACATGTGGACATAATTCAAACCAGGGTCAGTGAGGCCAATCTAATCACCCAAGCCATTTACAACAGAAGGCAAGGGCCAATCCAATTAGCCTATGATAGTACAGTTTAGTGGGGAAGAGGTGCTGAGGAAAAATAAGATTTATTGTGAAGTGTGCCCACTTATTCTTATAGATCACTCACAAGCTGAGTAACACCTCAAATACCACCATCTTCTGTAATTAGAGATGTCCTTTGATTCCGCCTTAGCTCTAACACCTGTCAAAATGGCATGGACTACTGTTCCACATCTCAGATTTTAATTTAAAATAGTGACCTTTTTCTCTAGTTCATGCAACTTGATTCCATTCTGGCCACTTAACCTCTCAAAATTCAATTTTAAAAGAACTCATCATCATGCCTCCCCCCCCTCGCCCCAAAATCAAGACGTACATTATGTAAATAAATGGTGAATACTATTCTGTTCCAATTTGTGATTTCAGCAGTACTGATGTAAATCAGTATAATTCCAATGGAGTTATTGGAGACTTGCAACAATTTAAAAGATAACAAAATTGGGCCCTTTGTTTTTCTAGTTTCATGGTGGAAGTTTCAATAAATTAATTTTTAAATCTGAAAGCCAGGATTTCATAACTGTGTGTGTCACATCATGCAACAATGACCCCCACTAAAGTGATGTGATCGTGGGACCATCCTTCACCCCACCCATAAGCTTCAAAACCCTGTAGAGGGAACTGTTGCATCAGTTTTCCTAAAGAGTTTTGAACATTCAAGGAAAACACAGTATCAGCCCTGTTGCCAAACAGTGCCTTTATGCTCTGGAACAAGCTACCATGACACAAAGCTTTTTCACTGCATAAAGATGTTGCCATGCTCATTTCTGAGGGCTGCCCAGTTTCAGCCTTTATAACCATTGTCAAACTTCCACCATGTGCTCGGAGATCTACTGAGATTGTGGTCCATCAATTGTTCCTGCCTGGGAGATTTCTGTGTTGGGAATGGGTATAAAATAGATTTACACCCACTTATCAGAACACTAAGAATATCTAAGTCAGTCTAAGAGTGAAGAGGGAGTCAAAATTGGTGCTACCCACACGTTTGCAGGGAAGCAAAAAGAAGGTTTGAGTAGCAAATTTTTTTGCCTCCCCCAAATATATTTAAGCTACACCAACTTAGACCCATCTGAACTTGGTCTTTTGTTTCAATACAAGCTTGATAATTTTATTAAAGCTAATGTTAAAAAATTAAATACAGAGCTTAAGAAAAAAGAGTTTCTGTACAGCTGGGTTTAGTACTTATATTATCCAAAAAATACAAAAAGTTTGCTTTAAAAGTCATAAAACACAGAGTCAGCCATAACTCAAATTTAGATTAATAGATTTAATGACACAGTTTAGATATTAATACTACATTAAAAAACAACCCTTAAGAAAATGTTTACTTTGAATTCCTCCTGTGGTTAGATGTTTGGCTGCATGTATGTGTTCTCCCTGGGTGTTGCCCCAGCTCTTTAGACAGCTGGCACAACAGATGTCGAGCAAACCGCCCAATGTCCACAAGATCCATTAAGGTAAGAAGGCACCAGGCCAGGTTTTTGGTCAACAAAGCACCTGACAGACTCTATGAGGATACCAACACACGTATACCCGTTACAATGGAGGTAGCTCAGTGAATGGCAAGACTTTCCATTCCTCCCCACCCCATCGGCTGGGCAAAGATACTCCCTCTGAGATCCATCTTTATATCCTGATACAAATAAGTTACATAATGTCTCTGACACAGTTATTTATGGCCCCCTGATGTGGCTAGTTATCAATCACCTTGTATTTATTGGTTCCATCAAAACATCTCTAGTACGTACCGTCATCCTAATCCTACCTCTTATTGTGTTCCTGTTATTCTTGGGGAATGTTTTTTGCACCATCCTTGAGATCAGGATATGCTTGCGTAAGTACTTCGTGCTTAGCACTTCTTAGGAATGTGTATTTCTGCAACAGCCTCCGTATTCTTGCCAGATTCTCATACCAGGCCTCTGATACAAGGGCTTATGTCTCAGGCTCTCTTCCCACTACATGCCCATCTCAAATCCACATACAAATCCAGACTACTGAGTGATGAACAAGTCATGTTAAAAAAAACAACAAAAAAAGTCACAGAAACTTAGCAAAAAGCATGTTGTTTAAAAAGTTGCTACCATTTGCCTCATTATAGAGTGATGTATCAAAGCCATATGCATAAAGACAACAGCCTCTCAGAAATATGGATACCAAATCCTCAGCTGTCTTAAATCAAACACAGAACCAAGAATCAAGCCCAGAAACTCAGCTATTGAGATACAATCTCTACATGACAGATTTAACAGGTCACTTATAAGAAACATGATTCTTGGAATTTCAGAATGTTAATTCTGTGTCTTTGGCACATTTCTGGGAACAGAGGGTACATCTAGACTGCAATCATAGGATGGGAATGCAGCTTGTGTATACATATCCAAGCTAACTTTAATCTGACTAGCTCAGGTCCTGGAATAGTGAGGCTGTGACAATATTTGCTTCACTGTGGTCTGTACAAGCCCGCCCCGAACACTGCGAAATTACTCTCGAGGTTAACCTGAGTTGAAGCCCATGCTCCAGGACCGGAGCTTTCTGGATTAATGCTAGCTCACTCAGGTGTGGCTACATGAGCTGCAGTCACACCCTGTGATTGCAGTGTATAGACAGTCTACTGCCAGAGAATGACTCCCAAATTGTTGAAGAACATGAGCTAATCTTTGTAGTACCAAGTTTTCATTGCCAGCTAGCATTCTGGCATACCTCTGTGCTTTCTCTCTCTCTTCCTTATGACAAATAAGCAAGCTTTTTTGAAACCTTCTCTCATTAGACCATCCAGCTGTCTTTAACATGAAGCTCCAATCCAGACCCATTGAAGGAACATTTTGTAACAAAGAGTCTCACTTGAAGATGATGGAGAAAGATCAAATTAGAGAGACAGACACAGAGGTTGGAAATTATGTACCCATGAACCACTTGAATGTATTCTGCCTGATCTTTCCGGTCCTTTACTGAAAGCAAATAATTAGGCTGGCCTGAAAAAAAAAATATACTTCCGTAAGAGTAAAGGCGGCTCATAAGACTTTTCAGATTGAAAGCCATGAGAAATGTTTCTTGTTCATTGTGGACTTGATTCGAAGCCCATTGTCCTCCCACCCCATTCATTTCAGTCATTGACCTCTCTGGGCTTTCAGCTAGGTCCTATTTGAAAATTTTAAATGGCTTTGTTCATTTTTAATAGATTTAAAGCAAACTGCTGACTAGCATTCTCGAAGTACCCTTGGAGCATAGTTCTCAGTATTGTACAATTTAAGTTAAACTCTGTTTTTTCTAGGGAAGATAAATGGGGAAACATTTAACTTATTTTTCATTCTACATGCTCATTATTTTTTATTATTGCTTAGAAAGGGACACTAATATTGTGGGACCATGAAGACAAACATCCCACTTAACAGATACAATGAATAAAATTGGTTATACAACTTGTATTCTTTGACTTGCTTCACTGAACAAAGAATTCATTAGCTCACATCATTCTAAAACTGTTTTCTGAGTAGCAACAAACTATCACTTGAATTTACTGAAGGTTATTTAGCCACATCCTGACAGTGGAAGTTTTTCATGTTATCATAGGATGATTATGTATATTAGAGCATCTTTTAGTATTCTAATGATTGATTTGAAAGCAAAATATTTCAGTTTAGTAGCAATATCTCCACTATGTAATACAGAAGCTTTTAAAATTCAGTTGTACATGATATACATTTGTATACAGATGGTTCCACTAGAATACTAAATTTCTGATACTCCCAAGTTTTTGGGAGTATTGTAAGGGGATTTGCTAGTTGTCTAGACCTGGCAAATTTAGGACTTAATTATTTAGACCTTATTCCGTTTTTACTAAAGCAAGTTCCCATTGTCTTGTACTTTATTATCTTACAGTTATACTGATACAACTACATACAATTGTACAGTAACAATGATAATACATAGAAGAGCTATCATGGAGCCAGCAAACAGATGAAGACTTTTGTTTGTTTTGCAATAAAATTCAGATGAGCAGGGCTGGTTCTGCTGAATTGGAGTCATAGGAACTGGACTTTAACTTCCATGGGATCAGAAAAGGGTTCCATTTTAGATTATGAGGACTAGTGATCAAATGTTAGGGATTGTATTATTCATTCAGAAAACAGTCACTCTGACATGAGACTTGGCATCTGACAGCATGTTTAATAAGGTTACCACAACCTCAATTACCCTCATATTTGCCTCTGTTTTATAAAGTTCCCTCAATGTCTTTTCAGCAAGTTCCACCATCTTTGCTGTTTGGCAAGTTTGTTTTGTAACCAAAGGGACATTTCAGATCACTACTTTACCCATAGCTAACATTAAACTGACAAGTAGATGCTTGGGGGTTAAGGGAAGAGAAATTAAAGTATGTTTGTATGCAACTCCCTCTGACCTATACGAACATGAATTTAGTCTTTTCTAACAATTATTTAATGCTGCGGGGCATAGGACATCACAAATGGGAACTGTCAAATTAAAATGTCTCAGCAAGGAGAGCATCAGCACTAATAACAGACAACAAAATAAATCCTCATATAACCTAAATAATGTCCACAGACAAAAGCAAATGTTTGGCAGATTGTTTGGCTACATGCTCTTGCTGTTATGTTCAGAGGAGGCTACAGAGGTCTCCATTCAAAAGTGACTTATCCCACTGTAAGAGGGATACTACAGTACATCAGACATCTATAAGTATCACAGCATGTACCAGCCCTACAGTGCCTCTTGCTTGCCAAGCACTATAGATGCTCCCTGACTCAGTGTTCTCTAATGTCAGTGAGAATTTCACCAAAGCTAGGAAACAGTGCCCCTTCTGTGGGCTTTCATTTGTTAAGCAAAGGCCTAATAAAAATACAAGCAAACCTTCATACCGGCATCTTAGCTTGAAGACAGAGTCAGTCTTAATGTTTCTGTTCCCACCTGGATCTACCACTCCCTTCCAGCAGGGTTCACTCACCTCCTCTGGAGCCAGGAGTCTGCAGAAATCTGTCCACTGAACCTCTCCTCTTGGACCACATACAGTTCCTGCCAGATTGTGCTTTCTGACACTGTTTGGGAGTTCCCTAGGAGCACACCTACCAGAACCCTTGCTCTAGTGAGCTCTCTTGGGAGCTCTTCTCAGGAGCTTCCCGTAGCTGGAAACATCCCTTAGCTGAGCCCTGGTAACTCTTTGTAAGGCTAATTAGCTGCCAACCATCCACCTAGGGTTTTAATTACTTCCAGGTGTTCTGAGTGGGCTCGTTCTCCCTTACAGCAGCCTGTCACAGGTAGACTGGTCACTGACTTCCCTTCAAGGACCAACCTGCATGACAATAAGGAAAACATATGGTTTCTCTAGTACCATGCTGTGGTAACTTGTGTAAGTTTTGACTTTTTTAGGGTGACCAGCTTATGTCTTCTCAATATGTTGAGGAGGGGGGCACTTAGTAAAAGACTATTCAAAACAAAATATGAATCAATGTAATTGATTCTACAAAAGGGTGGGATAGTTTCTCCCAAACTGAATGAGGCAAAAGACCCACCCACTATCTTAAATAATAATAAAGTCGTCCCTGGCAGATGACAGCTGTATATCAATGAAACTCAAAGAATGACAGGTTATTACTTGTTTTTTCATTATGTAAGCAGTGTCAGGAATGAGATATATTCTGACATCTGGTGGCGAACTATGGGAATTGCACTGAGCCTTGCAAAATAAGTCTGGGGCTGATCAATTTGCATAGACACACCCACTGCACCTAGCCTGAGCCCACAGCAGCCCACATGGCCACTTCGGCTGATGAGGGAGCCCCAGTTTCTATGTTATTGGGGCAGGAATGATAAAGTGATGTTACTGTGATTATGTGAATGAAGGACTATGGACATGTACTTGGCCCTTGTTATGATGGAGGGACTCGCCATCATCTAGGTAGCACTCACTGGGCAAGGGCCATGTGTTTTCAGAACACTGTGAGATTGAGAGAGGTGATAGACAAGCACCTATACATTTTGGTGAGGGTTCTGTCTGAGGGCCTCCCAGGCCTATTGCACCCTGCCTCTCTCAACTGTGGAATGTCAGAATTGAATTTTGCTTCCATTAGGAGCCTGGTTCCAGGCTGCTGAGCTGACAATTGCTTTGGGCTCACTGGTGCACCTGTACTAAGGCTCCCCTACTGTGAGCTGAAATCACCTAAGAGCTAAAGAAATCACTGAGCGCTGTCTTAAGTAGGGGGGACCTGGAAAAAGTGCAGAGTGGCTGGTGCAGCAGAGCAGTCTGTGTGTCGGCTAGCAGGATGGCTAGCAGAGTGACTGGTGCAGCAGAGCTGTCTGTCGACTAGCGGAGGCGTGGGTGCTGCGGGCAGAGTGACCAGCGTGGCAGAGCTGTCTGTCTGTCACCTAGCAGAGGCGTGGGTGCTGCGGGCAGAGTGACCGGCACGGCAGAGCTGTCTGTGTGTCGGCTAGCAGAGCAGCTAGCGGATCAACGGGCAGAGCGGTTCGTAGGACAGCCAGCGGAGCGGAGCAGAGCCGATTGCGGTGAGAGCTGCAGCGGAACCTCACGGAGAGGCGGCGCAGTCGGCCTCGGACCACGTAAGGTGCCCCGTGCCCTACCCTCCATCTCCACCCAGGCTGGAGGTAAGACTCTGCCAATTGACTTTTGAACTCTGCACGGACCAAGGACAGAGACTCTTGGGCTGTTGGACTTTTGGGACTATTGAGTGACTTTTTGGGGTTGTGGAACTCAAGAGCCAAAGGGAAGGCCACGGCCTATTTGCTGGGAGGGGGGCTTCTGGTTCATGGTTTGGTTTATTAACCTTGTTTGTGGTGTTTCCCCAATATAATGCCACATTGTTTCTCCCTGTTATTAAAAGGCTTGGGTACACTCAGACTCTGTGCTTGCGAGAGGGGAAGTATTGTCTCTTACAGACGCCCAGAGGGGTGGTATATGGTTGTCCCAGGTCACTGGGTGGGGGCTCGAGCCGGTTTTTTGTATTGTGCTATTGGAATGAAACCCCTGGATACTGAACCCGGCCCTTGTTGCTGCCAACTCTGATGGGCAGAAGGGTTACAATTATGAAATATATACAAGTACATGCAGTATGTATTGAAAACAAAGGCATCAATGGAACTCTGTCCTTGCAGATTCTGCTCACATGGGCTGCAGATCAGGCCTTATAGCAATTTTAAAAAAAGAAATCTTGACCCTGGCAAAATCAAGCAATATGGAATTTAAAAAACCCATGGAAAATAAAGCTGAGTAATCACTTAATCTGACAGTGTTTTGTGTGAATTCAGATGTTAGACAAGCCAAGCCAGATGACAAACACTACCTTTCACATGGCTGGGCAAAGTCTCAGCAGCATTAATAGTCCCATATTTAGTCAGTCGTCAAATGATGCCATTCCTATTGAATGATTCTGGTATTATGTGCCTAAATATTTTATCACCTTGAGCTTTGATCCAGCTGCCATTGACTTCAGTGGGATTCTCAGTGTGTAAAGTTGAGCACCTGCGTACAGCTGCAGGATTGGGAGCTTATAATTTAGACTGAAGATTTTAAATGGTGCAGAAGTTTTGTGCTGGCCTAGTGAGATCTTCATAGGAGGAAGCTGAGCTATCCACTGGTTAATGCCCACCTTGGAGTGAATGGGCAAGGAGAAGCTGAGCACTGGTATATTCCTTCACACACTCAGGTGGTACAGAGTGCTATAGGACAGCAGTAAATTACTACCCCAGTACAAGCAAGGAGGAAAGGCAATAAGACTCAGATATGCATCTCTGAGTCTCCAGGAGCTACCACTGGGCTTTGGTTCAGCTTACATGCCACTCCCTGCTCAAGTTTTTGCTTAAGAGTACAGTCCAGTCCAGGGGTCAGCAACCTTTCAGAGGTGGCATGCCGAGTCTTCATTTAGTCAGGGCTTCACATGCCAGTCCAGAAGGGGCGGGGCTTCAGGTGTAAGAGGAGGAATTGAGGGGGTCATTCTTCCCCCTTTGGGGTTTTCCCCGCAGGCTCCTGACAGCTGAGGTCCCACTGCCTGCTCCAGTCAGCTTCCGCTGCTAGCCTGGGTATAGGGAACCCAGGCTGACAGTGGGCTAGCAGGAGCCTGCGGGGGAAACCCCAAAGTGGCGGCGGGCTGAGAGCTCACTCACCGCAGCTTTGGAGTTTCCCCTGCAGGCTCCTGCCAGCCGGGGTCTCAGTTCCCGCTGCCAGCCTGGGCTGCCTGCACCCAGGCTGGCAGCAGGAGCTGAGTGGGGCAGCCGGTGGGACCCCAGCTGGCAGAAGCCTGCAGGGGAAACGCCAAAGCAGCGGCCACTGGTGCCTTGCCAGCACGGGTCGCACCACCTGCTCTAGTCAGCTCCCCCTGCCAGCCTGGGTGCAGGAAACCCAGGCTGGCAGTGGGAGCTGAGACAGCTGGCAGGAGCCTTCAGGGGAAACGCCAAAGCAGCAGTGGGCTGAGCGCTCATCCTGCTGCCATTTTGGGGTTCCCCCACTGGCACCTTGCCAGCCAGGGTCCCACCACCTGCCCCAGTCAGCTCCCCATCCCAGCCTGGGTGCAGGGAACCCAGGCTGGCAGTGGGAGCTGAGTGGGGCAGGCAGCGTCTGGCAAGGCGGCAGTGGGGGGAACTCCAAAGCTGCGTGGGGCTGAGCTCTCCCCACATGCCAGCAGAAATTGGCTCACGTGCCACATTTGTTTGGTCTTTTTCCTGTTGGGATAATGGTGGTGGGGAGAGGGAAATGGGGTGCCAAAGAGATGTTATTTAATAATTGGCCCATGAATATGTCTCTGGGTGTGTTTAAACTAGAGATTCTTTTGCTTACCGGGGGAGATACTAAGATTGTTTTCACAAGCAAATATCATTGACAAATGGAGGTAGGGAGCGTTCTTTGTGTCAATGGTTGGACCAGTTGGTTTGTTCTACTTAAGGACCAGGAAAAAGAGATGAAACTGAGTTTGTTGTTCTCTAGTGTTAAATGAGCTTTTCATTCATCTCAGCAAAATGTCTTAGCCAAAAGATAAACAGGACACCATCTCTTCTGTAATTAAGTCACTGCACAGACATAACGGTCAGCACTCGCCCATCTGTTTGAAGAATTGGAGCCCAGCCTTTAAGAGCAATCACTATATTCTTCTAATTCTTGTGGTGTTCCTTTGCTGGCTAATAAGTATGCAAAGCTACTTGTTTCCAGAGGACAACTCTAGTAAACCAGTAAGACAACTCCACATTCAGTAATCTTCATCAATCCCAATGTTGTCTCTTACCTTTAAAACATCAGCAGTACAATTGAAAAAAAAATATATCACATTGATCCAAAATCTGCTGGCACTAGCAACATTAAAGTTATTTCCAGTCAACGGCATCATAGGACTGGAAGGGATCCCGAGAGGTCATCTAGTCCTGTTCCCTGCACTAATGGCAGGACTAAGTATTATCTAGACCAGGTGTAGGCAAACTGCAGCCCGCGGGCCATATGCGGTCTGCTCGTCATTTTTATCCAGCCTGTGAGCTCAAGCTGGGCCTGCGGTGCCAGTGGCCTTGCACTCCCATCCCGGGACACCAGACCGAACACAGGGCACCACAGGGCCCCACGCTCCCGGGCCAGGCCAAGCACAGGGAGCCGCGGGGCTCCACGCTCCCAGTCCCGGGCTGAGCTTCCTGAGAGCTGGGACTTTGCAATTCAACTTGCCTAGAGCCTGAGGCTAGAGCTAGTTCCCCCAGACTCCCCAGTAGCTTAAGCACCCCCTTTCCAGAGCTCCAACCTTGTGAGCACTGTTGTTTACAATTCATCCTTTGAGGGGCTTGTGGCAGTTGAAGCAAACAAACACAGGCTCTGAAGAGGGTTTCTTACATAATCACACTATACTTTAGACAGCACAAGAGATATGCAGATCTCGGCAAAAAAAGAAGCACCTGCCCATGAATCCTTGCCTTAATTTCCACATCACTCTTCAACATTCCTTGGGATTTGGGCAGAGTCCTCTCAGGAGTCCAGAATCCTTCCTCTCCTGCACATGGATTCTCCTTTAGAACATGAAGTCTCTCTGACCTACAGTCAGCATTCTTCACCTTTGGCTAGTCTGGCAGTCAATAAGCCTCCACAAATTTGTGTTTTTGTTCCTCTTTGAGTCCCTCTCGGAGTCTTACCCCCACCCCCAATTTCTCAGCCTTTATGCTTTTAAAGGGCTGCATCAACCTTTGGGTTCTTCGTTCTGCTTCTAAACCTCATCCCCGCAGATCACCTGGAATATAACTGGATTCTTCCAGCTCAGGCACCCTCTTTAACAAACCCATTGTCCTGGTAGAGCAGTGTCATTATAATGTTAATGATTCCTTTAGTTTGTTCTGTAGCTTTTTCCAGGTGGGGTGTATAATACGTGACAGGGGACTTGTCTGACGATGGTTGATTTACTGTGCACTGGAAAAGGAGTTATACAAAGAGTTCATAAAATAACCAATTCATAAATTGTACATACGGAGGTCACATCTGGCTTTTGTCGTACTTGGAGCACTGCTAAAATCCATCCTTGGCACTTTATTTGTATGCATATACAGATAGTGCTGTATAAAAACACCCAGTGTGTTGAATAGTGGAGATTAAATGGTCAAATCCGGCAGCCAATGGAATTCATCAAATGAGTAAAATATGTAAAATCCACCCCAAAGTTTTGAGCATTAGTTTATTTCTATATTTAACAGTTATTAAGGAAAGCATGCTTAGGACAAGGAATTGATATCTCTGTTTCTCATGTGAGTACTGGTGATATTTGCCATCCCTTTTTTCAGAGGGAGAGTAACTCCTTGCGCCTTTTCTCCACTCCACCATCCCAAGGCACAGGAGTCAATCATAATTTTATCCAGATTCCCTAAACTGGACACAGTATAATACAGTACTGTACATTGTATTTCACTTACACATTTGCAACAAACTGCTAAGCCAAACACTCACTTTGCAGTGCCCAAAGAAAGCAACATTTCCCAAAAGTTTATGTATTACACAGTTTATTTGTATATCTGAACATCTGTTCAATCAAACATTTTCCTCAAAGATCAACCTGGACAGATATTTTTTGTGGTTCTTTCAGGAATAAGCACTGTTTGAGTTTTATGATTATATAAGCTCCAGAAATATAACAGATGATTTTATCTGTGATTTGTAATTCAAGAGACTCAATTTCTTTACATATATATAATGAATTATAGAAATATACATCATCTGCTGACTGCAAGAACATCATTTTACACTGTATAGCCAGTTGCAAGCTTTTTTGCTGATTAAAAGACTGGCATTTTCTACCCTATTTTTAATCTTCCACAATGGATACCTCTAAATTCTTACTTCTCCAAAGTTCTTTGAATGGAATTTAACTACAATTTCTACAGTAAAAAAATTAATTGAACCAAAGTCTTTAGCTTATTTAACTCCATGGCTCTAGAATTCTCTTCTGGATAATCAGACGTAAAAAACATGACCTAACTCATTTAAAGTGAGCATGTTTTATTATTAGAGTGCATCACATACTTAGATTAGATTTGTGTAGTATTGTTGGAAGGGAGGGATATGAGTCCTGTTAAGACTGTCTTTCTTCCATCACCTTGTCCTTCCCCACAGTTCAATTCACACAGATATTTCCCACACACGTTCAGTATATCTCCTCTGTGATCAGTCTGACACTTACATCCTTCAGCGAAAGATCCTTTTGAATAGAAAGTGATTGATTTTATATGCCTTTATTTCTTGATACAAAATGTTCCCATATTCTGCACTCATCACCTCAAATTATGATCACATAATATCTCATCAGCTAATCATAGTCAGATGCTCAATAATTTACACACACACACATGCAAACAAGATGTGATCAAGCTATTTTTCCTTCACACTGGGGAGACAGAGTGCAGTAGATTGTTTTATTTCCTAGGGAATCTAAGTCCTGCAAGTTAGCTCCATTGGGATGGAACGTGCAGCAGGAAGAAGTAGAGCTCCATATGAGAACACAAGTGACACAAGCAGTATACTGATAGAAGTACAGAAACACACACACACACACACTTCATCACCAAAAAGAGTAACCCTGATAAATGAGCGTACCCAAAGTAAGGGCAAAGCTGGAAACAGGCGTGCCTCCAGCAGGCAAGGCGGTGACCCAGGAGAAGTTAGGAGGAGATGATTCATGAGGTGCTGCAGTCAACAGATGCAGCACAAAACAAAAACAAGACTGTGGAGGGAGACAGTTAATGAAAGACTAAGGTTGGGTAGCCAGGGAAGGACACAGGAGCAGGAGCAGATGGTAAAGATCCTCGAGGACCAGACAGAGATGTTGACGTCCCTCATTAGCCTGCAATCACAACAACTCTGTGCCCAACTCCCTCTTCAGCCACTACAGAACTCCAGTCTATGCCCTCCCTGCCCTCCTCCACCACAGTCAGCGCGTGTTCCCAGTCCCTCAGTATCCTGTGCACTCTATGCCTGGGTAGATATTGAGATTTTAACAGCAATTTTTGTGCATAGTTTCTGAAATGGAGGGATCATAAAGGAAATTGCCCAGGTGTTTTTATTATTTTTTCCTATCTGAGATCTTATACCTCTGTTACATCATTGATTTATACTGGTTTCATGAAGGCACTGACAAACTGCAGAAGTACACAGACAGAAAGCTTTCTTAATTTTCCCACTGAGAATTCAAAAACATCAAGACTATCTTTGATGAAAATTCCCAGCCCATTAACTGACATTCCATTAGCCAAATCACGTTGCATTTTACAAGATAGCTCTCTTCTAATGTGTGTAAGCTATTCTTGGCATGCTGCATTTCATTTAATTTAAGGATTAATGCAAAGATATGTCATTTTATAGGTTTGAGTCTTTATTAGGGCCATAAGTAGTTCAGGATGCATTAGCAGCTGGACACTAATGGTGCATAAAATAAAAGCCAGGATAAAATTAAGTTGTTTTGTTAAAATTAGTGAAAAGTAGAAGGTATAATGGAAAGTGACAGTTAGTACAGTAGGTGGAACTAATATATTACACATGGCTTGAACACACAGATAATCATTTACTGAAAATAAGCCACTCTCCAAAGGTGACAGAGCCTAAACAATCTTTGCCTAAGACAGAAATCTACTGCCAGGGTCTCATCCTGTGAAAAGCTTTGTGATTTATTATTATTATTCATAGAATCATAAAATCAGAATATTAGGGTTGGAAGAGACCTCAGGAGGTCATCTAGTCCAATTCCCTGCTCAAAGCAGGATCAATCCCCAACTAAATCATCCCAGCCAGGGCTTTGTCAAGCTGGGCCTTAAAAACCTCTAAGGATGGAGGTTCCACCAACTTTCTAGGAAACCCATTCCAGTGTTTCACCACCCTTCCAGTGAAATAGTGTTTCGTAATATCCAAACTAGATCTCCCCCACTGCAACTTGAGACCATTGCTTCTTGTTCTGTCATCTACCACCACTGAGAGCAGCCAAGCTCCATCCTCTTTTGACCCCACCCCCACCCCGTTAGGTAATTGAAGACTGCTATCAAATTCCCCCTCACGCTTCTCTTCTGCAGAAGAAATAACCCTAGTTCCCTCAGCTTCTCCTTGTAAGTCATGTGCCCCAGCCCCCTAATCATTTTTGTTGCCCTTTGCTGGACTCTCTCCAATGTATCTGCATCTCTTCTGTAGAGGAGTGCGGGGAGGGCATGGACTGGAGGTCTGTAGTGGCTGAAGAGGGAGTTGGGCACAGAGTTGCTGTGATTGCAGGCTAATGAGGGACTTCAACATCTCTTGGCTGCAATACTCCAGACATGGACTCATCAGTGCTGAATAGAGGGGAATAATCACTTCCCTCAATCTGTTGGCAATGCTCCTACTAATGCAGCCCATATGCCATTGGCCTTCTTGGCAACGAGGGCACACTGCTGACTCATATCCAGCTTTTTGTCCACCATAATCCCCAGGCCCTTTTCTGCAGAACTGCCTCTTAGCCAGCCAGTCTTATTCGATGCCCAGTCTATACAGACACCCTTGGGGTCAAGGATGTTCAGCCCGATGGCCAGAGTGAAGGGCTACCCCCTGGAGGTGATGACAGTCAGGGTAGAGGGACCCAGGCCCTCCCTGCTCCACCGGGTCCTGGCCCAGGGCCATGTCAACAGGGAGTGTGGTCACCACCCAGTCAGTGGGGAATCATTCTACAACACACTGACTTTCTTCAGGTGGAAGATACCACTCACCTCACCTCCCTGGACAACTTCCTACCATGTGTTCTGAAGCTGCGTTTCATTCATCTTCAGGGGGACTGAACTCCTTGGCACAGGTAGCTTGCTGGGATTCAGACTCCAGTTGACTGGCTGTAGGTAACAGGTCTCTGGTCTGAGCTCAGGATCTCTGGTTCCTGCAGTCAGTGGCTGAAATGGCTCATGGGCTGGAGTCTCCACCAAGCATCCTTCCTCCTCAGCAGTCAGCCTAAAATGAGTTGGGCTGCTCCCTTTTATACTGAGGCAGCAGTTGGAGCATGGTCCAAGGGGTGTCACTTCTGCCGCCCGTAATGTGGGATTAACCCTATGTTTGCCAGTACGGAGTATGCACACGCCATCACACCCTCCAAATATTTTCTGCTATAGCATGAGCAATAAAATTAGAAGTTTGAGTAACTAGATTTTGATGTGTAATTCTAGCATTTATTGAAAACTTCCTGTTTGAAATGTCGTTTTCTTTTCATGACACAGTTTTTGCGAAGGGTTTACTGGTGCTACCAGGAAGATAAGACCTGGGAAAATCATTTCACAGAAACTGAAGACAATAATAATAATGCACACTTACACAATGCTTTTCAAACCAAATGAACTTGAGACAAAGAGTATGCCTACGCTTTGAGCTTGGGGTGTGATTCCCAGCTTAAAGAGACATACCTGGGCTAGCTCTCACTGAGCTAGCACATTAAAAATACAGGTTAGTCACAGCAGTGTGAGAGGAGCTAGCTGCCCCAAGTGTGTGCCTGTCAGAGATGTTAGGTACATATTCAGGATGTCTTTCATCATTTATGCTGTGGCAGCTACCTTCTACTTTTAGCATGCTAGTTCTGATTGAGAAAGGGGGATGAAAACTGAAAAAGAAAAAAAAATGAGGCTTTTAGTTGGATCATCAAACAAGGGAATTTTTATTATAATATCCATTTTTTTGCAGAAAAAAATTTTCAATCAATAATAAATTTAATTTGAAATTTTCAACCATATCTTGCTTACTTGAAATGGCATGCAGTCCCTTGGGGACCATAGCCAACAGGTATAAATTAGAACAACTGCTCTAAATTACCCCAGTTCTGGTGTCATGCAACCTGAGAATCATGTGGCTGTAACTGACTCCCTGACACTCACCACAATCTGTACCGAGCAGCCCTTGCTGCAGGCTGAAATCTGGGCTGTTATTTTTAACAAAGTCCTATGTACTGTGCCAAAACAATTTACTGGGTTGATGCTGTTTTACTTCAGAAATGATTTCATTAATGCCATAAGAATCCAAAATGGAAAATGTATATACCGTTGGCCTAATCCACCACTCTGCTAAACTGGTTTTATGCCTGTGGAATTACATAAAGCCAGTGTTACAGAATTGTGAATCAGTCCTTGTCTCTCCTTCCAGCTCTTAAACACCAACTTGTCCTCTGCAGCTCAGTAGAAACATATGCATTATTAGCATTGCTAATGATTTATCACAACCCTGTCGTTCTGGATTCTCAATTAAAAATGGGAATAGGTGGTAGTATGCGGAAACTATGGTTAAATTGCACAAGTAATTCATATCTCTGCATAATCTCAAATGGGTGTATGATATCCTTCAAAAATGTGCAAGTTTAATTCAGCTTTCCCAAAAGACCATTTTTCATATATCTAATAATTGTAAACTGGATTCTCACTTACTATATTACTCTGCAATATTTGCTCCCCCAGAATTAACTGCTTCAGTAACATATCTCAACTCCATAGCAAAGACACCCCATGGAGAATCAAATAAACAGAATAACAGCACAATCCTTGTTAGGATTCTATAAAATATTGAAAGTGAATGAAGACAAATCCCAGTCTCTTACATACTGGAGCAATATATGTGTTAGTATATAAAGAACATATAGGGTATCCTCTACTGTTCGTGCTTCTGATTCCTTTTCCCATGCTTGGGAGGAGCCCATGAGAACATCTGCAAAGCCACCTCTTCATTGACCTTCTAATCCCTCTTCAGAACTCTTCAGTCCCATAATGACTATCAAAAATTTGACATAGACTGCTGGTGTGCAGAGACTAATGGCTCTCATGCTGACCAACCTTGTCTCAATGTTTCCTTCTACTTCTAGCTGCCTGTATCTGTTGGTTGTCATTTTTCTTATATTTAGACTAGAATTCCTTGGGAGAAAGGACTGTCTTTTGGTTCTGTGTTTTTATACTACCTAGTACAGTAGGGTGTTGGTCCAGGACTGGAGCTTCTAGATGCTGTGGTACTAATAATCAACAATATATACAGCAGGGAACAACAGTAAAGACACTTAAAATTCCAATTCCGGTTGGGCATCTGATACATCACTGGAGAAAAGAACAGCAGTGAGTATGAGAATGGACTTTAAGAGGAAGGATAGTGCTGATACTAGTCAGATAGGTGATATTAGCACTAGAATGACTGTATCCAATCAGGCGAGGAACGTGAGTGAAGCCAAGCAGCAACAATTAAGATGCTTGTACACCAAAGCAAGGAGCCTGGGTAACAAAATGGATGAACTAGAACTACTGGTGCAGGAAGTGGAATCAGATATTATAGGGATAATAGAAGCATGGTGGAATAGTAATCAGTCAAGTTCGGGTATTGAAGGGTATGTGCTGTTCAGGAAAGACAGAAAAAAGGCAAAGGCGGCAGAGTAGCATTGTGTATTCATGATAAAGCAGATTGTAAAGAAATTAGAAGAGATGGAATGGATAAGAGAGTCTGTTTGGGTCAAAATCACTTTGGGGAAGAAAGCTATTCAAGATTTCCCTGAAACAGTGCTTGGGGTGTGTTACAGACGACAAGGATCTGATTTGGATAGGGACAGAGACCTCTTTAATGTTTTTAATTAAATAAATACTTCTGGGAGTTATGCAATTATGGGAGATTTTAACTTCCCAGATAAGGAGGATAAGTGCTAATAATAATAGTAGGGTCCAGATTATCCTGGATGTGAAAGCTGACAGATTTCTTCACCGAAAGAGTTGCTGAACCAATAAGAGGTGATGCCATTTTAGATTTGGTATTGGTGAGTAGTGAGGACCTCCATGGAAGACAACCTTGGTAAGAGAGTTCATGAGCTAATTCACTTTTAACTAAATGAAAGGATAAACAAAAAATAGATCTGCAACAAGAATCCTTGATTTCAAAAGAGCAAACTTTAAAAAAATTAAGGGAATTTGTTAGGGAAGTGGACTGTACTGAAGAACTCAAGGATCTGAATATGAAGGAGGCTTGGAATTACTTTAAATTAAAGTTGTAGACGCTATTTGAAGCCTGCATCTCAAGCAAGGAGAAAATAAATAGGAAAGGGTTTCAGACCAAAATGGATGAGCAAGCATCTCAAACAGGTGATTAAGAAAAAGCAGAAAGCCTACAAGAAATGGAGGATTGGGAGGATCAGCAAAGAAAGCTACCTCTTGGAGGTCAGAAAGTGTGGGGACAAAGTGAAAACTGCTAAAAGCCAAGCAGAACTGGAACTTGCAAAGGGAATTAAAACCCAATAGCAAAGAGTTCTATAGCCATATAAACAAAAAGAAAACAAGAAAGGAAGAAGTGGGACCACTAAGCACTGAGGATGGAGCAGAGATTAAAGAGTTTAGGGTCAGTAATGGCAGTGAGGATATGGAGGCAGGAAGTACAACCTCTGAGGTGGAAGTCAAACTCAAACAGCAGATAAAAGGTATTATCTGCACTCTCTCCATATTCTAAGCATTAAGCACACATATTAAGCATCAATATAATAGTTAGATAGCCCAAATTGGCCTGCACCTTTATTTTACTCCTGTTCACTTATGCTACATATCCCATAACACCTTCCATTAGCTGAAGTAAACTTTGGCTTAAATAGATGGGGAAAATGTCAGTATGAAAACATATGGTTATTTCCTCATAGCAACAGAAAGGAAGTTACTTGCATGAGTCTGTTAACCCTGATACAGGCCTAGAAGATACCTTCACACTCTTTATTACCTGGAATGTACAAAGATAAAGGTACAACATGACCTGAAATGCATGCTTTCAAAACAAAGATAAGGTGTACACCAGGGTACCAGAAAAACAAGGTAAAAAGCTGATGGGTTGAATCTAGTTTCAAATGACATATATAGTACCTTTTACTGGTAAAACAAGTAGGGTATAAAAAGATGGCTTATGGGGTATAAGTTTGGGGAGCACTCTTTCTGTGCAACGATGTTACATTCACCTTACACAGGAAAGCTCTTTGTCACAGACATCGTATAGAACCTTTTTCCTGTACCATATTAGTAAACCTGACTGACATCAGTTATTTGGCCTCTTAAGTATATTTAATAATGTACCAATGTGTGGTCAAGCAATTAACTATACAACTTAAGTGCCTCGCTGTCTACATTGCTATTTATATCCATGATAACAGGGCATAGAGTGTCTGTCCTCTACAAGCCACCATAAGCGTAGACCTACACTGAGTGTCTATGCTCTTTCAGTCCTTGACCTTGACACTATCATTATTTATTATTCTTATTATAGTGGGATCCAGAGGCTCTGAGTCAGGATTGGAGATTCATTGTACAAACACATACCAAGAGACAGTCCCTGCCCAAAGAATTTACAACTTATCTTAACACAAAGACATGACAAGTAGGTGTACCAAATAAATGGAAGGTATGGGAAGGGGAGGATGAGGGTAATAGTTTCATGTGGTTACACCGACTATCTGTCATAGAATCATAGAAACGTAGGGCTGGAAGGGATGTCAAGAAGTCATTTAGTCCACCCCACCTCCCACCCAGCACTGAGGCAGGACAAGGTATATCTAGACCATCCCTGACAGGTTTGTCTAACCTATTGTTAAAAACCTCCAGTAATAGGATTTCACAACTTCTCTAGATAACCTGTTGCAGTGCTTAACTATCCATATAAATCTGAAAGTTTTTCCTAATATCTAGCCTATAATTCCTGTGCTGCAAACTAAGTTGCTTACTTTTTGTCCTGCTTTCAGCGGACATAGAGGAAAACTGATCACTATCCTCTTTAAAACAATTATAATCATGTGCATAATCATCAGCTGGTTTCAGATCACAGGTATGTTTTTAAAGATCTAAACTAACCAGCAATATTAACATCAATCATTCCTACTGGTCACCTGACAACAAAAGTGCCATTTCATGCCAGTTGTGATAGCACTTGTACATGTGTGATGAAGTTAGCCATCTGCTAGGATCTGAGATCACCCACTTGTATCACCAAACCTTTCAAACAGCCACCAGATGGTAATGAGTTTCAATCATTTCTGATTGGGGGCAGATTTGAATTGATGACCTTGAAAGCCAAAGGCTCCATGGTCCAGTACAAATATCCAGAGAAAGCACATTCTCTTACAAAATGTTTAAACTTTGAGAAGTGTGGTATTTCAGTGTTGTTGTAGCCATATGGAGCCCAGGACATTAGAGACAAGGTGGGTGAAGTCATATCCTTTACTCTACCAACTTCTGTAAATAGGCATGACATTTTTTACTACACTGCTACCTCGATATAACACTGTCCTCGGGAGCCAAAAAAACGTACCGCCGTATAGGTGAAACCGCATTATATCAAAGCCAGACATGCTGATGCGCTGATCCACCGAAGCATGCAAGCACGCCCCCCGTAGCACTCCTTTACCATGTTGTATCAGAATTTGCCTTATATTGGACCACATTATATCAAGGTAGCAGTGTATATTCTTCATGTTGAGCATGAAGGACTACTACCTGCAGCAGAAATCTCCTTGCTTTTACAACTACTACTGTTGTTATTGATATTTATTCTGAAACCTGTCCTTGAAAGTTGATTTACTCAATGTATTTAAAAATCGCACCACATCATCAGCAACAATAAGCATGAATTCACTCCCTAGACATGATGATATTATTCCTTTTATTGTTTCACCTTGAAAAACAAGGTTTTTTTCTTCCAATAATTGATACCAGAGTTTTCCATAAGAGCTTACTACATAATGTCAAGAAGATCTGTAATCAGCAGCATCATGATTTGCAAATACATTTATTTGCAAGTAACTAATAACAATAGTCTAACTCTAAAAAATGATGGATGGACCAATCCAAAGGCAGACAGGTTGGGAAGAATTTTCTGTGACTGATTACACCAGAAAAAGCATTTAACATACGAAAAACTTTTTTCAAACAACAAACATAATTCTGAATGGGACTTTCAGTCTGATTGCTTGTGGACATTGGGCATTGCTTCATAATTCTCTTCAAAGGCACAATCCTGCTCCCATTAACTCCAAAAAAGAATAAGCCAAGCGTTTGGTGTTTATTGTAAAACAAAAAATGTGCTGCTCATCATCTGAAATCTGAACTGTAGAGAAAAGAAAAGTTGAAAGTGGCATGTTGATTTTTAAGTAAATGTTTTACTCCACACTCAGAAGTTATGACTAGTTCAGGCACTCCAGTGCAGACTTGGAGGAAAGAAACTGTGATACATTGATTATTATATACTGTAAAAAATAAAGTTATTGTATAAATACTCATGAATTTTCCAGAGAACATAGGCACTGTGTAGTGCAAACTATTTTTATCCCCCTACCCCCCAAAAGAGTATTTTTGATTGAAAGCTTGAGTTAACTCTGGCAAAGCTTGGTCCCCCCACTCCACCCCACCGACACAGTGCAGCCAAGAGGATATGAGCACCATCATTGCCATGAGGCGCTGAAGATGGATCAGTCAGGTGCTTCAGATGGAAACAGAATAGCAATAAGATGGACACCTGAAGGCAAGCAAAAAAGAGGCTGCCCGAAAACCAACATGGTGAAGAGCTGTGGAAGTCGATCTGAAAAACCTGGGGCACAGCTGGGGAGCCATTGGAAGATTTGCCAGAAACAGACAGGAGTGGAGGTTACTGCCCTAAATGCCAGAGGCATGATGGGAACATGATGACAATGATTACTCAGAATCACTGGTAGAGTTTAAATGAGTAGATCACTGGCATTCAAGTACTTTCCCTATGAGCCACCATAGAAAGTCAATGAAATGTGCTAGTGCTACATGACTATTTATATAACTAAACACATGCAATTAATTGCACTGATGGTTTGGGTGGAGTCTGTTGAGGAACGTAAGACTAATTACTTGGATTTCAAATTCTTTGGGACAGAGAATGCAGCTTTGTGCATATTTATACAGAACCTAGTACAATTCAGCCCCAGTCCTGACAGAGGCCTCTGAGCATCATGCAGTCAGGGGTGGCTCCAGGTACCAGCGCACGAAGCGCGTGCCTGGTGCGGCAAGCTACAAGGGGTGGCCAGCCGGTAGCTGCTAAGACAGCAGTCAGGCAGCATTTGGCAGCGTCTCGCCGGTCCTGCAGATTCGGCGGCAATTCGGCAGCAGGTAAGCCGAAGCCACTGAACCAATGGACCACCCGCAGAAACGCCACCAAAACCACGGGACTGGCAGACCGCCCACGGAGACTGCCACGCTTGGGGCGGCAAAACACGTAGAGCCGCCCCTGACTGTAATATAATTATTAAGTAATGGTGATTGAATACCTGAACCATAGGGCTGTGGCCTAGCCAAGATGGTAGCTTGGCACTGTCAGGGTGCCCTCTGCTTCCATGATAGGAAATGATATAGCACTGCTTGTTGACAGAGCCATGAACTGGTGTGGCAGTATAGAAAAAAGGGTGGTGGTGTTAGGTGAACCAACCTTCTACCCAGACCAGCTATGCTCACTAGTAGGAGTGTCAGTAGGGTTGCCAACAGTCCCTTATTACAAGGACATCTCTTATTTTTCATTTTTGTACAACAAGATCAGGAGTTGCTGAATGCTGCAAAAAGCAGCAAGAAATACCCCAGGTGAATGTAGGTGAGTCCTGCTTATTAATGATGATGATGATAATGAGAACATCAGGATGAGGGGTGGGACATGAGGTGCTGAGAAAACAGTTCGTTACTTTTGAAATACAATGATGGTAACTCTAGGTTTTACAAGTCTTTTTATTTTTTTTTGCACACTCTCTCCCCTATCTCCAGGGAAACAAAAACAAAAACACCAGGCTCAAGCAAGCAAACAACATAACCTCTGTAGCTGCACAACCCTGACAGAGATCTATCATGTACTGCAAAATGGAGTCCCATCTGAGCAGGAAGGATAACAAGACAGGAGGCAATAAGAGAGACTAGGGACAAACACAAAGGAAAAAACTGCATATTTCTATCCAGTAAGATTAAGACTGAAAACCAAGCAGAAAACCCCGGCATCATAGGCACCAGGTCTTCAGTTAGTATAAAACTGTGCAGCTCCATCAATATCAGTGCAAAGCGGCATTGATTTACACCATCTGATATTCACAGATCCTAAGGCCAGAAGAGACCAGTCTTACTTCCTGTATAACACACACCATAGAACTTCCCCAAATTCCTGTTTGAACTATATCATATCTTTAAAAACAATCCAATCTTGATTTAAAGATTTACAGTGGTGAAGACTCCACCATAATCTTTGGTAAGTGGGTTAAATATCCTCATTATTAAAAACTTGCTCCTTATTTCCCCATCTAAATTTATCTAGATTCAACTTCTAGCCATTGGATTGTGTTATACTTTTTTTCTGCTAGAATAAAGAGCCCATTATCAAATTTCTGTTCCCTGCATAGGTGATATAGACTGTGACTGGCTCACTCCATAACATCTCATTGTTAAGCTAAATAGATTGAGCTCCTTGAGTCTATCATTATAAGGTATGTTTTCCAATCCTTTAATAATTCTCATGGCTCTTCTCTGAACCTGCTCCAATTTATCAACATCCTTCCTGAATTGTGGGTGTCAGACTGGACACATATTCCAGCAGTGGTCACACTGGTGCCAAAGACGGAAGTAAAATAACCTCTCTACTCCAGCTCAACATTTGGCTGTTTATGCATCCACGAATGCTTTTGGTCACAGCTTTGTACTGAGAGTTCACTTTCAGCTAATTATGCACCATAATACCCAAAAAAGATTCCCCGAATAGAGTTCTCCATCTGTAAGTATGGCCTGAATTCTTTGTTCCTAGATGAGTACATTTATATTTGGCTGCATTAAAACTCATGTTGTTTGCTTGAGCCCAGCTTACCAAATTCTCACCCTTTGAGATCTCTCTGCTCCTTCTCTTCACCCCAGCCATTCCAAGGTTATTAAGAAACTGGGTCTATTATTTTGACATTTCTGGGTCAAATTCCTGTCATAGTTATACCAGTGTAAATATGGAGTGTATCTGTTTAAAAATCAACAGAGTTACTCTGATTTTACTCCAGTGTAAATTGGAGCAAAAGTTACCTCTCTGTCTCTTCACAGTTAGGAACAAAATTATCTTTGCTATGAATGTTGAAAGCAGCATACATGATTATTCTCCAGGGATTTTCGGAAAACAGACATCTCATACAGCAGCTAACTTCTATTTTCTGTCACAGTTAGAACAGCATGAGGTTGTCTTTTTGAAATTCTCGTATGCATTATGCTATTTGTCTTGAGCAGGGGTCTCAAACTCAAATGACCACAAGGGCCGCATGAGGACTAGTGCACTGGCCTGAGGGCCGCATCACTGATACGCCCCACCGCTCGTTACCCCCAGCCCCGCCCCCACTCTACCCCTTCCATGAGGTCCCGCCCCTGCTCCACCTCCTCCTCTGAGCAAGCAGCTCCCCGCTCCCTCCTGGAAAGCACTAGGCACCGCCAACAGCTGTTTGGCAAACAAAGCAAGAGCAGTAAGGAAGTCCAGAGCTGGAAACACAAGCAAACAAATCTAATTTAACAAGAAATTACCAGCCTCAGATGATTCAAGCTTTTTTCAAATGTAATATGCTGATAAACCTGACAGAAATTTCAGCCCATCTCAGCCTAATATCAATTATAATTTTATAAAGTCTCCCTCTCTCAAACTGATCCTCATAACCCTGTTCTCCATCTCCAAATGTCCCCCCACTCATCCTTGTAATCCAGCACCCTGTCCCCAAATCTCCCCCCAACCCTGCTCCCTGTTCCCCATATCTCCCCCCACCCCTAAGATGCCCCTCTCTGTCCCCCCGTGTGCTCTCTCCATCTCCTTTCAGCCTTCCTAGATTCTTCTCTCCGCCACCACTTGCCCGAGCCCGGCACTCTCCGCAGGGGATACTGGTAGTGGGGCATGGCGGCCAGGGGGCAGCGCAGCAAGCCCAGGAAGCTGCAGCCAACCCGAGAGCCGTGGATCAGCACTCACCTGTGGCTGCTCGCAGGGCAGTGGTGCCCACCCGGGGGTGAGGAAGCCTCTCTGCTGCCTGGCCAGGCCACTGCCAAGCCCTGGCTTCCAGTCGCTGCTGCTGTGGCTTCAATGAATGAGCTAGGGCGGCGCTTCGCAGGAGCCCTCTGCAGCGGCAGCCAGGAGCAGTAAGCCAGTCTCCCCGCCACCCGCCCACCTCCCTCTGTGGAAGGCTTACCACTTCTGGCTGCTGCTGCAGAGGGCTCCTGCAAAGCGCCGTCCCAGCTTGTTCATTGAGGCCACAGCAGCAGCACCTGGAAGCCAGGGCTCGGCAGTGGCCCGGCCAGGGTGCTTCCCAGGAGCCCACTGCAGCGGTGACCAGGAGCGGTAAGCCTCCCTCAGAGAGAGGCGGGAGGGCGGCAGGGAGCCTGGCTTACCCGCTCCTGGCCGCCACTGCAGAGGGCTCCCGGGAAGCGCTGCCCCAGCTCATTCATTGAAGCCACAGCAGCTGGGGATCAACAGAAGCCTCTAGCCCCTCTCTCCCGGAAACTGCTATGGTGGGGGTGGGGGCGCCAGGGAGCTTGGCGGGCCGCAGAGAAGGGCTTCGCAGACCGCATATTTGACACCCCTGATCTTGTGTACAGAATATAAAACATGCAACTTTTAGAAAGAATAACACCACCTTATAAAACCCAGGGGTCTGTTTCCTTGAAAACAAAGTAAACAAGAGCTCTGAAACTCAAAGTGGGAAGGAGATTAATTGCAATAGTACGGTTTGAATATAGGTAGTACAATATACTTACTGAAGTCTGCATTGTGAGAGTCAAATCTCCTTTTTAACAAGTCCATGCTCCATTAGGTATTCTATCAAAGGACATGTGAGGAAACCAGGAAAACTGTACAGAAAATGGGCAGTGGGTGGGCTGTTTAGAAAAGGGTACATTCAGCAGTCTGGTACCATTACATTATTGTTTCTTAAATGAAACGCTCCAGACTCTAAAGATTTGCAAATCTGCTGTGTGCAGGTATGGTTTCCAAGATGATTTCAAAGTTATCATTCTGAGTGCTTTTTTCTCCTTGAACAACCACCTTTACAGATTTCTTGGCACTCTGCTTCCGTTTTACTTGGAGACTACTCTCCAAAGATACACCTTCTTGAGGAGTGCAGTCCATAGTGCTTAACCTCTCCTGGCAGCATTTTGGATAGTTCTTAAAGCATTCAAAAGTATCATTGCACTTTTCACAAGGGAAGTAAGAACATCCTTCCACAGTCTGCACGGAGTTACAGCTGGATTCATTTCTCCCTTTAAATGATTTCAGGCTGATTTCCAGAACTGACCTGTAACTGCAGTTCTGCAGGGTCTTGAGACAAAAACAAGTCCTGATGCACAATTGCTGGAGAATTCCAAAATCTTTGGCAAGGGTGTTTCGGAAATTGGGCTTCAGAAGAAGATAGGTAACTGGGTTGTAGAGTGTTGAGGACTTTGCAAAGACAGCTGGCACAGCAAAGGCTAGGGGGGGAATCTCTTCCATGGATCCAAAGGCTGCCCACATGGCTATGATGGCATACGGGCTCCAGGCCACAAAAAATCCAGTGCATACAGCAATGCTCATCTTGCAATAAAAGGAAAGAGGAAAGAAGTGGTATTAGCTCTAACAGCAAATGTGAGAAACATATTCCAAACTAGTGTGGGCATAAGACAGTATCATAACAAAGGCATCTGCTGAAGTGTCTCTCTATGCCTTCCTCACTCTTCATCTTGTCTACTCTGTACATAGTGTGACAAAGTTCCGAGTCTGTATTGGTGGGTCCTGCGCTTCCTGGCAGATTTAGAGGCCTCAGAAACTCATCTAGGCCCAGAGTGACCTCCCTTTCTCAGTAACTAATTAAGGGAGGCAGAAAAGGGCAGAGCCCAGGCCCTCCCTCTACTCCGGACTCCAGCCCAGGGACCCTAATAGTATCAGCTAAGATGGCTGACCTTTTATCCACAAAACAATTCCCTGGGCTACTTCCCCACAGCAGTCCCTGCTTCTTCAAACTCCACTTCACCCTTACCTCAGGGCCTCCTTCCTTCTGTATGATATGTTGTCCACCACTCAGTCTCACCAACAGCATAACTTCCTTCCACAGCTCCTGACCCCCACAGCCCACCTGACTAACTGGGAGGTTTTTATCTGGTTTCAGCCAGTCCCTGATTGGCTTCAGGTGTCCCAATTAGGCTAGCTGTTTCTACACCTTTCTAGAAGGTTCTTAATTGGCCCCAGGTGTCTTGATTGGCCTGGAGTAGCCTTTGTTTGGCTATCCAGGGAACAAGGACCTGCACATCCTGAGACTAATATACCTGCCTTCCAGCACTCTCCTATATCCTTCTGGTCTGACTCCGTCACAGGACCCATAACACAGCACACATTTTACCAAAATAATCTGTCTTCCATCCAAGCCTCTCATTTAGAGGGACACCAAAGCATATTGCCTGTAACGCTAAACAGAAAGGGTGACATTGTGTAGTATAAATATTAACTTGGATCTGTGTAAGTTAGCTATAAATATTTCTTTGTGCCAGCAGCCTCTCCCCCGGACTCTTGATGTGATATTCTCAGCGGTTAATCATGCTAATAAGATCACTTTATGCAGCCTAAGGACTCAAGTACATTTCAACACCCACTTGAGGATATGGGTCCCCACTTAGGGCTATAGCCTGCCTTGTGTGTCTTCCTCCTCAGCCCTTCCAGTGCTCCTGGTCTGTACGGTACCTGGAGTTCTTAGGAAGAGGAATTCTAGCTCATTCACCACCATGGTCACATACTCATCTCATCCTCCTTTAGGCACCTAACGCCCACCAGGACATTATGGTCATGTGCACACCACCACAATATGATGGGAGGCCCTTTGTGTCTTTCCTCACCTTGTGTACCCACTCAGGGGCTGACGCAAAACTCAACTTTGATTTTAAAACCAAAGAGGTTTACTCCTCCCTTGCGCGTTCCCTGCAAATCGAAATGATCTGACCAGTACTAGCCTGTTTTCTCCTCTCTGCCTGTGAGGCTGTCACTTCCAGTTTAGCATCCAGGTTTTGAAGACCGAGAATGAACTAAAGGCTTGCAGACCTCTCCAGAGCCACAGCCAAAGTCAGGTACTCAGCACCAGCCAAGGAATAAAACTCCTTTGAAAGAGCTGCTGCACTGAAAGGCCAATTCTTCCCCAATGATTACGCCATCCTGACTTCTAATCATAAGGACCCCTACATTTCAAACAACAATTATCAATAAACACACTTAGGGCCAAATTCTGATCTCTGTTGAACCCATGCAACCACTACTACGTCAGTTCTGTTGTATGATCATAAGCGCAGCCAGATCTAGCTCCTATTCTACATCTAAAAGGCAATTTGATCATCTAGCACTCACACATTAGGCGAAGCTCCAGCAGTCTGAAACTGAGCTGTGCAAGCCATCCTCTTCTCAGACTACAGCGTATCCACTCTCATGAACTTCAGTGTTTGGGTGGATTTCTAGGTTCCATTGGGGATCTAACTTGTGACTTCCTGGCACAACAATTTATCCAGTTCTATTGTAAAAAACAGTAAGAACGCTGTTCCCATGTACCGTCACTAGGAATAACAACCTCTATAGCAGGGGTGGGCAAACTACGGCCCGCGAGCCACCTGTGGCCCGCGAGCCGTTTTCATCCGGCCCGTGAGCTCCTGCCGGGCGAGTGGGAACAGTGGTCCCTCTCGCCTGGCGGGGCGCTCTGAGAGTGCCGCGGGGAGCGGGGCCGGCTGCTGGCCGGGCGCGCCGCCCGGGACAGCGGACCCGCAGCCGGCTGGGCGCGCCACCCTGAGAATGGGGCTGGCGCACTCCAGACAGCAGACCAGCAGTCGGCCGGGCGCGTTGCCCTGCGAGCGGGCCCGGCGCGCCACCCAGGACAGCGGGCCGCAGACAGACGCCACCCAGAGCCCGGGACAGTGGGTCCGCGGTCAGCACCGCACCCCCGGCCCGGGGTGCCGGGCCGACTGCAGCAAGCCGCGGGGCCCGCTCTTCTGAGCCAGGGACAGGGCCGAGCATGGCAGACCGCAGGGCCCTGCGCTTCCAGCCCGGGGGCCGGCCGGAGCGCTGCGAGCCGCGTGGCCCGGTGCCCAGCTCGGAAGGTAAGCAGATGAGGGGGTGGTTAGGTGGGGATGGTGGTTAGGGTAGGTGGTGGGGGAGTGCTTAGGGTAGGTGGGGGGGTTGGTTGGGGGTCCCCAGGGGGGGCCTGGATGGGTAGGGGTGCTGAGGGGAGCAGTCCAGGGGCGGGAAGTGGGTGGGGGCCAGAGGGGGGTGGGTCCTCTGCACAATTTTGAACCCTACTGTGGCCCTCGGGCCAAAAAGTTTGCCCACTCCTGCTCTATAGGCTGATCCAGGTACAAAGATCTCAGTGAGAGAACAAATATAACTCTAGTGATGAGGCAGCTTAGTCACAGAGCTCAAGCTATTTAGCTCAACAAAGACAAGGTTAAACGGGGACTTGAGCATATTCTATAAGTACCTACACAGGGAACATATATTTGATAATGCCCTCTTCAGTCTAGCAGAGAAAGTTTAAGAAGAGCAAATGGCTACAAGTTGAAGATACACAAATTCAGACCAGAAATACAGCATAAATTTTTAATAGTGAAGATAATTAGCTATCAGACAGTTTCCTGAGAGTTATAAGGGATTCTCCAACACTAGCAATTAAAAAAAAAATCCTGTCTTGATTTTAAAGACATGCTCTAGTTTAAAAGGAATTATTTGGGGAAGTTCTGTGGCCTAGGATCTATAGGAGGTCAGACTTGATGACCACAACAGTTCTTTCTGGCTTTGGACTCTATGAATTGAGGATTCCCTCAGGCATGCAGTTTATTTGGACAATTGTCCCTTCCAAAATGTCTTTAAATGAGGGCAACTATGCCTGTGTATCAGCACAATCAGCTAGGCTCCTTTACTACTGCAGCAGAAGCAATAGGCATGATGGGGGGAGAATCCAGACATTCCCCCTATATACTTTCTTTACAAAAAGAATCAATTAAATGAGGGGGTGTCCTGAAGAATCATCACCAACAAACTCAAGGTGTCAGGCCAGCCCTGTGTAGCATGGTGTAACCAACAGAGCGAAAGGTCAGAGAAAGTGTGGGTGGAAAGCAGGAAAATTTACTTCATGGGCCTATTCATAAAAGGTAAGGCCAGCTCTGCTTCAGTCAGTTATTCTTTGCAAACCACAGGGGGAAATTTATTTTGGTTTCTGTCCAAAACTCCTCAGGGAAATTTCTGAGGAAGCACATTGGTGCACATACTGTACTATACAATACTGTCAAAGTCCCTGAACAATTATGTAATGGGAACAAATGGGGCAGACTCCCTTCTCTCCTAAATGGAACTCAGAAAATATCCCCTTTGGGTCTAAAAGTATTCTATTAGTTAGAGTGTTTCTAGCAGGGCTGATTCCTGGTTAAGGGCTTGATCCTGCAATTACTGCACACACTAGATTCACAGTGACCTGAAGTGCCTCCTCTTCTGGAATCAATAAACATTACCTGGAGTCAGTAGTGGAGGGAATTCAGATTTAATTTTGCTTCTGTATTGTTTCCCTTCATGCACCATGCCCATATGACTGACATTTGGAATTTGAATGACATCTAACTGGTAGTCACCAAGATCCTCAATTGGTTTTGAACTCCCTGCAGCAAATCACAGTGACTTAATGCATTACAAGTAAAATATTTGCTCAAAGTGGCCAAAATCCAGAGAGGCACTGAACAATTCCCCCTTTCACTTTAATGAGAGCTGCAGGTGCTCAGTATCTCAGGAGTTGGTGCTGTAAGCTTGTATCACATCTTGTTCATCTTCTTTGCAGAATGTGATTCATGCAATTTTATTTCTATCACATTTCCCATGATATTCTTGCCTCTCCCCACCACTTAAAATCATAATCAACCACAGCTTTCAAGCATGCTTCCATTGGCACATGTATATCTCTAGTGTCAAGAGCTGATCTTACTCCTCCTATAGTCGTGGCAAAATTTCACTGAATTCAATGAAGATGAAAGAGACTGGCACTAAGCCTGTGCACCATTTAAGTCCAACTTAGATCATGTTTTATGTGCTTAACTCAGGCTTGTGCTGGCTCTCTGTACCTGGGTGAATTTCATGGTGAGAGGATCAAATCCTCAATGAATACAATTAAAAATAAGTTTCAGAGTGGTAGCCATGTTAGTCTGCATCAGGGAGAACGAGGAGTCCTTGTGGCACCTTAGAGACTAACAAATTTATTTTGGCATAAGCTTTTGTGGGTTAAAACCCACTTCATCAGATGCATTGAGTGGAAAATGCATTATATATATATATATATATATATATATATATATATATATATATATATATATATATTACACACACACACACACACACACAGAACACAAAAAGATGGGGGTTACCATACCAACTCTAATGAAACAAATCAATTAATTAAAGTGGTCTATTATCATCAGGAGGAAAAAGAAACAGTGATAATCCAGATGGACCATTTCAAACACTTGACACAAAGGTGTGAACAACAGTAGGGGGCAAAATTAGCATGGGGAAAAAGTTTTAGTTTGTGCAATGATCCATCCACTCCCAGTCTTTATTCAAGCCTAATTTAATGGTGTCCAGTTTGCAAATTAATTCCAGTTTGTGCTGTTCAAATCAGCAGCCAGATGGCACTTCTACTCTTAAAATCATGCATATTCAAGCTATCACAAGTGATCGCCAGACTAAAATAGGACATTACCATTTATTAAGTAAAAATCTGATAACCAAGAATCTTTATTTCCATACTGATGTAAATGACACATAAGTATTGTTCTGCTGCTAAAAGAAAAACGGCAGTTTAAACATTGTGGATTGAATTTAATTTGATCTTAATTAAGATGACTCGAATAACTTTTATAACTACATTAATTTTAGTCTTTTGCATCCATTTTTATTCTGCCTCAATATGCATGAATGCATTTGCTGCATGTGTTGAGAACACATACTGCAGGCAAAGGAATCAGACAAGCAGGGTCAAGTGCAAAATAGAGGTGTACACAAGCGACCAATCACTGCCAGAATGAGTGCAAATTTTAAGCAGGTGATTAGGCTAAATATCTAGGTTTGATATCTAATGTACTTACATGGCACGCATTACTATAGTATCTGAGCACTCCACAGCCTAATAATGTACTTCTACTCTATATCCCTGGGAGGTAGAGAAGCACTTTTATATCCATTTTACGAATGGAGAGCTGAGGTACAGAAAGACTAAGTAACTTGCCAAAGATCATATCTGAAGCTAGTAGCAAAGCAGCAACTTGAAGTTGGTCTCAGTAATCACAGACTAGAACCCTAACATCCAAACCATCCTGTCTTTCCATAGTTGGTAAAATACTGAAATATTTGGCCAAAGTTGAACATGAATATGAAGAGAGGGGCCAGCTCCTTCACCTAAATATTTAGCTTTGCACTAAAAAGGGTAGGAAAATTATTTGCCTGAATCCAAATACCATAATCTGGACCAGACTGTGGCTGAAAAACTTATGAGACCAAATTGTGCTACAGCCCTTAATTCCTATGTTTTGCAAATGAATATTTGTACCTCCATTCAACTGGAATGAAGGGCTAACTGTTCCCCAGATTCCTCACACCACAGCCATCATGTAAGGCAGAGATTGGATGGAATTTGTACCATTCATGAAATAGATTGGTTCCTTTTCATTTATAAATGCTCTAACAAAATATATTAAAACATTTTCACATAGGTCAGATTATCCTCAGCTAGTGCACAATAATTTCAATGGAACTAAGCTGAACTGTAGCAAGGAGAACCTGGCTCATTTACATTTTACTGTGAACCCCAAGCCATAAATGAATGCAACCATCAATGAATGCTCATTCAAAATATGCAGGAAGTGGACAAAATTGGGCAACATTTTTTAGCAATAATCTTTTGGCAAGAAAACTGTCCCCTCATTCTCTCACTAGACTTCTCAGGATGGCTTATTTCCTCCTCTTAACTCTAGGGATTTCTCTTAAATGTTCCCACTTACCCAGGCCAGGCTGATTATTTATAGTAAGCCAAAGAGCACATCAGTGTCCTAATTGCAATGGTCAATGTACTGACCCAACATTTCCTGCTGTGCAAGCAGCTGGGCACTGAATATTTCTCCTGAGGACAGACTTATTTCCTTTGAAGTGGATGAAAATTCTGGGATTGAATTCAGGCACTGCAAGTCCCATGTGTTTCATGATTCTAAGGCCAGCAGGCACCACTGTGATCATCTAGTCTGACTTCTTGTCCAACAGGCTATAGAACACTTCCCCCAAATAATTCCTAGAGTACAGATCTTTTAGAAAAGCATCCAACCTTGATGTAAAAATTGTCAGTAATGAAGAATCCACCAGTATCCTTGGTAAACCATTCCAGGGGATAATTACTCTCATTGTTAAAAATATATACTTATTTCCCATCTTGTCTAGCGTCAACTTCCATCCATTGGATCATGTCATATCTTTCTCTGCTAGATTGAAGAGCCTATTATATATTTTTCCCCCAGACAGGTACATATGGTCTGTGATCAAGTCATACCTTAACCTGTTCCCTTAAGTTAAATAGATTGGGCTCCTTGAGTTTATCATGATAAGGCCTATTGTCTAATCCTTTAATCATTTGTGTGGCTCTTGTCTGAACCCTCTCCAATTTATCAACATCCTTCAGAACTGGACATGGTATTCTAGCAGTGATTGCACCAGTGTCAAAGATAGGGGTCAAATAAGCTCTCCTCTCCTACTCAACATTGATCTGTTCATGCATCCAAGGCTTGCATTAGCCCTTTTGGACCCAGCTTTGTTCTAGGAGCTTGTGTTCAACTAGTTACTCACCACTACCCACAATCTTTTTCAGAGTCACTGCTTCCCACGATAGAGTCCCCCCCATCATGTAAGCATAGTCTATATTTTTTTGCTTGTGCACAGCTTACAAAGTAATCCAGATTGCTTTGAATCAGTGACCTGTCCTCAATTATTCACCAATTTTTGTGTCCACTGCAATACATCAACAATTATTTCATATTTCCTTCTAAGTCATTGATAAAAAATGTTGAATAGTGTAGGGCTGAGATCAATCCCTGAAGGACCCTACCAGAAACATACTTGATTGATGATGATTCCCCATTTACAGTTACATTTTGAAACCTATCAGTTAGCCAGTTTTGAACCCATTTATTGTGTGCCATATTAATTTTATATCATTCTAGTTGTTTTAATCAAAATGTTGTGTGGTATTAAGTAAAACATTAGAAAAAATATTTATTTTCAGAAGTCTTAATATATTAAAACACTAATATCTTTATCAACCAAACCTGTGATCTCATTTTAAAAAAAAAAAAATATATATATAACGTTAGTTTGACAGGATCTACTCCCCAGAAACCCATGTTGATTTACATTAGTTACATTGTCCTCTTTTAGTTCTTTATTGGGTCCTGTATCAGCTGCTCCATTATCTTGCCTGGGATCAATGTCAGACTGACAGGTTTAAGATTACTTGAATCATCCCATCTATCTTTTTAAATTTTGTACATTAGATTTCTTCCAAGTCTTCTGAAACTTCTCCAGAGTCCCAAGAGTTATTGAAAATCAAAACTAACTGTCTTGCTCTTTTAAAACTCTTGGATGCAAATTATCTGGACCCAGTTTTAAAAACATCTAACTTTATTACCTGATGTTTAACATCCTCTCAGATATTAGAGGAATGGAAAAAGTTATCTTTTTTTCTCTAAATACAGAACAAATATTTATTGAACAATTCTGCTTTTTCTGCATTGTTACTGGTAATTATAGCATTTACATCTAGTAATGGATTAATACCATTGTTAAGATTCTTTTTGTTCTTAAAAACTCCTTATTGTGGGAGAAAGAGAAAAGGGTACATTAGAGAAACAGGGAGTAAAGCAGAGAGCACTGAAGATGGGAGTAGGCAGAAACAAAGCTCCAAACTAGATCTGAACAGAGGATGGAAGTTCCATTTTGCAAAGGATATTGGGATTTTGAAATTTGGCTTTGTTCTGAAGAAGAAGAAAGTTAGGAGGTTTAGTCTCTCCCTTCTTCCCCCCGCCCCAGTCATTCAAAATATTTCATTTCAACAAAGCTTTTCTTTCAGTTTCCACTTTTAAAATTTTTGTGTTAGGTTAGAATACATAATACAAAATTTAAAATTGCAAAACAAAGTCATTTTAAACCAAGAACACTGAATAAAAACAAAAACATTGAAATGTTTCATTCTGAAATTGTCAAAATGGGATGTTTCAACTGTTGGATTTGTCTGGTTTGCTTTCTGAGAGAAACACAAGTGAAACTGACCAGATTTCACAAAGTGTTTCAATTTTGGCAGAACTGCATAGTCCATAAGAATATAGTTCCATTGAAATTGCTCGAACCACGTCTATTCCAAATAATGCACAAAGCTAACAGAGTCCATCAACTTCCCAGTGCAAGCTTGTTCTCAGCACTGTATTCTCCAGTTTAGTTTAAATGAGTCACACTGAGCTTCCACCACACATCTCTTGAGAGACGGATCTTTGTTTTATGTAACTGGGTTTTTTTAGATTTATCCAAAAGTCAAAGTTCCTATGGAGAACTTCTGTGATTTATCTTTAGGTTTCAAACTTAACAGCCCATGGAGAGGAATGGATCAGTTCATATCTCTTGTTATGGGAGAAAGACACGACTGTGTTGGTTATACTCAGACTATGTTTTCACATATTTATTTGTAAATGAAAGCTTCTTTTCTGTTTAAATTCAGATGCACAGTTTGGTGGCAAGGAGTAAATTCCATGGGCCTGGATTAATTGGAGCCCCACTTTTAACATATGGGACAGTGAGATATGTGGCTTAAAATATCGTTTCAAAACCTTTTTCCAAATATATAAAAGTTTATCAGATTTGATCTACATTTCTTCGAATAGACACAACAGCATCTAATATGCAAGAATATTTCAAAATATGTTTTAATAGTATAAATGAATTACTTAACCTTGTATTCTCTCAGGATATTATAAGAGCATAAACATTTATCAGCTCATTTGTTTAGCCCTGTTTATGCTCAGTTATTCTCTCTTGTCAAAATACAGTCCTCTTCCATTAGTACTGATTCCTGAACACAGAGCGTAAATCTCAATATTTAGCTATTTATCACTTCTTCAATGTGATCTAATTTTCTCTCTGATCTAGATAATGTTACTAGACTGCTATGAGTAATACTGCAAGCTTAAAATGAAACCATATGTTACAAAAAACTCTGCAATGCAATGTTACTACACAGCTGTCATTACAAAACAGCTCATCTCTTTGCCTATCTGGGACAATATCCATAAAATATCATACTAGGAATGACAGGAATATATGCTGGGTTTCAAACTTTCTGAAAATAGAAAGATAAAAGTGTTCCCCAGAACTCCAAAGGCAAACAGACATGGAAGTGAAAGGGAGATATGCAACCCTAAATACAAAGGGAAAGACAGATGGACCTAGGGGTCAAAAGAAAGATGACCTGGAACACAGAAGGCCAAAATATAACTCTGTAAGGCCAGGGCTACACTAGCGGGAGGGCGGGGGAGGTGTTCAACTAAGGTACGCAACTTCAGCTACGCGAAGTCCCTTGGTTCAAATTACCACCCCCATGGCGGTGGGTCAACCACGGCAGCTCCCCTGTCGGGCGGAGCTGGAGTTCCAGAGTTGATGGGAGCGCTTTCAGAGATTAATCATGTCTAGGTGAGACGCGATAAATCAATCTCTGATACATCAAACACTACCCGCCAATCCGGTGGGTAGTGTAGCCCTATCCTAAGAGTTTCTTCCAAATAACTGGCAACTGTATATTTAGGTAGAGAATTTGCAGGCTACAAGTAGTACATTTTTCTAGTGCAAGTTTCAAAGTTTTATTGCATTCAGCATACATTTTCCCTTTTAAATCTAGGTTTTCCAAAGAAACCCTATAGTCTTCCAAAATAGTTCATAAAATATCTAGAACTTTAAAGAAAAAAAGGTCTGAAATTTTCACAAAACTCTAATAAAACTTCTGCCATACCTTTGTTACCAGAGCCTAAAGAAAAGGCTACAGAAACCTCATAGCTATCACTTGAGGGTTTTGCTGGAACAATTCATTTGCATATGGTGAATCTGTACACAGTAACATTGCATGCTTGTTTCAGAAACAAACGGGACTGATCTTCTTTCCTTTCTCGAGATCCCTCTAGCATCCCAAATCGTGCTGCCCGTGCATGCAGAATGCAGCTTAAGAACACAAAATTTCAAATACCTTGACTGTAATAGCCTGCATGTTGCTCATTCTGGTGGGACCTGAGACATGCTGTTCCACTGCTTTTCTGGATACTCTGACAGTCGTCAGAATGAGGATATAGGATGTAACAATTACCCCACAGGGGATGATAAAGCAGAAGACAAAGAGAGCTACGGTGTACAACATTGCCATCATGTTTACATTTGATGAATGCCAGTCAATGCAACAAGCTGTACCATAGGGCTCGGGTCCATATTCTCCCCAGTGAGCTACGGGTGAACAGGCAAAAATCGCTGCATAGGCCCATGCGCAGGCTATCAAGATTCGTCCATGTTCTCGCCTAAATCTGTTCCCTGGAAGACATGAAAACAATCAGTGAAGAACTTCTCACAGTAGCGTGATGATTTGAATTATGCAAACCAGAAAACAATACATAGACCCTTTTTATTGGACACTGGGTACTATGATTGTTTATCTCCCGCCCATGGTTGGGAGGAGCCCCACATAGACATTCACAAAGCTATCTCATTGTCCTCCTTGAAATCCCCTATTAAAAACTCTCCCATTGTTGTGATGCCTTAACAGGTAAGGAGCGGATGTGCTGAGATCACTGCCTATCATGCTGGCCAATATTAGCTCATTGTTTCCTTGTGCTCCCAGTCTGTTGCCCCCTGTTTCTTTGTCTTAAACTTAGATTATAAATTCTTTGGGGGCAGGGATTGTCTTAGTTTTCTGTATAGCACCTAGCGCAATGGGGTTCTGGTCCAACGAGACTGGGTCTTCTCTGCGCAATATAAATATAGAATATTCACAATATAAATAAATGGAATAATAAGGAATTTTTTTTTCTAACTAAAGGCACCATAAAATGAATTTGCAATATTCTGAACCCTAAATAACTGCAAGTTGGGTGAGCTGTAGAGACAAGATGTTTCAGGCCCCACGTTGTTCACCTTTGTCTAAGCTTCTGGTGAAAGGGAAGGTGAAGAGGCAGCTTACTCTCTAGAAATCCTCCATCAGGAAATCCAGGGAATAGAGCAGGGGCGGGCAAACTTTTTGGCCTGAGGGCCACATCGGGGTTGCAAAATTGTACAGAGAACCAGGTAGAGAAGGCAATGCCTTCCCAAACAGCCTTGCCCCACCCTCTATTTGACCCCCTCCTACTTTCTGCCCCCTGATTGCCCCCCTCAGAATCCCTGACCCATCCAACCTCCCTTGCTCCTTGACCCCGACCATCCTCTCCAGAGACCCCTGTACCTAAGCACCCCCCCCCCAGGACCCCACTCCCTATCCACCCCTTTGCTCCCTTTCCCCTGACTGCCCTGACCCATATCCAAACCCCTGACTCCTCTGGGACTCCCACATCCTATCCAACCCCCCAGCCCCTGCTCCCTATCCCCTGGCTGCCCCCTGAGACCCTCTGCCCCTTATCCAACTCCCCAACTCCAGCCCCCTTACCACAGTGCTCAGAGCAGCATATCTGGCCAGAGCCAGACACACTGCCGCACTGATCCACCAGAGCACGCTGAGGCTGCGGGGGAGGGAGGACAACAGGGGATGCGGGAGGAGCTAGCCTCCCCAGCTGGGAGCTCAGGGGCCGGACAGGTAAATACAATACACACACAGAGTACTTCAGAAAGCACTCATCTCAGACACTCAAACTCTTATTTCCTGATTTCAGTTTGAGATGAATTCTCTTATGCTTTACGAGGTGCCACTGATTGTATTTTTGCATACAATGGATATATTGTACATCAGAGAGAAGCTGATTTTGTACTAAATCAAGCTTTAAGTTCATATGTCCAATAAGTGCAGGGATTTCTGATTTTGCTATTTGTAAATCCTCCCCCATATTGTGAAATAAATAAGCAATCTTTAATATTTAACCCTCACAACTATAATTTCTTTAAACAATCCAACATCAAGCACAGACAAGAAAAGAAACAAAATACTGTTAGTTGATGTGTGTCTTGATTCAAGGGAAGGTCAGCTTTGTTCTGGAAAATTTATCTCACTAAAAATAAGTAGCTCTGTTGACACTGAATATGAAAGAGAGGGGCACCATTTGCATGGCTACACTTACTACAATCATGGACGTTTTTCTTGCAACACTACATCTTCAGGAACTTTAACCCTGTTCTTTAAGTAGTAGTAAAATATGATGCTACATTTGTCTTTCCTATATTACGTTGACTGCTATTCCTCTTATCCTAAGAAGTGAGTGAGGTGACAAAGAAAGAACTTGAGTAGATGAACGAAAACATCTGAAAAGGTCAAAAGAATATAGTATGCATCTCTAAAAAATTAAGGTACTGAAACGCTGCTCAGACCTGTATCAAGTTAAAGATAATTGTGCAAAATGAATCTTAAAAACAGTATCAACTTAACCCAACCTTGCTTGCATTTTAACAATTACCTCATGGCCCTGTGAGTCATTTTCCTCAGTATAAGTGGGTTCAGATATAATAACTAGATTTATATAGCATCAAACTCAATTATTGGGGAGAACAGATATATAAATCATTCGACGCCCATGTAACACACCTTTCCATATAAACGTTCTCCAAGATACACCGACTAGCCAATGACTGTCTTTATTCAAGAGACAAATACTGAACAATCTGAGAGAGAAGGAAGTTAATTTACCATATGCTGGGAAACAAATTTTGAAGCAGCACACTGTACTCAGTAATGTTAGTGTTGATAGACTGCAGATCCCAAAAAGTACACCACAAAATGCATAGAACAAGCAAACTTGTTTACCATACAGCCATCTGAAAACAAAACAAAAACAAGAGTCAAGATTTAGATGCCAGCATTCTTCCTGTAATTCAAAGGCAGATGGCAGAAAGTCCCTTGTAGTGGTCATTACTACAATGTTCACATTTACCATTTGAAATTAGTGAGCATCACTGTGGTGCTAATGCTTGGTTGGCAGGTAACTGAAGAAGGACATGCATACTGGAATATCCTAGTGCCATTAAGAAAATTGTTACCTGCCTTTTTGAGGGGAGGTGAGAAGAAAAAAATTCAGCCACTTTCTGCCTAGCTGTTCAGCCCTTTCTCTCTGACACTAGCTGCTAAAAATTCAGGTCTCCTTGTTCCTCTTCCTCTGCAACACTTTTAGGCACTGTCTACATGGAGAGTTGCAGCAGCTTAACTAGAGATATGAATTTAACTGATTTAGTTAAACCAATGCAGTCCCCTGTCTGGACATGTATTTTAGTATAAAAGTAGCGTATTCCAGTTAAATTTAAGTAGATTAAAAACTGGTTTAAAACAAACAAAATTAAGCTACCCGAATCAAAATAAGAATGTGCACAAGTTTATGTATAGACAAGACCCCAGTGGAGGATAAGAGAGAAATTCTGAAAGCAGCATGTAGCAGGGTGAAGGGGTTAAAATAGCCCTGGGAAGCCAGTAGGAAAAGCAGCCCTGGAGAGGGCTGCAGCTGGGGAAAAGGAGTGAAAGCAGAAAACCTAGGCTGATTGGGGAAGCAGCCACAGCTGTGGCCAGCTCAGTTAGAGCCCAGCTGGCTCTGATATGAGGGCTGTGGGCCAGGAGCTGAAGGAGTCTTACTCTAATCCTGGAGTGGGAAGGGTTAGCTGCCTAGGAGGAAGGTACCTGAACTAGAGCAGTGCTGGAAAATAGGACAGGGATGCTCCAGCATGGTAAAACCCCATGCTGCAGGCCTTGTTAAAAGCCCAAAAAGGTACTGGGACTATAGAGGTACAGCCTGGGTAAAGGCAAAGGCAGCAGGTCCTACCCCTTGCCAGAGATGAGTAGTCACTACAGACAGAAGTTTGCCCCAGTGAAAGAGGGCTAGATGATGACTGGCACTGGCCACTGAGCCAAGGTGGGTTTAGAGGGTTGGAGGTTTCCCTGGGAGGGGAAACCCAGAGTAAGAGGGTACTGCTGGGGGCAGAACCTGGAGGTAAAAGGACACCGGGGTCTGGGAGGGACAAAGGGCCAGCGGCAAGCAAGACACCAGCCAGCAGAGGGAGGCACTCCAAGTGCTGAAAAAGAGCTAATTCCCAAATGACCAGCAGGAGGCGCCACACTGATGAATTGCCATTTTGCTACACAGCACTAATTGGGAGAACAGACCTGCGGTAAGGAGATGGAATCTCATAAATACCTCTCTCTTTTGCCCTTCCCCCAAGTCATAGGGAAGAGTTAATAGAGGTGATCTTACACTGTAGTGCTTGGAAGCGGATTGCTTAGGAGATGATAGTCATGAAAGTAAACAGTCAACAACACTGACTTGAGCTAGGCAGTGTGTGGGCAGCTTTTGTGCATGCTCTCCCTCAAGGATCAGAGTTTGGCTTGAAAGACTTCTGCTTGAACCTTGCCATTTAGCCATGCTAGATTACATCTTACCTTGTTGCTTCCTAGAGCTGCTCTGTAGGAAATTCCAACAAGCAGAGGGTGGGGGTTTTTTTTGTTCTGAATCAGAACGAAAAAAAAATTGGAAACTTCCTACAAGATAAAATTCATTCCAATTTGGGATTTTTAAACAATAATATTTTAAAGTATACAATATCTTTCACAACAAAGGCATTTCAAAACAAAACATTTGCAGTGTTTCTTTCCCCTGAGGTCATGTTCTGTTTGATATTTAAAAAAATTGGAAAAAGGTTTGATAAACAAAAATTTCATCAAAAAAAAAAAAATCAACACTTTCCCCAGGACATCTCCTCCTCATCCTCCAGCCATTTTGTGTGGATTCCAACATGTTCTGAGCAACCTCCAGGATGGGGTCCAATAGAGGAACACCTGGCCTGTGAATCCCCCTGGGGCATAGATGGGAGTTAGGCACAGAGCTGATGGGCAGGTCAGGACTTGGCTATGGGCATGTTCAGCCACTAAAATGTAGGCACCTGAAGTCTTTAAGGCACCTACTTTGCTCTTAAATGTTGGACTTCAGCACCCAAAGTGGCAGCTAGATGTCTAAATCCCTTTGATCTGAATAAATTAGATGTTGTGGGCTAGATTCATATTCTCTTCTGGAAAAGAGCACCCTCTTTTTCCTCTCCACAATCCCAAAAAGCTTCCACAGGAAAACTCAGCAGCATACCAGATACTGCCTAGGGTCCAGCAAGGCAATTTATTAGATATTATGAGCCCTATGTAAAGATCACAAAAGCCAGGTATTATGGAACACTATTAGGTTAAATTTGCAAGGATGGGGGAGGTAGAGGCAAAAGAAAGAAGAGCTAAATTGGAAAGAAGATCAAATTGTGAGTTGGACATTAACCACAATTTTAAACTCCAGGATTAAATGTAATCCTCAAGAGCCTCCTACAATCTCAGATTTGTTTGCATGTTAGATTTGTAATTTTTTTTGAACAGCTATGTTCCAATAGCTTTTACAATTTCTCCCGGATTTCAGACAGCAGGTAGCATGATTGTATGGAAGAAATACCCCCATGCCTCTTTCCCATGAGGAATACAAATTGCAGTGGCCTCAGATTAGAAAACTAAATGCAGCCAGCAGCTAAGAAAGCTGCTTTTATGTAACATACTTCTCTCAATCTCTGTAATTAATCTTCCCTGTCCTTTCTACAAAACTAGCAGAATAATTCAGTCCTCTCTGCTGGCAGAGGCCTCCAGTCTGTGCAGAGGATGTTAAATATCATTTGCATATTGAACAAACCTGTGAGAAAGGCTGGATGTAACAGCTAGAGGGTACAAGGTCAGAGTCATACCAAGGTCACTGATGGCAAGATTGATCATGAAGTATTCTGCTGGTTTTAGCAAATTCTTTTTCTTGTAGGAAACATACAGAAGAATACTGTTTCCACACAAGGAGCATATTCCTACAGGGGAATATAAAATAAAAAAAAAGAAAATTCATTACTCTCATTTATTGGCTTTTCATTTTTAATACTCTTTGCGAGGAGTAATACATTGCCAACCTATTCAGTGTTTCTATGATGATTTTTTTCTCTTATTAATTCAAAGTCAATTTTTTTTGAACACTTAATACCCCTTATTTGGTACATCTTCCCAGGAATGACTTATTTAAGACTCATTTGCAATAAGGATACAAAGTGAATCATGGAGAAATGAACTTACAATGATCTCCCTATCTCCATATAAAATTCATTTGATTAAGATTTGATACAATTCTCGTAGAAGATATTTGTTGGAATGTTATAATATTTCTAACGAGAAAAGATTATTAATTTGCTCACTAGCTCTGAACGAGTAAGATAAAATCTAGTTCTTATAGTTGTGGAGAAAAGTATGGCTTAACTAGTAGCATGCTGATTTCCAAGTTAGAATGTCATGTATTCAAATCCTAATATCAAAACCCAGCATTGACCTTTCAGCCCAGGAGTAAGAGGCTTTACCTCACTTAATATACCCTTATATTTACCAATCCAGTAGGATTTTATTTACGCCAACCCGATCCTCTCGGTATTTTTTCAAATTTTCTCCACAAATTATCTTGGTTTCACTTGAAGAACTATGCTAGCTGGATTCATTCTTATTTTGGATTCACAAGGAATTGTATTAAGCAGTAAGAAACTGTTTTCTATCTTATTAAGCCTATCCCAGGTGTCTGAGGGTGGAGACTTTCTTGAAAAGGAAGAGAAGAGGGATTAAACATCCCCCAGATCTAGTCCAATTGTAATATTACAGCTGGTCAAAACATTTTGTTCAAAATTTCATACAAATGGCCTTTTTTTAAAAATGGAAAACTTTTCAAAAACTGCTTTAAACATTTTCCTTATTTTTCACCTAACCCAAAAAACTTTAAAATTTTGAAGTGTCAGATTTCCCACATGCACCCACCTGCTTCCCCCCGGCCCCCAAAAGCACAGAATGAACAATATCCTGAGTTGCTTAATGCATATTGACTTTTTCCATCTAAAAAAAAAATTCTTTTGCCACTGCAATTTTTGAAAAATTCTTTAATTTTTGAAAATTTAGAGAGTGTAAGAAGGAAACACAAAGAAGAGAAATGAAAAAGTGAAGAAAAAATGGCATCATTCATTAAGTGATAAACGGGGGGAGCCTAAAATTCAAAATATCAGTGTTTTAAAATATATTTTCCACAAATTTTGATTTGTACCTTACAGAATGGGGAACACCTTTGAAATGGTAAGCTTTTTTGAAATAGTTTTTCCATTTTTCCACCAGCTGTACCAAATATTTCATGACATAATATCTCTACAGGAGACATCATCTGAGAGTTTGAGATCACATGGGGCCATTGAAGGTCTGGGAACTTAAACATTAAAAATTACTTTCACTTATCTAAATAGATTGCAACTAGCACAGGAAAATTCCATCCACTTTAGTAATATTTGAATGTTCTCAGTAGACTGTCTACGATCATTACTTGCCTCCATTACAAACAGCTCACCTTTTCTATTTGCTTTCAAGGTCCCACAGCATCCAGCCCTGTTTGGATTACCAGCTCAAGCTCTGATATGATGTCCCAGCATGCACCATGTGGACGTCACAGCTTCTTTAGGACTCTGCTGTAGGATGGATATTGGGGAAGGCCAGCTTTGTTGTTCATTTTTTAATTATTAAATTGTGGAGGCAGAGGGGAATTTAATAGATTACAAAATTATATCTAACATAAAAGTTGCACCGTACTTCTTTTAAAGGCAACTTACCTGACACCCCCCCTGCCCAACAGACTGGCTCCTTTCTCTTACAAGGTCCTGCAGCAGCTGTGACACTACTAACATAGTGCATGCTAGAAAATCACACTGAAGCAAGCCAGTGATCTGAGCAGGGTTGGCTATCATGGGATCTGAAAGGGAAAATAAAAAAAAGTAAGTTAGTAGCCAACACACCTTGCTGAATGCCCCTTTAGCAACAGGTGGGAGAAGAGGGCACAACAGACTGCTGAAGCAGATGGAATTTTCACAATTTCCTGTGCAGTTCACTTTCCAGCAAGAGCAAGTTTGCTTTGTTAATGATGATCTGCATGCAGAACATCAGAAACAGAATGGAAGCATCACCAGAAAATTCTACTTTTCACCTGCACGGAACAAACAGCAAGACTCATGCGCAATGTTCCCTCTAATTTTTGACAGGCCATGTGCACAAAAAATTTCTTATGTGCAAATTTCTGACAGGCTGTGTGCACAGCCTGTCAAATATTTCTTCTGTGCAAACTTTTGTGCTTCTGTGCAAATTTTTGTGCACATGATGTTTCGCCATGTGTGCAGGGCTTAGGATCTGTGTGCGCACGCACAGCTTAGAGGGAACAGTGCTCACGTGTTTGTTTCTAATGGAGAAAATACTTTAATATATGTACCAGTTCCCGCAAAGGTACAAAGAGTTATCTTTCCAATTACAGTTCATGGGCCAGTCATGTGACAATACTCCTCTCGGGTCCTTTATTTTCTTTTCAGCCACAAAGCAGGACTGATGTACCATGTTGGTGCTTCCAGTCTTGGGAGGTGATGTTGTTTAGAAGGAGATGGTCTTTACAGACAACCCTCAGTTTCTGTATTTGAAACACTTGATTTGGTTCACAGAAAGCAGAGATTAGGGATCAGATTCTCCCATCTGGATCTGCATCACACAGCTCAAATGCCAGCATCCATTGCTGGGAAGACTATACGAGTGCAAAGGAAGTCCTCCAGTTGTATACAATGAATGTAGAGATGACAGTGAAGCAGGGGAAAAAGAGAAAGGGATCCTTCTACATCATACTAATCCCCAGCTGTCAGTAGTCATAAATTAAAGCAGTTACCAAGTGGACTAGCCCAGCACACAATATGAGCAATATCAGGTATTGAAACAGTGATGTTAAGGCACCTTCTCTCCTTTCTCCCTGCAATTTGTGCTGCATGCAGTTCAGCTAGAGCCAACGACCTGGTCTTCTCTCAGCTAAAATATGAATTTTGTTTCTTGCCCATAAAGAATTTATTAGACCATATTCACCAATGGTATAACTGGGGTCAAATCTAGTGAAGTCAATTATTAAGATTTTAGATGCAGGGAAATTCAGTGTTCCAGGAGTAACTTGGCTTCAGTGCTCGTGTATAAGGCTGTAAACCTATGCTACTTCCATGGGCCACTGTACCCATGAGGATTCTCACTGATTTTCCTGGGATTCCTCATGCATACAGGGGTTTGCACTACTAGATTTTGATGCTGGACTGGGATTTAAGGATTCAGTGTTAACACCATCACCAGAAATACAAAATATAGAACCTCAGCTGGTATAAGTTGAACTAACCACACAATATTTTGCAGTAAATCATTCTTAAAAATATTTCATGATTTCCAAAGTTAACACTGGTGTCATCAAACTGTTATAGTAGATTAAAATTGAATAGGTACTTTCTTTTTGATGAAAAATGTGTCACTAATTAATGTTATAGAAGTTGTAATTAGGTCAATTTATTGCATTTTATTGTTATGAAAACTTTGAAGTAATCCGTGTCAGTAATTAACTCCATTTCCAAACCCTCTACATTCTCATCAAACATTTGGAATGTGAAATAATCATGAAACAATACAGGAAAAGCTCCAAAATATACTTACCATGAAAACATACTTACCAAACATTGTATAAATCATTCCAATAATAATATCTGCCTCTTCTGTTATTTGGGACTGGAATGTTGCATTAACGAGATAGGAGCCCATCTGAAAAACAAGAAAATAGGAATTCAGCACCTGAGAATCTCTCTGTTGGCCTTCTGCAAGGCTAGCAATAAGCTGGTTGTTGGGGGGGAGTTGGTTTGATTTTTCCAGTATTTGCAACAAGTTTGAAGATGAGAGAGATGGCATGAGGTTGAAGCTGAGGAAAGTTAGTTTCTGTCACCCTTGAGTGGTGTTCCTTGGACTCATTAGAACATGACTATATAGAGATTTTTCAAAAAAATATCTTGTGACTCTGTATGCCTCAATTTCTGGATATTCAACTTGAAACACATTAAAAGGGGGCTGAATTTCACAGAGTGACTGGTCAGCACTTTCCAAAGACAGGAGGCACAAAAGGCTAAGAACCATGGAAGAAAAACTAAAGTTCAGTGGGAGCTGGATCAGGCCCTAAGTGAGTCTAAGAAAACACAGAAGTCTAACATGGGTATAATTTACACTTTTTCCCCACCTCTTCAACATCTATGGTACATCAATATATTCTCTGAATTTATTTATTACATGCTTTGACTCTTAGGTTCGCACCCACTTACCAACATGCAGGGGTTAAAGCTTTCCATCCCCCGGAGGGGGCATGGCCTTGGGCAGAAGGGGCGGGGATGGGGAATCAGCATCCCCCCCACCCCCCCATGCACGCTGCCTGGGACTGGGTAGCTGCTCCTTTTGCCAGCCCCTGTTGGCGGTCCAGGGGGAAGAGAAGAAAAAAGGGGATAGGGACGTTAAAGCACTGCCACTGCAGCGCTTTAAGCAGGGTCTTTTTGCCACGGCAGCGCTTTAATGTCGCTTTTAGTATGCCTCCGACACTGGCGGCCCTGCCAGGTCTTTACGCGCAGGCCTGCCAACGGGGCAGGGACGCTAAAGCACTGCCACTGCAGCACTTTAAAGTAAGGTGACAGCAGCCGGTACAGGCTTTTTACCACTACACCATACCGGTACGCTGTGCCAACCCATACCGCCTTACATGTTGGCAGGGGTGAAAGTAAGTTGTTCTACCCATCCTGCACATACCCACTCATGTCTGAATTTGCCCTATTGAGTAGTGTGTAAAGAAGTGTAATTGCTCTACTGTTCTCTTCTGGTCCGTAACAGGATAGCATAAAAAGGTGCATATTTAAAGCAGGACATTCCTGTTTTAATTTACATTAATTAAATTCCAATTTAATTCTGGCTGGTTGATTCTTAAATTACACCAACTTGGATTCCCTTATGTTTCAGAGAGGGTGCTTAAGTAAATCTAAGGGACTCTGACTGCAAGAGATTCTATAGGGTACCTCTGAATTTGCCCTCAAGAAATTCTTCAGCAAATGATATTCAACAAATAATAAATTAGAGAAAATAGTGAACTGTTTGCAGAGTGTAAGAAGAATTTGGAATCATGTTCCAGTGAGCCACTGGTATCTTGCTACTATGTTAGGGACTACGGAGCACTTCTGCTCCAGCCCCAACTCCGGCTAGCTAGCAGTGCATCCACTAGTGTTTTCCTAGCTCCCATTGAACATTGCCCTCAAGAACAATTATATAGCTAGCTTGGCAGAAATCTGCTTTTTTATATATAATTTCAATGGATAATATCCATTTATTTTAACAATTTTATTGATGTAAAATTTTATGATTGTAGGAAATTATTGGGAGTGGTCAGACCATCGTTTATATATAAACATTGAGATTCAAAAAAAGAGAAAACTACAAATTGAAATTACAAATTAAACTACAAATTGTCATCACGTGTCAAATATATACTAAGTAAATATTCTTAAATCAAACTCTAGCAAGTTCTCCAAAAGTAGTTTTCTTACTTTGCCTCTCTGTAAATTTCTATCATCATCAATGGAAATAGAATCCTTCCAAGTCTATTTATAGCATGTGAGGACAGAAGCCCACAAGGAGGAAGTCCTAGAAGGGCGTACTAGAGCCAGCAATCACCGAATGCTGCCAGGAAACCTGGGGTGAAGGTCACAAAGGGCCACATCTTCGAAGGTATTTAGGCTCTTAACTTCCATTGGTCTCAGTGCAGCTGGAGAAATTGCTGAGCCTTCCTTGGCCTTCAGTGCGGAGGGGAGTGGCTGAAGGCTACAGGGCCCTTGGGGCAAATGAGCTGCAGTTCATTGCATCTGACAGTGAAGCATCTCTATGTTCAATCTGTTGTGAAATGAACTGCAGGATCTGCACATCTCTACATAATGCCATATAGACTTGAAAGAAATACATTATTGAGGTCGCAAGAAAGTCATGTCCCTTCCTATTTTCATGGCCTCGGGAGGCTACTGCAATGTGGATGATGGGGCTGGTAAGGTTTAGCGGAGGCTTTTCCTCAGTAGATGAGAAATTACAGTTGCTATACAAACAGACTGACAAGACTAAAGCAACATTCCCTAAACCTGGCCGTGAGTCATTGCCATAGGTAATGGTAGATATAATTGCTACTGGCGGCCTTTACCCCTTCTCAAGTTTCTCTGATTGTGCTTCTTGATAAAAATAAAGGCCCATTGCTCTCCCTGTTCTGTAACTCTTATATGATTAAATGCCCTGATGGCAATTGCATCCCACATCCCTTAGCATAATAGCAAAAAATGATGTAATTCATGCAATTTTGCACATTTGATTTTAGTGCAGCATGGAAAATGTCAGAAAAAAACAAGGTACAAAAGTCATTTTAGCAAATGACCCAAATGGTCTAAGTAGGGTCTGTACTCACCACTATATATGCACATTTAGTAATAAGGTCACAGCCTGCTTCACTCCTGCAATGCTGTAAGTAGAGGTAATCTGCATTCAGTTGGTCTGTCTTGACTTCAGCTTTTCTTAACTGAATTTGAATTAAATCTATTAAGTTTTACTCTCACTATTCCATGGATTCTTTTTAAACAAACTGTTAGATCCTCACCTGATATAAACAAGTGTAGTTTCGCTAAAAATCAGTGGAGTTACAATAATTCAGACCATCTAAGGGTCTGGATCTTTACTTCCATTGCTAATCATGCCTCTTAATTGTCTATTTTCCTTAGCTTTATTAGCAAATACATTTACTGATAATTCTGTTTCAGAGAACATTCCTAAGTCAATACAAAGTGAAAATTGAATTTTATTCAGTTAATTTTTTATAAATCACTCAACCACCATCAGCTGCAGCAGTGACTATTCACAGCAGAAGCCTGATTCTAAGATTTACTAGTGTCCATTACTGTAGCATGTGAGTATCCTCAAAAGAAGAGAAACAAAGAGGACTAGGGTATTTACAGACCAGTCACCCTAAGGTTGGTACCTGGAAAGATACTGAACAAATTAAACAATCAATTTGTAAGCATCTAAAGGATAATAGGGTTATAAGTAATTAACCAGTATTGATTTGTCAAGAACTAATCATGCAAAACCAAACTAATCTTCTTCTTCAACAGGGTTTTTGGCCCAGTGGATAGGGAAAGGAGTAGACATATCTTGATTTTATTAAGACTCACACAGTCTCACGACATTCTCATAAGCAAACTAGAGAAATAAGGTCTAGATGGAATTACTAGAAGATGGGTGCACAATTGGTTGAATGACCATGCCCAAAATGTAGCTATCAGTGATTTACTATCAAACTGGGAGGGCACATCTTGTGGAGTACCACAGTGGTCTGTCCTGGGCCCAATACTATTCAGTATTTTAATTAAATCACTAGGATAATGGCAGGAGAGTATGCTTATAAAATTATCTGATGACACCAAGATGGGAGGAGTTGCAGTCACTTTGGAGGACAGGATTAGAATTAAAAATAACCTTAAATTAGAGAATAGGTCTGAACTCAACAAGATGAAATTCAACAAACAGAAGTGCAAAGTACTTCACTTAGGAAAGAAAAATTAAATACATGACTACACAATGGGGGATAGGTGGTAGTAGTGCTAAAAGAAATCTGGGAGTTATAATGGATCACAAACTGAATGAGAGTCAACAATGCGAAACAGTTGCAAAAAAGGTTAATAGTCTGGGATTTATTAACAGAAGTGTCATATGTAAGATATGGGAGGTTATTGTCCTGCTCTATTCAGCACCGGGGAAGCCTCTACTGGAGTACTGTGTCTAGTTCTGAGACCCAGACCTCAGGAAAGATGTGGACAAAATAGAGAGTCTAGAGGAGAGCAACAAAAAATTAAAAATTTTAGAAAGCTTGAACTATGACCTTAACCTATGGCATTAACAAGAAGAAAAAATGAAAGGAAATTAGGATTACCTGAAGACGCCCCCCTCCCCCACCCCAGTGAAGATGTAACTTATACTGACACAAAGGGCTGGTCTTCACTGGAGGGGAAATCGACTGAAGATACGCAACTTCAGCTATGTGAATAACGTAGTTGAAGTCAGCGTATCTTCAGTCGACTTACCTGCTATCCTTATGGCGGCGGCGGGCAGTGGCGCACTCCCCCATCGACTCCGGCTTGTGCCTCCCATCAAGCTGGAGTTACGGAGTCAACGGGGACACCGCAGGCGATCAATTTCTCGCGTCTTAACGAGATGCGAGAAATCGATTGCTACCCACCAATCCGGTGGGTAGTGAAGATATACCCAAGGAGATCTTCTGTGCCAACACAGCTACACTGGTCAGGGATGTGGACTTTTTTACATCCCTGACCAACATAGCTATGCCAACAAAATTTTGTAGTGCAGACCCAGGCTTCAGTGGTATTCTATATTACTCTAGTTGTGTGAGTGTAAATCAGTGTAATTTATATGCTAACTAATATCTCAAGTCTGCCCTCAAATATGCATGTACAATTCCCATTAACTTCACTGTGTGTAGCACAGGTGAAAATGAAGGCAGAATTGGTACCTCTGTACTGATAAAACTTCATAATACACCACATTATTTGTACACCATAAACCTGCTGGAAACAGACATAATTTCACTTGCTATTAAAATCCAGCTACCTATCAAGTGAAAAGTGGTAGATGTTAAATGGTATGTAGCAACAGTGCACCCCATTGTGGGTCAAAAAAATAAATGAAGAATGCAGTATCCAGTTGAAAATGCAGGCAAATGTCATGGGAGTAAAATACAATTACTAGCAATACGCAAACCAAGCAAATGGGAAGATATTTTTCTGCAAATGTTTGATTAAGAAAGTAATTTTTTGCTTTGACTGCATTAATAACTAGAGCTAGGCACATTTTTTAGTCTAAACAACATTTTTCAACAAAAAATGCAGATTTGGGACAACAAACATTTCACAAATTTATGTCAATTTCAGCAAATTATTTCAGTTGCAAAATCACAAAACCAAAAAGTGTCAGAAATGCCAAAATGAAATGTTTTGATATTTTTGGGGCAATTTCACAAGGAGACTTAGGCACCATTCACAAAGCCAAAGAGGTGATCTACTTGTCTGCTACAGCCCCAGGCCAGGACATTCATTTCACATTTGTAAGCCCTGGGTTCAATCCCTTACTTCAGAGGAGGCATCTGGAGCAGGGACTTAAACCCAAGTCTTCCTCCTCTGATGTAATGCACTAGCCACCAAGCTATTGGTTGTTCTGGGGTGAGGCTCCCTCAGTATCTCCTGTTGAAGCTTCTCCATTTTGTATTAGAACACCAGACTAGAGAGTCACACTCTCTCCCCCTCTCTGACCCAATGAACATTTATTTATACAAAGCATAGATACTTTCAATTTGAGGTTTGCCTGATTTGTTGGGGGTGGGGGGAGACTGAGTAAACCAAAAATATCAGTTATCCACACAGCTCTATTCATAACCCATTTGTGTCTGGTATCAGGGAGCATTCTGGAACTTGAGCTTCATTAGTGTGAACACTAGCAAAAAGAACATTTTTAGCTTGAATGCTCAAATATTCACTGAAATTGTACATCAAAATGTACATTTGGTTGGAAATTTTGCATTGGTTAGTTGCATATTTCAGGTGATTTTGTTTCTCACCCCAAATGGATGACTTCTGTAATTCATCGACCAACACAGAGAAAATTAGAAATGTGTTAATGTACAATTCAAATTTTGCTCTGTGCTACTGCCCAAGGGCAGATCCTATAGTTTATGAGAGCTGACGAGATCAGATGTGATGGCACAGCAATGGACCAGAATAATGACAATCCAATGATAAATTACAGTAATATCTTAATCGTTCCGTCATACAACCATTAATACAGGAGAACAGAACTTGCAGTGTCATCATGTAGTCAATCCATTGGAACATACTTTCTGGGGTTTTAAAAGTGGCTTCCACCAACCTGGACAAATACAGAGAGAATGCTGTTGGCTACAAAGGGAATTGGCAAGACTGAGGGAGTCTAACAATCAATGTGATGACACAGACTCATAATGTCGGAGCCTCTGGAGCAGTGGTTCTTAAATACAGCCATCAGGGGCTTTTCTTGCAGCCACAGCCTCCAGGGCTATGATTGGGGGGAAGGAGCAAAGCAGCAGCCCTTCCTCTTGCTCCTGGGTGCACTGCCTTGGTTTTGATTGCTGGAGCTGCCAGCAAGGGTTGGGCCCTGTCCCTCTCTGGAGGAATGGGTTGATAACTTCAACCCATTCACTTGCTCATATGTGCCAACTGAGGTTCAGGCAATTAAAATACTTGTGAAAAAGTTAGTTTTGATTTGCATATTTAAATTGAAAACTTTGCTTTGAGCAATCATGCTATGTTGGTTAGTTGCATCCAATCAGAGACAGACATAGTGCAGATTGAAAATATGTAAACAATATGCAAACCAAGAATTATTCACTGAAGACATTTACAAACAATTTCAAATAATGAATCACTTCATTATTTCACAGTCCGTCCACTAGCAGAAAAAAAAAATCTCAAATGATTTGCTCCTTTCTATTGCCAACACTTTTCCTCTGAATATTCAGATTAGTAGAAACTCTAGTGTCCTGATTAGTCTCTGTATGCTTCTTAGGGGTGGCAACAGATTATGTTTTCAGTTGTTCAACTGAACATTGTAATTAATGTCAAAAAATAATTTGACTCAGGGCCTAAAAATCTGATTTAGTTTGGGGAAATTAGATTTTTGTCACAAGGGGAAAGGGTAATAATATAAACACAGTTACATTGTCAAATAAATTATGCTAATCTTTGTTGAACAAGGATATTATAGAAGTAGTTTTAATTCCAACTAACAAGAGGTTTTCACTAATGACTGAATAATTAGCAGTATTTTCAAATCAAACAAATACACAGTTGCTTTGTTTGATCACTGAAGCATCTGTGCCTGAAGAAAAGCAACTCCCAGGAATTTCACATGCTGTATTCTCTAGCCTGTATCAGACACAAAATTTGAAGCCCCTATGTATGGAGGCAATGCCTCTCGAAAATTTAGTTTCTTTGTCATCCTCACCATCTCCAGAAAGTAATACTAGAGTTCAAGCAATGGATCTCTGTCTTTCAAAGATCTGTAGTCCACGGAGAAAGAATGTGTTTCAACTATGAAAAGACTATGTGTACAGCTAAAGCTAAAACTGACTGATCCACCTTCAGTTTCAGAAGTGGATGAGATGGAGGCAAGAGACAAGTAAATAAAAATCTAGGCTAGTGAGAACCAGCAGGTGGCTATGGCAGAGACATCTGTGACTGACTCACTGTCTCCCATATGCTCACTGAGAAATAATTTACCAAAAGATTTTTAAACTGCAAATGTGCAGTTATAATATTGATGGAATTTTAAACCTGTTAGAAAAATATCAAATGTTATATATATGTTTTTCATAATGTCAGTATCATAGCGTTTTGTTGCAAGGTATTAATGTCAGCCATCAATCACAGACCTAATAAAAGTCAATAGGTGTACTAAGCACCCTTCATTCAGGCTAAATGAGGGTACAATTAAATGCTTCCTTTGTTTGGTGACAGCTGAAACAAAAGAAGCCAAAGGCAGGGATCAGGGTGGCAAGGACCTTAAACATAACAGTCCTAAACCATGAGGCCGAAGGGATTTTCCTAGAGACTGTTTGCAAGTGCAGGGGCTGCTACCTTGATTGGCTGCAGGAGCATGCGAGTCAGAAAGAGAAAAACCAGAACACAAGGAAAAAGCCAGCAGATTGTGGGAGCAGCAGTGGTGCCTGGCCCAGGGGAGTAAGCCAAGAGACAGCTTCTTTGGGGGCAAAGTCAGGGGCGCCAGAACAAGGGGGCATGGCCCTCCCATTTTTTACTGGCCATAAGGGTGAGCAATGGAGGATGGGGGCAGGGGCAGCATGAGGGAGTGTGACCAAAGTTCGAGCACCAGTGCCCCCACACACGCACTTTTAGGGACCTTCTGCCACTCCTAGGCAGAGTACTCATTGAAAAAGCAGGCATGGATCTCTGAACAAGGAAATTTTCTCTCATTTGTTCCCACAGTGTTCAGGGAAACAGGACTTTGTGTACGTTTTTGTAAACAAATAGGATTGCACCTAAGAAATACCTGACAATCATTTTCTCCTTCAAATGGAAACAAACAATCTGTCAATGTCCCAAATATTGTCTAATTACTCATGACAAGGGGTTAAGAATTACACCACAAGAATGAAACAGAGCTCTCTCTAGGAAAATGACAGACAGATTGTAAATGCACAGGAGTGATCTGAGTGGCTCAGGTCCTGATCCAGCAAAGCAGTTAACATTATGCATGCATGTAATCCCAGCAATTTCAGTTTTTTGGTAGGATTTGGGCCTAAGGCACTAAAATTACAATGTAAATTTGTTTCATAATGGTGACCATATATAATTTAGACATTCTGAATGTATTAAACAGTCTACTGAGAAGAGTTCTTTTTAAGCATCTGAAATGTGTCTTTCTAATCAAAAGGGAGTTTTCCCAAGATTTGCAATAAAGTCTTTTATTTGAACTCACTGTCACAGGATATTAATAATTTCTAGACAGATAATATATACCATACAAAAAAACCTTACGACTTTCTATAGATTTCTTAGAATGCATCCAATAGCCCAAAGCCCCAACTATAACACAGGAACTAGCAATTTAATTACAAAAATATATGAAATACTTTACACTGCCAGCAAAATAGCCTCCTTTTTATTTATAGGAATTGCTAAGGACTAAGAATTGTTTCCATAATCTCTCCGTATTGCCAAACTAAGTATACAGGAGAGCCACGTTAGATGGATTCCCTTCCTCCAGAAATGATTTCTTTTACCTATAGAAAGCTGGGACTAGAGAGAAGTTAAAAAGTAGAGCTAGTTGAAAATTCCAAGTTTTCATCCCATTGGAAATCCAGTATTTCAAAAATTATTTTGATCCAAAATTGGGTAGAAAAGTTGAAATATCAAAAAATTGATAAACAGGAAGTTCAGAAAAATTTCAGTTTAAAAAGAAGTGTCACAATGTTTTGTTTCAACAGGTTAGATATTCTCATATCTAAAATGTTTTATTTAGGTTTGTTGAACTAGATCAACACATTTCATTTCAGCTTAGTTCAACTTTAATCTATGTTCCCTTGAGCTGTCTCAATGATTCGTGAGGTTTGTTGTCCAGGTGTCTCATACCCCCATTATCCTCTGTGGGTAAAACACCTTGGGCAGACTACATCTCCCATGATGTACTGCAGTGGTTCAACCAGATGGGAGACAAAAATCAAGCCAGGGAGCCCCTGACTTGTCAAAAGATGTTGACAAAAAGGAAGCAGTGAAACACCTTCTTCACTCAGTTTGAGCTTGTTAATGAATTTCAACCACATAAAACACAACTAAATAAGAGTTCCAGTGCAGTTTGTAGGCACCCAAATTCTCACTCCAGCACTAATGAAAACTGATCTTCTATACATTAATCACTAAACTAATTGTACTTTCTGAATGAACAGTTTGAAACACTGTGTATGAATCCACTATCCACAAAAATGATTAACAATGATTATAGAATAAGAACTATTAGGCTGTTGTGGACACCTGCAGAGAGTCTTTCCCTTTGTCCATAACCTTCAGGTTATCAAAGACTCAAGTAGACAATATATACTTGCATTTTTTCCGACTTTGGAGGATAGCAGGAGTCCATTTATCCAGGCACATATATTGAAAAATATACTGTTGGTTTCTGTTTAAAGAAAATCCTAATATGATGGTGCCTATAGGCCCAAATGCTTGACTGTATGGAAATATAAATGACTGTTTTGTGCATTGTCATGCTGCACAGAAAAGTACGTACATCCTATGCTCCACATCTCCTACTACATAATCAGCAAGTACACAGAGCCTGCAAATGTGGTCAGGGGTGCTTATGGGTGGGACTAGCTGTTGGAGTTGACCCCAGGATACAACGCACAACAGACCAAATTGCAAATGCCACTGTTTACACTTGAAGCCTTGATGTATAAAGTGCAGACAGGGGAACCACAGCTACCTACTGCATCAGGCAAGTGGTCATTGATTAGAAGCCTACATCCAAGTACTGTACTCAACACATAAGCAATGGTCACATGGGGGAAAAGCCATAGGTGTAAATGAGGGCAAGTCCACTAAAGACACCATCTGACTTGAGCAGAGCTGCACACTAGAGCAATGCGAATAACTGAATTTTTGGCTTGCTGGCCATTCCAAAAAAAAAGTTATTTTGGGTCAACACAAAATGAAATATTTTGGTAAATTGAAAAGTGGCAAAATATTAATTTCAGGTCAAAGTGTCTTGTTTCAATTGAGCTTTTTAAAACAATTTTTAATAAAATGAAAGAAATGTTTAAATGAAAAGTCTAAATGAAAGATTTGATTTTTTTCCAGAATTTATGGAGTTTTTCAAACCAAAACTATTTGGCAAAATCAATACAGGTTCTTGGTAAATCTGCAATTTTTGCCAAAAAAAAATAAGCCAAAAAACCTCACCCAGCTCTACTGCATGTACTTTTACCAACTCTGAATTTGAGGGTGTAAAGGCTTGGCTACACTTGCACATTATACCACAGTAAAGCCTCCCAGAGTATTCCACCTTACTCCCCATCCACACTGGCAAGGCACAACCTGGCTCTGACTCCCTGGCTGGAGCATTCCTGCTACTTCATCTCGGTGAAAGGATTAATGTCTGATGAACCCCTGCTGGAGTGCCGCAGCGCCAGTGTGGTCAAGGGGTTGCGTTACTGCGCTCTGATTGACTTCTGGAAATGTTCCATAATTCCCTAAAATCAAGTGTCCCCTCTTCTTTTTATTGTGAACGCAGAAGTGCTTTTTCAAAGCTCCGTTTCTGACAGCCGGCTGCTTATCCACTTATTTGAGCCGAGACCACGCAAACAGTAAACGTTTGCTGTGAATGAGTGAGAGGCAGGCCATGGGGATGAGGGGTCTGAACTGACAAGACAGTGTGCTGACACTCTCAGTACCCAAAAACCCACTCTCTGCCCCCCACATACACACAACACATTCCCTGTCACACTCTACCCCACCTCCCACATTTGAAATGCACATTGCAGCCACTTGAATGCTAGGATAGCTGCCCATAATGCACTGCTCCCAATGAGGCTGGAAGTGCTGCAAATGTGGCCACGCCAGTGCGCTTGCAGCTCTCGGTGTGGACAGACTGCGGCGCTTTCCCTAGTGCGCTCTCCGAAGACTGATTTAACCCAAAGCACTCTACAGCTGCAAACGTAGCCAAGCCCTAAAAGGCAACAACCACAGCACAGATAGTGGAATTGCATCACAGCAACCTTTTCACCTGTCTTCCCATTTTCTCCCTGCAAAAGAGCACTGATGGTAGCCTAGACATACCACATCCATACAGGGCACCTGTCATAGGTATTGAGCTACAAGCTCTTTGCACAAAGGCAGGTGAACCTGTTTAGGAACAAAGTCCAGTTTTCATGCAAATACATTTCCACAGAACCAGTGATACAAAAATACAGAAAAGTTTATACAGGTTATAGCCTTAACATTCGTACTCTAAGTGTGTCAGATAAGGTCTGCAACTCTTAAGACTGTCAGAAGTTCTCACTCAGGCATCCCCAGGCAACAGAAGTATTATTTAACCCTAAACAAATTTCACTTTAATCCAAAACACAGGTGTGTGCTCTAATGAAAAAAAAATTTACCACAACAAAAAAATGATATTAACAAGCTAAAATGAAGAAATTTAATGTAGAAGGTGATGCCAGCTTTGAAAAGCTAGATGGCATGATGAAGCTTTGAATGAGGTAATAGAACTTGGTTCGCACAAAATCAATGCTACAGTGTTCATACCCATCTTGGCTACACTTTGAAAAAGAAATATGGTTTTACTTACCCCTTGAGTTACATGGAGATGTTCCTATTCTGCAAATTAGAGGCTCTCTGGATTGATTTATCCCTCAGCAAGGAAATCAGCAACTCTGTCAGAAAGATTTTGTCAGCTGCTACAGAATCCATTGATCTTCCTAATGAAATGTGAAGGTTTAGAGCCTAAACAAATGTACAGTGCTGACAAGAGCAGGGTCTTACAGGAGTCTGCTGCCAGAAAAAGCACATTGGCATCAAATGAGAAAAAGTATTCCAGCATTTAGAAATCTAAATATAGCATATGCAAATGATGTGAGGCAAATAGGAAAGGGCCTCTCATGCTTCTTTTCTGAAGAATGACTCTAAAAATAGCATTGGGAGGTTCCATTTGTATAGTCTTCAGAGATCTCATACATATCAAGGTTGATTCTCCACTGCTTTGCATCTGGGATGTCATTAGCATCTGTGTAGAGGCAGAGAGTATGCCTTCACTACCCGCCGGATCGGCAGGTAGCGATCGATCTATTGGCAATTGATTTATCGTGTTTGGTCAAGATGTGATAAATCGATCCCCAGAGCTCGTCAAAAGGCGCAAGCTGGAGTCAACGGGGGAGCCCACTGCCAACTGCTGCCTCTCTGAGGATGGTAGGTAAGTCGGCCTAAGATGCATCAACTTCAGCTATGGTATTCACGTAGCTGAAGTTGTGTATCTTAGGTCAACCCTCCTCCCCCCTAGTGTAGACCAAGCCAGAGAAAAGTGGGTGTAAAATGCTACCAAATAAGCATGGGAGCATTTTATATCTACTTTACATAGGTGGGAATGACAACAAAAGATAGAGGCAGCATGAGGCAGACACCCTGGACTGGAAAATTTTAGCCCCAATGGCTGTAAGCAACTGAAAATAAAGCTCTTAGATTGGAAAGAGTCTGGTGGCCTTAACTACCTGCATCACCTATAACTAAATTATAAAATGTACTGTTCTCAATTCAATGCAAGCTGTGGGTGGTCAGTTTTTTACTCCTTGTCTATCCCCCTTAAAAAAAAGATCAGGTGACTTAAGTGCTTAAATACAGATTTAGGAGCATAACTTAGGTTTCTATTTTTGAAAGTCTTGGCCCAGCTCTTCCCGGCATGAGTTAAGACCCTAATCTAATCAGGATGTTTTCGGATATTTCCAGAACATTTTGGATAATGTCTCTCTAACCTGTATTTTTGTTTTGGATTCATCACTGTGGTGATCTATTTCCTACCTCTGCAGGAAAAGCAGAAATGGGTTTGACAGACCGCTGCGCAACACAGCACGAGCCACAAGCCCATGAAATACATGCAAAGACACTTCTATCGCTAGGAACTTTGTCTAAGTTACAGCACTCTCCTGGCACTGCTCAGAATCTCTGCAGTGCTGCACGCTATGGCCTCACCACTGAAACACCCCTCCCATCCCTACTCATTGCTAGGGTTGTCAACTTTCTAACTGCACAAAACCAAATACCCCACATTGCCCCTTCCCAGAGGGTCCCCCTGCTCACTCCATCCCTCACTCTCCCTCCACCCTCACTTTCACCAGGCTGGGGCAGAGGGTTGGGTACAGGAGGGAAGTGAGAGCTCTGATTAGGGGTCCGGGCTCTGGACTGAGGCCAAGGATGTGGAATTTGGGATATGGGAGAGGACTTTAGGCTGGGACAGAGGGTTGGGGTGTGGGCTCTGGGATGGGGCCAGGGATGAAGGGCTTGGGTGCAGGAAAGGGCTCTGGGATGGGGTGGGTTGTGGGGTGCAGGCTCTGGGAAGGAATTTGGGTGCAGGAGTTGGACTGCGGGCTGGAGCAGGGGGTTTGGGGCGTGAGGTCCCAGCGGCATTTACTGCAGCTCCCAGGAAGTGGCCACCAGGTCCCTGAAGTCTTTAGGCACAGGAACAGCCAGGGAGACATCACAGGCTGCCCTCGCGTCTGCAGGCACCGCCCTCACAGCTCCCACTGGCCATGGTTCCTGGCCAATGAGAGTTGTGGAGCCAGCACTCAGGGGCACTGGCCGCTCATGTGCTTAGGGGCCACAGGGACCCAGTGGCTGCTTCTAGGAGCTGCACAGAGCTAGGGCAGGCAGGGAGCCTGCCTTAGTCCTAAGCCCCCACGTGCCACCAACCAGACTTTTAGCGGCCTGCTTGGTATTGCCGACCGGAGCCATCAGGGTCCATTTTCAACCGGGCATTCCAGTCAAAAACAACATATTGAATTAACTTTGCCTTGCAAAAAAATTAAATGTTTTGGTGAGTATTTGCCATATAACTACTGTTGCAAATGCAGCCACCTCTGCCCTTGTAAAGCAATACCTCTGCAGGACCACTACCATGAGAGCATTTCTCCTTTTACAGCAGAGTTTTTCCATGTACACAAATCTATTTTCTCCAAAATGGTTTCTGTGTGCCCTGCATTTAAGGTGAATCAGCTTGTTTTCCCCCCCACTAGCACCATATTTATTTTCTCTGCTCTCTATAGGGTACTGCAATAGGCAAAAACATGTTTTCCCTTGCATCAGAATCACTGGGTAGTTTCTTGCTCCACTCTTATTTCTATTTACATTTCACTGTAGTCACTGCAGAGGAGAAAAGAGTCTTGCTGGGTTTCATTGTACAGCCAGAGTTTGCATTTATGCTAGCACCGTAAAGAGAAAAACCGAAACGTTCCAAAATGGGTCCTTTTTTCCATGCTATACGCATGTGTCTGTTGTTGTCTGGTGGTGAAGCAAGTTTTACAACCACCGTTTTTTAACTAGAGTTTACACACACTAGTGCTATAAAACAAGACATAATTGCTCTGCATGGATGAGGGCTCAGCTGGAGTACTGTGTTTTGAGCACTACAGTTTAAAAAAAGATTAGGAAAAACTGGAGAAAGTTAGGAGGAGAGCAACAAAATGATAAAAGGTTTAGAAAACCTGCCCTACATGGAAAAATTACAAAAACTAGGCATGTTTAGTCTTGAGAGAAGCAGAAATGATCCCAGTTTGATTTTAATGGCGCCTGAACTGCTAGAAAAACTTGTACAATATGGGGGGAAATGTACAGCATCTTTCCAGAGACAACAGGACTTTCTGTGGTAATACCAATGGTTACACAAACAGGGTGTTCAGGTCTATCAATTTTTACAGTCACTATAAGATCTGATCCAATGCTGCTGGAGTTGAGGGAATTCTGTCATTAACATCATTGGGAGTAGAATCGAAGCTACAGTCAGTAACTAACTCTCTCTTTCTAGCCAAGAGAAGGGGGAACATCAGGGAATGGACAAGATAACAAGAGATAAGAAAGCCTGGAACATGAAATGAGGTAAAGAGTTAGTTGTGCATACACAGAGCATGCTCTGCAGAGATTGGTTCCTATGACGTGACCAAGCCAACCCCAAAACATGTGAGACAATATATAGTATAAATGTATATAAAGGAAGAGGTTTACTGTGCAACTTTTGATGTGTTGTGCACCCTATACACACACTTTACACTTGAATCTGATCAATTCATTGTAGTTTTGCTGTATTCCAAATAAAGAAACCTGAGTGAAAAGTGGAAAAGATCTCAGGGGAACCCAACACGATACAGATAAATGTATTCCCTTTTGCCCACTTCTTACAAAGCATCTGCTTATAAGCTGCTACTAAAGATATTAGCACAAAGCATTCTTAACACTATAAATTGCCCTTTGTTAGGTGATTTGGGCTGTTAATTGTCAACATATATGCTGAATGGCTGCAACTGCCACTAGGAGAGCTAAAACAACAGTGTATGTATAAATTGCATTCTCCCATTAAAATCCATAAGAACAGGAATGCCTGTTTGCTTTCCCCTTTTTTGTTATTCCTAATTTTCTTTTTAAATGGACATACTGATACTTGGTGTTTGCTCACTTGCTGATGTGTAGATTCCTTAATGCACTAAGAATCTCTGCCCACAGGTGAGACCACCCGTTCCAACCTGGGATCTTAACCTACTTCTCAGGGCTTTGACTAGACCTTCCTTTGAGTCCATGGCAACTTGCACTCTCTTACACCTATCCATGAAGACAGCATTTCTAATTGCCATCACCTCAGTTAGCCACATAGGAGAAATAGCAACCCTGATGGCACACCCACCAAACATGGTCTTTTTTAAAGACAAAGTAACTCCGAGGCCACATCCCATATTTCTCTTTAAAGTTGCCTCCATTTTCCATATGGATCAACAGATCCATCTTCCTGTTTTTTCCCTCAAAACCACATCATCGTATCAGGGAGATAATTCTGCATATGTTAGATGTTAGAATGTTAGTGCTCTTCTACTTAAACAGGACTAAGGACTTCAGGAAGTCCCGTAAACTCTTCCTTTCACTCATGGAAAGATCCAAATGCTGCCCCATATCGACTCAAACACTATCCCAATGGGTCTGTGTTTGCATTCATCAGTTATCATAAGTGCACCCTGCTGCCCCTGTACAGAGTCCATATGCACGCCACAACGTCATTTCTACCTCGGTCACATTCCTTAAAGAGATCCCTACCTTGGGAATCTGCAGATCCGTAACTTGGGCCTCTTCCCACACTTTCTCAGAACGTTATGTGATCACTGAAAATTCAGCCTCTAGAGCACTCTTAGGGGACACAAAGAGAAGGAAGTTACTCACCTTGTGCAGTAACAATGGTTCTTCGAGATGTGTGTCCCTATGGGTGCTCCACAACCCGCCCTCCTCCCCTCTACTTTGGAGTTCTCCATAAGGGCTCTGCAGTAGAGAAGCAACTGTGGGGCTGGGGTTGCCCGTGCATGTTAAATAGCCTTGAGGCAGACCACAAGGAAGGGAGAGTGCATGTGCAGGCATCAGACACTGCTACCAAAAATCTCTGTTTAGAGGCACAGATACACCTACTGCTCACCCTAGGGCAGCGTACTTTACAAATAAATTTGCACACACCACAGCTATTTGAGGTTTCTACAAGATCTGATGATAAAACTATTAGCTTATATGATCATCCAGGAGTTTTAAATCCTCTATTTATCTAAAAAGCCAATAAGAGTAAGTCCCCCTAGCACCACTGAGAGCTCTACCTGTTTAAATACTGTTAAAATGTTAAAAACAAACAGGACATTATACTAGATTTAGATACTATTAAGGTTCTCCCAAAATTTGATGGCATCATCAGCCACCAGGTGGAGAGCCGATAGTCCACTATCAAATTAAACCAACGGGCACTCGTCAAAGACAAGTGACAGAGTTAAATTGACCTCAGCTGCACCACAGATCATTAGAACAATCCCATTTAAACAGACTGGCCATACAGTTGTCTGGTCCTGCTCAAAAGAAGTTCAGAGATGACCACAGATCAAAACCTAGTGGACAGACGGCTGGGTCCATAACAAGAGAGTGATTAACAACTATCATCACTAACCACTCATTGTGCCGAGCAGGTTCCCCTGTCATGTCCTGCAGTGACCTAAATGACCATAAAGGGTGTTTAGAAGACAGGTGAGCTGGCAAGTTGTTGAAGAGCCTGTATACAAAGGCAGGTCACTATTCTGATGGATCTTAGCCACCAGCAAGACAGAGGCTCTCACAGCAAATATGGGGCAGTGCTATGTTACTAAATATCAATAGCCATGATGTCTCAGTAACAAAAACATTAAAGGTTCTGATTTTACTATACAAAAAGCAAAGAGAAACACAACATGAGGAAATTCATGGAGAGAGGTCCTCAAGTGGATCTTCTGGTATTAAGTCATGTTGTTAAGTTACGCCCAACTACCACCATAAAAAACATTAGTGTTCATATCTTGCTGATTCAGGCCATTAGGTAGACAGCTAAGTAAGTGTAGATAAAGAGACTGGTCACTAGAACTTTAGATAGTCCATTTTCCTTACGTCCACTAGGTGGCATGACATTCATTAACAATCTATTGTTTGAAGCACTAATCTGTTTCTTTGAATATTTTAGTCCAAACATTTTAACACAGGGAAAATACATAAATAAAAACCATCCCAAACTGTTGCCCACCCACTGAAAGGAGTTTTCTTTTATTAATTTTTGTTAGAGGAAAAGCCAAGCAGACCTCCCCCACTTTCTGTGAAATGTGACATTTGACAAATATCTGATGGCCTTAGGAACCTACAGACAGTTCAACAAGATGGAGTCATAACTCGCACAATGTCTTCTTTCTTAATTGGCTGTGAGGACAGCTCACACTGATGTACAGAGAGGTTTTGCAAAAAACAAACAAACAATAGGACACATGGGCTCTGACATTTCTTTAGCTTCTCATCTAGGATGATAATTCTCTCTAACCCTTGCATAGTCCTCTTCCAGGTAAAAGACCTGCAGAAGGGAAAAGCATACTTCAACTTTGGTGCTTTCCTTCTCCCAAATAACCATGACATCAAGCCCTGGAGATCATGAGACAGTTCTGGAGTGTGGTCTGGAATACACAGTGACCTGAGATCTCCAGAGAATACTTTGTCATCCCAAAATGACAAAGTTTAGCACTCTCTCCCCCAGCCCTGGCATCATGACTATCTGGCTCAATTGCTGTGCTGCTGTTTGCTCTCCAAAGACAGGTGTACTCATGTGATCACTCTGTAAGGAACCACAGAGTGCAGAATCAACTGGATACACAATTAACTGCAGGTGTTTTTTGCCATGCTGAAAGCGAAAAAAAAAATGCCATATAGAATAGATATTCCTCAATTCTTCTGACCAGCCAGCCATACTCTCCATTAAACGCAGAGCTCCACTTGCATAATGCCACCATTCCCTCCAAGCAGATAATCTGCCTCCATTACTATGTAGTTAACACACCTAACCTGTCGACTCTCTATGTACCACGCTTCACGCCGTTTCTTGAGATTTTAGAGTCTCTGCTCTCCCCCATGTTGCATAACGGAAGGGAGTATTGGACCCCAGCTATGATAATCTGTGGTTGTAATAAATCTATGTGCAACATCCACACTACATATAAAACTCACACACAGTTTAGGAACTAGAATTAGAATCTTGGTCCTTCAGTTCCAAAAGACAGCCTCTACTACTTGAGCTACAAGATCTCTGAAATAGGTATTACAGCAAATTGTTTATCCTGTCTCTAGGATGTCCACCACACATTACATTAGGACATTGATATTTTGGTAAATTCATGGTTTTACAGCCACAACTGCTATTCCCAGCTAGCAAATAAATACAAATTTCTGGGTAGAAAAGCTGTTTTAATGGGAAGCTCAGCACAAATCATGCTTTGAGTGCGGGGTGGCAGGGGGGAGGTCTGAATCGACAGATGCCAATATTGCTTGAACACCAATCCTGTTTGGTAGGAATGCAGATAAGAAAGCCCCACCAACATGAGTAATGCAGCATACAAGAAAGCAGATGGGACAAAATCTCATGGAAACTGAGCGAGGAATGCACAGTCAGATCTGCAAACAGATGAAAAATCAAAGGGCATAAACAAATGGCAAAGTCAACAAAGCACACAGCTCTGCCAACACCTTCTGGCTTATATAGCTGAGTGGGTAATTTACCCAGAAAGGAAAGTTTAGTGAGCAAAGCCAGTGAATTTATAATAAAGAGAAACCAGGTATGAAAAATTAGGCAAGTAGAAGCATTAATGAAAATCATAAAAACTGAGCTCTGTGGTTTATTTGTGTGCAGCTGCACCTTATGGCTACTCTAAAAAAATCATATCTTAGAGATAATAACTTATTGATATTCTAAGGACTTCAGAGAGCAAGTCCTGATCTCAAATGATCTTTTTTGACAGTTTCTAATCTCCACGGGACACTGGCAAAGTGGCTTTAAGCCAGTCTGTCATCAGTGGCAACTGTGAGTACTCTAAATGCATCATTTATTGATCCTAAATAAGGACTATAAGTAGACCCTAAAGTACATGGCAGGAAGCCTGTTTGCAAACCGACAATAACTCAAATATTATTCAAATACATTTTCAGCAATACACTAATAAGAATTATTAACCTAGTTTTCTACATATTGGCCTGAAAATTTACCTTATGCTGCCCAATTTTCATTGTAATAAACCAAATATTTCACCATCAAACCAAAAAGTGGATGAAATTGCATCTATGTATGCACATCAACTAACTCATTAAATACTATGCTTCCTCATGTACACATACATAAGTGCACAATCCAGTCCTTTGTGGATGCAATTTAGGTGACTGATTTTTTAAAAAAGTCATTCCTTAATATTATTGACAACTGGTTCAGTGAAATCCTGGGTGTCCCTTGAAGTCAATGGGCAGGATTTCATCCTTTGTGTTTCTTTCTCAAGATTCCCCAAGGCCTTCATTTCTCTAGACATTCCCCGCTCCCCACCCCATTTCTTCCATACGTCTTGTTTGGTTCTGATCTTTTCAGTTCTGTTTTCAGTTCTGTAATCAGTTTACTATTCCTTGAGCCTTTCCTAATGTTCTCTCATGCTTAAGGTCCAATTCAACTCCTGGGTAAGATTTCAGAAGATAATTCTTTTAATATATACATTTGGGTTGAGACCTTGGCTGCCATGACCCATACAATCCAGGATCAATTAAAAGGCCTTCAGACCAAAATTCATCCCTGGAGAGGCTTCACACTATATCCCCACTTGAGCCCTGTTTTAAGAACTTAAGAGGGGCATAGTGCTGACTCTGAACAGGACTGAATTTCGAGGGCACAGCAATGAAGGGTTAGAACCTACACATTTATGTAAAGGGTGTGGTAGAGCATTAACACAAGACTGGAAGACAAAAACCTCCCAAATTACACTCCTAGTACTGACTTCTGGTTCATCCTTTGGCAAACCACTCAAGCCCCAATTAGATAGTGTAGTACAGAGTCTGGAGGAAAGCCACTGTGCAGTGCTCTAAATCTGTGGAGAAAAATAAGAAATACTTCATATTCAACAAAAAATAAAATGAAGCCCCAATCACACACAGCTCTTGTAACTCAGTAGCAGAAGAGTTAAGGTCATCCACAGGAAAGTTGAGCTGCTCATGGGGCCTTATTTTCCAAGGGTACTGAGGACCTACAATTTCCCAATATTGTGAGTCCCAAACTTCAAAAATCATGAGTCAACCCCACCCCACCCCCCAGTCATGTGGTTAGCCCATCTACAGTGGTGCCAACTCTCTCAAGCTTAATTAATTTGATGTTAATACCCATAACTTTGGTCCATGATGCAGGAGCTCTTGCTTGAGGACACATTTGAGATTAGGGCTCCATTGTGTTCGGCACTGTGTAAAATGTTCCCTGCCCTAAAGAGCTTGCACAATCTAGTGCAAAGTATGGTGGTGAGTTTGTGATGTGAGTGGTGAAACCAGGACCCAAACACCTCTTATATGACAATCACCAAACATCCATTAGACAGCAACAAGTTTTAATCCCTGCTGAGCGGGGCAGAATTCAGACTGGTGATCTACAGGCGAAAGCCTCAATTGCTCATTAGCAGTGCTTGGAGGTGTCAAGTTCCCCTAAGTGCCAGAATTACACCTTAGAGCAGGCCTGCACAACATGCGGCCTGGGGGCCACATGCGGCCCGCAGAGGCTCACTGTGCAACCCGCAGGGGGTGAGTTGGGGTGGGGCAAGCCAAGTGATGGGGTTGGGGGAAGTAGATGGGGGTGGGGTGAGGGTAGGGATTTTCGGCCCGTATCTGGTTTTTTTGCAGTAATATGGCCCTCACTGCTTTCTGAGTTGTGCAGGCCTGCCTTAGAGAATGAGATTTATATTTCAAGAAAACAGTTTATTAAAACAAGCTCTGACCTTTCTGAAGTTGACACAAGCAGGGTCTTGCAGCCTCTGGGCTCAGCAAAATCTCCCTCTGTTCTCTCATTCTCAGAGGCAATCCACAGAAAGTGCCACACCCTGTCTAACATTGCCAATCACAGACATTCATAAGTGATAACTCAGGCCTCAAAAATAGATATATACGGTGTTCTTGTTATTTGCCTTCTAGACTTCAAACCTTTGGGGTACACTCAAGTCACGTTTTCAGACTTCGCTCCATGTCATGGTGGCTAGCAACTTTTTTTTTTTTTTAAGTGAAAGTTGGGACTCATGTAATCACCTGACTCCAGCAGCTGAGTCTTTCCTGGAGATCAAATATTATGATTTTTTAAGTAAGTCACAAGAGTTGACACCACTGCTGTCCTTGATTAACACAAACACTGAAAATGCAACAGCAAAACATCCACATTCATTTCTAAATGCAATGTAAAACCATTTCAGCTATTACTCCTGAGATCTTGAACTAAGTTTTATACATATACCTATTTCCCTCCTTTCAACTCTCCCCACCCCCTGCAGGGTTTGAAACCACAAGCTTCAAACAAACACTAAAGATAATTTCTATGACTCTTGCTGCAAGTCTAAGTGGAGGAGAAAAAGCAAGCTATTATGCTCTATGTGGAACAGACAATGGAGATAGACAACACACATCAATGGATTATAAACAGAGGGTGAGAGACAGCATTAGAATGAGGAGCATCAGGATTCTTGGCTTCTGTTCTTGACTCTGGAAGATGATTGCCGTCTTTCTAGTGATTACAGACGGCAGAGTCAAATGTAACAGTGCCCCTTGTGTACATGGGATTTCTTGATATAAAAGCATAAGCCTCTCTGCTGGAGCTAACTAATCAGATTTCCTAGCACAGAAGTAGCAGAATCATAAATCCCTCTCTATGCTCTAGCTACATGGCATTAGGACACAGGTTAAAGTGGCATATGATTCAGCCTGCTCCTTCCAAATGGCTGTGTGATGAAGTGGTTGAGACTTGGAACTGTCTAACTTAGATTAGACAGCGGGGCTCTTCCCAGCTCAGTTGGAAGTGACCTGAGAGTTTGTATGAGTTTTTCTATTTGTAATGATAGTTACTCTGCACGGTACCTGAATGACTCATAATAAGGATTATAAAAGGCACAGAAATATTAACCACAGTCAGTGGAAAAGCTGAGACTAGCCCTCAGTCTCTGGGCTGGCAGTTTAAACTATAAAGTCCTACCCTTCCAACTCCAAGGAAAACAAACAAGGGTCCATACTGAAATAGTCCTTTGCCCTCCTAAAGCTCAGTAACCCTTCCCCCTTTCTAGGTAAAATAGCCTTGCCCTGCTGACACAGTACCTTAACCTCCCAAGACTCAACAAATCTAGTTCTTCCCTAGGGCCAGCCTTGGGTCTCCTCTCTTGTCATTGCGGGGGAGAGGCGGAGGAGAGGGAGATGAGCTTTCTCCTGTCCTCCCCAAAAGTTGCGGCCTGGGGCCCCTAAATAAGGAGCAGCACCAACACTGGGCCTCCAGTCCACCGTAGAGTCATATTGCCTCAGGCATTTTCCTCCTTGTTTCACTTCTTATAGGGCCCTCCTATAGCCCACCTCACAATTTTTTTCATGTCCTCCTTTGGACAGTGCTTATCCAGATCTAATTGTGAAGAGCCCCACACCAGATCTGCCCTCTTGAGTGCAGCAGCAGGTCTCCCAGATCTCATTCCATACTGAGAAGAGGCTGCCTCTTATAACCTAGCCCCTCTTCCATTATGCACTGCTTATAATTCCCAAGCCTAGAGGAAAATACTGCTTACAGAATTCCCTTATTTTATCCTGAATACAAACCAGGCCATGCTTTCCCTGTATAATGTATATAATAAAGGGCCACTTTGTGCCTTATTACAGCATATAATTGCCAGTAGTAATATGCTTCGACAGGCAACTACTCTGAACCCTTTGTTACAGTGCTGGAAATTGTATGCCTTGATGCACTGCAAATAACAGTAATTGTAGAAGGCATAGGGAACTATACTATATGTAAAACCAGGTTGAATTTACTACCAGCATCTCCTTGGGTATCATAACTTCTACAGTGTATTGGAGTACAAGCCACCTTGCAGTCAAACTAGCTGGAAGTGGCACAACAGTATTGTCATAGTTGTGCTGTCTCTGGGCACACTGTACTGTGGACATATGGACATAGCTTTACTCATGCACTGCTTAGACACTCTGTTTCTGAGCCATTTCTCATAGAGATTACACCCTCCCATAGGAAAGTAAGTGTGGCCATGGATATCATAGGCTTGGGGAGGCTATGCCTACCCAAACAGCCTGGTGTGCCTCTGCCCCCAGACTCCTCTCCTGCAGTCCCAGCATTCTGCCCTGGCCCAGACTAGCCAGCCTGCCACAGGGACTGGGGGTGGCTGTCACTGGAACCATGCTGCCTGCCCAGCATAGGTGCTGGAACTAGAAATGCAGAGTGTGCTACAGCACTGCCTGGCTTGAAGTGGTTTCCATCATATACACAGTTTACAGTTTGGTTCAATGGCTCTCAGCACCCCCACTATTAACATTGTTCCAGCACTCCTGCCACCGAGACCCAGCTGCCTGGCACTCTGGGCTCAATGGGAGAAGTGGAGATGGAGGGGTGGGGCCTTGGGCACAAGGGGAGTGGCCAGGAGCTAGCCTCCCCCCATGTCTGGGTCACTGGCCACCCATGCATGTGCCTATGATGTCACAGGTAATTCTGCTTGGTTGGTTGTGGATGAATTATACTAACTAACTGCAGCTGGGGGCCTGCTGTGCTCAGAACCGGAAGGAATTTTTCCAGGGTGAGGCAAGCACTGTGTAGAAATGTACACTACCCTAGGACAGAGAAGAAAGGAGTTGGAGACAGAACGCACCTATTCTCTGCCCATGTCCGTCTCCTTTTGGTAGATGATATTGAGGAGATCACTTCAGTGCAGGGGCAACAGTGATGTCTCTGCAAGCCTATTAGTACACGTGAAGTATTCCATGAAGGCCAGATCTTCCAAAACTAGAAGTGCTGCATAATACTGTTATTTAGAGAATACTTGGGCTTGTTATCAGAGTGACTAAGTATCAAATTAGGTTGTAAAGGTAGACAAATAATTTCACTTCCACAGTGTTTGTGCCCTTTTGACTCTTTTCCTCAAGAACAGTTATCTGAGCAAAGTTTTGTTTGTGCGACTGTTCACAAAAGAGCAAGTTTTGGGCTTGCAGCGGAGATTTACGTAATCACTAAATTCAACTTGTTTCATAGCTAAGTTACATTTAGGTCACAACAGAAGCAGTTTATAAAGGTTTGGTCATTCAGTGAGGGAACAAACAACTTCCTCAATCAATCCACAAATCAAATCTCAACACTTGTTATGAAATAATCCAAGGAAGACTCCAAGCAAACAATTTCTTAGTTTGTCAGAATCTGAACTGTGTTTGTGAAGAGGTACAAATAACTGCAAAGAGAACAAATCAGTACAAACCCCAAACATTCAAAAATCATGACACTGATCCCTCCTTACAAAACCAAAACACACAACATTGACTTAAAAGTCATGAGATTCTAAAATAATCAATTCTGGGTACTTTCTTTGTCTTATTTTTTTTGAGACATGTTTTCAAGCCTTCCACCAAAATCACAAGAGCTAAAAATGTTTTTTTTTTTAAATGGGAACTGAGAGTCTCATAATAATTTGAATCCAAGAGCTAGAGCATGAAGTAAAATGCCTGCTCTCCCGAGTCTCACAATAGTTGGTAATGCTGAGCATGTTCACAAGCAATCCACAAATAATAAATATTGAACTGGGTTTTTTCTAATTACCTATCGCAGTTTTTTTAAGCTAGCTCTATCATCTGCTTTAGTTTCCCCATTTGTAAAATGAGATAATTGTTAGTCTCAGGGCAGTCCTGAGAATTAAACTGCCTGAAAGATGAAAAGTGCTCTGATATTACTATTGTAAAATGTGTCAGGAAGGGTATGGGCATGAAATTTACTCAATGTTTAGTCAGTAAAAACTGGTGGCAATGTCTGAATGGGAAAACCATGGAAATACAGCCCACAAGGTTCAGTGTTGCATCTGTTACTGTACATAGATCTTTTGCAACACTACCTATGTATTCATAGAGTGTATAGGTATTCATTTTTCAAATTAGGAGTTTATAGACTAACTGCCTGACCCTACAAACACTTAACTTTACTGCTGCAAGTAGTTAACATCTGCAAGTTTATAAAACTGAGCCTGAGGCTGAGGATAATAAAATAAATAAATACAAAAGATTGGAGAATGTGTAGGAATAACAAAAGACACAAATAAACAGACATCTCTCCTCACAAATGTAGATCAGAAATGCTGAACGAAGTAATACATAGAATTAATTTCTTTAACACCTTCTATGTCTCTTGATCTTCCTGGTCTCTCATGCCAGGTGTCTGTCCTGAAATGGGCCTGGGCAATTTGGGGGAGAGAGAGAATTGAAACCTCTCTATTAGGACAAACCAGCCCAGACGTGATTACAGCGAAGAGGTGCTGTCCTGTGCTTCTGGGGTGTAAACGCTCACCATTAAGGGGAGCTCTCTCAACACCTCACACGCTGCAAACGAGGAGCAAGCCTAAGGTTGGTCAAGCAAGAGCCCCCGGCCGGCACTCAATCCCGTGGTCCTTGGAGAAGTTGCAGGAGAGACCAGGCACAAGGACCCCGCTCGAGCCAATAGCCTTTGCGTGCCCTGCCGCCTGCGCGTTGCCTTTGATCTCCGGCTCCCCGTAACCCACCACAGCCTCTCCCCGGCCCGCGAGGAGGGTCGCACCCATCGCACTCCGCCCGGCTGCGAGGAACCGGACCCGCTTCGCCCGGCCACGCTCCCGGGTCCCCACCAGGGTCCCCGGCGCCGCTCTTAGCCGCCCCCAACCTCAGAGCCCGGCCCAGGCGGAACTCCCGGCCCCGTTTTCCCGCCTTTGCTCGTGGCTGCGGTCGCGTGTCCCGCCGGGCGCGCTCCAGCGCCGGGGACCTACCTCGGCCGGAGCCCGGGGGGCGAAGTGGGCTAGAGGAGCCGCATCCCCGTCTGCGGGCGGGCGGGCGCGGCTGGCGAAGGGGCCCGTCCCAGCCCCCGGGGCCGCCGGGCAGGGACCCCGCCGCGCACAGCGCCGCTGAAGGACTTTCCGCGCCTTCTTCTCCCGCCTCGGCTTCCCCGGCTGCGGCAGGCGCGGGGGGAAGGGCCATGGCCACCCCGGTCCGTGCGCTCCGGCTAGGGGACCCCTCTTATAGCGGAGCGACGTGCGCGGGCTGGGCGGATCGGGGGGGGGAATTTTCCGCCCCCAGCCCCTGACACGCAGGAGCCCCCCAGGGCTCGCAAGGCGGCAGCGGGCGGTGCCTGCGCCCTGCCCGGCTTCGCTTTGCAGGAGGCGAACGCTGCGTTCACCTGGACGCGGACGGATCCCGCAGCTGCTTGTCGGGCTCCAGCCTGCGCCGTGCGACCGCCACAAGAGCGGCTTCTACTGCGCCGCCCCGAAGCGATCCAGAGCCTGGGTCCAGGAGCCTGAGTAGCGCTAAGTAGCCAGATCTGGCACCTGCTTCCTGGCCATGGGAGACTCCCAGACCGTCCCGTTTAAGTAGGAAAGGAAGGTAGCCGCTCTCCTTGCGCTGAAACACGGCTGGACCTTTCTACACCCTGCTGCCACCATAGCACTAGAAACACCCAAAACCCGGATCCTGCCAAATATGAACCCTAATCCCACAGAGTGTATTGGGCGGGGGGAGTGGGACGAAGGCAGCTGCTCCTACTACCAAAAAAAAGCCTCAACCAGCCAACCCCCCCTCCCCCCCACCCAATAATACCTCTACTTGGAAACTGGCACAAGAGTTTCACGATTCCGCAAACATCAACTCCGCCTCTGGCTCCTAGTGGATCCAGCTCGAGTGGTTTGTTTGTGTTTTGTTTTGATGTAAACCCAAAGATCCTACCAACTAAAGAGAGAAGAAGGGTAGCTGCTCCCATTTCCGATCTCAATGAATTTCTGCTCAATAGCACTCCAAAGACACCTGGAGCCGGGCATTTTTGGTCTGAAGGCTTCATATGGTATCAAAATAGGTAACACCTCTTGCTGCTCCTATGTGAGCACAAAAGTTCAGACTCCAGGTCAGGGCAAAAACGGACACATTTCTGTCACCTAGGTCTTGCTGGATCCAGCTGTTTACTTACTGCCATAAACCTCTACACTGTACAGTATGAACAGAAGTCAAATGTAGCTGCACTTACTTATAAACGTCTGATCCCCAATAAATCCTGGCACGAGGGATTAATTTAATGGAAGATGTGTTCTTAACTACTCTGGATTGCTGGGGAGGGGTGGGGAATAAATCGCCAGTGAACAGCTCATTAGCTAAAACCATATCGAATGTCGTCCTGGTCGGCTATATTCCTTTCACTGCCACATCTCAAGTTTATGGTCTGAAATACTGTAGTATCTAAAAAGATCAAGATGCCGTGCCTGGATTACTGTGGCTTCGTAGAAACTCAGTGCATCGGGTACAGATGTATTGGATGGAAAGGGATAACGACACCTGCTGTCTAGCCGATGCGTTTCGCCATGTTACTGAGATGGAATGCACCAGGATCCAGCTTTTCCACTGCCGGAGGAACAGCTAGAAAGCAAGAGTATTTACGTTGCACAATTTGGACTTGCGGCCAAAAATCAAGCTGAATCCGGATGTTGGAACTGGGTTTTGTAGCGCTTATGCTGTAGCAGGTGTGTGAGGCTGGTGGAATTTTGGAGGTGCAGTGGGAGCAGCGACACCTGGTTCTCTACTCATGTTGGAGAAGGAGGACCAAATTGTTGGACGAATCCAGTAGGATCCATGCGCCAGCCAGATCGGCGGCTTTGCAGCATACTTCAGGGCCGGCTTTTAGGACATGTTCTCAGTTTATGCACTAGTTTCTGCCGGCAAGATTTGACTGGGCCTGGGTGCCAGATCCAAGTCTTTACCAACGCTCAAGCTCGGGGAAGCTTCAGGGTCTGAAATTGTTGAGTGCAGTAGCATCTGCTAGACTTGGGCTCTGTTTGATTAAACGGCGGGACTGGGGACCAAAATTAAACAGGATCCAGGCCAGGTAGCCCCAACATTACCCCTTTTCACAGTTTTTGCAGGCAGTGGTGCCCAGGCTGCTGAGCGGCCTCATTCCCCGGAGCTTCCCTTCTCCGGGGTGGGGTGGGAAGGCTGCCAAAGACACTGGTTGCGCTTCTTTAAGCCCATTGCAACAACAAAAACGGCGTCTTTGCAGGGGATTCCTTCCCCCCGCCCCCGAAACTTTATTGCTGGTTCCAGTCCTACCAGGTGCTGTGCCCTGCATGTGAGGCTTTCACTCAGGTGCAAGTGATGGGTAACTTCTTGTTTCCTCCAGCCTTTAGGGGTCCCATCCCCACACAGAGCAGCAATTCTGGCAGGTATCTACAGCTTCAGGGGCCAGTGTGTTGTTCCAGTGCAGAATGAGGCAGGGGATTATGTAAATATAAGAACTCCACCTACCTGTACACATTTCATAGCAAAGCTGTGAGGTATATTTTTGTTTCATTTTCACTAAATTATTCACTTGTCATAAAGCATCAGGAGAAATTTGTTGGCCTCCAAGAGCTTACAGAAGAGAATCAATTCTGAAAGGATGCCAAAAGGTAGCGTGGGAAAAAAGAGCCATCCACATACAATACCCTAAAATGAAGTCAGTTAACAGTAAAGTTGCTTTTATTCATTTGTTCTTAGTCCCTAGGAAAAACAAATATAAAAAGAACCACACATTAAAGAGAGTTCAATAAGTCATTGCTTGCTCTTTATCATTTGTTATGGTGAAAGGGAGAAAAGTGAACAGAAAAAAATTATAAACAAGCTGTATTTCAGCATGAAGTCAGTCATTTTCAAAAAGACAAATGGGAAGAAATAGAAGCAACAAAAAATTCTTATGAATACACTTATTAATTTTCCTTCCATCATAAATGAACATTAGAGTTTATATCATCATTTGAAGTGGTTTCAGGCACTAAAACTAAATTAAACACTTTGTCTTACACATACACAAAGTAAAAACAAATCAATGGCAAACAGCCTACATATTCTTAATGAAATTCAAATACATTGTATATATTTCAGTATTGCCAATAGCTACCACCATTTAAACACAAGATTCTCACACAAACAAGAAAATAAAAGCCACAATCTTGAAAACAATTAAGACCATGCTTAGCTTTTCATTTGTGAGACAATGGGACTGCTCATGTTCATCAAGTTACGTGTGTGAATGTAATGAGTCTACAAATCCCATATTGAACATGGTGGGGGGAAGTCACTCCTGTTTGCATGCGAGCAGCTTGATCAAAGTCCCATGCAGCTGTGCCAATCAGAGGTAGACACCCACAGCAGCAACTAATAGAGGGAGAAAGGCTGCTATAAAGGGGAGCGTGCCAAGAAAGAAAGGGAAGCAGAAAGTCCTGGGATAGCAAGGTGGTGATAGTCTGCACCAGACTGCCTCCAAGAAAAGACAGCCATACAAAAAGTGAAGGACTGATAGACTTAATTGAAGGCAGGTTAATGGAAGATAGGTCAGGAGAAGTTGAGTGCCACCACCTCTCCCTCCCCGAGGCAGTGACAATAAAGGGTTGCAGGATCAGAGACATAATTGGCAAGTCAAACACTGACCATGAACAACTACTCCTTATTAAGCAACCAGCCATATGCCTCCAGTAAGGCTGCTCAGTTCTTAAAGAGCCACTAACAGTATGAATGACAACTGGTTGTGTGATTATTCTGGTTAGTTTTTGCCTTCAAAGATGTCTAATTATATTGATAGCATATTGAGGATGACAGTTGTGACTGCTGAATCTATTTCTGTTGTTAGCTTGATGTTTATTCCCCCAGTAAAAAAAAAACAATTTGATGAAATAGTTCTCTAATTATGTGTTCTTTAAACAATCATATAAACTAGCTAAACAATATAGCCAAATGTTTATTTTCAAAACATAACTATATATCAGTTGTCAGGCTTGTTCCTGTTCTCATTTAATTCAGTGATGACAAAAAAACACCAAACCTCAATGAGGTTAAATGTCCAAATGTTAATTTAGAGTGCTTAGCGCGCACACCTGCTTTAACAAGGCCTTTGCTTGTCCATAGATCCAACACCTACTTGATGGCAGCCTTTAAATTCAAGATGACTCATGATGTGTATATGCAGGCTCACATATGAATAGTTTTACATCCTGGTAAAGAAAGAACTTGAGAAAGGAGCAGCATAATGGAGGTATTGGCATTAGCCATAAAGTATGGCATAAACCAGTGGTTCTCAACTGTGGTCCACCGCTTGTTCAGGGAAAGCCCCTATAAAGTGTGTAAATACTACTGTTCACATTTTACAGCTGAAGAAAGGAGGACAGGAAGGTAAAATAACTTGACTAATCCTACAAAAAGTATGCACATCAAAGCCAGGGTTAGAGTGCAGGATGTAGTGTTCTCAATCCTGTATCTAGTCCACTGGAGCTCTCTGCCCCTCAGCTAATTAGACATGAGAATGTAACCTCTAGTCAAGCTGATCCTCTGGCTGCTTAGCTGAGGAAGTTGACTCAGCTACAGGTAGCTGGTGTGCAGGGAGTAGAGAGGAAGGATGGTGGGATGGTCTCAGGGTACCCAGGGCTGAGAGTCACCTGGTTACCAGGGCAGTGTCTTGCTTGTGCTTAACTGGGTGTCTGCTCCCTGACACCAGTAGCCCATTAGCCACTCAAACACTTGCCTCTGCCATGCCTTATTTTGTCTTGCAGGCTGTGACTAGGGACCTAGTGGGGAACCAGCTGTGGTCACTCAAGGAGGATGAACTGCAAAAAATGGGGCAGCCAATGCCCCCCAAAAGCTGGTGAATATTCCAGTACTTGTATGCCTGCTTGGTGAATCTAATCACTTCTTTATTGCCTTACTGGTTACTCAGAAGTCCAAACAACACAGTTCCCTTAAACTGATCCAGCCTCAGGCCTCCATCCAGATATACACATCAAATATGATGAAAATTTCTGTAAATCTTAGTTCATCATATAAAAGAGAAGATTCTACCAATCCCAAAGGATCGGACACATTATGTCCCAGGTTAATGAATGTTTCAGATCTTACCCAACTACACACTACAGCCATTTCTTGTTAACTAAACTAAATTTTTTTTAAAAAAAACAAGAGTGTGGTTAAAACAGAGGTCAGTAACCTTTCAGCAGTGGTGTGCTGAGTCTTCATTTATTCACTCTAATTTAAGGGTTCGCATGCCAGTAATACATTTTAACATTCTTAGAAGGTCTCTTTCTAGAAGTCCATAATATAGAACTAAACTATTGTTGTATGTAAAGTAAATAAGGTTTTTTAAATGTTTAAGAAGCTTCATTCAAAATTAAATTAAAATGCAGAGCCCACTGGACTGGTGGCCAGGACCTGGGCAGTGCGACTGCCACTGAAAATGAGCTTGTATGCTGCCTTCGGCACACGTGCCATAGGTTGCCTACCCATGGGTTAAAAGATCAATATACATACAGACATGAGCTCAATTCATTGAGGTGCAGATTCATAGCAGAGATAGTGAGCTTCACAGTTGCAAAGAGTTCCTTTAGAATTCAGTTCATAGGCATAGTCCAATGTTCAGATCTCATATTCAGGGCATACCAGAATAACTGGGACCTCAGTCTTGTGACTCAAACTCTCCCTGATGAAGTTTATGCAGACCTGAGATGACAGAATCAGAACCCAAGGATCTTTTATACAATTTCAATCCCTGTGTTGAGGTTTATTTATAGTGACAACATGGATAAGTCTAGTACCTTTACTCACGATCACTTGAATCTTGGATATTGGAAACAAAAGCTTGTATATAAAACAGATTAAAAACATGCTTTACAGAGGCTGAACGTAACAGGTTAACATCTTGCCTAAAGTTTAAAGTCCTTTGCAGTGTTTTCAACCAAGGTTGGCTGGGATTTCATCTTCATGAATGTAAATACATCGTTTCTTTAGTTCCTAACTGCAGGATGATGGGGTGTCGTCTTTGACTCCTACCAGTGCTTAATTTGTGCCAGGGCTTAGCCCTGCCACCTCTAGACTTTGCAGTTCATAACCCCAGCACCCTGGGCTCACTGCTTCAGTTATGAATGTAAAAAGATTTCTTGAGCCCTGGCACCTCTTTCAGCACAAGTTAAGCACTGACTCCTATATATACCTCCTAAAGTTCATTGTCTGCCTTCAGGTAGGATAACCACACATGGCTTGGGTTTTTTGACTGCCACTTCCTTGTTGACTTTACATTTCTTTGTAAACATCTGACTTTGTGTAAATGGACATCCATTGTTACTTTACAATGCTTAATTTATGTGCTGATAGAAATTAACTTTCTGGAGGAAAACCTCTTTTCACCTCTGCTAGTGATTAATCTCTTGATACAGCCTTAAGCATATTTTGTGGGGGGAGGGGTGTTTGTATTATAGCTTCTTACATAATATCTGTGCATACATTTCATTAATATTGTTATGAAATGTCCAGTGTGACCCCAGCTTTCATTTAAGATCTCATATGACATTCTTTGCTGAACCGGAATGCATACACCAGAATCAAGATATTCTTGTAACCTCCTTACAAGCATTATAGGGTTCTTGGACACAGATGGTCCAATGGTTAAAGTGCTACTTTGGGACCTGGCTTCAGCCCCTTGCTGTGTGACTTCAGGCAATTCACTTGGTGTCTCGGTTAGTTTCCCATATCTGTAAAATGGGAATAATAGCACTTCCCTACATCTCAATGATATTGAGGACAAATATGTTAAAGATTTGTGAGGTGCTCAGACCCTACTGCAAAGGGAGCCACAACTACCCTAGATGGATAGTTTGCCTCAACTGTAATGTAGTTGATGGCAAACTGACCAATACTGAGCCCCACAACTCCTAAGAACAGAGGGAGCTGTGCTCATGGTTCTCAGACTCCAGAACCAGGGATTTGTAAATAATCTTTGGGATACTGACTGTTCAATCAGTAAATTTTTAGAGCACCAAGTATCTAATTACTCTGGTATTTAGTGCTTTCATTTAAATACACTTAGATGTACTGATAGTCCATTTGTTTGTGACTCAAACTTTTGTGTTCAGATCTCCCTGCTAAAGTAGCCATGGTCCATAGACTCTGGAGTAATTTACTATCCATGCCAATATTCTAGATATTGCCATTACTATTATTATTCATGCCAATATTCTTTAAAATTTCCTGAATGATTGTCAGTTTCTGAATTCTAAAGTGTTGTCTACTTAAAGATGGCTTAGTAGAAGGAATAAAAAATTAAGCTTTTTGTATCTGTTCACCTCCTATTCAGCCAGTTATCTGAACAAGTAATAGAATGGGAAGAGGCATTGGTGTTTAAGTCTACCTGAGCAGGGGAAAGAAACATGGTGTGAGAGTCAAGCTCAAGAATTAGGCTAGGAGGAGAACTCTTCTAGAGTGAAGAGCTCGGGCTGGAATATGGAAAGAGCCTAACAATGTATATGGAAGTGCAGAAATCATTGACTGCTCCACATGATGGCTTCCTGGAAACCTCTGTTAAGCAATGTCTTAATATCTGTGTAATTCTATTTAAAATATGGAAAACTATTTCCTAGTTGATATAATATAGATATGTTAGAAATAACATCAATAATCTCCTAAGTAGGTAGAGGAACCCACTTTCTTACCACATAATTTGTTATAGGTTTGTGAAAATTACTGAATTAACACTCTGATCAGACTAAAAGGAGAGATCAGTTAAATGCCACTAGTATTAATGTAGCAATGGCTTCTGTTGTTTCTAGCCACATGCCACAGCAGTGGGATACGTGGCAAGGTCTGCTCAGAAGGTAAACTATGTGGACAGAGGGGATTAGCTGGGACTGGTGGCAAACACAGGGGCTAGGAGATTATTTGGTAAGCTATGTGTGAGCAAGAAAAAGCTTGCAGAAAGTGAAAGGCAGTGCTGAATATGACCCTGGAAGGAAGCCACGAGACAGAGCTTCTTAGGCACAGAACTGATTGGAAAGACAGGTTTGGTAATTTGAGCAAGGAAACTGTTTCTACTGTATTCAGGGAAGCAAGACTTTGTATACATTCTTTGTAAAAATACACCTGACTCATCATTCCTTTCTCCTAGCAAAAGGAAATCCCGCAAGGCCTGAAATACTAGCCAACTACTTGGCCCCAAAAGGAGCACCAATACTGACCTTTAGAATTCAGAGTTTTCCCTCTATCCTTGCTTTTCAGAGATTTGTTACACAAAATTCAGCCTGACTGTCCATGTTCTGCAGGATAGAGTTGCTAGGATACCAGATGTAATTCTAGCTATATGATGATGCCAGTTAGAGTATTGAGGCTTTGAGTTTTGTTTCTTGAATCAACTTATATTGTATTTTTCATCATGAAACTTGAAACAAAAAGCTGACTTATCTCAAGGTTTTTAGCTTTTCTTTCCCCCTCCCCAACATTTTGCCGGCTTTGCAAACAAAATTATGGGAAATTAGATCTACCAGACCCACAGATAAACACATGCAGAAGCATGCAAGTTTCTGTACAAACTCAGTAGAAATATTTACATTAAATAGAAATGTAGAAATATTTACATTAATCTTGGTCAGTAGAAATATTTACATTATATCATGGTCAATTCACATTGTGTTGGTACACTTTTTGATATGGATTTCCATACACAGACGTCATTGCTTTGGGTCACAGAATATAATTTTGTTCTGTAATGGAAAGATAAATAACTTAAAATCTAGTTGGTCTACCTGGTGGGCAACAAAAATGATCAGAGGGCTAGACCACAGGATTTATGAGGAGAGGCTGAGGGAACTGGGATTGTTTAGTCTGCAGAAAAGAAGAATGAGGGGGAATTTGATAGCTGCTTTCAACTACCTGAAAGGGGGTTCCAAAGAGGATGGATCTAGACTGTTCTCAGTGGTATGAGATGACAGAACAAGGAGTAATGGCCTCAAGTTGCAGTGGAGGAGGTTTAGGTGGGATATTAGGAAAAAAGATTTTCCCTAGAAGAGTGGTGAAGCACTGGAATGGGTTACCTAGGGAGGTGGTGGTATCTCCTTCTTTAGAGGCTTTTAAGGTCAGGCTTGACAAAGCCCTTGCTGGGATGATTTAGCTGTGGACTGGTCGTGCTTTGAGCAGGGCGTTGGTGTAGATGACCTCCTGAGGTCCCTGCCAACCCTGATATTCTATGATTAAATAAACCTATCATAGCTGCATATTTTTTTAAAAAAATAATATAAGTGGTGGTAACATATTTCTGAAAAATTCTGCATTCAAATAAGTCAGTGTTTATTTGGGTTCTTTTTGTTGGAATGACAGTGGAAAAAGCTGATAAACCATGTAGTTGAGAAGCCATGGGATTCTTTCATCCTCTGAACAGTGGTTTACGGATAATTTTTCAAAGGTATTTAGGTGCCTAAAAATCCAAATGGGTACCTAATGGAATTTTCAAAAAACCCTCAGAAAGTTAGGCACCTCCCTAATTCGCCACATCTACGCATGCACAAATTCTGTAACTGTCCATAAAACCAAACACTTCAGGTACTTAGAACCTTCCAGAAAAATGTTCAACATGTATCTTAATTGAAGAATCACCCTCTTATTTTAGAGGACAGTTCCAGAAATCTACTACGCAGTGTTTGTTATTTACTCAGATGATAAAACAGTAGCAAGGAAATGCATAATTATAGTCACAAGAAAAAAACCAGCCTCCATTACTACAATATGAGGTATGGAACAACAACAGCCCATAACAAAATGACAGGATGTTCCTGCAGTGCCACAAAATAAGAGAGATGAGGTTATTCCTAAATAACTATATTAGTTATATATAGTTAAAAACATAAGAATGGTCATATGGGGTCAGACCAAAGGTCCATCCAGCCCAATATCCTGTCTGCCAACAGTGGCCAATGCAGGTGCCCCAGAGTGAGTGAACTTAACAGGTAAGGATCAAGTGATCTCTCTCCCTGCCATCCATCTCTAGCCTCTGCCAAACAGAGGCTAGGGACACCATTCCTTACCCATCCTGGCTAATAGCCATTAATGGACTTAACCTCCATGAATTTATCTAGTTCTCTTTTAAACCCTGTTATAGTTCTAGTCTTCACAACTTCCTCATGCAAGGAGTTCCACAGGTTGACTGCACTCTGAAGAAGAATTTCCTTTTATTTGTTTTAAACTTGCTGCCCATTAATTTCATCTGGTGGCCCCCCAGTTCTTATATTATGGGAACAAGTAAATAACTTTTCCTTATTCACTTTCTCCACACCACTCATGATTTTATACACCTCTGTCATGCCCTCCCCCCTCAGTCTCCTCTTTTCCAAGCTGAAAAATCCTAGCCTCTTTAATCTCTCCTCAAATAGGACCCGTTCCAAACCCCTAATCATTTTAGTTGCCCTTCTCTGAACCTTTTCTAATGCCAGTATATCTTTTTTGAGATGAGGAGATCACATCTGTATGCAGTATTCAAGATATGGGGGTACCATGGATTTATACAAGGGCAATAAGATATTCATCCTCTCATTCTCTATCCCTTTTTTAATGATTCCTAAACAATTGACTGAAGAGCCTTCACTGGCCAAGTTATACGTCTTGTAAAGTCAGAGCCCATGTATAGATCAATGCTTGGGTTTAACATGCTTCTTCCATGGTTAACCTACCACATAATCATTGATGTATGTACCCCTCTGCACAAAAGCCAGCATGAAAAAAATATAATTAAGTGCATTACAAGTACTATCAAAAGCCGGTTCACTCCTTGAGTGTTCCTGAGAGTATTCGGGTATTATCGTACTTATTACAGTTATTACTTGACTATCATAAACTCTCTCTTCTTTTTTCAATTGTATTTTTAAAAATCAGGGTAAAGACAAGCAGGGATGAATGCATAAGCTAACATACAGAGCAGCATTTCTCAAACTGGGGCTCCAGATATCAATGTTTCTTTGTAAATATTTTTTCAGTTTTTAACCATTTAAATTTTTGTAATTGTGCAAAATTATGAGGTTTAAGCAGTTTTTCAACTTTGAATTTTCATACTTTCAGTAAATTATGGTGGTATCAGACAAGGGAGGGAAATCAGACAATATTAATTAATGACAGTAGACAGATTCAAAAGTTAAAGTTTTTAATTAAAACAAATCCACATCACATATAAAAATATACAAAGTAAACAATCTTAAATCCAACTCTAATAAATTCTCAAGCATCATTTTTCTTACTTTGCCTGTCTGAAATTTCAATCATCAATGGAAACATTTTTTCTTTGGGCTGTGTGTATATGGTAAAATTGATATTTATCAATAAAAATAAAATCCTTCCAAGCATATTATGTTCAGTTTACTATCAAGACATCTTACCATAGACTGCAGGACTAATGACCATATTTCCTCAAAACTGTATGAATATTATGATTTTCTTTTATCTTTCTTTCTTTTTTAAAGTTGTATCTTATAACTTTGCAACTCCATGCAGATCATGGAGCAAAGAATCATAGTCTCATCAGACAGAGGCATTTTCAGGATTTTATTACACTGAATTTCATCTCAACCACCTTCCTCCTCAGCATATGTTTTGTACTTTGGATTAAAAAAAATGAATATTCTTTTGGCACCCTTCTTTTGTGATTAAAGATTGAAATTATAAGCTAATAGCGAATCAAAACCATAGACGAGTTAGGTGTCATTAGTATTATTGTATTATTTTGGGGCACTGACTCACATAACTGCCATAACTGAAAAATTATGTAAAGAGAAACATGCAGCTGAGTGGAAAAATGCTAGGGATGGAAGGAGGAAATCCATGTCTTGTTTTACTGTGCCAAATCCTGGAGACCTTACTCATTTTTTTACTCAGGCAAACTTAGTACATTAAATGCAAAGTTTATGTATTACTGTGGGCCAGGATTGTACGTAATCTATCTAGGAGGAAAATGTGATGTGAGGCTCGGGAGTTCAAGGATTATATTGAAATTGTGCCAGACAAGAATGAACTTTAGGGACAATAATAAGTGTGAAGTGAATTTCCAGGATCTTTAGAAATGGTACATTTGTTAAGGCATATTGTGCAGTTGCTGAGTAAGGAACATCATGATTAATTAGCACTATCATCATTAAGTATCTGTAGCTGGCTAAAAACACCAGCCAGGCATACTGACCTGTTTAACAAAAGGAATTGCCTTGTGTGGTCTAGTGGTTTCTTAAGACAATTAATTCAGAGCATTCTCCATAAGGAAAGCCATATATTTGCTGGCTATGGGGGTTTACTATTTAAGTGCTAGGTCTGAATGAAGATTATGAGCCAGATTCTGATCATCCCATTTACCATCATGAGGAAGGGGAGTGCAGCCCTCCAAAGTGTGTTCTTTTCTGGACCACTGGTCCATCTCTGTCTCTGGAGGCTCAGGTGGGTTGCAGAACATCTGGCAGTGGGGCTGTAATTCATGATCAGTTTTGCATTGTAAATGTTCTGGTTTCAGAGAGGAAAATGTGCTGCTCCTCTGCTCCTGCCATTAGTGCCTAACAGCCACGTAAAGGAGGGAGGTGGAACAGCGATGAAGGATTTTTCTATCCCATACCTGCCTTCCTGCCCTTATCCTGTTGCATACATTCTCCTGTACACTGGGCAGCAAAGGAAAGAATACATCACTGTGTAAAGTCATCCAGAGCAAGGAGTGCAGACATCCTGTTTTAAATAGAAGATTCTGAGTACTAAGCAATGCTGATTAGAGTCTTTTTGATAGTCTCTTCTAATTTGAATTTTGACACCCTCAGTAAGAACATTGCAAAAACAAATTCAGGCCAGTTGCTCAGAAAATGTAAAGCTTTTGCTTACCAGTGTTCATCAACTGCAAATTAAACAAATGCAAAAGAAGGTCTAATCCTGCGAGGTACTGGGGATAGATTCATATGCTGTTCTGGATTTAGAAATACTTATTTTAAATACTCTTTTTGTATGATTGGTAAACTTGAAATGAAACTGGAAACTTCTCCTGGTTTTAAATGGCTGATATTATTAGGGAGTGAAGGGAAGGCAACAGCAAATATAAACATCTCCTATACTATTTTCAATACTATAGCTCAGAAGGCATTGGTTTCTGAAAGATACAGCTATTATGTAGGCAATGTAATTATCATGGTGCTAAATGCAGAAATCAGTTAGAAACTCAGGATCCAACTCGCAGCAGTGCAAATTTACACCAGTTGAGAATCTGGCGCATTCTAGTTTTCAATCTGTTTTATATGTTAATGCTGTTGTTTAGGTGTATTCATTCCTTTTCTACAACTTCATACTGTTTCTTAAAGAAAGAATTCTTTAACTTTGTTAAATAAAACTAAAAAGACTTGCTGCAAATGAATTGTAATCATTGCATATGCCATGTGTTTCAATAAACAGTATTGTAAGCATAACTTAATGCTTCTCTATTTACAATCACTCAGATTTATTCAGCTCTACCTTGCTATTCACAGATGTTTGAAAGGTTCTCAACACTACATTTAAAGTATGTATCTAGATTAGCTTATTCAGTAAATGAAAATCTACAGCTCAGATTTATTAGTCAGTATAATAAAGATGAAAGATGAACTTTCCCGCTTTGCCAGGCATGAAATATGCTAAAAGTGTCTAGACAATGGATCACAGTGGGAGGATAACACCTCTATTTTAGTCTAAAAAAGTGAAAACCATTGGATACAGTTACACAATCATAAACAGCAACTGAATTTAGATACATTGTAATAGTTTATAATCAACCTCTTTGTCATAGTATAGATTGTGACAAAGCTCCAAGTCTGTACTTGTGGGTCCTGCGCTTCCTGGCAGATTTAGGGGCCTCAGAAACTCATCTAGGCCCCAGAGTGACCTCCCTTTCTCAGTATAATTAGCAAGAGTCACCACCTAGTGAGTTGCCTTCATCACAGGCCAGTATGGAAGATGGAAAAAAGGGGGAAGCCCGGGCCCGCCCTCTACTCCGGACTCCAGCCCAGGGACCCTAATAGTATCAGCTAAGATGGCTGACCTTTTAGGCACAAAACACAATACAATTCCCTGGGCTACTTCCCCACAGCAGTCCCTGCTTCTTCAAACTCCACTTCACCCTTACCTCAGGGCCTCCTTCCTTCAGTATGATATGTTGTCCTACACTCAGTCTCACCAACAGCATAACTTCCTTCCACAGCTCCTAACACCCACAGCCCACCTGACTAACTGGGAGGTTTTTATCTGGTTTCAGCCAGTCCCTGATTGGCTACAGGTGTCCCAATTAGGCTAGCTGTTTCTACTCCTTTCTAGAAGGTTCTTAATTGGCCCCAGGTGTCTTGATTGGCCTGGAGTAGCCTTTGTTTGGCTAGCCAGGAAACAAGGACCTGCACATCCTCAGACTAATATACCTGCCTTCCAGCACTCTCCTATATCCTTCTGGTCTGACTCCATCACAAGATGTTCAACTGGGGTAGCAACTAATGCTAATCTAATGTGGGGAGCACAACATCCAAGTTATGTATTAGAAATTAATGAGTTCCTGTAAAAGTGTATAAATACACTATAATCCAATCTTAATTTAAATGTTTCCTCACTAAATCAGTTTTGGTATACATTCTGGTAGGGGTCTGATCACTGCTTCATAGTGAACACAGAGAAAAAGATGTAGAAAACAGTGCTGTGATTTTTCCTCTCTTGTACCCTACTTTATAGCTCTCAGAAATACTGCTGTCCCTGAAAATAATTTGATGTCACAAATAGTGAGCTGCTGTAAAATATATTAGCACACTGAGATTTCTAGTGGAAGCAATGTATATTATAGGTTTAAATCTAGCTAGCATTCCAAAGAACTTGGCAATGTACATACGAGAAATAATTGAATTTCTCTCAATGAATTTCCTCAGAGACTTTTATGGCAGACACTGTGGTTTTTAAAATATTCAGAAACAATCTTATCTAAATCCAACTGGATAAACTCTAGGTTGATTGGCACAGCTGCAAGTGAAGAAGAGAACTGAATAGCTGTCAGTGTCAGGTAGCTATAGTAAATCTGAGAAGTTTTATTAGATCTATGAGCTAGATTAATCTTTGTCTCAGGGAGAGCTTTAGCATAGTGGAGACTGCAGTAGAGGAAAAGCTTTGTGACTATAGCTTTTGCGTAGTGTCCCTGGACCTACATTTCATTGCCTTCTCTGGCAACAATACATGCTGGGTGGAATCCTGGCCCCACTGAAATTTTTGTGTTATTTAAATAATTCCAATGAAGCAAAATCTTGTCCACATTTTCACCAAAAAGGCAATGAAACCTTTGATGTCATGGTTTAATCAGAGTGAAAGTTCATACCTTTATTTGTTACTGAGATCTTAGAATGCATGTGTATATATATTTTTAACAGAAATAAGCTAAATAAAAAAAAATACGAGTCCAACAGTGGCATGAATGAATAGTAGCAGATAATGGTCCAGCCATGCTGGCACCTTGCCAGAGAGCACATTCCGGAGAGAAAGGGCTGTTTTCACTCCCTTGTTTACCAGGACAGTGTTTGGCTGTTGCAAACAGATGGTTGGTTCCATGTTTTGCTCTTGGGGATGACTGCTGAGGGACCAGCTTTCTGACAGCAGATGTAACACATATTCACCATTGGACTACACAGATCTCCAGAACCACACAGGTATTTAGAGTAAGAAACCATTGATGGTGCAGCGGGGCTGGCAAGTTTCCTACCCAGCTTCACTCAGCTCCCAGGAAGTGAAGACATGTCCCTCTGGCTCTTAGGCATAGGGGCGGCCAGGGGGCTCCACGTGCTGCTGCTGTCTTGAGCACCAGCTCCGCAGTTCTGATTGGCCAGGAACCAGAGCCTCAACCCCATGAAAATGAGCAAATGAGCAAGGGGGGGAGAGAGCAAGAGATGGAGGGAGGAGGGATGAGCAAGTGGGAGATGTGGCCTTTGAGAAGGGGCGAGGCCTCATGAAAGGGGCCTGGCGTGGAGTGGAGCAAAGGTGTTTGTTTTTCTGCAGTTAGAAAGTTGGCAATCCTAACTAGATGGCAGCAATATTCAAGAATAAGAAATTGGCTTAACTGGAACAAGCATGTGAAAGAGCAGCCACATGTCTGTTCATCAGTGCACAAATACAAATTTTCTAAAACTAAGGGTTGGATTCACAAAAGGACCCAGGCACTTAACTGACACTTTAAGCATCGAAATCCCGGAATCAGGCCTCACTGGGATTCACAAGGCTCCCACTCAGCTACCGCTGAGCCGTGGAGGCATCTAACCTCACCTGGCATCTATATTTTAGCAGTAATAGTTGCTGAGCTATGTTTCTGATTCTGACTATGCACATTGCAGCCCCCTATAGATAGCATTACATTAAATGCTGAGGTGGGGCAGGACTTCTTCTTTCATAACTTCAAGCTTAGCTGGGATGTGACCAACACCAGACACTCCCCCATCCCCTCCTTTCTGAGGGGAAGAAAAACTTCCATAGAATCATAGGACTGGAAGGGACCTCGAGAGGTCATCTAGTCCAATCCCCTGCACTCATGGTAGGACTAAATATTACCCAGATCTTTGAACTGGGATCAGCCAATAGTGAAGTGAGTGCCCTAACCACTGGGCTATGGGATAATCTGATGTAGGGAATCCTTCACTCTCTCCTGTTGAAGCTGTTCAACTGTGGAAAAATAATCAGAAAAGTTACTGGTGCAGGGGGACTGGTTCCTGGGTCTTCCACCTCCCAGGTGAATGCGCTAACTACCAGGCTATGGAGTCATTCTCATAATTGCTTTCTCTCTCTAGGGCCCAAAGACTTGGTAGTCATATATATTTATTTGGGGGCAATCTGTCTGAGGAACCAGAGCAAGCCTTTATAGGAGACTTAGACTTGACTGCCTCGACTGACAATAACAAAAACAGCAACTATGTTGATGCTCTTGAGACAGTTTTATGAAGCTTAGTGAAAATCACATCTGGCTACTTGAGTGCGTCCTCCACACACTGTTTCATACAAGAGGATCTTGAACTACAAATGAACAGGAAAAACAATGAAGATAACAAAGAAGAACACTTTTCAGGTAAGCATGGGGGCATTTTAAGAGCAGACAAGCAGACTCCAGAAAAATAAAATGTGCACGCTTGACTTATATAAAATAATAGAAGGTTCTCTCTCTTCAACTATCTATTCCAGGAAAAAAGGATAATACCATGAGACATAATAGCCTATAAAACACACACACTGAAACAGCCACTATACACAAAACAGTCTTTCTGCCCCTTCCTCCCCGCCCCGTAAGGATGGTGTCAAATGCTCTCTCTTCCCCTGTCCTGTACCCAAAGACTCCTCTGTTCCTAACGGGGTAGTGGGATAGTTCTCCCTGCTTCTTGCACTAGCTCATTGGTTGTCCTACCTCAGGAGGAAGCAAAGTAAGTAGGGCAGGCAGCCACTTAGAGAGTATTTCCCTCAGTCAGGGCTAAAATTTACCTGAGTGCTGGGACTTCGTACATCATAGTGAGATTGGCTCCAGCAGGTACCAAATCATGTTACTTGTAATGAAAGCATCGGAGCCAGTGGCAGTCTTTACTGAAGACAGCTTCATTGTCATCTACGAGGAGTGAAAGGACAGAGTGGCCTCTGGCTTCAGTCCCATTGCTAGGAGCAGGCTTTGGTGGCCATTTTAGATAAAGGCAAAATGTCATCAAATAGAAGGCCAAGCTTAGAAATCATGAGACTTTTTAAAAACCAAAAAAATAATAAAAAAACCCAACACCTAACTATAATGGCAATTGTGGTAAAATTGTGATTGCTGGCTACAGTGTCTTATCCCTACCCCTTACTGCCACTTGTCTGGAAGATCTTGATATACATTAAGTTACATGATTGTGCTGGCTAACATTATTCACCTTCATCTCCTGTGAGGCATTATTGAAGCCACATGAATTCCTTTGAAAATGCATGCTGATTTTGTAGCAGGGATGCTTAACCCTACAGCCATTTCAGGCATCTAGATGCAAGTGCTAAATATTCATTTTTCCTTTCAAATATATATCAGTGTTACTGTTAAAATTATTTCACCAGTAACCCTCCCCTCCCCAACCACTAATACAGCTGGCTCAAGGAGCCCAAAAGAGCACCATGAAGCCACTTTATTTCCAGTAATAAAATGGTCAGAAATCAAGTGCTAGGGGAAATACACCAACAAATCTAACCATAAGAGCTGCTCAGTCCAAAGAGGGATCTTAAAGTGGCAGTTGGCAAGCTGCATGGCTAAGGTATACACACATCGGAGGGACAAAGTCTCACAATGGGATCAGCTTCAAAAGGTGTGACAATGTATAAGAGAGGTGACCATGTTTACAATGATGGATTACCACTGCTGCACAATTGTGATAAATCTTGTATAAAGTATGTCCTGTAAAGTATCATTGGAAAACTTATAGTCTGCTAAAGTAGGATTATCCTGTTTATATGCATGTATCATTATTGTATATGAAGTTATGAAACTCTGTGTGTTTGTTTTTCAAATCTTTTGTTTTTCTGGATAATACCCCCAAGATCAGGGTTTAAATTCAGCCTGAGCTGTATGGAGCCAAGCGTTGGTAAATTTTTGAAAACCCACAGGAGCCCTGGCACTTCCTGCAGGGCTGACAGCCCGAGCCCCAGTGAGCACCATGGGGCTGAAGCCCTGTGCCTTCATGCCCCACGGGGCTAAAGCTGCAAGCCACCACGCCCCTTCCCGGGCTAAATCTCTGAGCCCCGGTGCCCCACCCCCACAGCTGAAGCCAGGAGTGCCAAAAGGATGGAGGGGGAGAGGGGTGGTGGTTCCTGGACATAAAGCTCCAAGAATTAATACCCTGCACAAAATAGATTGGCTAGCCAGTCTGCTTGATGTCCCATCAAGGACAATTAGCTCTGCCTGAAGAGACCCTCCCGAGGTCTCTTCAGGCAGCACCTAGGCAATGAATGCCTCACGATTCAGCAAGGCACATGTGACCCAGGACTCCATGTTCGCACCAGTAACTTTCCAGGCACCTGGACCAGCACCATCCTTACCCATATGTAAAGTACGCAGCTGCTTAGGGCACCAGGCAGTTTGGGGCCCCAAATTTCCTGGTGCCCTGCACAGCTGTGTGCTACTCCTGCCCCTGCTCTAGTTGTTCCCGTTCCCCAGTGCCTCCGCCCCACCCCCACTTCCCTGAGCTCTGCAGCAGAGCTAGGCCTGCACTCACCTGGTAGGTTCCCTCCTACCCCCAAGCCAGCCCAGCCCCCCACACCTCCCAGGCAGGGCATCTGTGTAGGGCCCCCGAATAGCTAGGGACGGCCCTGACCTGGACTAAGAGATATCAACTGCAGATTGTGCCATCACTCTCGAACTTCATTCCTGCTTCATTTCTGGACTATGATTTCTAGCAAAGGGAAGCTTTGAATAAGAGAGACTGACTCCTCCCCCACAGTCTTTTGTGTGATCCAGAGAGATTTATTGCAAGCTAGCAGAATTACCATCACTGCTAATATCCTGACCTATACTCTGAAATCAATTGCAATGTATATGATTCCTTGAACCAATTAATAACAGTCTTTTCTTTTTTATTAAACAATCTTTAGTTTAGGCTGCAGCATGAACGATAGATTGACCTGAGGAGTGGGGCTCGTTTTCTGGAACTGGAAAAACCTTACATGTGGTGCTTTTGGTTTTAATAACCTTATGTCACAAAGTCCAGTTGTCTGGATGGTGATAGGGGCTGGATTGCCTATAGGTGACAGTTTTGGCTCTTTGTTAACTAGCTTAGTGATGCAGTAACTCACTTTTGTTACTAGCTTGGTGACCTCTGATAGAATAAACCACCAGTTTTGGGGTGTCTGTTCTGTTTCCTATAGTCTGTCCTGAATTTGCATTTTCAGCTGTCACCCAAACCAGGGACAGTGACAAAGAGATTAAGGAAGCACAGTTAAGGTGAATACAGTGCTACTAGCCACTAGGGTGCCATTGCTCCCTAAGGTTGTTGCCTCTTGGGAAGGAATGAGATTCAAGAAACTATTGTCCATAGTTGCTGTGATTCTGTGATCATGAGCACAAGTAACAAGTACAAAACCCTAAGAAAATTAGCATTCGGTACAACTGACTACTAGGACTGTTGCCCCACAGGGTAGAGCAAATGTGAGGTAAATCTAGCAGAAGGGGTCCTTGCTAGTAGTGTAGAGTCAGCCACAAATCTGCAAGCTTCAGCCATCATGTACACATGACAGAGACTGTATAAGAAACACTCGGAACGACAGGCGCACACAACCCATAGCCTAGCCCAGCCCAGCCCAGCCACCAACTGCCTCTCGGAACTTCCTTCTATGTTACAGTAGGGAGGGAGAAGAGCTAGGAGCCATTTTGAGCTGTGGGCCACAAGAAGCATGAGGTATCAACCTCTACACTAAGTTAGTAGTAGCAGATATTATGATAACAGCACAACAAATGCCCCCCTCCTGGCAAGTCTCACTAGCTGAACTCTGGCTGTGGCTGTGTTTTGAAATGGGAAGCAGTGGTTCCTGGTCGTGCACTGTTGAGAGGATAGTGTACTCACGTCAGTCCTTCAGTGCCCAGGACAAGCTGTCAGGTACAGTCCTTAGTTTCACCCGCACTGAACCTTCCTTTCTACAGTACCCATGTAATGATGGTGACCCTTGGGGACGCCCCAGTCCAGCTCTGTACTTGGGACAGAAGGTTTTCCTCAGCACAGATGCATTTGAAACCAGCCTCCTGCCACTGACCATCCCTTCTGAGCTAGAGAAACCAAAGGCCTTAGTCAGTGCCACGGCCTTTGTGAAGAAGGATCAGTTAGCAATGGTGATAAATGGGCGGGTCTACCTCTACTTCTTCATGGCTGGGGAGGAGAAATGGCTCCTAGGACAGGGGATCAATTCCTTGGTCACTGAGCTCTCAAACACCCACTGCTGCTACCCAGGGCCGGACCGAGCCTGCCAGGCCATCAGTACGACTATTTTTGCCTATGACACTGGGCATTCAGCCTCCAAAAGCCACATCTTCCTGTCAGAGGATGGGGGATACACGTTCACCCCTCTGAAGCTGAGTCCAGAACTTCAAGGGGTGCTGCTTGGTGTCTACAATTTTGTTTCCCTCTCCCAGACTGGGCTGCTCATGAACCGCACCCACAGTGGTGGGGAAGGGAAAGGAGGAGGGGCCTATTTCACATACATTGGGGACAACATGAGCCACAAGTACAGCCACAGCTCCCTGGGCTTCCACCTGAAGTCCACAGCGGGCTCTGATATCTGGAGTATCCAGCACCCTCGCCTTTGGGGCATCACCATCCTCTGGACCAAAGACACTCTATTGGTCTCCTTCAATAATGGCTTGATTGTAGAGCCAGTAACTGTGCTTCAGACAACCTTCCATCCTTTCCCTGGCAGCAGCCTCTGCCATGTGGCCATCAGCAACACCGAGATTGCAGCCCTGACCCAAAACCGTGAGGTCTTCTATGGCAGCCTAGACATGGTCTCCACAACTATGGTGAACCTTGGAGAGAACACCACCACCCAGAAGGGCCTGTGCAGTGCTGTGCTGATATTTGAGAAGGTAGGAATGCTAACCATCTTGAGCCCTATACCTACCAATAGTTCCCAGGCCTATAACTTCCAGAAATGCATCACTAATATGCAGTCGCTGCTCGTGGACCATAAGATACCTCTGCAAGACTGCCCAGTTGAGATCCTCAAGGGCTATTTCCACAACAAGATCCATTATATTGACATGCACCAGAAGTTGAACTTTAATGCCACATTTGTGCCAAAGCCGGGCACTGGGACTTTTCCAGTGGTGACTGTGAGCAACCCCCATGTGCTAGGGTTCCAGGCAAAGATAAGAGAGGATGGGTACACACATGATGGGAACACCAAGTACAGCTTGCACATGCAGCTGCTGCAGCAGTGCTTCTCTGGCATGGCAGACCCTCATTTCAGTGACACCTTCCTTTCTGGTGGGATGTCTGTCCTTACTGTGGACATCCCCAACAAGGGCATCTGCTGCACTGATATGCATCCTTTGTCTGCACTTATTAAAGTAGGATGTCCATCTACTAAACATATTAAAGTTTTTAAAAACACAACAGCATGCAGCAAAGGCCTGTTTAATCAAGGCACGCTGCAAGATAACTTCACTTATACTATCAGCCACAATTTATATGACGCAAATTTTCTTGCCACACCACAGTTAGGTCAAAGTGATCTTAAAGTTCTATACAAGTATAGTAAGCTGGGGTGTCCTCTTCTGCTATATTATGATACTCCTTGGCTGCCAGTCCTTGAACTGTGGGAAAACGATGCATTTGTGGAGTACGTTTCTGCTGACTTTGTGGTGTTTGAAGTCAATGGACTGTTTAGTTATGATTATCTCTTGACAGCTGCTGAAGCCAATTGTATCTCTCAACCTCAGAACTGGACTGCTTTGATACAAAAGCAAGATTCTCCAAATCCACATACTGCATGGAACAGAATGAACTATGAAAGCTGTAAGAATCACAATGGACCTAAATTAGTATCACCCTCAGTCAAGTATCAAATTCTTCATAAAAATGAAAAGAACAAGATCGTTTTTCCACACTATAATGGCTTTTATATCTTTAAAGCCATTGTTGTGGACAAGCTATATAGTTACTGTGAATTGTCTGCAACTGTCAGTGTATATGTCACTGGTGCCCTCCCAAAGTCTTACATGCATGCTTGGACAACGTTGACAGCTTTTCTGACTATCATTCTGATTGCAGTTTTGATGGGCTACCTCCTTCATAAACTATCACTTAAGAAAAAATCCCCAAAAGTTAAAGTATTTTGACCATAATCATTTAGAAACCTAGTAGGGTGTTCAGGGAAAATAATAGGGGTAGTGTTAAGAATTCTCATAGGCTAGTTTTATAGTTCAGAAGAGCTATATATTATTATATATATATATATATATATATATATATATATATATATATATATATTATGAAATAAACCCGTTTGAGGCAGGCTGGTTAAACTAAGAAATGCCTATGTATGAAAAAGGAAATGATAGAAGGAACTGTTATATGTTTTCTAACTTTACAAAGGTTGGAAGGATAATGTTCTTACTCCAAACTTTTAGATCTTTAAAGGGTGAATGTTCCCTTAGATCTATTTTAACATACTAATTTATCTTCCCCAATTCTTTTTCTCATTTTTCATCTAGTAATCTTTCATCTTTTGGCTTATATGAACAATCCTTACAGCCTGCTATTTTATTGCTAATATTGCTTTTACATGTATCACCTTTTATTGATGTAGTCAATTATATTAACCTGTTCAAGAGCTGGATCTTCTCATCCAGCTGACCCTTTCCTCAAAAAGGAATAAGGATGTTCTTGGAGCATGGCCGGTGCTTGTTCCATGGACAGTGTCCATGGAAATCCAATAGATTCCTCAGTTTCCTCTATTTTATATTCTTCTTGTGATTAGGGTGTATATTTTCTTCCTCTCCCACCATTTGCAATATTAATTTTGGAATGGGATATAAACTATTTCATGTGCTGGATGGCAGAATACTGACACTTCTATTGGGTTCTAAAGAACTCTTCATTAAAATAGTGAAGTCCAGTTATTTTCTATGAGAGATTTAAAGAGATTCTGAAAACATTACTGAAGTTGAATAGCACTTGGCCTCAATGAGATTACTAGTCTGAGAACATACAAATTAACATGAATAAAGGTCGAGGATGTGGCCCTGGATTAGTTCATTGTGTTCAGTTTTTTAGTTGACAGACCAATGGTTTCCTGTTGTGTCATGTGGTCAGCCAAGTATTACCTATTTAATGAATGTACCATGAAACTTTGTTGTGGTCCACTGCCATACGCAATTCATACTCTTCACCACTGAGACACTCATCCCCCTACCTCCCTCCCACCTATACCTACTCTTTCAAATCTGTATTAATAGATTTTTTTAAGAAACTTTATTGGTTGGTACAATGTATGGGCTGACACAGAGGTGGGCAAATTTTTTAGGCCGAGGGCCAAATCGGGGTTCCAAAATTGTATGGAGGGCGGGGTAGGGAAGGCCCCATCCTCTATCTGACCCCCATCCACTTCCTGCCCCTGACTGCCCCACTCAGAACACACAACCTATCTTGCTCCTTGTTCCCTGAACACCCCTCCCAAAACTCCTCAGGGCCCCACTCCCTACCCAACCTCCCTGCTCCCTGCCTGAACCAACCCGTATCCACCCACCCCACCTCCTGATAGACCCCCGGGACTCCCCCACCCTATCCAACCCCCTCGTTCCACTTCCCCTGACCACCCGCCCAAAATCTCTGCCCCATCCAACCCCCCCACCCCCGCTCCCTGCCCCTGACTCCCCCCGGAACTCTCTGCCCCTTATCCAATCCCCCCACCCCCTTACCATGACGCTTGCCCCTGCCTCTCCCCTCTCCTGGAACCACAGCACCCCGTGTCCAGGAGCAGCCCCGGACAACCCTGCAGCAGCATGGCTCGGGAAAAGGGGGAGGAGAGATGAGCTCCTGCTGCTTGGGTCACTGGAGCTCGCAGCCCCATTTTCTTACCACGCTGCTTCCAGCAGTGGCTCAGGCCCCACCGGAGCCATGCCGCTGCAGCGCTGTCCAGGGCCGCTCCTGGACACGGCACACAGCAGCTCTGAGGGATGGGGGAACGGCGTGTTAAGGGGCAGGGCTGCGAGCTCCAGCAGACTGTGCAGCAGGAGCTCACTCCCCCCGCACAAGCCACGCCACTGTCCAGCGCTGCTTCTGGACGCAGGGCGCTGAAGCTCCGGGACAGCAGGGAAGGCGGGGGATGGGCACAGCAGAGGAGGGGCCGGGGGTAGCCTCCCCATCCAGGAGCTCAGGGGGCTGGGAAAAATTAGCTCGCGGGCCGGATGTGGCCCGTGGGCCGTAGTTTGCCCACCCGTGGGCTAACAACAGTGGCACGCAACAGAAACAAACCAAAAACCACAACATTCATCGTTTAAGAAACCACCTGGTATTTTGTCTACACATTTCATATTGTCTTAACTATAGAAAAAGTATTTTAATGTTAATTAACATTTTAATATAGCAAAAGTATTTTATGCCGTCTTTACATCTTTGTAGTAAAATTGTTCATTTTTATTTGTTGCTACCTGAGAGCTCATTTGTGGATTTCTTGTATTTATCAGGCGCAGAGCAAGAGAAGAAAATATAGTTTCTTCAAATAAGGTGCTTTAGATGCATTATGCTTATATAGACAAAACTTTCTTTTTTTAACCTCCATGTTATATGAACATTTAGATTTAAAAATATTAATTTGTCAGTTTAAAAAAAAGGGTAATAGTTCTGTAACTGTGGAATAGAAGATGAGTAGTTAAAGTGAGTTCCCTCATGATTATCCCTTCTGTAAAATCCACCCCCTCATACTTGCCATGCTGGGGATCCAACTCTCTAGATCAACAACCTGGAAGAGACTCGTGTATTTGCAAGTGAAGGAAGGTGTTCTATTGGGCTGAGTTTTCACCTGTTGTTGGAAAAGTAATCAAGAAAAAACACAAGAAAAAAAGGACTCCACAGACTGCAAGAAGCAGCAAAATTGTGTCACAAAACTAAATCAATAGGATGCAGTATGGGCAGGAATTAAAGAGAAGACCTCTCCTCCCAGAAGGCAAATATAGTAATGATAGCACAAAATACAAACGCTCTTTAGATTGATGAAAAAATGTTGACATATTTTGTGAGGTACCCCTTTAAATAAACTGGCAGAGTCAAATGAATTGCATAAAATGAATCAAACACATTATTTGATTATCCTTAAATGACATACAACCAAGCTTATTTTAATAAGCAGCACAAACCTACTTACAAGTCCAAGATTTCATTTCTTCTAAGTCAAAAATAACCAATCAATAGCTATCCGTGAACTCCAGAGTTCAGCTACATCATCAGCTACTGGATAACAGCAAAGTGGATTTTTGATAATCTGGCAAACAGATTTTTAAACAATTTATTATGAATAGAATTCTGTTCTTCAGACTTGCCCTACTGGGCTCTCTCTTTCCTTTACCTCTCACATTCACACTGTTGCTAAATTGTACATCATTTTGTTGTACAACACTTTTCAGAACCCATCCATTACTTTTCAACTCTACTGTCAAATCCCACAACTGTCCCTTGATAATCTCCAGCTAAACTAGAGTAACCATTTTCTCAGTAGTCACCTTGGTCCCCACTCCTCCCGTCTATTCAAAATACCACCAAGTTCATTTTCCTCACTCACTTCTGTGACTACATCAACCATCTCAACACATCTCTTTATTAGTTTTACCTCCTTTTAATCATTTTAACCCCTTCATTCTTGCTTAGAATCATAGAATATCAGGTTGGAAGGGACTTCAGGAAGTCATGTAGTCCAACCCCCTGTTCAAAGCAGGGCCAACACCAACTAAATCATCCCAGCCAGGGCTTTGTCAAGCCTGACCTTAAAAACCTCTTGCAAGGTTCCTCCCAACTCTGCCCTTGTCTACAACTCATTTTTCCTACCACTCCTCTGTTCAGGTCATGTGCTCTGCCACTTTTGCCTCCCTCATGCCATTTTCTTAATTTTCCCCTCCACAAGTACCCGTTTTCACTTCACCTGCCCCATACCTGGAATGTTCCCTTTGATCCTGTACATGTGGCAATTTCCTGCTCTTTCAACTCCTTCCTCAAAAATCCTTCCCTTAGCACATACTTTGAAAGCAAACTAACTAGCATGTTGCATATTGTGCACCACCTAAACCATAACCTGACTCTATATCAGGGGTGAGCAAACTACGGCCCACGGGCCGCATCCAGCCCGCGCGACCTTCCTGCCCAGCCCCTGAGGCTCCCCCTGCTCCCTCCCCATCTTTTCTCCCTCTCCTGGAGCCTCAGCACGCTGCGTGGAAAGCGCTTTGCGGGGCAGGGCTGCGCACTCCGGCAGGGAACTGTGGAGCTAGACACACTGCTTTGAGCAGCATGCTAAGGGGGCCAGTGGGTTGGATAGAGGGCAGGGAGTGATTAGATGGGGTGGAGGTTCGGGGGGGCACTCAGGACAGGGAAAGGGGGGGTTGGATAGGTGTGGGAGTCCTGGGGATGCAGCAGAGAGAGTGGATAGAGGTCGGGGCAGTCAGAGGACAGGGAGCAGGGTGAGGGTTGGGAGGGTCCCGAGGGGGGGGCAGTTACGGTGGGGGGGTAATCTCTGAGGGAGGCGGTCAGGGGACAAAGAGCAGGGGGATTGGATGGGTCAGGGATTCTGAGGGGGGCAGTTAGGGGGAGCAAGTGGGAGGGGGTTGGATAGGGGGCGGGACCAGGCTGTTTGGGAAGGCACTGCCCTCCCTACCCAGCCCTCTACACAATTTTGCAACCCCAATGTGGCCTTCAGACCAAAAAATTTGCCCACCCCTGTTCTAAACAAATTCTAATGGCAAAATAGCGTGTGGAATATTATCCCAATTCACTCTGCATGAGAAAACTCCAGACTCCAAAGCCAGCAAGAAGAAAAACCTCCTCTGAGAGAAGTATGAGAGTATGCAATTATTGGACAAGCTGGCTGAACTACTGGGCCCAGTGTAAAAGTAACAGGTGAACAGAAAGGAATTGGTAACTGTATAATGAAGGCCATTTAGCTCCATCCATTTTCAGTTACACTAACTTTCCTCAGGTGACAAAGAGTCCTGTGGCACCTTAAAGACTAACTGAAATTTTTTCAGAGCATGAGCTTTCGTGGGCTAATACCCACTTCGTCGGATGCATGCAGTGGAAGTATCCAGGGGCAGGTATAAATAGGTAGGCAAGAACCAGGTGGGAGATAACAAGGTTAGTCCAATCAGGCTGAACCAGCTTGTTATCTCTAATCAGGGAGGGTGAGGTGTTCCTCTAGCAGCTGAACTGGAGGTGTGAATAGCGAGAGAAGAGAAGCTGCTTTTGTAGTTAGCTAGCCATTCAAAATCTCTATTCAGTCCCAAATTGATTGTGTCAAATTTGCAAATGAATTGCAGCTCTGCAGTCTCTCTTTGCAGTCTGGACTTGAAGTTTTTTTGCTGCAAAATGCTGACTTTTAAATCTTCTATGGTGTGTCCGGTGAGGTTGAAGTGCTCTCCTACAGGTTTTTGAATATTGCCATTCCTGATATCTGATTTGTGTCCATTTATCCTTTTTCGTAGGGACTGTCCAGTTTGGCCGATGTACATAGCAGAGGGACATTGCTGGCACATAATGGCGTATATTACATTGGTAGATGTGCAGGTGAATGAACCAGTGATGGTGTGGCTGATCTGGTTTGGTCCTGTGATGGTGTTGCTGGTGTAGATGTGTGGGCAGAGTTGGCATCGAGGTTTATTGCATGGATTGGTTCCTGAGTTAGAGTTGTTATGGCGCGGTGTGCTGTTGCTGGTGAGAATATGCTTGAGGTTAGCAGGTTGTCTGTAGGCCAGGACTGGATAAAGGAGGTGCTGTTGTCATCATGGACAGGTCTGACTACCAAAAGGAGGCTACCAGACAACTCTCCAATACCAATTTCTACAGACCACTTCCCTCAGATCCCACTGAAGAATATACTAAGAAACTGCACCATCTACTCAGGACACTCCCTACACTAACACAGGAACAAATTAACATACCCTTAGAATCCCGACCGGGGCTATTCTACCTTTTACCCAAGATCCACAAACCTGGAAATCCTGGACGCCCCATCATCTCGGGCATTGGCACTCTCACTGAAGGACTGTCTGGATATGTGGACACTGTACTCAGACCCTACGCCACCAGCACTCCCAGCTATCTCCGTGACACCACCGACTTCCTGAGAAAACTACAATGCATTGGTGACCTTCCAGAAAACACCATCCTAGCCACCATGGATGTAGAGGCTCTCTATACAAACATCCCACACAGAGATGGAATACAAGCTGTCAGGAATAGTATCCCTGATGATGCCACAGCACAAGTGGTTGCTGAGCTCTGTGACTTTATCCTCACACACAATTATTTCAAATTTGGTGACAATATATACCTCCAGACCAGTGGCACCGCTATTGGCACCCGCATGGCCCCACAGTATGCCAATATCTTTATGGCTGACCTGGAACAACGCTTCCTCAAATCTCGTTCACTCACGCCCCTCCTCTATCTACGCTACATTGATGACATCTTCATCATCTGGACCCATGGGAAAGAAACTCTGGAAGAATTCCACCATGATTTCAACAGCTTCCACCCTACCATCCGCCTCAGCCTGGACCAGTCTACACAGGAGGTCCACTTCCTGGACACCACGGTGCAAATTAATGACGGCCACATCACCACCACCCTATACCGAAAACCTGCTGACAGCTATGCCTACCTTCATGCCACCAGCTTCCACCCCGGGCACACCACACGATCCATTGTCTACAGCCAAGCACTGAGATACAATCGTATTTGCTCCAACCCCTCAGACAGAGACCAACACCTACAAGATCTCCACCAAGCTTTCTCAAAACTACAATACCCGCACAAGGAAATAAGGACACAGATCAACAGAGCCAGATGCGTACCCAGAAGCCTGCTGCTGCAAGACAAGCCCAAGAAAGAAAACAACAGAACACCACTGGCCATCACCTACAGTCCTCAGTTAAAGCCTCTCCAACGCATCATCAGTGACCTACAACCCATCCTGGACAACAATCCCTCACTTTCACAGGCCTTGGGAGGCAGGCCAGTCCTGGCCTACAGACAACCTGCCAACCTCAAGCATATTCTCACCAGCAACAGCACACCGCGCCATAATAACTCTAACTCAGGAACCAATCCATGCAATAAACCTCGATGCCAACTCTGCCCACACATCTACACCAGCAACACCATCACAGGACCAAACCAGATCAGCCACACCATCACTGGTTCATTCACCTGCACATCTACCAATATAATATACGCCATTATGTGCCAGCAATGTCCCTCTGCTATGTACATCGGCCAAACTGGACAGTCCCTACGAAAAAGGATAAATGGACACAAATCAGATATCAGGAACGGCAATATTCAAAAACCTGTAGGAGAGCACTTCAACCTCACCGGACACACCATAGAAGATTTAAAGGTCAGCATTTTGCAGCAAAAAAACTTCAAGTCCAGACTGCAAAGAGAGACTGCAGAGCTGCAATTCATTTGCAAATTTGACACAATCAATTTGGGACTGAATAGAGATTTTGAATGGCTAGCTAACTACAAAAGCAGCTTCTCTTCTCTCGCTATTCACACCTCCAGTTCAGCTGCTAGAGGAACACCTCACCCTCCCTGATTAGAGATAACAAGCTGGTTCAGCCTGATTGGACTAACCTTGTTATCTCCCACCTGGTTCTTGCCTACCTATTTATACCTGCCCCTGGATACTTCCACTGCATGCATCCGATGAAGTGGGTATTAGCCCACGAAAGCTCATGCTCTGAAAAAATTTCAGTTAGTCTTTAAGGTGCCACAGGACTCTTTGTCACTTCTGCAATTCCAGACTAACACGGCTACCCCTCTGATTCTTGACTAACTTTCCTCAACATTGCAGCCATTCTGACCCACATTCAGTTGAACGTGTTTCACATTATTGTATATTTAAGGCTTAAAATATTAATTGAAGATTCCAGAATCTTTCCTCTAATTGCACCAAATGTTACTCTTGGTTATACTTTTTTGCTAAACATACCATGCTACCCATGGAAGATTCTCACTCATGAGTCCTATGCTTCTTAGCACAAGACTGGCTGACCTGCCACAGCTCTCCCATTTTCTTATCCTTGAGGTCAGCAGTATGAAGTAGAGCATGCCCCAATATCTGTTAAATCTCATCTGCTTTAACAGGAGCACCTTAAGGCTAAGTGAAATTCTGCCACACTAAACAAACTACAGGCAATGCCAAGCTACTAATAAAAAACAAAGTAAGTATCCATAAAGTATCTTCTCCAGGATCTAAAATTAGTTTAATAGAATATCAAGGTTGGAAGGGACTTCAGGTGGTCATTTAGTCCAACCCCCTGCTCAAAGCAGGACCAATCCCCAAATTAAATCATCCAATAGATTTTTGTCCCATATCCCTAAATAATCCTAGTCCTTAGCCAGAGAACCTGTGGAGGGAAGCTGAGACGGGCTAAAGGCTACAAGCCAGTAGATGACCTAACCTGAACCAGAAAGTCAATACCACAAGGCTGAAAAGGGATGTGAGATGTTGGACCATGTCTGAATAGGTGAGTCATGAGACTGGTCCCTCTCAGGGAGAAGGGCCTGGAGAGTGGACCCTGAAACAAAAGCAGAAAGAACTGGGAACCGAGTGTTGGTGAATTCCAAGGTAGGTGCCTCTGAATGATGTCCCTGGAGAGAGGGGCAGACGACTTTTATGCACCTTTCCATTTATTATAGGTTTGCTGATAACACTGCTCTACAGCCAAAATGCTTCTGAAATAAATGTAGTCAAACTTTACTAATTCTGGGTCACTGAGAATGAAAATGATGCTTAAAATTGTTGATTGGCTCTAGTTTTCAAGATTGCTATTGGGTCAGTATATACCACCCTTGACATGGGAATGGCAGAGGATAAGTGAGTTATAAAGGGAAGGGATCTCAATTTAAACCAGAAATGACTAAAATACATCTTTGACTGGATCTATGAATAAATCTATGACTGGGTTTGGACAGTACTTGCTTTTTAGGCAAAACAATGAATGATGCAATCTGAAGCTGGTATTGCCTCATACATGATATGAATTGCATCATGTTATTCCTAGAAGTCATGGATGATGCAATCATAACGAAGCTTACATCACTCTGCTGAACAAATTGCCCTATATCAGCTCTAGAAATCATATAGTGTCGTGCTCTCTTATTTGTCAGTGTTTGATTTTGCAAAGGGACATATTTCTGTTTAGCCAAAGTGAGCAGAGATGCCTCGTACTTGTGTGAACAGCGCAGATAACTTCTGCTATGTTTGTGGTGAAGTGACTTTTGCATCACAAAAGCGCAGTATAACCACTATGGTTAAGAAAGCCCATCACCTTTATTTTGGCTGCAAAACTGGAAATCAGGACAAGAGGTGGGCCCCACACATATGCTGCAACACTTGTGCAACAAATCTTCGCCAGTGGTTGAACAGGAAAAGGAAATCTCTGCCTTTTGCAGTGCCAATGATTTGGAGAGAGCCAACAGATCATACCAGCAATTGTTACTTGTGCATGGTGCCTCCAGTTGGGAAAGGTGTCTCAAAGAAGAAAAAGTGGACTGTGCATTATCCAAACATTCCATCAGCTATATGCCCAATACCCCACGGAGGAGGACTGCCGGTTCCTGACGCACCAGAATCACTCTCACTTGAGTCAGACGAGGAAGAGGAAGAGGATGAAACTTCTGGTCCTGAACCATCAATGTCACAGGACCCACATTTTCTCCCATCCTCCTCCTCTGAACCACACCTCATAACACAAGCTGAACTGAACGACCTTGTCAGGGGTTTGGAACTACCCAAGAGTAAAGCAGAGCTGTGGGGCTCCAGACTACAGCAGTGGAATCTCCTGGCAGGTGATGTTAGGGTTTCCATGTTCCGTGACCGTCAAAAGGATCTTGTCCCATTCTTCTTCATGGAAGGTGATCTTGTAGCCTGCAACAACATCGATGGTGTGATGGCAGCCCTCAACATTGTTTCCGATCCAGATGAGTGGAGACTCTTCATTGATTCATCGAAGATGAGTCTTAAAGCTGTTTTGCTGCATAATGGCAATGTTTTGCTATCAATTCCAGTTGGTCATGCAGTCCATATGAAGGAAACCTATGACAACATGAAACAACTTTTGAGGTGCATAAACTATGACCAACATCAGTGGCAGCTCTGTGGCGATTTGAAGGTTGTTGCTCTCTTGCTTGGTCTGCAGACTGGATACACAAAGTACTGCTGTTTTCTCTGCGAATGGGATAGTCATGCAAGAGATTCCCACTACATCAAGAAAGACTGGCCACTCCCACAGTCATTGGAGCCTGGGAGGAAAAGTGTTCAGCATCCACCACTTGTTGAATCAAGGAAGATTTTGTTAGCACCCTTACACGTCAAGCTGGTTCTGATGAAGAACTTTGTCAAGGCCATTGACAAAACACAAGCAGCTTTCAAATACCTCCGTGGAAAATTTCCAAGGTTAAGTGAAGCTAAGATAAAGGAAGGTGTCTTTGTTGGTTCTCAGATTCGTGAACTTCTTCGAGATGATGCATTTGACCATGCACTGCGTGGCAAGGAAAAGATGGCATGGAAAGCCTTCCAGTCAGTGGCAATACATTTTCTCGGAAACAACAAGGCAGACAACTACAGGTTGTTGGTGGAAAACCTCCTCAAGGCATACAAAAGCCTTGGTTGCAACATGTCACTAAAGATATTTTTTGCACTCTCATCTAGATTTTTTTTTTTTTTTTCCTCTGAACTGCGGAGCAGTGAGCGACGAGCACGGCGAGCGATTTCACCAGGACGTTGCAACAATGGAGAAACGCTATCAGGGCAAATGGAGCCCATCAATGCTTGCAGAGTATTGCTGGACAGTGACAAGAAATGCTCCATTTAATGAATACAAGAGACAAGCCAAGAAGCGCCGAGTAGACACTGAATAGGACTAAACTATGTACATAATAGTTTTTTGCCTTTTGTTTCATAATACATTTTATTTATATAACCCTTTTGCTGATTTTTAAAGTGTTACATAAACAGGACAGGTAAAATATTATCATGTAAAGCAACCATAAACACATGAAAAGACCTAGGTTTACAATTTATGATTAAAACTCTATCTATACAATATACACAGACATAAAATGTAAAAACTTCAGTATCTTAGAAACAGTAGCCAGTTGTTTTAATTGTCATATTTGAATTCAGCACATCAAAATACATAATAAATATCACATTTTCTCTCTGAAGCAGACGACTTCTAAAAAATTGTAGACCAGTGTAATGGTTTTACTACAAGGATTTTAGGGAAATAAATTATGCCCAGACATGAAACTTTGTATTGAAAATAGAGACTGATCTTTTCATGGTAAAACAGAAGAGGAAACAAAGGTAGGTGCATATTTGTATCGTGGCCTGCTGCAAGAAGACACTCCAAGTGGGGCTGCCTTCTGACAAATAGCAACTGCAACTTTTGACTAGAATGCTGTATGCGTACGTGGGCTGGAACGGCACCTAAACCAGCATGTCTAGTGTGGATGCATTGCGCATTGCTACTTATACTCATAAGCAGCTTCTAAGAAAGACAATCTCTGTTGACAGGCTACTGCTGTAGAGAAGATCCGAGAAAAAAATATGCAAGGAAGTCTATACAGTGAATATGGTGTATGTTTTATTCTATTTACAGTACATTTGTTATAAATATAATACATTTCTTGAAAAGCTTAATTAACTTGAGTAGATTTTTTTAAAACAGATCAACTCAGTTATAGTTACATAATAAAGTGAATGACAATTTAAATGACAATTTCATGGTTGTGGAATAGTGCATTCTGTACTGAGATGAATGAGAAAACACTCAATCTGGTTTCAAAATTATTTGCAGAACATCTTCGGTGAAATTATGTGTAAGCCATAAGGATCACTGGCTATCAGAACATGAGAACACAATAACAAAGCCCCAAACTAATTTTAAAAACTGAAAAGCGGGAAAAAAACCCAAACAAAAAACCCCCCAGTATAAACTGCATTTAACAACCTATCAAACTTCACAGTAAGGTTGGCATTTCTGATGAATAATGGCTTAAGTCAGGTAAAAAGACAACAAGGGTTGTCTTCTGAACTGCCTTTTAATATAGCCACAAAATATATTTAAAACATCATGCTGGAAGTTGTAACAGCAGTCAAGCTGCTTTTTATTTATTATTATTATTTTTTGGACAGGGCCTGGGATACACAAGTAAATTCAAAAAGTTTTATAGGGAGTATTTTACTTCAGTGTTATGAGTATAAATTACCAGAGATTCAAGAGACATTAAAAAGGATATATGCATTTTCTGTCTAACGTGCTTTGCATTAAGAAACAGAGTGGCAAGTAGTCTGAAATATTTTGCTATTGTTTCCTATACAATCTTTTGTAACAAGTTAGATGTTGGGGTAACATTCCAAAACTGGAATAAATGTCAATCCACAGAATAAGAAAAATCAGATTCTTTTGGTTTTCAGTATGACCTTTCAGTAAGTGGTCAAATGTTATTGATGATGATCAGTGCTGGCATGGAGTTCTGCTGACTTGTTTCAAACAACGTAACTTGGTCTGCTAACTTGGCAAATACTCTGTGAGTTCCAAGATTATAGACTCCTGTACGAACAAAGCAGGCTTTCAGCTGCAAACTATAGACCTCCTGGCTTTTAAGCTGAAGTTTGTACTGTGTTTGCCCAAGCCACGTGAAAGAACCATGGATTTCTAGTGCTTCTGGACTGAAAGAGAGGGGGGAAAAAATAATCAGACATCTACTTCTGATCCTCTTATGCTTAAGTGTCTACCAAACAAGCACACATTCAAAATGAGTCTTAGAAAAAAAGATTTACTTCACTGTATAATGTTTCCTATATTAACTGGCATGCAAATGCACTGTATCTCTGGTGTTTTGGCTGTCTGATGTTTTTGAAAAGTGACCAGAAGAGCTGAATAGTGCTTAGCTCTATTCTATTAATTCTATTAACTCATTTATATCTTAGTTCTTTACAAATTGTTCAAACTGAGATTTTCTGGTGGACTATTGTCCTTCCTATCTTCTATCAACATTTGTATTAAAAGCCTGGCACATGGAGTTTCAGACCCATCTGGTTAAATACACCAGGGAACCTCTTGGCACTGGGCAAATTAATTCTGATTACACTGAGTTTTGCTAAATCTATCCCAATGATTGCCCTTCAAATTCCATCTCTGGGAAACTTCTCAGAATGCCTAATTGGGACCATTACTGAGAATACTATTCAGCTATTTAATTACACTAAGGCTAGGTCTACACTACCCTCCAGATCTGCAGATAGCAATCAATCTTTCAGGGATTGATTTTTATCGCATCTAGTCTAGATGCGATAAATCGATCCCTGAGCGCTCTCCGGTCGACCCTGGAACTCCACTACCGCGAGAGGCGCAGGCGGGTCGACAGGGGAGTGGCAGCAGTTGACTCAGTGCCATGAAAATGCCCTGTCAACTTAAGTCAACTTAAAGTACGTCGACTTCAGCTACTCTATTCCTGTAGCTGAAGTTGCATATCTTAGGTCGATCCTCCCCCAGTGCAGACCAGGGCAACGTGAAGTTTGATGACAATCAGGCACTTTGAATATTTTTTGGTATTCAACCACTTACACAGATTGTGGAATAAAATATTCCAAGAGAATAAACTGTACACAGAATTCAGCCAGCTCTAGTATAGGTAGTGCATAAGAGGCATCTTGTTTTTGCCTCTTTTTATGCAACTTTAATTTTAAAAATCTCATTATTTGCTTTTAAATGTATTTTCCCAGTGTTACTGATAATTTCTAACACAGATGAATTGCTATATTTCCAAGTAAAAATTATAGTCATGTGCAACAGTGGATAAAATCTAAGAACTAGTTATAAGTGCTGTTAAAGAAGTTATAATTTTTGTTAAGATGAGAAGTAATTTGTCGAATTTTGTGTGTTGTTTATCCTAGAATATAGATTTCTACATAGTAATTCTAACAAAGGTAGCAATTATCTACACATTTTAAAAACAACGCACACTTACGGTACATTTTAAAAAATTTTTAGATGAAAGTAACTATATTTTAGTATTTTAAAAGTTAACTCGTTAGAGTTGATAAATTGTGTCAAACAAAATTAATCATCTTTAATGAAAACAGCATCTGTATTGGTGCTCCTCTCCTTTTGCTGATACCTTCATTGTAGGAAACATTTCCCCAAAGCAAGGAGATTTAAACAGCAAAAAAATAAAATATTGTCGTCCCGTCTTTCTTTATAATCCAGTCACTACTCCCAGCTCTCTTGGCAATACAATCAATTTCTGTTTTACTTCTAAATGAGCATGAGTTTTTGAAAAATACTCAGATTGACTTAGTTATGCTCCCATTGAGATGAGGAAAAACTCCCACTGGCATCAATGGGAATACAGTGGGGATGAAAGTTCTAACCTAAATATGATACATTTAATACATACTTATAAAATGATGCAAATAAAATTGGATTAAGAGATCTCAGTAACAGTAAGCATTCACAGTAAATATCAAATTGGTTGTAATTTAACATTTAGAAGTTTATTACCTTGTTGTTTTATGCCGCAAGTCAATTATTACATCGACATCAGCCTCAGAACAATTGGAAAGTAGAAGAGTGACAGGTACTAAACAAAGGCTGCAAGAGAAAAATTGTTTTACAAAGAAAGATTTATACATATTACTGGTCAGTCTTGAGAATTACAAAATGTAACAAATCTGTTCTAAAAAAATTCTTGTGTTCTTAATTACTAAATCATGTAAACATTAAAATACTTAGCAGTATTTTGTATGACATTTTTACAATCAGCTATTACATGCTGTCAGATAACTTAATTCTGAAAAAGGAAATTCGTGACTGTTACCTCAGAGAAAAAAATTATAAGTCAGTTTTGAAACTATTTCCTCAGTTTGTCTAAATGAGACCTGGTAATGTAATAGTTCATAGTGTAGCTTGATTTTTGCAAGCTTTCCATAAAAATCATGTACAGCAAGGTGCATTAGTACCAAATTTTAGAATGTGAAAGAACATTTGACCCAACATGCTGGTCTAAATTTTGACTTGCAATAACATCTTTACACTTTCTCTCCATATACTTTTGTCCCCTTCCGCATACTGTTCACTAAAAGGACTATTTAAACTATTTGCTTTAGTGGCCTGAAGAAATACAGACATTTTAGCCAGGGCAGGTGTACAATGCTCAACTCAAGCTGGAGAAGTATGTACATTTGAGTCCAACTTATTGCATGTTTTGTTTTAATTTAGGTATTGCTTCGTAGTTAATATCCTGAAGAATTCTACCTGAATGAACTTATTAACCCTAATGCTTTTATACAGAACACTTCTTCCAGAAGATCCCACAGCACCTTTATACACAAACTTTTCAGGGTTGCCCCCCTTACTCAGGTCCACTCCCACCTGGTAAGGTTAAGGGGGCAAAAGGTTGGGCTGGGTGAGGAATGAAGCTGTGGCCATGCATGGGACCAGGAGCAGAACCACAGTTGGGCTGTGTGTGGAGCTGCAGCCAGGCCACAGCAGGGAGCTGGGGCGGGGCCCAGATCACAACTGGGGGCAGGGCTGGAGCAGAGTTGGGGGAGAAGCAGAATTGGGTGGCAGCTCCCTCCCCAACCCGCTTTGGGGACTAGCCTGGGTCCCTCCGTGCCCCCGAATGTTTCTCTGCACCCCACAGTTTGGGGACCATGAACTAGCGGTATCACTTCACCACTGGGGCTGCTTAGCAGTAAACACTAAGACATGATGTAAAGAATGCCTTCATGAGATGACTACTGGGGGGAATTCAGGTATAAGCACATAACCCAAATTCAAATACGACCAGAATTAGACCCCTATTTGAATAAGTGTAGGCTCTCATCATTAACACAGTCATTTCTGCACATCATTCCACTTACTCTAGTTAGTTTCACTTCAATATCTATTGTACTAGTAAAAGAATACAATAGTTAAGATGACAAAGCATTACAAGGAAATGTAGAAATTCTAAAAACAAAACAAAAATTTTTTTTGCTAATTAAATCATATCAAGTTTTGTAAATAAAATTTCAAATTTGAAACCTAGACTAGTTCCCTTTATTTTTGTAGTGTAATGCTTACCAAAAAATTGACAAGACTGTCAATTCAATAAGAAGTGCATAACCACAAAAGTAGAAGCTACAGGAACACAATTATCAAAATGAAAAAAAAAATTTATAAGTGCTTTACTTCATTGGTACTACACTAAGTCTCTGATTTCAGCCTTGTTAACTATCCTTTTCCTGCCATACTTTATACCCAACATGTTAACATTTAGAAAATTGGGATATGCTACAGACAGAACTAAAAATTAATAACTAAAGCAAAAAGTTTTTATCTGTTCATTCAAATATTGTCATTTTGTAGCATATAGTGTTCACTTTCCACCCACTTCTTAATGACTGTTTATGTTGTGATTTTTCTCAGGCTGTGAAGACACAGATATTGTCGATTTCTTCATCATTACTTCTTTCATTAGTTACTTAATGAGTTATCTAACAAACATTCCTAGTCATTTTTAAAGCTAAATTATCTATAACAAGCGTAGTCAACACGCAAACCACTGGCCAAATTCAGACTATCAAATGTGTTTGAACGGACCCTGAAACCTTTTAGTTTTCCTATTATCATTTTTTTTGTTATTGTTATTTACTCTGGAGTCTGGACCTTAACTATACCTTGATCAAGAAATTTGGATCTTGAAAAAAGTAACTGACTACTCTGATCTATAGTACTTCATTTTTATTTCATGTGTCCAATTGTCAACTGCTAGAAAATGCTATTGTGTTGCAGTTTTACCAATACATTTACAAAAAAAAAAATCTTTTGCTTTATAGCCTGTGTTTGCGTTGAATTTTTCCTTGTTCATGGCAATTTTACTTTATCACTTCATTTCATCCTTCCACAGAGCACAATCTAAAGAGGATTTTTATTAAAAAAATGGAAAAAAATAGCTTCATAAAGGAATCTTGAAACATTTTAAAAGCTAACATTAATCAAACCTTTTTTGATGAAATGAGTGATTAAAGGACTCTGGATAATGAAGACTAGTCTTGATAAGGTTAGAAAGCTGTTCTGGTGTTGGTCTTGTGGGTAGTGAAGTGTTTTCTGGTCGAAAAAACTTTAACAGAACCATTTCTGGTGATTCCTGGAAGACACAAATATTCAGATAGTGTATTTATAAAAGTATTTAAAATGAAGTTAACACAACACACCATACCGCAAAGGATTAACCAGACAGAGGTTAACTTGAAGATCTTATTTTCTCCTAAGAACTGTAGCTTCCAACAGATTACACTATTGTGTCACAATGTTTACAGGAAGCCATTGGGTAAGGAAGTGGTGCAATTCTTATGATTGTGGCGCTATATCACAGGAAGACTATTAAATTTCCTTCTCCCAAAATTGCTTTTTTAAACCAATGTGTTAAGAGTTCTGCAAATATGTATTACTGGTAAGATAAAAAAGGAACAATGTTCACACAGTGCACCAAGTTCATCTTGGGTTTTCACAAAAACCCAAACAGCTACAGTGAAAAGTCTATCATGGGGAAGTTGCCACCAAGGATCTATAGGTAGCCAGGAAAGCCCCCAAAGTGGGTGGCACTGGACAGGAAGGGAACATGTGCTAATACAGTACATTTCTAAAGCTGGAACTTAGGAAGCTCCTCCAGAAATGAAAGATATCTTTCCCCCACCGACTAGTAGAAAGCCCAAGTGAAGGCAGTGGAGTACTCTCCCCATTGGGGGATATCAACCTCCAGGAGACAGGGGATTAGATGATGTGGAAAGGTGTAACTTAAGTGCATCACTGTGGCTGCATCTGGTCCAGAATCTAGATGATGTAGTACTTGTCCAACACCATCCAATCTGTTATCTACTCCAGACAATGTTACTGATGAGAGGGTCAGCTCTCCACATTCCCTTATGAACCGTTGATGCAGAGTCAATAATTAGTGACATAAAAGGCATTTACAGTAAAAACATGACTGCAGCTGCTAAGTACAAGGAGTTGATTAATGAATCCCATTTCTGCACTAGATTTAGAAACAGTTCACTGTATTCTTAGCTTATTGCTACATTTGTGTCAACAATTTATATTACAATAATTTCTTTAAAACACTGAATACAAAACACTGAGAAACACAATGAGATTGTGACCAGAGTCAGTAAAAGATAGCAGGGAAAAGCCTGGCCCCCATTGAAGTCAATGGGAGCTTTGCCATTAACTTCAATGGTGTTAGAATTTCACCCAGAAAATTTAAATTATTTGCATTATAGTGGCATCCCCAGGTCTGGTTGTACTAGGCAAAGGTTATCAGAGGATAGCAAATGCTTGAAAAAAATTAAGATTATGCTCTTTAAACCGAAAGTAATTTGCTGCACTTGGAGCAGCAACCTAAATGCTCAAGCAGCAAGAAGAATATTATTAAACAATGGAATATAGTTGGAAACTATATTTTTAATTCAGTTGGCATTTCTGGTCCTGCTGTAATGGAATCCATCTTGCTGAAAGGTGACACCATGTATAACACTGGCTATATTTAGAGACTATAGGACACCATGGAGGGTAGGGAGGGAAGGTTAGAAGATTTATCTAATTGGAAAATATTCAATATTATCTTGGAGGCATATATCAAACACCCTAGAAATTGCTCTTCCCCCTATAGTCAGTTACCTGTTCCAAGTCCTCCCAATCAGAATTCCCGAGTATTTTTTTAAAACCCTATAAAAAACAAATCAAAATTTATCTGGACAGACAAAAATCAATAGGATAAGTTACACAAAAACAGGTAGACAATGTAAGTCTGGCATCATTACATTTCATTATTTGATTAATTTAACATGCTTGAAACCCATCGTTCAAAGCAACATTACCTTGGTACTGAAGGACTGGCAACAGATCGAAATTTGACAATTTAACACCCCTGATTTAAGGTTAGTCTTTTGGTTCCTAAATAAGACATTACTTTGACAACCCACTTTGTACCCAGGGGATAAAATACTGGCTACGCTAAAGTCATGGCAAAATTCCCATTGACTTCAACAGGGCCTGGATTCCACCCATAGTTTTTATATTTGAGAGGAAAGGCTTTCAAAACACAAGCACTCACAGTGCTACTCTCCACTAGCGACATCTCACTGAGTTTCCTTTTTACACATCCTGGAGAGTTTAGGAAAATATAAATAAGAAACCATACAATTATAGAGACAAAGTGGGTGAGGTAATATCTTTTAAATGGACTAACAGAAGTTCGTCTCGTAAAAGGTATTCCCTAACCCACCTTGTTTTTCTAATATCTTGGGACAAACAAAGCTACAACACTACTCCATAAATCACACAATTGTCAACTTGTAGGCAAAATTGATCTCTGCTCACAGGAACAAATTTAAACAGAATTCTACTAGTATCAATAATGAGGAGTCCAGTGGCACCTTAAAGACTAACAGATTTATTTGGAATCATGGTCTTTCATGGTCTATAGTGACGAAGATGTCATCAATATAACACAAGTAGAAGAGGGGCACTAGGAGGCAAGAGCTGAGGAATTCTTCAAGGGCCTCCTTCCTGTGCTCCATATGATGATGTAGCGCAAGCAGAGGAAGAGCATAGGGGATGAGAGCTGAGGAAGCATTGTTTTAAGTCAACCATAAAAACGTTATGGGTACCTGCATGGCCCCACAGTATGCCAATATTTTTATGACTGACTTAGAATGCTTCCTCAGCTCTCATCCCCGAATGCCCCTCCTCTACATCATCATATGGAACACAGGAAGGATGCCCTTGAAGAATTCCACCTGGATTTCAGCAATTTCCACTCCACCATCAATCTCAGCCTGCACCAGTTCACACGAGAGATCCACTTCCTGGACACTACCATGCAAATTGGTGTTTGTGACCATCACTTCCCTATACTGGAAACCTACTGACCACTATACTTATCTTCATGCCTCCAGCATTCATCCAGGACACATGACACGATCCATTGTCTGCAGCCAAGCCCTAAGATACATCTGCATCTGCTCCAATCCCTCAGACAGAAACAAACACCTACAAGATCTTTATCAAGAATTCTTAAAACTACAATACCCACCTGGGGAAGTGAGGAAACAGATTGACAGAGCCAGAAGAGTACCCAGAAGTCACCTAGGACAGGAAGAACAAGGAAAACAACAGAACACCACTGGCCATCACATACAGGCCCCAGCTAAAACTTCTCCAGCACATCAACCACCATCTACAACCTATCCTGGAAAATGATCCCTCACTCTCACAGATCTTGGGAGGCAGATCAGTCCTTGCTTACACACAGCCCCCCAACCTGAAGCAAAACTTACCAGCAACTACACACCATACCACAGAAACACTAACGCAGGAATCCCTTTAACAACCTCGTTGCTTACTCTGTCCCTATATCTACTCTAGTGACAGCAGAGGACCCAGCCACATCAGCCACACCTTCAGGGGCTCATTCTTCTGCACATCTACTAATGTGATATATGCCATCATGTGCTTCACTGCCTTGTACATTGGCCAAACTGGACAGTCTCTACATAAAAGAATAAATGGACACAAATGGACATCAGGCATGGTAACATACAAAAGCCAGTAGGAGAACACTTCAATCTCCCTGGACATTCAATAACAGATTTAAAAGTAGCCATCCTTCAAAAAAATAACCTTCAAAAACAAATTTCAAAGAGAAATTTTGCAGAGCTACAAGTCATTTGCAAACTTAATTTTTGGCTTGAATAGGGACTCGGAGTGGCTGGCTCACTATAAAAGCAATTTTTCCTCTCTTGGTATTGACACCTCCTCGTCAATTATTGAGAGTGGACCACATCCGCCTGACTAAACTGGCCTTAACACTGGTTCTCCACTTGTTAGGCAACTCCCTTCTCTTCATGTGCCTGTATATTTATGCCTGTATCTCTAATTTTCACTCCATGCATCTGAAGTGGGGTTTTTTACCTGCAGAAGTTTATGCCCAAATAAATCTGTTAGACATTAAGGTGCCACTGGACTCTGTTGTTTTTGTGGATACAGACTAACACAGCTACCCCTCCTTACTTGGCACTAATATCAATAATTCTGTTAAAAGGAGAACCTTTGTATAAACTCAAAAATATTCTTCTAAACAAAAATAATATTGTGGCTAAAATATGCACTAGTGCTAATTGCACTTTTTCATATAACCCCATTCACGTACATTTGATAAAACGGATTCATACCCAGATTAAATAAATTCTGGCTACTGATCTAAAAAAACCCTCACAAATGTTTTCATCTATAAATCGTAACTCTCCACTCCAGAACTATGCGTAAGCATCTTCTGCAGAGGCAGGCAGAATGGATTTTTACCATAAATGATATGAATGGTGGGAGTCAAAAAAGATATGGACAATCAGGATCATTTGAGCTGTTCTAAATTACAGTTTTTGAAAATAAGTTGTTCAATATTACAAGTCAGCACTAAAGGAACCAATTATATTACCTCCCACAATTAGCATCCTAAAAAAACAATGGGAACAAGAACATTCAAATATAAAACAACCATTATTCCTATTAGCTGTGAGAATAACGGCTGCATCAGAATGATGAAGCTAAGAAACCTCTTTGTTAGACAAATGAATCACAAAAATTGGGAAATCCCACCCATGAATGTTAGCCTTAAAAAGGATTCATATAATTAACATTGGAAACATTGTTACCATTCAACTTCAGATTAACTGAATTAGTTAAAACACATTTTTAACTTTACACAATAGCTGACCTCTGTTGCTTGTATTTCAAATGAGTTTTACCCCCCACCTGTACTACTAATGATCATGCATCTTATGCTGGTTTCTTCAGAGTGCTTTTAGAATGTTTTTTGCAACCACACTAGAATCTCTGCATTAATATTAGCTTATACGAAGTCTAAGAATTAGCGCGTTCAAACTAACTTTAAATTGTTAAGCCAGTGTTAAAGCAGACTTGATACATCTGTAAACGTCTCCCAAGCAAGTGTCAACGGGTGCTGCTTTTCAACAAGATGGGTGCCAAGAGGAGGTGAAGGTTTTTTAAAAGCACATTCACCTTCAACTATTTAAATCAGTTTGAAGTTTTTGTACAATGAACATGATCTCAACAGTTGTTGGGCACCTTTAAGTCCACAGATTTCAAGGGCAACTCCTCCCAGTCACTTGGCAATGTCTGTGCGCTAGGCACACCTTTTCTGGATAATTTTAAAACCAAGTCTTTTTAACATTAACTGATGTATTTAGCAAAAAGAATACTCAATATAATTTTACACAAGTCTCATGCAGTTGCAAAGAGAAAAATACATGCTCTTAGCTGAGTTTGAAAGATTGAGATACATAGGAAGGCTGCAGAAGCTGCAAAGAGAAAGTTCTTGAACCAATTGAGTAAGGCTGTATGGTGGAACAGAGGAAGCAAGAGCTAGAGAGGAAAGAAAAAATCCCAGATTTTAAGTGGTGTAAAGTACCAGTGAGAGAAAAATAAAGGGATCTGGAGAAATCTGATTAGAATCAGTGAGATCTCATTTCAAACCTCAGATTAAAGCTATTTCCCTTCCTCCCCAATCCCTGTGTACTTTTTTGCTCTCCTGTGTTAACTTTAAGTACCATTCATACCAACTCCTAATCATTTTTAAATGAAGGCTGAGTGAAAGGTGCTATACAAGATTGCACTGTGTACTTTGCTCAATTCTAATTTAAAATTAATACTTTACAACATTTATCTGGAAGAGTAAACACCACAGATGACATTGATTGGTGTATCAAATTCAGCTGTATGGCTTCGATGCAAGATTATGAGAGCAATGGGCTCTGAAAGGTGAACTTTGTAAACTATTAAAAACCAATCTCAGAGGAACCCATTTTACTGGTGTGCCCATGCTGTAAAAGAACCCTCTAATAAACACTACAGTACATAAAAACTGCTACACTACTAAATAAACACTGGTATAATAGTATACTAATATCCACAATATAAAAATGGCAGACTCAAAGTATTTGTCTCGAAATGAGTAGTAGGGAGATCTCCTGCATTCTTTCCATGGCGACTCATGATGTGGATGAGAAGTGTTGATCTATTTGTAACATCCTCTTTCTTATAAATTATGTTTAGCTTGAATACCCTATCACTGATCTCCAATTTTATCCTCTAATTTCCTATCCCATATATGAACTTCACTGGCACAAGCTACCTCCTCTCTCTGATAACTTACAAATAGTCACTTCATAGCTACCAAGTTTGCCCCAAGTTTCCCTTCTCTAACCAAACTGCTCCAACCCAGTCTTTGGTCTTGTCTACACTTGGATTTAAAGGTGTGATATTAGCATGTGTTAGCGAACACGTGCTAACACATTTTAAGTGTCTAGTATAAATAAGGCACACTACCTTTAACTTGTGTTAAACTGGCAGAATTAAAGCCTAGGGGAGAGCTAAAAAATGCATCTTTAAATCCAAGCCTAGGCAAGGTCACACAGTCTGGGACACAACCTGTATTCAAGTGTATGGCGGGGGCTTGAAACTCTTAACCTCTGGATCATTATCGTGCAGAACCAGTCATCAGCATGGAAGCATGTCTTCTGGAATGGTGGCGAAAGTACGAATGTTTAGCATATCTGGCACGTAAACACCTTGCAATGCCAGCTACAAAAATGCCATGTGAACATCTATTCTCACTTTCAGGTGACATTGTAAATAAGCGGGCTGCTCCCATAAATGTAAACAAATGTATTTGTCTGAGCAATTGGCTGAACAAGTAGGAGGACTAAGTGGACTTACACACTCTAAAGTTTTACATTATTTTGTTTCTGAGTGCAGTTATATTACCAAAAAAGTCTACATTTCTAAGTTGCACTTTCACAAAAAAGACTGCATTACAGTATTTAAATGAGGTGAATTGAAAAATATTTTTTTTATAATGCAAATATTTGTAATAAAAATATAAAGCACTGTACACTTTGCATTCTGTGTTGTAATTGAAATATATTTATTTGAAAATGTATTAAAACATTCAAAAATGTATACAATAAATTTAAATTGGTATATTAACTGTGATTAAAACTGATTAATTTTGTAATCAAGTGAATTTGTTTTGAATCGTTTGAATTAACCACAATTGACAGCCCTACTTTTAATTCAAATTGCAACATTATCCAGCCCAATCCCCTTTCAATCTATTATTTTCTTGCCCTGCGATTTCTTTAGCTTGAATTTCTGCCCATGTGATTATGAAAAAAAATGCTTAGACAAACAGTAAGGAATATTATAATAAGGAGAAGTGGCTGAACTTAAATGTGGAAAATTAAAAAGTAAAGGATTTCGGGTTATTGTAGGTTGGGAAACAAAGGGGGAGAAGGCTGAGGCTGTTGAAAACTGAAGTGAGCCAAGGCAATTATAGCTTTGGAGTAGTCAGATTCTGAGCTTTGGCTAGCTAAAACTGGGCACTGCAGAAGAAAAAGACAGTAAGACTCCAAGTGTTAAAAAGAGCTTCACTATGGCAGTATTAGAGACAATGGCAAGGAAAGTTCCTACCAATACCTACCTAATTTTCACTGAATTGCAGTAATTCCTATGCTATAATGAGTATTTTCATAGATGGACCTTTGTGCAAAAATTTTACGTATTCATGGGCATAGCTGATTCAGTACTAGGATACCTAAGGCAACAGTAGAGCATGAACACTTTTAATAAAGTGTGTGTACAAATGCTAGGTTTATTGCCAAAGCTTGAATTTTGTAGGCCAGACAGCTTTTATTGTAACATTTCTATTCATATGTTCGGCTGTATTAGTAGTTTGCTTGAATTGATTCTGTTTTATAAATAAAAATCCAACTCTTAGTTTATATTCATAAGTTTCTATTTCTAATTTCTGCTTCATATTATTGCTAGAAACTGTATTGTACTGCTTCATTCTTAAAGGTCTTACCACACCTGGTCTAGTTTCCTTTTTTTCCTATCCCCATCTCTTTTTTGGGCTGCTCAAAGGAAAAAGCTACATTTGGCATTCTTTGATTCTAATTTTATCTCAAGAGCAGTTTCTCACATGTAGACTTGGAGGAGGAGGGAAAGCGAAGGGGATAAACAAATTCAAAACTGTCTGTTCATTAAAGAGTCTGCTACACTACTGCACGTGAATCAAGTTTTTAAAAAAGCAATGTTGCTTAGCAACATTAGATGCGTCAGACCACAGCACATGGATGTAGCAGCACTGCCAGTTATAATTTCTATTTATAACCTACTAGAACAAAGTATTAAGACTAAGATGTGTCAAAACAGATAGCAGATCTAGTCCAATATTCTGCATCCAACAGCAACCAAAACCTAATGTATAATATGAAAGTGAAAACCCTGTCTCCTCATAATGCACATATAGACAGCGGTATAATACTGTACATGGAAGGAGAAAAATCTTTCTGATTTCCACAGGGAACAAGCTATGCCCTGAAGGATATGATTTTATTATTCTTGTGCTAGCTAGGATAGCAAAGAGTGATTTGGAATTCCTAATTTTATGGCCAAAAGCTTAGGGAAGGAAATGTATCTATTTGATGTTGCAAGTGCAATTTAATCAGTAAGGTAATATGCAGTTATTCATACTGGAATTTGATCAGCACCAGGATAACACTAAGTTTTTAAAAGAGCTCTGCTGGAATTATTATGGACTCCATGATGTCATCATCTTGGTTTTACAGTCTCCTTGAAAATTACTATGGCTCAATCAGTTGTGGATGATAATTTCCTGCTCGCAACTACTGGAAAGGCAATTATATATGCCCAGTTTAGTAGTAGTTGGTCGTTGAAAAAAAAAAAAAACCACCACAAGCCACAAATAAAATGGCACCATAACTGATTTACTGTAGCTCAATTTCCCCCCAAGAGACCCTAGAACTATGGCTGAATAATTTCTCCATGAGCAACATGATTCCATCTTGTAATCTCATCTGTTCAGTTACAGACAGTGAGGCCTATAGTTAATGTTGCCCAACACTTGTAAGCCATTGGTTTCAGATGCTAACTTAAGTCAAAATAGCTTAAATTTGACAAAGTTTTCCATGCCATGTATCTGCTTAGGGCTGAATTTTTGGAACGTTAGTTTCAGTAAAAATGGTTCAGCCATTTCTCAAAAACAAAGCTACTTTTCAGCATGGCAGAGGTTTTTATTAGTAGTCACAAAATCCATTATATAAGCTAGTTTCATGGTATGAGGATTACATAAGAACAAAAGGCTTTATAATCTGTGCAATTTTAGATAAAATAGTGAAATATTTACATAATAGCTTTTTTTAAAGTACTGACTGGTTACAAGACACTAATAACAAAAACATAGCCATTTCATATCAAAATGGTTAACAACTCAGAAGCCTGCTCCTCTTAACCTTAAATGGAATTTGGATACCACAGAGGACAGATGTTCTTATAGGTGAGGTACTGGACTGGAACCCAGGAAGATCTGGGTTCAATTTCCACATCTGTCACCGACTTTCTACGAGACACAAGGCAAGCCACATACTCTATGCCTCATTTTTCCACCGACAAAATGGAGTTAACAGATCCCATAGAGAGGTTGTGAGGACAAATTCATTACATCTTCAGATGTTGCACTGACAGCGGCTATGTAAATATCTAGATAGATAACCATATCTTCCTTCAGATGCCATTAGAAAAAAATTAGTTCTTGTCGTGGTAAGCTAACAGTAAAAATATAGTCAGGCTTGCTATACATTTTTGCAGAAGGGCTCACAGGAAATACATACAATACAGATCTAAGGGAAAACAAAATTAAGATAGCTAACACGTAAACAAAAACGGGCAGGATAGTGTTACTTAACTTTTAATTACTAAGACTCACCTACCTTTACCTTGCACATTACTTGTTTTAAATTCTTCTTCACATTCACAAATACATTTGACTATTCATGTGCTCAGTATTACACTTTGAGTTAATAGTTTTGTACATTATACCAATGTTGCACATACACACACACAGATATTCACCAGTCTGTTGCAGACCCAAATTATTCATTTTCTTCTATAGCTGTTTTTGTGATATCAGTGAAAACAGCTATTTTAAAATTTAATTACAATGGTAGAAAGATTTTATTGATTGATCTCTCACAATACAGTCTCAGTTTTTCAAGTTATTTCCTCTGATAATTCTATTAATTCTTATAACTGCTAAGTTTTACAGGGAAAGCTACACTAGAGCACAGTATACTTCAGAATACAAAAGATTCAAATATTTTTATTTAATCCCTTAGTGCAGCAAAACTCAAGATCCTTATTTTGGAATCAACTCATTTTATTTTACTGCAAGATGACTGGGTCTTTTTTGTGTCAGAGAGAACTCACCCAAGTTTCACTACTACTATATTACCAGGTACCTTTCTTACACTAACATGCTGACTTCTCTATTGCCTCTTAATACAATATTGTATTAGAGCTTTGAACTTTTTTTATCCAGTTTAATTTTAGTCCTGCAACAAAACTCAAGGAAGCAATTTGTTTAAGGCAATTTTGCAGTTACATTTACATGTGTCATGGGCTGCCTTTTTTCCTTTATCATGAACTTAAGTTAACCATTTTGAGGTCCAGTAATTAATGCAACTAAAAATTAAGCAAAGCAAATAGGTGTTAAAACACTTAACTTTAGCTCTTAGTAGATTTATCTGAATATCCTATATTATGTTTGTTTAATTAGGCTTTCACACACTAAAAAACTTATGCATTCAATGACACTCTTCCATGTACTGGCGGTTCCCATTATCAGCAGATCACTGAAGTACACAACTTTCAAGAAATTATTCAAATCTAGTATGTAAATGTGTATTTATAGAGAATTCTCAGTGCTTATATCAAAGTATAATCAGGAACTATGCCATATGACAGTACCTAAAATTAAAATTTTATTCACAATCACTTCTGTTGCTTTTATACGTTAACACTTAGCCGATATTACACTAACTCCCTTCAACATTTCTTGGGTTACGCTGCAGCAGCAGAAAACCTCTATGACTTTGGTTCCCCGGGGTCTGCGGGCCTCTTGTGGTCCAATCAGCACATCACTGCGGTCCCTGTAACACTTTCAGGGCCATACAGGTAGTATATAATATAGAGTGCAAGTGGCCCACATAACACAGAGCTGCATGTGCGGCCCAAAATGCTAAGTAGGTTAAGAATCACTGCTCTAAGACCTTAGATGTATTTAACTTTTCTACTGAAGGTTTTGTTTATATAGTTGTCATTTAACAGACTTGAAAGTATGTCATCAAAATCAGTCTAAAATTGGCAGATTCCTTTTAATTTGCAAGATGTATACTTGTAAGAACTTTACAAAATAATTACTACAGAATAACTACTACAGAAGCCTACAAGGTAAGTTCACACACACATTTTGGAATCATACCAACCACTTTGTAAAGGCTTTTGTAAAGCAAGAGGTTTTTAGTACTTCTTTGTATTAGGATTACCTTCTTTTGAGGAAAGGAAAAAGCCTCCTTCCCTACTGTATGAAGAAGAACATGATGCTGGCCTTCTAAAATAAGCTGCTTGTTGTCTTCCACAACATAAGCCTAAATACAAAGATAAGACATTTAATATTTCTTAATTTGCTACAAACCTCAAAAGGTTATCAAACAATACTACTTTTATAATACAAATTTTAGAAGTGATAATGATCTTGCATTTATACCACCTTTCATTTAGAAATACTCTAAAGTACATCATAATCTTTACCAACAGATTTACAAAATTATGAATAAAGGAATCACTTCCAATAAAGTGCAATTACCTTACAGTAGAAAGCTAAGGAGCTAATTAATCAATCCCATCTAGAACAGTCTTCTCATGTTTCTAATTCAAGGAACTGCAAAGCATGGGTATGCAGTTTATTTCACAAAAATAATTAACAATAAAATGCACTTTAAACAAAATCTCAGGTGAATTATGTAAAATCTTAGGATACATTGTAGGTACACTTAAATCAGTTTTGCTCCATTTTGGCATGGTGGTGTATTTTTAGAACTATTTCGACACTGGCAAAGATTACCAGTTGAGTTAATGCTTAGTTAACACTGCAGCATAAACTCCTGGTTTAACTGTACAATTCAGTATAGCCCTGCTGCATGAGTCACAGTACTGTTCAGCAGAGTTTAAGTTCACAGAGTGGTCTAATGCTTGATGCCTTGTTCACACTCAGCAAAGCCTTACAAATCTGTTATATTACATATTTGAAGGGAGATTTTATGCAAGCCTCCTGGCAGCTTTTAAGCTGCTATCGTGGGTGGGAGGAACCTATATTTTCCACTGTCTTTAACAAGGTCCTATTCTGCAGCCTCAGGGCATGGTTACACTTACAGGATTATAGCACTTTTGGTTATAGCGGTCCCCACATACAGCAACAGGAATAGCGCTATCGCGTGTCCACGCTTAGATGCGCCAGCGGTATAACATGGCCACATTTGCGGCACTTCAGGCAGCATTAAGAACAGCGCATTAGGGCGGGTATCCCACACAGAGCACCTCTTCCCGATCTGGCGCAATGCCTTGTGGTAAGGGGACGTCGCTTGCGGGGCATTCTGCATCTTGTTCCAACTACCCATGATGCTTCGTGTCATATCCCAGCACTCCCTGTGTTTCTGTCCACCTCAGGTGCCATCTTTCAACAAGGCGCGCTCCGTCGTCCATTTTCGTGTGCCGCAATGAACTCCAACTGCTGAGGAACATGCTGACAACTGTTGCCAGCACATCTCAGTGTGCAGTGAAGTTAATCCTTGACATGCAAGGTGACAGTGATGGGTCTGATGACAAGATCGAGGCGGTGAACGCATTTGACACGAAACTTCTTGTCTCATTAATAGACATGCTCACGGCTGCGGAACACCGCTTCTGGGCACGGGAAACGAGCACTGACTGGTGGGATTGATCATGCAAGTCTGGGATGACGAGCAGAGGCTGCGAAACTTTCGCATGAGAAAAGCCACTTTCATGGGAACTCGCCCGCGCCCTGCAGCACAAGGACACCAGATTGAGAGTTGCCTTCACAGTGGAGAAGCGGGTGGCTATTGCAATCTGGTAGCTGGCCACCCCAGACAGCTACCGATCGGTGGCCAACCACTTTGGGGTGGGAAAGTCGACCGTTGGAGTTGTGTTGATGCAAGTGTGCAGGGCCATTAATTGCATCCTGCTACGAAAAATCGTGACTGTTGGTAACGTGCATGACATCGTGGCTGGCTTTGAAAAAATGCGTTTCCCTAACTGTGGAGGGACGATAGATGGGACAAATATACCTAGTCTGGTGCCCAACCACCTAGCAGAGGAGTACATTAGCCGAAAAGGGTACTTCTCCATGGTTCTCCAAGCGCTTGTGGATCACTGTGGGCATTTTACTGACATTAATGCAGGCTGGTCTGGAAAGGTGCATGACGCACGCATCTTCCGCAACACCAGCCTGTTCAAGAAGATGCAAGCCGGGACTTTTTCCCCAGACCAAAGGATCCCCATGGGGGAAGTCGAAATGGCCACCATGATTCTTGGCGACCCCGCTTACCCTTTAATGCCCTGGCTCATGAAACCGTACACAGGGAGCCTGGACAGCAGCCAGGAAAGGTTCAACTACAGGCTTAGCTGGTGTCGAATGACTGTGGAGTGTGCTTTTGGGCGTCTCAAAGCGTGCTGGTGCTGTCTTTATGGGAAGCTAGACTTGGCTGAGGGAAATATCTGCGCGGTTATTTCCGCATGCTGTGCCCTACATAATCTTTGTGAGCAGAAGGGCAAAGGCTTCACTCAGGCATGGTCCTCGGAGGTTCAACACCTGGAGGCCACATATGCACACCCAGAGAGCAGGGCTCTTAGAGGGGCCCAGCGCGAGGCTGTAAGGATCAGGGATGCCTTGAGGGAGCATTTTGAGGCTGAAAGCCAGTTCTAATGGGAAGTGCAGAGAGAGGGAGGGAGGGAGGGAGGGAGGGTGCATTCTTTTAATAGGAAAAGGCATTTGGTTTTCTGTAGCCATTAATAATCTATGTACACTGAATAAAGAAACCCATTTATTAAAAAGACAGTTCTTCATTTATTCAACAGCTACTTCAGTTGCTGAAAGAAAAGGTTATGAAGAATGTGTGGGGGAAGCGGAAGGAGGTGCAACTGGGGTGGGATAGGGTCAGAGATTGGAATATGTCCGGATCTTAGACTCTCCAATGCCCTCCGAGTTGCCGTGTCCTCCGAACCCCATTTCTGGAGGGCAAAAAGGCATGTTATTAGAGGTTGAGTGCAGTGGATAAGGGTCCTGGGTTTGAGGGCTGGTCGGTGAAGACGAGGGGTTGGAGGTAGCTGTGGGTGGTAATAACCAGATAGCTGATGATAGTGGCGGGGACTAGTGACTGGGGCCACACTGCCTCTCCTGAGAAACCTGCGCTGGCGCACTGCAAGCACTCTTATTGAGACCTTTGAAGAGATTACTGATGATGATTACCGAGATGTAATAGATTACATCAATGCACTATTCCACACGTAGGCAAGCATCCCTTTCCATCCTCGCCCAGGCTGCCCGCCTTCCCAACAGAAAAGCAGCTTTACCTCCGCAATCCGCTGCTGCGCTGCCTCCCGCAACCGCTGGACGCTGCGGCTGGCTGCCCTCCTCCTGGCTTGAGGAGAGCTCCTGGCTGCATGCGTACTGGGACTCCTCCGTGCCCTAGGTCACTGCCGCTGCCGCCTCGTCTTCCTCCTCTTCGTCCTCCTCCTCTTCACTGGTGGGCTGGGAAGTGTCTGTGGTGGTCGATGGAGTGCACGTAGGATCACCACCAAGTATCTTGTGCAGCTCCTTATAAAATCTGCAAGTCACCAGGGCTGCCCTGGAGCGGCCGTCTGCCTCGCGGGCTTTGCGATACGCATTCCTAAGCTCCTTGACTTTTACCCGGCACTGCAGTGTGTCCAGCTCATGGCCTCTTTCCATTATGGCCCATGATATCTGGCCATATGTATCATAGTTTCTGCGGGTAGACCGCAGCTGAGAGGGAATAGCCTCTTCCCTCCAACAACTGATGAGGTCAAGCACCTCGCTATTGCTCCACGCTGGGGATCGCCTATTGCAAGGAGGCATGGCACGTGGAGTCATGGCGAAGCAAAACGGTCACCTGCAAAGATTCCCTGAAGAGCACTCCATGCCTGGCTGGAGGAAACAGGAAGAGGATTTTCAAATTTCCCTGCAAATTTAAAGGGCGGGTCTGACGTGTGGTCACCTGAGGACAGGACAAAAGAGTCTGCAAATGATGATCAGAGTGGCTCGAATGGGAATTATGGGACGGGCTGGAGGCCAATTAATGTGCAGTGGGTGTCCACATTCCCACCGTAGCGCTACCAAAGCTGTGCTACAGCCCTTATTCCCCGTGCGGAGGTAGATTACCAGTAGCGCTATAACTGCGAGGTTATAGCACTCTACGTGCCTCACCAGTGTGGATGAGTAGGAGATTATAGAGCTCCTGGCGACTTTATAGCACTATAAAGTGCCAGTGTAACCAAGGCCTCAGAGTGCAAGACTCCCATTGAAGTCAGATCTTAGAGGAACACGTGAACTTCAAGGGAATTCAGTTATTTCATTTCAAATAAAGAAAATTTTGAATCTTACTGTTTTTGCAATTACTCTTAATTTGGAAAGCCACTGCACGTCAGCAGTTACAAGAGTCAACAGTTCTTTAGTGTTGCAAACTACCTCTATAGGAACTCTTCACAACTCCCATTATGAATCAAGGTCTCTTACTACTACCTTGGGAGGGACCTTTATTCATAGAATCATAAAATATCAGGGTTGGAAGAGACCTCAGTAGATCATCTAGTCCAACCCCCTGCTCAAAGCAGGATCAATCCCCAATTAAATCATCCAACAAATTTTTGCCCCATATCGCTAAATGGCCCCCTCAAGGATTGAGCTCACAACCCTGGGTTTAGCAGGCCAATGCCTAAACCACTGAGCTATCCCTCCTCTCCTCGTTACTATACAGGGGGGTAAAAGTTTGCAGAAGCTCACCTGAGACAGAGCTGGGTCCAGAACTCAGGTCTTAATATAATAAAGCCAAGTTTGATCTATTTTGTCTTTCAAAAACACCACTCCTAGAAAAGGTGCTGTATTACACACAAACAGCGAGTGGGCTCTGTGTTATCTGTAAATGGCTAGACCAGGGGTGGGCAAAGTGCAGCCTGCTGGCCATTTTTATCTAGCCCCTGAGCTTGGGCTGGGAGAGCGGTGACAGTGGCCCTGTGCTCCCAGGCAGGGGCACAGGGCCGAGTGTGGTGAGCCGTGGGGTTCCTCCTGGGCCGAGCTAGGGTCCCTCTCTCGGGCTGGAGCACCCAGCCAAGCACAGTAAGCAAGGGGAGGTGTAAGTTTCACTGAGAAAAATGGCAGGCTTTCACCCTCAACAGTCTCCCATAACTGAAGTGGAAAAAGTCTGGTGCTTGGTGGAGGTGAAAAAAATATTAAAAAATTAGCATGTAGACTCCTGAACACATACTGGAATTTTATATTGCCAAACACAGAATTCAGATTTAGTATTATTTGTAAGGTTGATACATTTTCAGTGTTTATACTTGGTAATTGGAGCGACACCTTTAAAAAGTGAGTAGGAGCATTACTTCAAGTAAACCCTCTAAGAATGTGAGCAAAATGTGGGAGAGTACCTGTGTGTCCAGAGAATTAAAGACTCTAGCTGTGTAAGGTTCAAAGAGGTCAGAACTTCAATTATTATTTTTTGCAGAAAGCAAGCCTCATTCACCATATGGAAGGGACAAGATCTCTCAAGTATTAAGCCAATCACATTTAAACCTAGACACGTTTTAAAAAAATGATTCCAGATTACTCATTGTTACAGTAATAACTTTCAATACTGTCCCAACTGTGGTTTCACTTAACTTAATTTCCTGTTTTCAGACAAACTAAAGTTTAATGAAAACAAAATCTAACGTGTCTGGAAAATTAGGTGTACATCTCAAGAACACTGCATTAGATATAAACAATCTCATTTGCTTCTGTTTTCTATTAATCGCATTTCATAATCAAGCTATTATAAGGATAACTGAGAACAGATCATACTTACCTTCCAGAGAACAACAATATTCAAATCCACCTCACTACATTTTTGTATCAATCTGACTGCCTCAAATGACTGTTTCGCAGCTCCTTGAAACATATTTGATTGTGTGTATGTTTTTTTTAATTCAGAGGATAAACTTCGGAAAAAAAAGTCTGCACACGGACTAGCTGAACTGATTATCTGTAAGAAAACAACACATTTTGCTTTCAGTACATGTAATAAATGGATTTAAGTTTATTCTATGAAGGTAGAATTTCCTCCATTGTGCAGCTTCTCAGTACTAACTTCCCGGTGAGCAAAACAGTCCTGCATGTGGGCTTTTGCACACCTTGTGCACCACAGAAGTTAACTCCATATCAGCTCTAAGTAAGCCAGTGTAAAAGAGAGGAATGGAGAGGCCCAGTTCTATTCCATGACCAAGGGGGAACTGAGGCACTGTGGCCACTATTCCAAATGATAGCCTGCCCTATTCAACTGATTATGGTTTGGGATTCCCCAAAAGGCTTTAACTACCTGCTAACTCATGTAAACATTACAACTGTCCTGTCTTCATTAGTCTTCTACCTCAAGTTACCTAACCAGAATTAAGAACACCCCTTTTGTTGTAGTGCATACTATATTTTACCCTTATTATATTATTTCTGCCATTTTTATGAGAAGTTCTAGCACTCCTGTGATTTGGAGCAAAACATGATATTTGAAAAGGATGTGCTGTTTGCTATCCCCAGGAAAATCTGGCCAAGTTATAAGACTGAATATCACAGTTCACTCATGTTCATTGGAGGTTTGTTAGAGTTTCGCAGCTAAATTTCTCCATTTCTCTTGGTCTCTGCTAAATAAAGCAGAGACCAAGAGAAACTGCTACTTAAGGATCAGGTGATACGGACTGAGCTGAGTGTTATCTGATGGGCAGAGAAAATTATTAAATGGCATTAGAAGGTGTAAGTAAAGAAAAAAAAGCAAAGGAGCTTTATGAGTTTCCCCACTGGTGATCAGATGAAACTACAAAAGAATAACTTCATGTCTACCAATGCTCTCAGCTTGAAGTTTAAAAATCACATTTACAATTACTTCTATGGAATGTGCTGCCTTTCAAATACATACAAAGTCAAACAATTTTTTTTATATACACATGCAAACATTAACTGTTCTATGAAGTCTCAATATGAACCACTCTCTTTGCTCAATTGATCTTGACACAGAGATGGTCTAAAGCTTTGTATCAGTGTTCAATTTTGTTTCTACTGAAGTCATCATCAAGATCTCCAGCAACTTAAAACGGGAGCAAATCAGGCTCATCTATGGTCAATTTTACTGAAGCATCAGATACACTCTTAGCTCAGTAAAATCAGACACAGAATGGGTAAGATATACTGTGCATTTAAAGCAAGGCTGAATCAATGTTACACAGACAATCACATAAGGTATATTTGTATCTAACAAGCAATATCAGTGAAATCTCAACTTGGGGAACCATCAGGTATACAACCTAGTTAAAAAAAACAATGTAAGAAGACAAAATTGTTCACATATTTGGGCACAGTTGTCACATTGAAGCATATGCCTATGCTAACTGTGATTTTGAAGACAGACATTACCTTCTCTGTACTGCATCTAACATAGCAAGCCCCAATCATCATCCAAGCAATGCCATATTGTAAATAAATAAAACTAGGACTTTTAACTCAGACCTACGCTCCATTTGCATTCAAAGGAATATTTTAGTCACAATTCCCCCGGCCCCCTTCCACTCTCCCTCTGCTAAAAGCATTCAACGGCTATGAAAGAATATGGATTCTTCCAAATTCTGCCCTCAAATATACCTACACAATCCCACTGAAAACAAAAAGTTACACAAGTATGTCTGACTGAAGTCTTTATTACTAGTGATGGTGCACAAGACAAAAAGTACAGATTGACTTTTTGGTGATAGGGTTTGCAGAACTGGCAATTAAGGAAGAGACCTACTTGCAACAAAACAAGCCTATCTGGAATTCACTGAGACACTCATGGAACCCTCAGCCCCCCAGTATACTTTTGACAGTAACATATGTGAGCAGAACAAATTTTAAAAACAAATTTAATAGCTATTTTTAATATTTCTATTACAGTAACATCTAGAAACCACAATCTATTAGGGTTTCCATATTCTGGGTACTGAGCTAAACAGAAAAAAACAAAGGGTGGAAAGGGAAAGAGATTAAATGAACTGTTCAGGGCCACAAAGCAGTGGCAGGGCCAGAAATAGAACCTAGGTTTCCAGATTATCCACTACCCTGTCCATTGGATCATACTGCCTTCCATACTGTCTATGCCCATATTGTTTATTACATTATGTACACTGAGGAAGGAAGGAGAGAGACTTCAAGGTACAAGAATTTTCGTTTTTAACACACTAGCAAAAACATGAAGTGCAAAAGATAATTGTATGCCACAAATGAAGGTATTTCTTGGGCAATAAAGGCTTTCACTGGGTCATATGTATAAGAAAGGTATTTAACATTGAAAGAATATTGAAAAAAAGTATTAAGTTGTATCAATTTACATACCTGCTCATTTCCAAAGACAATGTCTGCAAATGTGTAATTTTCTAAATGACAGAGAAAGAGAAAGTGTCACTTCATCTGCATGCAAAGTTACAAGATGAGCATTTAAGTTTCATGGAAGTTAAACATTTTTGAAAATCCCACCTAAAACCAACATCCAATAAAGTTAAGTGAACCTACCTCCAGAGTTTTTGCATCTTACTGCTTTAAAGCATAGCTTTCCTCTCTCTCTACTGGCAAGCTTATAATCTGAAAGAAAGACGTTGAAAAAAATGTAAATGTCTGCAGTGTCTGACTGGTCTGGCCATCAATTCGAGTGCAATAGGAAGCCCAGCCATCTGGATTCACGTTCAAATAAGCAGAAAGCCAATTTACAGGTATGGATCAAGTAAATTTGTGTAAACTGAAGTATATTAAATTAAAAATACATAAAGGAAATAGATAACCAGATAAGTCTCATTCTACTGCTATAAAAATAAATAGATGCAAAGTAACAGAGGAAGTAAGGCAGATGGAGATCGACAGAACCTAAGACAAACTCCACTAGCCAGCCAATCCAAACAAGTAGGTTGAACTCTCAGTATACAGATGGATTTTTAGTTTATTGGTAGAGCGGAAATGTCTTTTAATGATAATGACAAAATTAGTTTCTGAAATGGTAAAACACAAAATTACAAAAAAATGTATTTTAAAAAAGCAAGAGAAAACATAGGTAGATTTAAACAGTATAATTTGATGTCTTTTCTGGTCAGATTAACTGTTCTTTGCCAGTTAATAAGTAATTAACTTATCACCTGATAAAAACACAAACCTTTGTCCTCAGAGAGATTTACAGCTTTCTGTAACTTCCAGTGCTTGCTGTTACTCGATACTTGTACTATATGAAATTCTTTAACACCAGCTTCACTCTAAATAAGAATGAGAAAGTTAATTGTGCCAATCTAAACCAATTGACAACAGGTACAAATTTTTATTCTAGAAATGAAAAGCCCTATTTCAAAATCTATAAGATCTGGCATCTCTAGCATCTTGATGAAGGCCCTAATCCATATCATTTGTAATACAGGTATATCCAGAGGCAACAATAGATTGGAGTCCTTTCGTGCTAGGCATTGTAAAAGACAAGGCGGCGGCTCTTCAGGGCAGAGACTTTCAAATTAAATAATCAGTCAAGAGAAAGGATGGAAGAGAAACAGAGGCATGGAGAGGTAAAGTGTCACACAGCAGGACAGCAGCAGAGTTTGACTAAAACTCAGGCCTTCTGATTCCCAGTCCAGTTTTCTATCCATTAGGACGCTTTGACTCTATTCATATGATTATGTCTAAAATTATTTAGGTAAATATTCCACATCACATGGGCCAGAAGCACACAACCTACGTTTTAAATCAACTTTAAGACAATTTTGCCTAACTCCTGTTTGTCTTAACATTTCCCAGAATGCACAATTCAGTTGCATCTAAAGCACTAATTTAAAATGTTTTATTTGAGGCTGTGGAAGCCTACTGAGGTCAGAATTCCTGCCCCACACATCCCCTTATAGACAACCACACAAACACATTCACTTTAAAAACCAGCCAAAAGAACAGCAACACAATGTGCCTGCACATATGGAATATTGGCTCAGTTCAGTGATGCAACTAGTACCCAACTGTTCATAAATTTATTGGTAAAGATTTAATTATATTATTCTGATGTTTAGTGCTGACACTGTAGCTTCACCATTCTGGAGCATGGACACTCCGAAATACGTATATTTATGCCAATAATTTCTAGTGAAATGGATTGGTCTAGTAGTCTGAACTCAAAAATGGAAGCCAGGAGCTTGGTTTCTACTTGTACCTGACAAACTACTTAAAAAGCTTTCGACAAGTCATTTAACCTTTCTGCCTCACTTTATCACTATAAAAATCTCTCTCTTCCTCAAAGGAATGTGATAAATGTTTAATCTGTCTTTAAAATGTTACCTAGCAGTATTAATTTCTAGTGCTACCCAAATATTACTACAAAGTAAGAAATATTCAAGTTACAATATTAATAGGTTTAATGAGCCAAAGAAAATAATGAAAAGCTCATTAAATTTAGCATTACATGTGGAATTCCCTCAGACAGCCAGATTAGAGAACTACTGAACATTTTTCTTTGATCTTTTCTTCTAGCCAGCTCTGCTTGGGCAGCTTATCATAGGTGACACTGGTGACATCACATTACCAGAAGAACTCTGCCAGATTACACAGCTAGCCTCAAGGTAACAAGCCCCCTTCCACTCTCCCCACCTCATTGTTATAATTTAAATACTATAATGAGTATTAGTTTATATCTTGGTGGTAGAACATCTTTTAAAAAATGAAGCAAAAAAGGCACTTATTGATTCCTAAGATCAGGATTTCACAATGAATAGAATGAAACCCACAACTGGTTCAGCTAGTTGCAGTGGAATAAAGCACTAGGATCCACTAAGGTTACATAGCAAAAGAGCAGCTATCCCAGACTCCTTCCACCAGCTGCCCCCCTTCCCTCTTTAGAGTTAATACAGGCACAGCACCAGAAGCAGTGTTACAGTGAACAAGAGTTAAATGCTATGTGGTCAGTGAGAAGCACGCTTACAAATGCCCATGACACAGCCCCACACAAAAAAAACCATCTGCCGTTTCTTATGACCCAATCTCTAAACCTTGGCTTGTAACAAGTACATTTGGGTTTTTGGATGTAGTATGGAAACACTGCAAACCACAGCTACAGTTCATACCAAGATACTGCGCCAGCAGCACCCATTACTTCAATTATGGGGACCTACCAGGTTGAGAGTTTGACTAGTAGGTGTAAGCAAGAGTCAAAAGACTCAGATTCCAAGTTCATAATGTTGGACTGAATCATTTTTTGATTTGCAGCGAGCAACGAAACGTGTGTCATAGAACAAAAGGCTTAGATATGCCATTCAGAGCTAGTTATCCACGCTTTGCAACTGATGGGCATCAAGAAGGTTTCAAATGTAACTTTCCATACACACCCTTTTCAGTCAAGTAAAAATTGACACCTATTACAGTTCCTAAAGCATATTTGGGGGGAGGGGGGAATTACGGTGGAACCTGACTACACTGAACTTTGATTTAGCGAAATTCCACTTGTAGTTGAAGAGTCCTAAATTGTTTCAATGCATTTTATTGAGCAAGTTTCACTTAGAACTTCAGATTTGTTATAAATCTGTTTTGTAAAATAATTTATCTTAATTAGCACATTAAAGAGAAACTTGTCTATCAGCAGACCAAGCATATGTTTACAGAAACACATCCAGACATGCAGCCATGAGAGTAAACCTTGGTAAAAGAGTATAAAGACAAAATAAAATCCCCTTTTCTAAACAAACTTACAGTATTTATATTTTCCACATCCACAAACACCAGCATATTGTCTCCTTTGCCTTCATCCTCCAGGGCATTACTCCTGCAGACAGTAGCTCGAACATTCAAAGACCGGCTGGTACAAATAACTGCAGTGTGTCTTAATACTCTATGACTAGAAAGAAAGTATCTGGTTCTAAATTGCAATAGTGGCTTATCAGAGAAATTCTCATTAACAACAATGCTTTCACATTTAAAGGAAGATGGAATCAGGCCATTAATTTGTTTCCAGCCCCCACTGAGAAGACATCCGTTGCTATATAGCATCTCCCACTCCAAGATCAAAGATATGGCAAGTTGATATTCATGTTTGTAGGTGTTTGAAAACCTGTACTATTGATTAGGCTCAAGGTTCTGGAGAATGTAAATTCAAGAACCACAACACTGACACAGGTTCAGATCTAGCCAGATGCAGAAAGAAAAAAGTTTAAAATTTAGGCTCAGCAGCCATAAAAGTATTAATCTAGTGAATACTTCAGTGCTGATAAACAAAATATGTTAGTTCCCATATAGCAATCTGTATTTTGAAAATTACAACTTTCAATTAGCTACAGTCACACACACATGCTGAGTATGCTAACACTTCAAGGTGTGGTTTTAGTCCAAAAAGACTAAAAATGGCACCACATTCAAAAATATCTGATACCTGTGTGCATTCAGAATCTTAACTACTTACTCCAGCAAACAAGACTTATTTTTATTTCTGTTAGCAATGCAAGAGCAAGTTAACTATTGTGAGCTTCATATTTTTATGGCTTGCTAGTATTTGACAAAAGACACAACTTGACACATTTTCTGAAGGTCAGTAGGCCTGCCTGTAGTATGCAATACACTGGAAAGCAGTTTTCTGCAGACCTTTTACTGAGACACTCTGCACTCTGAAGAGGATGGGAGACCTGTGAAACTCACAGAGCACAAGTATAATATGCTCATAGCAAAGCCAATCAATATTTGATGGTATGTACCCAGTTACATTATATGCTCTGAGGACACAACCCACCTTAGCCTGTAGGATGGGTATTTATGGGGAGCTAAACGATAAAGAATTCTTCACTCCAGTTTACAGAACACACTTCTATTAGACTTAACAGAGAGGAGGTGGGAGAGGTAATATCTTTTATAAGACCAACTTCTGTTGGTGAGAAAGGCAAGCTTTTGAGCTCCACGGTGCTCTTCTTCTGTTAGATTTGGCAGGTAAAAGCTGTACTGCAGCTAGGTGCTTTCTGTGGACTACATCACTATAATATATTTAAAAAAACAAGAAGTCCTTGTAGCACCTTAGAGAGACTAACAAATTTATTTGGGCATAAACTTTTTGTGGCTAGAACCCACTTCATCAGATGCATGGAGCACCTGTATTTTCCACTGCATGCATCTGATGAAGTAGGTTCTAGCCCACAAAAACTTATGCCCAAATAAATTTGTTAGTCTCTATTGTGCCACAAGGACTCCTCAATATTTCTGCTGATACAGACTAACACAGCTACCACTCTAAAACCTATAATATATAAGTAGCTCAGCCTCATTAATTAATTCTCAACATCTACCTGAGGTAGTGAAATATTCTCACTTTACAGATGGGGAACTGTGAAAAAAGACTAAGTAAGTTGTCCAAGGTCACATAGGAAGTATTGGTACAACTAGGAACAGAACTCAGATCTCCCAAGTCCTAGTGACTTAAGCTAGAGGTTGAGAAGGTGCAGCAAGCCAAGAATACGAAAAGCATCCCTGAAATGATTTGAAACTACGAACCAATCAGGACATAAATTATGAAGGGGAAAAAATGAAAGGCAGAGAAGGAAGGGCAGGACTGAAAACACTGAACTCTCCACTCTGATTTAGGAGCAGATAGAAATTAAAACATTAGGTGAACATATTGGATCACTAGTATCTCCTGAAGGCTCACTCCTCCATTGTCTGGACAAGTGATCCCTGATAAACTGATAGCTCTAAAGAACCATGCTGTTTAATAAAGACTAAGCCCCTATCTGCTGCTACTCCTAAACTGTATTAACCAGGACAAGGACTGAACCTGAGAAGCCGTGTAAGTCTCTTCACAGAACCATAGGAGCAAGGCACAATAAGGAAGGGCATGTTATGGGACCAGCTGATGCATCTTGTACACTCTTTGGAAGCCTGGGCGTGGACCCCAGATGCAAATATGGTTCACTTCTGTTATAAGGGGAAAAATGGAAAAAGGAACGTGTGGATATTTGGGAATCTGGAGGGGTTTATGCTTTGCTTTATTACCACAGCAGATAGAACCAATTAGACACCACTTTCATTTTTATGATACGCAAGTCCAGAAATATTTAACATACCTAAATACATTTACTGTCAAGTAGTTTACGAGATAAGACCTAATTTAGTTTGAAAAAATTAGTTTCAAAAACTTACCACATTTTTGAGTGTTTTTTAATACTTTCATAGTAAAATAAAAAGTTTATTTCATGAACCCCTTCTTCATCTGGTCCATGTAACCACATTGGCAGCTGGACTGAAGCCCCAGGGAGGAGGATGGAGTCAGGAAGTGGGACATGAATCACCTCTGGCTGAATTCCTGTGCCAACCCCAAAGTTTACAGAAGAAGCTGACGACATCAGTGCTGTACATACAGAGGTAGAATCTGTCACAACAGTCTTGTAAGCACTACAGTTTTCAGAAGCTGAGGGACTCAGTGGTGTTAAAACAGCTGTATTGCCACCAAAAGTAAAAAATTCTGGACGTTTTGATACAACCTTCAATGCAGTAAGAGGACACTTGCTCACATTCACAAATTCTACATATGCTTTTCTGATTTCTCCACAGAGCAGCCCTGTAGGAAAATTTATAAAGAATACCTGCGTTGGGGGGGGGAAAAATTATAGGTTAACAATTTAATAGTAACAGATTTCTGTTGAAGAAGCTATCAGAGTATTTATAAAAAATTCTTATTTGTCAATGTTAAATTTAACAGTAAAAGGAATCATATTGAATCTAATAAATGAAGGAATTTTTCTGTTTCATTTTTGCTTTCACTGACCCCTTTTATACTCAGGAAATAAGGCCCTACTTGGGAAATTAGGTTTTGCAACTGGAGATAGGAAAACCTAAATGCTAATTTGCCAGCTATATTTTTTTTCTTGCAGCTTTTACTAATAAAGTTGTCTTAAGTCAAATTCTGGCAGAAGTGTATATACTTCAACAGGGGCACAAATTTGTGATGATACCAGTAACTCTGAGGTTTCACCTGAATTAGATTCAAACTTGGTACTTTGAAAAACCGGTACAGCTGTAAAAGAATGATTTACATAATCCACTACATTTTGCCCCTTCATAAGATTGCGATCTTTTGACCTAACATCCAAAATGGCAATGCTATAAAGAAAGTTAAACCAAAAGTAAAAAATATTACTACTGTATAAAGGTACAGTTGAACATTTGACTATGTGCTCAAATTATTAGCAGGGGAGAATATAAAATACCTCCAACAAGGGCATTTCCTCAGTTATAATAGGATCTAAACGTCGATCTGGTCCATATTTAATGGATGTTTTTTCTTCTTTTGTATTATTAAGTCGAGGGCCCTGAATTTCTAAGTCCTGTCGTCCTCGTACAGACATCCCATTAGAGACAAATTTTCCTGAAATAACAACCAGCAGTTTGAAACCATGAAGTTACATAAGCAAAATAGTTTACTTTTATTTTCAGCCTCAAATCCTTTCAATTACATGGCTTTCTAAAAAAGAAGATAAAAAAATACTTGAAAACCATTTACTATATTTTAAGTGTGAGCATAATTCATGGCCAGGAAAAACACATCATGGACTATGAAATCTGGTCTCCACTGTGAAATCTGTTTTTGTGTGAGTTTTTACCCTATACTATACAGATTTCACAGGGGAGATCAGCATTTCTCAAACTGGGAGTCCCAACCCAAAAAGGGGGTTGCAAGGTTATCGTGGGCGCGGGGGGGTCACAGTATTGCTACCCTTACTTCTGCTCCGCCTTCAGAGCTGGGTGGCTGGAAAGAAGAGGCTGCTGGCCAGGCATCCAGTTCCGAAAGGCAGCTCTGCCAGGAGCAGCGGAGAAGTAAGGGTGGCAATGGACATCCAGAGAGTGGTGGCTGCTGGTCAAGGGCCTAGGTCCAGAAGCAGCAGTACAGAAATAAGGATAGAAATATCATACCATGTCACCCTTACTCCTCCTGTGCTGCTGCCTTCAGAGCTGGGCTTCCAGCTGGTAGCTGACCCTCTCTGACCACCCCCTCTGAAGGCAGCACTGTCGGCAGAAGCAGCACTACAATAATCTTGCGATGCCTCCACATCCCTTTTTTGGGTCAGGATCCCTACAGTTACAACACAGTGAAATTTCAAATTGAAATACTGAAATCATGGAATTTATGATTTTTAAAATCCTATGACTAAAATTCACCAAAACGGACTGAATTTAGTACAGCCTTAATTATTAAAGATTAAATGGCACCCTTAGAGACTAGTACTCATGAAACAGAACTGCACTGCCAGCGAAATCTCCACCCAAAGAGAAGCTAGGCCTCAACTGTTTTGGAAGGATCAGAACAAGATAATTAATTAGGTAAAAATTGAACTGTCATCCTCTCAGAAATGTCAGAAAACCCAATTAGATGGGTCTTCTGACCAATTAGATAAGAACTGACAGAAGACCTAACTAGGAATTGGATTAAGATCAACCACACAGGCATAGATAGCAAAAAATTTCTCACTTCTAATCTTAACTGAACTTCTGTATAAAGTCAGAGAACAAACTCTTCCCTGGAAGATGGTTTAGAAGGAAGGAGAGAGAAAGATACAGACTGATTTTGAAATGAAGTTAAAAATTTTATGAAAGCAAGTTCAGAATGTGCCCCCCCAACACACACACGCAGGTCAAAAGAAAAGTAAAAAGGAGTGTAAAACATGATAGACAGAGCTCACTAAATGTGGCCATTTTGAAAGACTAAAAAGTACGACACTAACCAGGGGGCTCATAAGCAGAGTCATCCCGCTTACTCGACACAAAATACAGTGGAGCCCTGGTATAACGCGCCCCGCTATAACGCGAGTTCGGTTATAGTGCGGTTATACCGTGGCTCCCAAGTCCTGAGTTCTCTGTCCCCGGCAGGCGAGGGGGCCACGGCTTCTCTTCCCTGCTGGGCAGTGAGGAGAGAAGCTGAAGCCTCCCCTGCCAGGGGCAGAGAACTCAGCACTGCAGGTGGGGGCTGCGGCTTCTCTCCCCTCTGCCCAGCAGGGG
>ML677334.1:58041673-58137335 GCA_007922305.1 Dermatemys mawii
TGGGAGTTCTCTGTGGAAACCGCGGCTCCCCGCCTGCCGGGACAGGGGGACTCCGGGCTGCCGGAGTCCTCCTGTCCTGGCAGCCAGGGAGCTGCGGCTTCTCTGGAAGCCGCTGCCCCGCGCCTGCCGGGTCAGGGGACTCTGGGGCTGCAGGCGCCGGTGTCCCCTGCCCCTGGCAGGTGGGTGGGCAACGGCTTCCACAGATAACTCTGGGGCTGCAGTCTGCAGCCCTGGAGTTCTGTCCCTGGCAGGCGCAGGCCACAGCTTCTCTCCCATGCTGGGCAGCGGGGAGAGAAGCGCAGCCCCTCATCTGCCGGGGAGTGGAACCCCGCTATAACGCGACCCCGCATTTAGCGCGATGGGATTTTATGGATCCCATCTGGCGCGTTATAGCAGGGCTCCACTGTATGTATCTAAAGAAATAAAAAGGAAACCTTAGGCAAAGGATAAAGATAAAGGTTGACCTTCAAAACAATGTTGAATGATGAGAAAGATTACTTGCCTTTGAATATTTTTTTTCAATATTAGGTAAAACATTTTTTAAAAAGAATAAGAAACTGACATCTTAACTTATATTGCAAAGTACTGTATGACAAAGATTCTGCATTCCCATTATAAAAAGTCTGTATTTATTGTGCAACGAAGACTCAGTTAATCAGTTAGCTGAGCAATTCAAGTTAACCAATATTTATTTTTATTTTTTAAAAAGGACAGAGCTTTCAACTTTGAAGAGAAAGCAGGTTCTTTGTCCTACACTAGATTTAACAGAACCACTGGTTATACGTCAATTGTTGTACATAAATATGGACACTATTACTAAGAACTACATCAGCCTTATTCATTTATTTAAAAAAATGAAATAGAGGGATATTTCTAAAAATGTTTGAAATTTTCAAAACAGTTTCACTGTAACATGAGATCAGCTGAAGCAAGGATTTGATAATCCAATAGCTGCCCTGTGTGCTGCCTAAAAGCAGCAAATGTTAGTGTCCAGGGACTAGAGATTCATATTAGAATAGGTATGTTTTCTTTTTAAAAAATGTTTAGCTATCACAAGATTTTTCTTTTATATATGCAGATACCTATGCCAAATGTTCAACATTTAGCATCATACAAGAGGAAATTAATGGATAGGAAAAATTGCAGTAAATTGGTTGACTTTGTATACCACTTCCGACCTGTGAAAGATCAGCTCCTTCATATTGCGATGCTTTACCTACAAGGATGCAAGGAACTGAGTGAAATTGTATTCAAAGACTTAAGACCACTTTCAGAGTCAGAATCTTTCTGTACTTAAATGGCACCCAAGCAATAACCAGAGGCAGAAGTCTTGATTTGATTCTTTCAAGAATCTTCACACTCATGATGGGAGGAAGATGATAAACATGATGGGAAAGAGACAGACTACAATGATCAGAATTTCTAATGATATGAACTTCTTTTGTTAAATCTCAGCTCATTCCCTCATCTGAAAATGAAAATGTCCTCAGATTCCAGATGTAGCAACCCATTTCCAACTGAAGGCAGGTTTATCTTGATTAGCTTGAAGGATTCCACAATTAAAGGCAGAGTCTGCTGATGCAGTTCAATTCACTCAGTAGCTCATCAAAGTGTTGACTAAACAGCAGTTTTGCACAAACACGATTACTTAATAGTACAAGAGATACATAGATCTGCAGATATTTCCTTGCCTCTCCACATTGGAGAGTGGAGGTTGGGCAAAGCCTTCTGGTGTATCCAGAGTACTTCCCCTGAAGCTCAGGGCTGTTCTTCCAGATAATGGAGTTTTTCTAGCTCATTTGGCTTTCACTGACTTTGGATGGTCACAGTTAAACAGAACTACTCTATTAGGAAACCATGTCAGTCTCTCTTCTCTCCTGACCATAACTTCCTGTTCTTGTCTCTGAGTCTCAAGTTTATATTTCAACTTGGTTCATTGTTCTGCTGCTGGTATTTTTCCACTCTCCAATTCACCAGTGCCCTGCAGACAAGCTAGAAGTAGCAGCTTATCCCAGCCTCAATCAATCTAATTTGCATACAAAACTGTTTGGTCCAGAAAACACATTAATGTTAATGACTCTCCATTACATCTCATCTGGGAGAGACTATGCTATAGCTCACATCAACAAATGGTCAATTCTATATCTATAGAGGCATTCCATAATGCAACGCTTTACGTAACTTCATAACATCAATTTATAAATTGTACAGATTCCCCAAATCATCACATTGCTATAAGCTGCTGCAGTACTAGCATAAATGAGGCCTGGGACTAGCTCCAATGCCTTGCAGGGTTGAACAAGCTGGAGGCTTCCCTAAGAGACAGAAGACTAACACAAGCTTTCTTTATATCAAGTCGCTAGTTGGGTCTGGAAGCAAGTTCCATTAGCAGGAAAATAAACTCTGAAATGGTGAGCAAGAGAATCTTCTACAGAAACTTGCCCCCCAGTTTGGCATCTCAACTGAGCAAAACAAAAAGACTGAGGAGGTAGTACTTACATGTTCTAGGATAGCACTCTATAGAGGAGATCAGCAATTGATGAGAGATCTATGACCTCAACCATGCTCAGTGATGGGATAACAGAATTTGAGAGAGTGGGACAGCCCAAGCTCTCATCTCTGACTCATGGCACTTTGAGTTGAAACCTATGAAGGCAATGCATTTGGGAGTAATGAGAGCATGCCACATTCCTGTGAAAACTTCATTCCCTTAGAGAACAGGAGCTTACAATTTTCTCTCTCCCTTCCTCAGGGAAAAGCTGGAATAACATCAGAGTTGAGGCATTAATTCAATGCCTCCAACAAGAAGTAGTAAAGATAACCAACAGACGGAGATGTTCTTGTGCCTTATGTATTGTCTGCAAAAGAAGATTCTCTGTCTCTGCTTTTTGGCAGACAAGATGAAGAAAGTCTGAGATGGCTGAATTTTCCTTTGCAGGATGGGAAAAAGTCACATTTAACAATATCAAGTTTTGGCTCTAATAATTGTTTTCCCCTACGTACACAGTTAAATTCTGCAATTCAACTTTTACCTTAAGGCTAATTTAAGCTCTTATATCGTGTAGAATATGCATTAAAAACATACAGACACAATTTCCATACATTAGACACTTAGGTCACTTGACCTCCGCTGTGAAATTTAAATAGCATGTTTTAGGAAAGGAAAAAAAGGGGTGACAACTGGAACATTGAAGCGATCTATGCCCTGTCACCCAATCCTAGCTTCTGACAAACAGAAGCTAGGGACATCATTCCTGCCCATCCCGGTTAATAGTCATTGATGGACCTATCTTCCATGAATCTATCTAGCTCCCTTTTGAACCCTGTTGAAGTAGTCCTTGGCTGAAGTAATTTAATATCATACCAAATCTGATTAACTTATAGCTTGACGACAAACTATGCCTGAGAACTTCATATTTTCAAAGCAATACTGGGAAAGAAAGCTGGTGATTATAAACAGGAGAAAAAGATATAAGCCCACATGGCACAGAGAGGAGAAGACAGCTAGAAGTAAATAGAGAGGGACTTTCTTCTTCTCTAAAGTTGCAAAGGCTAAAGAAGGCAAAACATAGTAAATGTGAATTTGTTTTTATTTGATTTTTAATTTTTTTCCTTAAACCCAGGAAACAAATGCTGAAGGGAAAGTAGTTTAGGCAACAGTGAACCTCTACTTCCCTGCCACCCTCTTTCCAGGTGCTGCTTCAGTCTACCACTTGTGGTCAATTACTTCATCAATTTCTCCCCCTTTTATTAGACATGTCCCCTCCACCACAACCAGCTGCCATGGTTTACATAGCAGACTTTAGTTCCATTCTGTGGTACAAACTAAGATTCTCTGCCATGTCTCAGGAGAAAGCCATATGCTTACCTGCTTGCAATCCAATAGAAGGATCAATCCCATCTAACATCATAGTACCCTGAACAGTGCCAAGATTGTAAACGACTCCCAGAATATGTAGCTCCCCTGTTTGATGGGGAAAGAGCTTTAGTCTTGCCTGTGGAGATATGTTAAATTTTGTTGTTGTTGCTACAAAGAGAAAATCCACTTTTTTACATTCAGTGTCCCATTTTTACAAAAATTCATAGCAACATTATATAACTGAACTGTATATTACACAAATTAAATCAGAAAAAAGTGTTAACTGTAACTCAGTCAATATCTACAAGATTTCTGTTTTTACATTTTTGCAGAATAGTTCATTTGCACATCAGTAAAGAAATTATCAAGCATATAGGAAAAAATCTCTTCAGAAAGAAAAATGTCTAATCTGGAACTAGCCTGTAACAGCTCTTAAAAACAAAGGCTAATACTGATGCACCAAGTACTGCAGTAAAAGGAAATTATTCTAAACAGAACTAACTTCTGACAGAATATCTAATTTTGTCTTTCATTTTTAAGAATAAAACTGTATCTAAACAAAATATTGGATAATGTGCATTCAGAGTATAAATATAAACATTAACCTACTTACCATTTTTGTCTCTTCGCTATTAATTAAGAACTCAGAAATTACTTCAGCTCCTATCATGTCATTTCCACATGCCTGGGGAGGAAGAGAGCGAAAAAGGCAATTGGTTGAAGAGCTGTTTTTATTTCCTTATTAACAATGTTCCTCTGAACTAAACTGCTATAAGTACTAGTTTTTGCACGAGTGTGTTGTTTTAGGGGACTTCAAATTGTGGGCACAGCAAAAGCATGCACAATTTGAAACTGTAAACAGGAACCTGTAGAAATGCAACCCATGCCAGCAGATTCCTTTTATTGCCACTTTTAAGGTAGATCGGTAATTTTTAAGCACTGATCAACCTTCCAAGCCTAGTGAGCCACTTTATTAATGAACAGAGTTCCAAAGACCAATTCTGTTGTTTACATCATGACAGCGCATCTGAGATTCATCATATGTTGTAAGATGATCAACTCTGAACTATGGATTTCACTGAGAATCACAGAAGGTTATATAGGCTTGCACCCCTCGTACAGCAAATAAAGGGGAGTTTTCAGAAGGAGAAAGTTAGCCAAACCACAAGTATGAAATTGCCTCTTTCTATGGTTGGCTAGAAATAAACCAAATCATTAATACTGAGGGACTACAGTATTATGTAAAAAACAGAAGTCAGGTGAAAGATTAAGAAAGTGGTCTAAACAACCCCTCATCAAGGAAATCAACTTGATAAGGAAGGTACTAAATGTTTCAGAACAACAAACTTTAATGACAGATCTCTTTGAATAACAAGGGTCATTTTAAGAGGAACTTCTGGCAACAAGATATCATGGCACTTCGGATAACGTAAGTATAGGTTATTTTAAATATCAAGGGGTTGATTATGAAGCTACTGAAATAATAATGAAAGGTATCAGAAAATATCCATGTTACGTAAAAGACTACATGAAACAATTCATGTTAAAAAAAGCCAATGAGAACTGAAAATCTGGGCAAACTCACTCAAATGTAACATAAGGAATCAACTGGCCACAGAGCTACATTACTTTATTATAAACATTGCAGATATTGATCATAAATGTGCAGATTAAGCGATCCTACATAATTAGTAAGAAAAAACAGGTATTGATGAAAAAGTTAAAAACGCTTAGAAAGTTTCATCCTGCTGCTGTTATACCAAGCTTCAACTATCTGAAGACAGATGACTCAAGCAACTTTAAAGTGTGTATAATTTAAACAATCTTATTAAAATGAGAGATTATGAACACTTTACATAATATCTGTACTTCAAACTTTAACACTATTTACCACTAAAAGACCAAGCATTTGCAAGCTTTTAACAGTCGCCTCACTCCATCCCTCCAAAAATGTGTCAGAATATAACTGTAGTAACTCATACGGTATTTGCTGACAAGTGTTGCCTTTTTAATAAAAACAACATCAATATCATGCCACAGAAGAGTAAGTTTAAGAATAAAATTGTTAAAATAGTTCGGCAACAGTTAAATGTTCTTAATTACTCACCAACTCTTTTGTTTCTTCATTATGCTTTGCATTGAAATCTTTAGGTTGGAATTTCCAAAGCAACGATAAATCAGTCAACAAAAGTGGAACCTTCAATGGGTTTCTAAAGGCTACTTCCACTGTTACTGGCTCTATTTAAAAAAAAAGCTATTATGTACTTTATGTAGGAGTACATATTGCAACAAGTGATTACAGGTTATATATTCCTAATATGACCTGAAATTCAGTATTCACCTCAAACATGCCATATCACAAAAGGTAGCTTGGTTAGTTCCACAATAGTAATGGAAAACTTCCTGCAGATTACATTTAAAGACTTCTGATTTTTAAAGAATCCATACACTATAAATTTACCTTCTACTACAGCAAGTGGAAACTTGGAGTTATCTGAATAGCTGTTCAAACAATACTGTGTTGGTTGAAAGTTTGACGGTATTATTCCTTTGTTAACCAAAGCCACAACCTGTTCTTCAAGTTCCTTCCATTGGTGAGAGGATTCACAATCATATTCCTGATCAAGACTTATATGTGTGGCTGCCTGCTTTTCACCTAATAGAATAAATCAAAATTAAGTGACCCAAGAGTGGTGCACAACAGTTACAACATAAAGGTCTGTATTGGCAGTTTGCCAGGGCCCAAGGTTCATAATTAATTTTTATATCTGATTCATTTGATAACACTTCCCAAATGGGTCATGAGAGAGACTTGATTCATGTGTACTTGTGAAGTACAATACACTCTCAAAATAGATTCACATTTTCTCAAGCCATTTGATTTTAAAATGTAGGTGCAGATAATCAAGTTTCACACACTCTTATTTAAATACGCACACTTCAGTATGCAAGTGGAATAAAAGCTAAACTGTAATTTACAACAGCAAAGGTTCAGTTTATAGACTAAAAATAGAGACTACAAATCTACACTAAAATACAGAAAAAAAGATGTATTAATTTACACTCATTTTATCTGAGCATCTCAAAACACTTCAGACATTTTACCTGAGGAGACAGGGAAGTATTATGACTATGTGGCACACAGATAAACAGAACGAGTTGAAGATTATGATCAGTGTTTCCCAAAGCGTATAATGCAGGCAGACCTCTCAACTGTTCATAAGAGTCTTAGCTTTCACTTTGAAAAAGTAAAATCTGTTATGGTTGTGAAGAAAATCTTCAAAAAGGTAAAGTATGTAACCAATGCAGCAATGGTTGCTTGGGCCTGAATCAATAGTGCTGAGAAGCTAACTACTGAAATCATTTTAATGGGAGCTAACTCAAATGCCAATGACAGTTAATGCAGATACAAAGAATTCCACTGCACAATAAAACATGTAAGAAACAAGAGGAAGTATTATATTATGAAGATCAACACAAATGTTTCCTAAAGTTGGATTAGTGACAACCAAATGGGGGTGGGAAGACACGGAAGATTTATACATTAGTGTGTAGGCCTTTAACCACAAATAGCAGAGGGTGGAGAAAACGCTTTCAGAACATTTGGGAAATACTCCAGTTGCAGTTCTGAGGGTCACACCTCTTGGAAATTTACTAAAGCAAATTGGCTCTCACAATGAACACCCAATGCAAACTATACCAGCACATATTCTTACTCATTATATGCATCTAAAAATGGGCTTGTAATAAACCCTGTTACAAAGAAGATACTCTGGTTATAAAGTTTTGTATAACTGAATTTTAATATTCTAAAATGTTCAGAATGCGACATAACACCTAATCCAGCATATGATTACCTTGTTAATTAAAATAAATGTTATCATTGCTACTGACTGTCAAATATAGATGTGTCTATCCTTGCTCAGTAACTTAATACAGATCATTCAATTAGTCATAAAAATCATGCTCAAGTTAGCACTCCTACATTACTGCAAAATATAGACTTTCATTCTCTTATTTTTCAGGTAATTTATTCTTTAACATTACTTCTGTTTCACCTGAATACCACCACATAGCGTATATAAAAGCATCAAGACAATTTCTTTTACATATTTCTTCAGTTCAAGTTGTTTTCATTAAGACTTTTATATGGATCCAAGCCGTTTAATAGCAATTACACTCATCTTTTTCAATTTGTCTCCGTGTGCTCTTTTCCTAGCCTACTTAACATTCCCTCCAAAGATAAAAAATACACAGTAAAATGTAGTCATTACTACTCTCCTATGAAGACAATACATTTTGTTCAGACACAATCACTTCATAAAGCATGTTTCACTTATTTACAAAAAAACAATCAAGTAAAATAATAATGTATACCACTGTGTAAAAGGCTACACAAATTTTTTTCTTCTTCTGTCAATTTTATGTCAATAAGTCAACTCCGAAAGAAAATCCTCTAGAACTACTTAAATGGAGGCTTCCTAACACTTAAACTTTAAAATTTAATTTAAAATTAAAATGAATTTTAAATTAAAATTAACACTTAAACTTTAAAAATTCCCCCAAGTGACAGGAAATATCTTTTCCCTTAGTATATGTACATGTAACTCACTAACATTTGAAAGTTATGTACACTAAAGAGTAAAAAGTATTTGGACATTATGCATTTATTTTTCAAACTTCCTTCAGTTTTTGGTGTAACAATGTGTTGCATGGCAAAAAAGTTTCAGTAATGGCACCTTGAGCTGCCAAATCACTCTACAGGCCTGTTGACCCGTGTCTAGATTATGATTTACAGTGTGATGTTAGCACTGTTAGTTAACATGGGGCCAATGTGTTTTAAAAGCGTAGTATACACAAGGCATGTAGACGTGCTCAACTAGTTAAAGGCTACTGTTTCAGTTGGACTTGCGGGGTCATTCAGATGCTTTTGAAAATCCTACCCATAAGAGCAGAGTTTTATATGCGACATATAAAAAAATGCAGCCTAGGTATTCTTTTGTTTGGGTGTTTGTGTGTGCAGCACTTACTAAAGAAAAGCAAACTCAATTATTTCTGAAACATCTAGACTCATAGCTGTTCTTGCCTAATGAATGACTTCCCTGTACAGTCCAAGTCCAGCTCCTTTGACAGTTCTCTCGCACACTCAAGAGCCTCCCCTCCATACTGGTCACCAGTTCCATACTTTCAGTGGTATTGTAGAAGATCACAGATCATGGTGGATCAGCATTTCATTGCCTGATACTATAACAAAGCCTGGCACTAGACAGATGTAAAAGTGTTCAGACTGCCTCAGAGGGACATTGATCCTGCAATCTGTCCTTTTGCAAATTAAAAAGGATGATACAAGGGGTGAGCCAAAGATCTCTTTGGCATCCCTGAAAAGAGGCACTTGACTGGAGGTCTAAGAAACGGTGGGAACTGAAAAATCCCACTAACTCTAGGTCCATCACTCTAGCCCATCAGAAGCTTGAAGTCATCAGCTGTGGAGACCAAGGGTATATCAACAAACTAATTTAGCAGGTTACCTCTTCTGGAATTTCTTACAAATCACTTGCAATTCTCTTCTGAGGCCACATTGATCAATAAGGACCTAAGTGTTCTATGAATATAAAATGGCAAAGGGGGAATCCTAAGATAGAACTTTTAAGGGACCCAGGAAGGAACTCACAGACTGAGTGATTAGAGCAGGGGTGGGCAAACTACAGCCCGTGGGCCACATGTGGCCCGCCGGCCATTTTCATCCGACCCGCAAGCTTGGGCCGGGACAGCCTGCCGCGGGTCCCCGTGCTCCCGGCCAGGGGCCAGGTAGAGCGCGGGGAGCCGCAGGGCCCCGCCCTTGCCAGGCCCAGCAGTGCATGCGATGGGCCCCGCGCTTCCCGGCCGGGAGGAGCGTGGGAACCGCTCAGCCTCGTGCTCCCAGGCCGGGGGCCAGATGGAGCACGGGAGCCCCGAGGCCCTGCACTCCCAGGCTGAACCCGCCCCGGGATCCCTGGCCAGGTCGAGCGCAGGGAGCTGTGGGTCCCCCCACTCCCGGCTCCCCCCCCCCACACCTGGCTGATTAAGGTAAGTGGCGGGGGGGCTGGGTGGTGGTTAGGGTAGGGGGATATCGGGAGGGAGCAGTCAGGGAACAAAGCGGGGGGGGGGGGAAGGATTAGATGGGGGTACTGACGGGGGCGGTCGGGGGGCGAGAAGTGGGTGGGGGTTGGATAAGGGGTGGGGCCAGACTTCCCTACCTGGGCCTCCGCACAATTTTTAACCCCAATGTGGCCCTCGGGCCAAAAAGTTAACTCTAATCCAGGGGTGGGCAAAGAGGACCAATAACCTAACAATTATGGATATAGGACTGGAGAAATATGCTTGAGGCATCCTATTAATTTATACTGATTTATCTGCATTCCATTAAAAAAAGGTGCACCTATCCTTTATGAATTCCTTACATGTTAAAAAATAACACTAGTTACCCCACTACATTATTATTAATACATAAGACTGACTAGCTGAAGACAGGAGTCAGAATATACAAAGATCCTCAAAGAAATACACATCTCTGGTTTGGGCAAATTCCCCAGTTGCCAATTCTGCTTCTGATGGCATCAGAACCTTTCGCTCCTGATATAACTATCTGGCTTGGAAACAGTTGTGGCATACTGAAGAATAAAGAGCAGATGATTAAGTAATAGTAACAAAACTTTTCATTTGCAAATGTTCTTTAAAAAAAACATGTTCATTTCCAAGTTTCCATAGGGTGTAATTATTTAAGGACCCATTTCATGATGTTTATATGATCTCACACTGGTATAATACCCAGTAGCTACTTCCAAGCTACTAAAAAACAATCAAAACAGAGAGTAATTGGTAGGACCCTACCAGTTCCATGGCCATGAAAAATGTGTCACAGACCATTAAAATAAGCCTTTCCCTGATCTCCCATTGGCTGCTGGGAACACCCCAGTCAGGGAGCTCCTAGCTGCAAGTCCCAGCTGGTCTTTCTCATTCTCAGACCCACTTCGGAGTGCCTCCCCGTGCTGTAGCAAGCTTCAGCTCTGGAGGAGATTTGTGGAAGTGGGTCCAATATCCCTCTGCTCCTGGGAGCACTCCTGCTAAGGCAGTTAAGAGCCCCCAAGTCCCTGCTGGGTTGCGAAGGGATGGGACTTCCTTCCCTTGCATGGCAGCTGGGGTGGGGAGGGAGAGGGGAGATCAGACCCACTTCAGGGTACTTTTTTGGGTTGGCTCCCCCATGGTTACTACACCATGAAATTTCAGATGTGAACAGCTGAAAATGTGAAACTGACGAATTTTAAAACCCTCTGGCCGTGAATTGATCAAAATGGTCTGTGAATTTGGTAAGGCCCTAGTAATGGGTACTGATTATACCTCAGAGATAAGGTCCTAACTTAAGGAGTGAAAGTATTTCAAACCCAAGATTCTCCCATGATTTTGAGGGAAATTTAGTAATCAGCAACAAGAGAAATAAGCTTGACCTACAAAACTAGCTTATGAGATATATAAGGCTGAGATGACTTAAAGAATGGAAAAGAGAAAAAGACTGATCAGGCTGAAGAAACATTGAAGTTTCTCATAGGTTACCTTATTTGTATCTCTTTTTGATACAACTGTTTTATGATGGACAAACAATCACTGAAAATTCACTAACCTTCTGATGGTCGTCGATCATGTCCAAAGAATACTCGTGTTGCAGAATTGTTAATATATGGTAAAGGAAGTTGTGGTAAAGGGCCATCAGGTGATAGCTGAGTTACATTCTGGAATTAGAAGAGGGGATTTTTTTTTCTGAAATATATTGCCCCTACATAAAACATGCTTTTTACAATCCGTGTCCAAAAACTGGAGACTAACTTACAAGTTCAGTTGCTATGCATTGATAAAAACCAAAATTTACTGCATTTATGCTATGCTTTATCCATTTCTTTGCACAAACTTTAAATTGCCAAAATAGTTTTAAAAACTCAAAAATTAAACAGTAAAATTAAAGGGTGGATATATCTTCCTATTTTAAGAGTGGGGAATCTATGAAAAGGTTTGTAAATAAAAGAATCAACATTTTAGTTCACCACTCGAATCTTAATTTTGACAACAGGTTTCTGATAAACACATTATATTGTAAAGCTCTGTCCTCTGTTTCAATATTTAGTAACAAAGTACATTGGTCCTATATTAGTGGGCAATTTTAATGATACTCATCTTTATACTGTATTCTGTGTGTGAGATGTAAGTTCACATACCCAATTATTGCTAATTAAAATAATCTATTCTTTCCCTCCTTTTTTATATTTTAAATTAAAAGACTATTTCTCAAATTAATCTTTCCTACTAAACAAAGAAAAGTTTGTTACACACAAGTTACAAAATCCTAATCATACAGACACCAAGATCCAGCTCATTGAATTTAATCTTCTCTACACAGGCGTAAGGACGAGTAAATATCTAACAGCCCTTTAAGAAGGCCCTTTCAAAATAGGTTGCTATAGTGCAGAGATGTTTTGGAAAAACTGAACCATGTATGTATGCTGTATTTCCCAAATTCAGGTTAAGGTGGAACCATTTCTAATTAAGTCTCCAGGTATATTATTTATTTTGAATCTGCAAAGCTTTCCAATATTAATTTAATATTTGTAAGCTTACTGCTAGATTTTGAATCTACAATAATATACCTGGAAATTCAAAAGCAATTATAAACAAAACATGTGGACATCACCTTCTCTCCTCTGTGATTTTTTGGAGGATTTTAGGTCAACTTAAAGAATTCATTAATTCAGGATTCTAGGTGAAGAAGATAGTAATTTTAAAATATTTAGGGTATAAAGTGTTCATTTTTAATATTAAAGTCTACATATACAATTTGCTAATTATTTGATATGTTCTTTTATTAAAATAAGCTTTTCAAGTGATATTTAATTTGTGTGCAGAAAGTGGTACTTGTGCACTGATTCTATGGTTACTCCTGGGGAATTCTGCATCAAAAGAAGTTAAAATTCTGAGCACAATATTTTAAAATTTTGTACATTTTGTTAAAACAACACAATATTATGCCGGTTTCAATTATTATAGTAATTTATTTCAAAATACCAGTCAGAAAGTATTTCTGTAACAATACAGACATACACAGAAAAAGATTCTGGTAATTTTCTTGACTTTTTTTTAGATTTCTTACCATGCATATTAATACATAACTTGAGTAATTTCATTTAAACTACAATGCAGAAACATATTTCCTGCGCCTGTCAGAAGCAGTGGAAAGACTTGGGGAAGTCAGAGGTAAAAGAGGAGCTGAGGGTGAGGGAAAGAGTCTTGAGTGAAATTGGTGGTTGTTGGGTGTGTGTGGGAGTAGTACAGAACAGGGTAGGGGGTTTTTGCGGGGGGGAGGGAGTATGAATGTTAGGGAGTTGAGTAGCATCCCCCCATACAGACCCTGGCTGACCCCAAGTCTCTCTCATTCAGTCAGGCACAGCTGCCCCTACCCCCCTACCCTCATGTATCTCTGCAGCCCTCCTCCTTGGTCCCCAGGTGGCCCTGTAGCACTACTCCCATTCAGTACCTGGCTCAATGCTGTCACCTCTCTAGCTAGAAGGTAAAATTGTTAACCTGAGTCTTGATGGGTGGAGTAATGTCCACAATGATACTGTTGTATATACTTGTGTAACAACAGAAGAAGGGGATGTTTCCCTTATAGAAACAATTGATACATCAGGAAATGCGCACACAGCAGAATACTTACAAGATGTAGCTGTAAAAACTATAAACACAATGTGAAAAGTAATTCAAATGTCTAGTATGCAGCTTGGTCACAGACAATGCTGTAAATGTATCCAAAATGAGGAGAAATGTAGAAGGAGAGTCCCAAGCTAATAACATACAGTTGCAGTGCTCATTTGATGCACCTCCCAGCCAAAAAGACTTCAGTGTTCCAGAAATAAAAGCTAATGTTGGAATGGCAAAATATTTCTGTAACAACCACTTTGCAGTAGCTGCTCTGAAAAAAGTGGGAGGAACCAAACTAACTCTCCCACAAGACATGCAATGGAACTCAGTAGTGGACTGTTTAGAGCACTATATCAAAAACTGGCCCAATTTGATGACAGTTTGTGAACAAAATCGTGAAAAAACAGATGGCACTGTCACAGCCAAAGTGCTCAACATTGGCCTTGAGAGAAATGTTGAACACATGCAGGGTACCCAGAAGGCAATTTCTGTTGCCTTGAACAAAATGCAGGGAAATAACTGTTTTATTGTTGACACTGTTGAAATTTGGAAGGAACTGAGTGAGAGCTTAAAAAGAGAAACATGCAGTGACAAAGTTAAATTACAAGTATTAAAAAAACAAATGGAGCAAGTACTATCTCCAGCTTATTTTCTTGCAAATACTCAGTATCAGGGTCAAAGCTTAACTGCGGAAAAAAAGGAATTGCCTATGACATGGATATTCAGCAATCACCCCTCCCTAATGCCAACTCTAATAAACTTCAGAGCTAAGGGTGAACCATTCAAAACATATATGTTTGCTGATGATGTTATAAAGAAAGTCACACCAGTGAAGTGGTGCAAGTCACTTAAGCACTTGGATTCAGCGTCTGCTGAAGTGATAATCTCACTTTTAACAGCAGTAGCTTCTTCTGCTGGTGTAGAAAGAATATTTTCTTCCTTTGGAGTAATATATTCCAAATTGAGAAATCGTTTGGGACCTGAAAAAGCATGTCTCTCTTTTCCATATTATGAACAAATAGGAAAATGAAGGTGAAGATGACTGAGTTACCTGCAGAAGCCAATATTTCCATTTCTCACGTTGACCTGACTGACACAGTCGAAGGCTGAAAAATGTAGCTTTGTGGTGGCCCCTGCAGCATGAGGCCCCAGCCAACTCCCCTGCTTGCTCAGCTGTTGTGGCACAGATAAACTGTAGAGTATTTGTTGCATATGGGAGGGGGAGAAGAGGAGCCTCAGAACAAAATAACGTTAAGAACCCCTGCTACAATATACATAAAATCAGTGCAGTGAAAGTAATATAGTACACCAGACCCTTGCTGGAATGCAGGATTTGGGATCCATGCCGAGTCCCACGTTCTAGCGGGGACCGTCTTACAGTGAAAATTGTTGCCCGTTACTAAATTTGGGATCCATGATTGCGTTCTATCGGAATTCGCGTTATATAGATGCATGGTCTAGCGAGGGTCCGGTGTATTTTATTTCTCCAAATACATAGTAAAATTCAACTTGGACACTGAAGAATGACATTAGAATCAAAAAGATATTGTAAATGCAAAAGTCACTGAATTCTGTTTTTATGTAAAATGATTAGTAGTTAACAGAATTAATCTAATCTTTAAGAATAAATACTGTTCATCTTACCTTGTAAACATAAAGGTATTCTCTGAGGAAGGTCCCTTGTTGAGCAGCAGGTTGTTTGCTGTCATTGATCAAAATATGCCTGAAGGCAGACACAGCATTATCAAGCTGACGAAGTGTAAAAGACTGACGACCAATAGTGAAGTTAATATGATCCTCTGCAAGAGACCAACCTTTCCCTTTGTAAACTTGCATGGCTTGACAATAACAACGCAAGGCATGTTTCTTCTGCAAGAAAATGAAATTGAAACAGTTCCTCAAATATTATTAGTGTGTGATTGAACCAATTCAATTTTAACATTAGCAGAGAGTTAAATAGAGAAATCATTTATATCAATGAAGATTTTAGTTCAACAATTTTTTTTTTTAATTGTTATTGAAGGTGGGAGAGCAATGAAATCAAGGAGGTACAATACAATACCCAGTCAGCATTAACCCAAAGATGAATGAAAAAAATTGTTGCTTAACACAGTACTGTTGTGACAACTGGGCCTACAAATTTACCCTAGTTGGGAGTTTAACTGTAAAAAGTGCGTGTAAATTCATAACATGTCAAAATAATGTATAACTACAAATGTGAATGGGAAAAAGATGCACGAAAACCAGACAGAGAATCTGTGTTAGTCTAAACCAAAAATATTGACATAATCCAAGGACTGTTGAAATTATGTTTATTAGACAGATGATGTAGAACCAAAAGTTAAACTAAAATTGGTGTGTTGGATATCAGGCCTCATTGTCAGAAAAAAATGAGGGGATAAGGTATACTACCTATCACTCCCTTTACAAGCCCTAAAAAAAATGGCGGGGGGAAGAACTCTCGAAAGAACAAAAAGAACAGATGAAAACAGATGGAGGCTACTAGAGCAAACGTCACCATGATAGTTGCCATCTCCATTATTTCCTGGGACCCCAGACTACCATCATACTGATCCCGAGAAGTGTCCTGACTAGACCAAACCAGAGAAAGGGAGCCAGGTGACTTCATCAGCCTCAGCTGAATCCCCAACACTACCTGACATGAAAGGATTTTAACAGCAGCTCATCTCAGTAAACTTCTTCCCCCACCCCCAAAAGGAGGAAGTAGCATCTAGGAGACTGTAAAACAAAGGAGTGTTTTCCTTAAAAACAAAACAAAAAACAAAAAACCTGTCCAGCAAAAATGGAAGAACAAGGGATATAGTTAAAATTAAAGCCTTATTTAATACTTTACATTTCAAATGCTTGAACTGATTCTCCTTTTTTACTATATCTTTAATTAAAAATCTTTTAAACGTTTTATTATGTGTTTGCCATGGTACTAAGCAGACTAAGGTCTCTGTACATCAAACCCTGGATCTCATTTAACAACGCTTAATGTTGGACAATGACTGGTTTATAGTAACGCCTCTGGCCTTTTCCATCTAAATTAGCACAGCAGTACTCACTATTAAATCTAAATTCTATTGCAGTAAATTTTAGCCAATACTGAATATTTTACTATCTTGAAGCATGCATGCACTCAAAAGTGCTAAAATACTGAAACATACTCCAGGAGTTGTACATATGCCTAAGGTCAAGCAAACGTCTCTCCTCATTCATGTCCATAAGTGCTTCACAACTAACGTATTTATCTTCTCAATACCCCTGTGATGTATTATCTCCTTTTTACAGGTGGGAATGGAAGCTCAGAGGGCCTAGGGCTTTGTCTGCACTGAAAAAGGATTTACCAGTATAGATATACATCTGGTAAAGCTGTGCTGGCAGACCCCCTAGTGGAGATGCATCTTATATATCAAACCAAAAAAGCTAGAATGACTAAAGGACTTTTTTACTGGTATAACTGCATCTACACTCTAGCTTTTGCCAGCTATGTGATTTTTTTCACACCTCTAACTGATGTAGCTACACCAGTAATACTATTTTCTAGTGTAGACCAGTTCCCAGTAACTTGCCAACAGTCACAAAGAGTCTATGGCAGAGAAGGAATTCAACCCAGGTATTCCAAGCTTCCCCACTGGAATTCCTCTTCGTATGCAAGAAAATTTTCCAAGTCCCTAAAATACACACCCAGATACACTGGGATGCGAAAGAAAGAATATGAGCCTTAAAGATGAACTGCAAAGCTACAATATAAACTGAGGTAAACTAAATTGTAACACCCTTAAATAACAAGACTATCAGTGGAATTCAGCACACCAATAAGCTAACCAACCTTTCTGAAATTCTCCCCAGGGCATAATTCTGGGAATATTTTATGTCCACTAAGAAGTGACGATGAAAAATCTGTGAAACATTGGTATTGAAAGCCATTAATTTCTGTCACCATACAGCACATTTCCAGCTTCTGCATGATCCCACATCAAAGTCAGGAAATCCCACAATAGTGGGGACCTATTCTTTAGGATTGATTCAACTGCCAATTAAGAGTCGGAGTAGATAACAAAACACACAACTGATCAATGTCTCTAATGGTCTTAAAACATGAACACATCTTTAAAGTAGTGATCATCAATTTGTGGCCACTTCTTGGCTGTATCAACACCTTGTTACACCCTGCTTTTCACCTAATAGGCCAGTACCACAAATGGGATTTAAAAATTAAAAAAACTTTTCTAATGTTTTACTGTACAGACACGAAAGCTGTGATACTTCCATTAGGCTCAGAGTTCTTCGGGAGGCCACTACAAAACATGACACTATCATTAACACTAGGGGCCTGATTCCTATCCCACACTTGCTTTCAGTTCAGTGGTGTGACTTCAGACTTATACCAGTGAGAGAGCAGAAAGGTTACTGCAAAATTCAAAGTGAATGTCACTGCAGCCACTACAATACTAATGAAATGGTCAATAAAATTTGGAGTGGTTTAGTTTTCCTTCTGATCTTAGAGAAATGACAATTTTATTAAATTTGCTAAACAGATACTGAGAGTTCTGATTAATTTGTGCTTTAATTTGCAGTTCAAGCATCTGACAACTTCCTGTAAAGTTGATTACAATAAGTATATCTTGCTGGCTATGGTAAATGGCATGGAAGTCCAAATGGTGCAGTTTCATTAGCTCTGATAGCACATACAGCAATCAGCCAAAAATAAAATGTCTCAGTTGGGCTGCTTTCCATTACACTGCAAATTAATTTAGGTTAAGCATACATACTTGAATATAAGATAAAAAAAACTTGAAATACCAATACATGTCAAAGCACAAATTTAGATCTGCAGCTCCATCTACAGCCCAACAGAAAAATACAGCCACTATACATCCTTTGAAAAAAGCTAAACAACTATGTGCTGAGCTAGACTGACTCAAATTTTACCACCTTTTTCCACTGGAACTGTGGGAACTGATCCCTAGTAGTAAAAAGAGTGAGCACAATCCCCACAGCAAGACGACGAATGGCCTTCCAGCAGCTACATCAATTTAGAGAATTGGCAGCTCTTTAGATAACAGCCTCTGCTGGAGGGGTTCCTATGAAGTCCTAGTCAAACTGAATCCTAGCTTTCCATAACAGAAGTCCCAAAAGAGGGTGATGATTCTATTGTACAGTGAACACAAACTGGGAGTGAATCGACCAATATTTTAAGCTTATTCCAAAATCTGTTCAAGAGACAAAAATCAATTTAACTTCGTAATACTAATCAGTTTAAAATAAAACAAGTTTGACAGCACATCTTTAAATAGTTTGCCCTGGAACCGATTATTTTTAAGAAGGGGTTTCTCTACTCCCCTATTGAAGTTTATAAAGGTTCCCCCCCGTCAGAGAGAGTACAAGAGCGGACTCACGAGCACATCCTACCAAATTGCTAGTACCGTACGTGACACTGAAAGAGCAACTGAACAGCAATCAAAGTGCTGCACTGGTTATACACAGTGTTAAGTACATAAAGTCAATAAAATGTGTGTGGGGGGGGGGTATTTTTTCCATTAGCTTTCAGTTATAGCTACCCTCAAACAAATGCAATTTTTCAAGTTGGCATCTTTAAAATTGAATTAAAGTAAACAGAGCTGGTGCACTAAAAATTAAGAACTATAGATAATATTGCACATAAATATAATTGCATGAAGTCATGCAAAAATGACAGTAATAACCCCATTTACCTGACATTTTAACTATGATAGTTTGGACTGAAATAATAGGACTTTTTTTTAAAATATACTTAGGGAGGGGACATTGTATTGGCATATGGAAGAATCCTAACATAACGGACAACAGCATGGCTAGTTTAGTAGTAGTTGGTATACGGTGCAGCTGGAGGGCCTGTCGATCTATTCTCTCTTCAGAAGCTTATGCATCAATCTGTCATTAAGTGTGGAGAGGTAAACCTCTACTAGAGAGTCAGATCCTAGAAAATGTAAAGCCCAAGCAAGCTGGAGTCACACTGATTAGAGAAATAGAAAAGCTGTGGGTTTCATTAAGCTCAGCCCCCAAAAAAAAAACAGTTCAACAGTTAACTACAATAAACTAAGAGCTACCATTCTAGGTTTTAAGTGTTTAACAATCAGTTACTAAAAGGAGGAGCAAAACCCCAAACTCCAGTCTCGGCAGATAATATAAATGTGGAATTCATCTTCAAACTTTGGTTTTAAATACAGTTTTAAGAGTTGTGATAAGAAATTATAATATTTATGTATGTGTGTATTTTTATACACACACACACACACACACACACACACACACTTTTTAAAAACAATTTCAGTTTACCTTTAAAGCCCTAGTCCTACAACTGGAGTAGGAACCTGCATGAAGCCCCCTGGACTTCAGTGAGGCTCTACATGTATCCGTCTGCACAGAGCCAGTTGCAGGACTGGGGTTTCCACAATAATGTTTCAACTCTAAGAAGTCAAATTTATTATATTAACCTAAGCTTAAGGTAAATACAAGCACAATATAAATTATCACAAGAAGCTGGAATTGAGAAAATGCATGTTAAAGTGCAAATGGTATAAAATTGCATCTGTGAATTTAATTGCCAAGTAGTTCAACAGATTTCAAAGAGGAAGTGTTATCTAGTGGTTAAAACACAGGCCACAGAGTAACTGGGTTTACATTCCTAGCTCTTTTGCTAACTGCTATAATACAGTAAATCATTTTAATCTCTGTGACTCAGTTTCTCCATCTGTGAAATAGGAATAATCTTAATCCATGGTTTAAGCAGCATTTGAAAATCAGATGGAAAGTTTTACAGAAATAGGATTTCATTCAGTGTAACGATTGACATCACTTTAGACATGGATGTAAGCGACCACATTGTTCAAAGCAGGATGAATTAATTTGGCAGTCAAGAGGAACAATGAGAATATTCTATGATTCTTCTGATACAGAGTATCATCCATAGTGGACTACAAAGTCAACAGTTATTTTTACCCAAAAGCATGATATGGAACTTGCTGCTTTGAACACAGTTCAGATTAAAACCTACATTCCATTCTTTTTCAGAATATGAAATACACTTACCTGTCCTGCTTTGCTGTACCTATGGCCAGCCAATATCATATGAAAGGCAAACTTTCTAACCATAGGACTTTTCATGTTTATAAAGCAATGTGCAGCCTGCTCCAACAGAAGTGCACTGCGAAGGTCAGAATCCTATTTAAGGGGAAAAAATCATTAATCTCAAATTTGAAATATACAAATAAAACATCAGTAGTAAAGTGTAGCTGTACTCACTAATACAAACTCTTAAGAGATAAGGCTCAGCTGAAAAAGACAAACTGAAAAAAATAAAAATTGCGCTACTACTCAGTGGAAGACTTATCATAGGCAACTTGTCCCAGCCTGTTGATCCATTTGCACTGTGATCCCTCCTGTAAGCATTTACAATGCGATCGGGTTCCCTTTCCTACACACCTAGGCGTGCGCACACACAGTTTTGAAGACAGACCATTATGAAAAAAATGGTATACATGATAATTGTTTTCTGTATTTTATTTGAAGAATGAGAGTACACTAGATGGAGCCATGAATACTTTAACCAATTGGTTTTCTGGATCTTATGACACAATCAAATACAGGGAGTCCTCGGACCTATGTCGGACGCCACTTACATCAGACACCACTTACAGCACTTCAATTGACTGACTGTTTCACTCTTTTGACTCTTGATTTGCATAAAGTTCACTAGCAATCAATTCCTAGTTGTATTATACTGGTATGGCGCTGGAAGGGTTGTTACTGATTGACTTTGAGGCAGCAGGGTATCTTGTTTCCGGGTCCGGTTGCTGCTTGTTTTTGACTGGCTGAGCCAAGGGGTGGGAGCCAATCAGGAAGCTTTAAGAGTGACTGGCTGAGGTTCAGCATGTGCGCCCTTCTCCCTGGCTTTCTGAGCAGCATATGAGAGTTTACATGTTTATCTGAATGCTGTTTACAAAATACAATGTATAGTAAATACATTGATGTTGCAACTTTAGTCATCTATAATTCATTTAGTACAAAAACTTGTGTTACTGTGGTGAAAATAGTGCATCAAGCCTTGATTCAGGAACCAATTCCCCCCTTCATACCATTGATTCCTATGGGAAAAGCAGTTTTGACTTACAACATTTCGACTTACAACACAATTCTGACAAACGAATTGTGTCATAAGTCCAAGGACTCCCTATATTCTTGAAGAGAACCACTAGCAGACTCAATTCCTGAATCCCACTATGGAAGTAAAACAAAAATGTACTGTAATCCAAACCAGCAAGCATCTCTCTTACTAGTATTATCCTTGCTTCCAGAGCCAAGGAATAACTGTATACAACACTGGATGCGGTCCCGTCACAAATAGTTATGGAAGGAATCAAAATGGAATAGGATCAACAACCAAAGCATGCTACCTATAATAAATAAGGGAATTGACAAGCCTTCCTTATACAGATAACTGAGTTATTTTCATTCCTATATTTGTTATAGATGTTACACCTATTAAATAGTCATAAATTATACACAAGAAAAACTGTTTTATTAATAATAAAATTGTTCTCTTCATCTGAGCCTCACGTTTACAAAGTTATTTCAGCGTGAGTACAGCTATGCTTTAGAGTCCCTCTTCAAAACTACACAAATCCACTAGCATGGGTAAATTCTACTTTATATGCCTGTTACTTTATCAGTGACCTGGAAAATACTGAAACAGATTGAGATACAAAGGATTGACAGAACATGTTTATTTCAACACTCCCAAAGCCTTCAGCTACTCAGGCAGAAATTTCTAACACTTACCATTCCCATCCAAGTGAGCTGCTGCCATTTTTTCCCCCAGAAAAATTAAAAAACAAAATGTCAGCTTTAATACATTTTATCATAAGAACAAGTATAGAAATATAAGGTGGTGCAACTGCGGCACTGAATTTATCTGAAAAAGTTGGCAATAAGTTTGCCAACTCATTTGTTTAAGGTCATTAGTTCCACTTCATTTTGACACCAGAGTTGTCATTGTTTTTAAAGCTAGCAAGAAAATTAGATTTCTGATAAACAGCACCCATTGCATATTGTGGGTAGAGTCATGGATCATATACTCAAAAGCACACCACTACAACCCGATTTCACCTAATTGGATGCATGAAATGGAGTCAAATAATTTGTGTGACAAAACCGATCAATCCCAGAATGATTAGTGATTTTGGAATTACAAAATGATTCTGACCACCAGATATATTAAAATCAACGAGGCTATTACTGAACAGAGTAGTTCTGTAACCTGTTATTTTAGAGTACACATGGACATTTTTCCTAATTTCATTAGATACAAAAGTATTTTTTAAAAATATTTTTCTGGGCTGTATTTTTCTTAGGCTTTGTCATAATTACTGTAACTACATGCATCACAGAGATCTTGTGCAACTGAAAACATCCAAAACTATCATTCATATGAAAGAAAAACTTTCAGCACAGTCAGCAGCACTCAAATTTCCTTATGCAAATTTCAATGTCTACTTGTCATTACATCTTCCCCATTCTTTAAGTTAGGGTAATAAAAATTCAAAAGGTATGAATGAATAGATGTTCTAATGTTCTATTAGCTGTCAAGGAAATACAGAATTACCAACACAATTTGTTGTTAAATAAGCACTGAGGGCAAATTTAGAGAAACTAGGCCAAAGTCTGAACGGAAAAGTATGTACAATCAAAAAGCTATTGTGTAGTACGGCCATTTCACGCCACATTGCCAGTGCACCCTGGCCATGGAGCCAGCATAGCCAGTGACAGGTAAATCAACCCAGTGTTCAGGTTAGGGTGACCAGATAGCAAGTATGAAAAAAATCAGAACACCTTTTTCCAAGTGGGGCATGGGGGAAGAGAAGCTACCTATATAACACAAAACTCCTAATATCAAGACAGTCCCAATAATACCGGGACATCTAGTCACCCTAGTTCAGGGGCAGGGAGAAAGAGAATATCCTAGTGAAGTACAAAAGACACTATGACTATGCCAAACCTCCACCCTGCTGTCAAAGCTAGGTTAATGAGCGTGGCAAGAATGCCACAACACCACGTTTGGCATCCACCCAGGCAGCCACCAAGGTTCTCTAACTTACAGCCAAGCAGCAGAGCAGGCAAGCACAAGGGTGAACTGTACACCACCTTTGTACCTCTATCTTGAGCTGTGCCATGTGCACAGTGAGGTAGACTACTGCCCATCTTACAGTTTATCAAACTTCTACAGCTAAGAGAAAGACTTATCAGAACTGAAAGTGACACTGAACACCTTAGCTAAAATGACTCTAAATCAGTAATGACTGAAGATATCCCAATTGAAACAGAATTTTATTTCTTTAATTTTATAGCCTTTACTGACACCATGTCACCCACCTAACATGAAGACAGATGGCTTGTGAACAACATTCTAACTTTTTATAGCACTGCTTTTTTAAGTCTAATCCCTCTCAAATACTAACAGAGAGGTCAAGTTTAAGGAATAAATTATGAAGATAGGGACTAACAAGTGTATGATTCGGACAGGGATTCTTTTTTAAATAAAAAATAATGTACATCACTTCAAGTGAAAGAGGAAGACTGAACACAGGGCAAAACTAGGTGCACTTATGTAACAAGTTGCACAAAAAACATATTAAAAATGACTCTTCCTGGTTTACAGGGGTAAATTGAGCTATATCCCAACGCACAAACTTTATTCCAGCTAGCTTGTGTCCCTGGACATCTCCACCTTTGGAAGGAACCCATGTATAAGAAGTCTACTTAGTTTAAAAAATTAGCACTATTATTTAAAGCCATTTACTGGGGGGAAAAAAACAGAAAGATTAAGTTTTCTCTACCTCACTGGTTAAACGTATCAGAAGAGCAGCAGCGTCTGAATATTTGCTCTGGCTTTTTAAAATTTCAGCACTAAGCAGCACACATCTCTCAGCCAGCACCATGTTCCTAAGAGGACAAGAAATTAATTACATGCATTATAACAAAGTTTTTGGAGTAAATTGTAGAAAACCTTTACATCTGCCAGACAAGAGTTAGCAAACGCTAGCTGTGCAGTACCTGACTAGCAAATATTATTTTGTTATATGTATGAATGTATGCATCTGTTTCTTATACTATTTTAATCTGATAAAATAACTCCGTGACAAAAAATGTTTTAATCTAGATAATATTGATAAAAATATATATTCCTGGATGAGAACTCCATATGCTTCTAAATCAAAGCTGTTACAATTCTTTTTCCTTAGGAAAACGTTCCTGTAAAGTTCTTAAAATAAACTTTTGCAAAGCAACAAAGTGTTCTAATGAACTGAATACAAGTCTGAGAACCAGAGGCACAAGTTTTGATTACGTCTCTGCCAATAACTTGTACTCTACCAAAAACAAAGTGTCCCTCCATTCCACAACCATGCTGGTAAATTGAATTTATTCACACTTGAATTAACCTAACTATCACAGTTTTACTTCCTTGGTGTGCCTGTTATATACCTACTAGAACACAGGGTAGGCAAGTGATGTTAAATTTGCACTACTGCGTAGTGAAAGCAAACTTAGGCTATAGTACTGATCATCATCATTCACTGGACACAATGGAAGGTAAGCCACCACCTACTTGCAGATATCCCTATATGTTTGAATTGCTGTATCCATATAATGAGCAGGGTACGGTCTAGGCGCCCCAGGCTGAAGAAAAGCTGATACTGCTGCCATTTCCTGCAGGATAAAATAAAAATGTAATTTAATGCTGCCAAAATGATATTTTCGAACATCAGCAATAAAGAATCTTTACCTGAATCAACACACAGGTTTTGGGAGATTGGATATTTAAACAATAACACCCTAATTTTCAATAAGGTGATCTTCATTTGCTGGTTTATTTGCCATCCGCCAAACCACTTAGGGATATGATCTCTAAAGAGTTATAAATTGAACAAGAATCCTTCTTATAACTCTGGGAAACCTCCAAGAAAGATTTAGATGCTGCAGGAAATGGGGCTGATGATTCAGCAGGCAGTATACTTCCCCTCCCGAAGTCGGCACTGAGTCACTGCTGTAGCATAGGTCCAAGTGTCACTATCTTATGGAGATGCAGTGTTTCCCACAATACAGTGGTTCTCTCCATTTGTGATACTTAATGTCTTTGGGTTTTTTGTAAACACAAAGCTGGAGGTCAATGTTAGCATATTGGGGAAATTCCAGTTACGTTATATTCTTCCTACACTACCACCACCTCTAAAATTCCAGTTGTTTTAACTCCCACCTTGCACCCCTCCCAAAATGTGTTCATTTCCAATGCAGCTGAACAGACTCCTATGTATCATTTATAAATATACATTTTTAATGGTTTGGAACCCTTGCAGATTAAAGAAAAGGTGCCATGTAAATTTAAGCTACTTTTATTACTGAAATATTTGAGGTTATCTAAATGAATTTTTCAAGTACAACTTACTTATATGTATGCATGCTACAAGTAAAGCCATTAACAAACACTCATGCTTGCTAGAAATGAGTGACTCAAATTAGGCAACAGCTTTTAAAAAACAGCAAATGTGAACATGAAGAAAAACAAATTATTTTTTAGTAATCCCATTAGTTACTAAATGTTTATATCTGCATTCTCCTATTGTAGGAGCATGAATTTATGCATGAAGCTAAAAGGTCATAACAGAAATTGCCAAAGGGATTTATACAGGGATTAACAGAGTAAAGCCCTCAAGAGTCTTAATAGAAAATGTCCGTATATTTGCTATACTAGTACATTGATAGTAATAATATTTACTAAAAGCTCCAGATCACTAAGTATTTTGTCAATTTGAAATCTTACAAAGTAAAAATACTGCAATATTTTATTTTGTAGCTGTTTCAAAATAATTAAAAGAACTACTCTGCACATTACCATAATATAGGTTAAATTTAAGTAATTCTATAAAAAGGAGGTTCTCCCTCAAAAGCGTTTCAAGATTTTTCCTACACATTTAAGTAGCGACAATAACTATTCTCCACACAGAATTACGGCAAATATTAAGGAGTGTGATGTAATTTTGTTAGATATTGGCATCCACAAAACACTTGGCTATGTTTTCATATTTGGAGCGAATAAGATATTTTTTTAAAAATTGCCGTTTCTTTTTGCTATATATTGTTATCTAGAAGAGGAGTTAGGAAACAGATTACTATAAGCAATGCACAGAATGATTATATTACTGTAATGTACCAACCAGTGCTCCAGCTGCATAAAGCATTGCTTGATCATTCAAAAAGTCTTTCTTTGCTGTATGATAGCAGCTATACGCCAGTTCATAGTGTTGGACCAAGAAACACAAGTCTGCCATTTTCCTGATTTGAAGCTCTGGTGCTTCTGGGGGATACCTATAAATATACAAAAACAATCAATTAGTAATAAAAATACCATTTATAATTTTAAGTGCCAATTTTCAAGACACAAACAGGATAGATGCCAGCATAAAAAGAAAAACAACTGTTAAAGGAAGAGCCATTCTCTACCACTCAACATAGCAGGAATGATTTGGCTGGATGTTTATATTACTTCCATGTTTGCTCATTTTAGTACACCTACTCAAACGCAGTGAAGCCACCACCCTTCTGGCTGTGGACTGCATGAGACTTCCTTCAAACCTATCGCAGACCAGGCTTTCAGCTGGTGAACACCTGAAACTTAGGTCGACCTACCTACGCCAATCTGGGCTGCGAAAAATGTTGTATTCAGTTCAAAAATTAGGTCCACCTAATCTCCACTTGTAGACGCACCTAGGTTGATAGAAGAGTTCTGTTAAACTAACTACCACCTCTTGAGGGGACAGATTTGCTAGAGCAATGGAAAAACCCTTTCCATTGTGGTAGCAAGTGTATATGCTGCAGATGTGCTCCTGTAGCATTTGTAGAGCAGTCACATCTTAGGTCAACAGCCAGCCAAGGAAGTTTCTTTTATACTATGAAGTTGGCCCAAACAAATGTAAAATGTTAAGTAGCTGCAACTGCAATTAATCACTGAGATACGTTAGCATTGTAATATCAAATGGCTTTATTCTGACCCAGCAACAGAGACAGTAAAGGGAATGGCAGCCCCTTCAATTCCCCACTACCCAGCTAAAGTACTAAGTCTGCACGCTGATGACTCCATAGCCTTTCATCCCCTACACCTGTCCTAACTATGAGTGCAATGAAAACCAAATAGGTCTACCTCTCCATCTGTTGGCCAAACCTCAAAGAGATGACATCCTCAGGAAGTCCAGTCTCTCTTCTACGCTGTGCCTAACACCATTCCCACTCTTATCACTTTAAACCCTGGCTTATACTAGTTTAGCTTGCATCAGTAAGTTTATAGGCCCAAGCTAAGCCAATAGCCAGTTCAAAAAAAAAAAATGCATTTGGCCATGCCAGGCTGTGTGGACATGAGGGGGGAGGCGGAAGACACTATAAAGGAGGAGGGCCTGACTCCCAGCCATACCAGTCTCAGGAACCCCAAAGTCCCCACCACCACTTCCAGAGGTTTAAAGAATACCTTCTTTAAATCTTTTTCCAATCCATTTTATCTGATCATCATATCCATTCTCTATGGAATACCCGTACTGGACATCTGCCCCATGCTTACATACGGAGTTGAGATACCTCACAACCTACACCCCCTTTTGTTTTTTGCAAATTTCAAATTCTACTAAGGATAGAGGCATATAAAAGAGCAGCCCTGAGCAGCATCCACACAAAGCATGATGGTAAGAATCCCTGCATACTCACAGCTCCTTTCTCAGTTTCAGGTCACAGATATTACTGGACAGCAAGGCTTTACACCTCTCATAACTGTCTGTGGCTAATATGTTTGGTCCTCTGGTAAAAATTTCCAACCCTCAATTTGAGCACGCTAGAGAGACCAATATATTTTTGGGAGGGAGAATTAAGAAGAGAGAATCTGGGAGAAGGTAGAGAACCCAACCTGGCACTGGGTTCTCTCTTTTTATACCATGGCTAGTTGGCATCTAGTAACAATGCCAAGCTTTGTGGTTAAGGACAGTTGTTTACAGGGCAATGCTTGCCCCTAAATTTCCACTTGCAAGGATTACCTGCCCTCATGCATTAGTTTCATGTTACAGTGCTCAAAAAAGTTGCTCTGGTTTACCTTGTATCTATTTTAAGTCCAAAAACAGGCTGGCTTGGACTGAAATGAATGTCCAAACAAGTTTATTTTGGTTTACCTTCCATGTTGATTAGGAACAGGTTTAAGATAAAATGGAAGACGACACACACACACTAAAATAACTATGTCCAAAAATGGGCTTCCACCATTTAAACTAAAAGCATTTAAAAACTGATTTAAGTTAAACCAGTGCAACTATGAAAAGGCCACAGCTAATCTAATTTGTCTTAAGATATGTTCCTCCCTCCTTGTCCATGGAAATTTTTTTGTAAAAACATTTGAAATAAGGAAAGTGTAAAGGCTACATTAGTAAAGCTGATTTGTTCAAACACAAAAAACTTCTCTCGCCTTTGTTTTAGTTCAGGTTAAGAAAAAAGTTTAAGACCAAATACAAGTCTGCTATGCTTTTGTTTTGCCCAAGTACATATATTTACTAAAAATGTATCAGCTTTCATCAACAAAATTTAGCAAAATTGCTATCTACAGTACATTAATGTTACCAAAATTTTGGTCAAGTCAGCTTTAAATGAAGACCATTCTGAAGACAAAACTTACATCTAGGGAACTTCCCCAAATCAAAATGTTTAGTATTTTCACTGAAGCTTCCAAATGGAAGATGAATATAGTTTTACTTACAACAAGCCAGATGTATTTTTTAGCTCACTTATGCTTTTCTCTGGAACTTTACTGCCACTAAACCATTTTTTTGTTGCAGAAAATAATGATCGACTCAAACCTTTCCTGGATATTAACTGGAAGAGAAAATTACAACAAAACGATGTTACTGAATTAACTGCAACATAAAGTATGAATTCCTTTTTTTAATAGGAACAGTAAAAAGTGTCAGTACAACCCAGAAACATCCAAATACCGAAACTGACGAGTTTTGTGTACATAGTTTAAATGGGCAAGGTGGTACAAAAACTGATATAGTTAAAACAGTACACCCCTTGCATGCATGGAATTATGCCAATATAAAGGAGCTTTCAGCAGTATAGTTTATTTCATAAAATGTATTCAGTTTTAGAAAACTTAAAATTAGATCAGTTCAACCACTTGTCATCTATTCTTGATTACAATATATACCTTTTATCGGTGTATTTAGCCCCAAACTTAGGATGAGAGAACACATTCATATTTGTGTTGGGCTACATTTCAGGTTAGGTCTTAACTATACTAGGCTCCCAGGTCAAGTTTTCCCATCATTTTACAGTGCACAAAGCTCTCGCAGCAACAAGTGATTCTATAGATGACATGTTTATTGGTCAGCCCATCTTTTAACAGGGTTAAATGCTGGTGATTGCAGCTACCTTTTCCGGACTAGTACTCCCATCTGTGGAGCTTCAACAGCAGAAAATTTTCTGCAAAAGTTTAAATGTTTTCTAAATTGGTGGAAGATTTAGTTTGCTTGTTTCTTTTATGTGAAGTGAAGAGCATCACATTTCCTTTCAACTGCCTCAAAAAGTTTAAGTCTATTTTGTCTTACAAATAAAATATACTTTTTTAAACGTATGCCTTTGTCCGGCAACGCCAGAAAGAAGACTGGAGAAACTAGGTGTGATTTAATTAGGCTGTAATTTTATTCCTAAATGTCTGGGAGTACCTGGGAGATTAAAGTGTACAGTGCAGGTAATTCCATAATCATTTACATACAGGGCCGCTGACATCCCTCCTCCTCATCCATCCTGGTCCACAACAAACCCACTGCTGGGACCTTGCCCCCACATCCCCTCGAATGATTTGAAGGGGGGTGCACTATAAAGGACGGGGGGCTGACTCCCAGCCATACCAGTCTCAGGAACCCCAAAGTCCCCACCACTACTTCCACAGATTTAATGAATACCTTCTCTAAATCTCTTTCCAATCCATTTTATCTGATCATCATATTCATTCTCTATGGAATACCTGTACTGGACACCTGCCCCAGGCTTACATAAGGAGTTGAGAGACTTCACAACCTACACCCCCTTTTGTTTTTTGCCCCAACCCACTGTGGGGAAGGCAAAAAAATCCCACTTTACCTTGGTCAGTCTAGTGGTGAGGAGAAAGATTCATTCCCCCCGACACACCCTACCCCGAGAAAGAAGCAACTATCTTAATGCCCTCTGAAGATCACGATGAAAACTCTGCATTTCAACTACTTTCGCAGCTGGGAATGGGGGCGCTGCTCAGCCTGTCCTAGTGAAATGAGGGCTTTTATTGCCCAGACATGGGCAGAAAGAGCCCCGCTCCCTTCCAGTCACCTGGAGGGGGGATGGGTCAGCATCCCCATGCTGACCTGGAATAGGGCTGCCTTCATGTTGGAAGTAACACATTGGCTCTCTACTCTTAACGGGGCAACACCTTCTCCACCAAACCTGCCAAAGGCCCCCGCCACATAATGTGCAGTGAGGTCATTCTGTGTATCATGAACTAACTCTTGAGCTTAATCACAGGACTTAAAGGGTTATGGAGTGCAAAATAAAGGTTTGAAGATGAGCAATATTTCTAAATAAATTAAACAAAGAACAATACAATGGCATGGTTTAGCATTGAGACATTAGGAGTTAAAGGTAAGATTGCACACTCAAACCCCTTGTGCAGGCGCATTATGGCACAGATGCTTTTAGCTACTTCTTAAGTAGTTTGTGCTCATGTAACAGTATCCTAACTTATGTGGGAGGAATCTTCAAGTACTTGCGGTCCTATCGCAGGATGTAAGGAGCTCCCAGATATCTAAAACGCAAAAATGCAACCCTTTCTTTCTTCCCAACAAGCAACAGAGGTAACTTGATTACTGTGCGTACAGACCTTAACCTATTTGGTATTCATATGGTCCGCATCATCATAATATCTTTGCTCCTTTGAGTGAAAGAATTCTAAAGAGGAGGTGTGCATTTGGTTCTCAAGGCAGTGAGATCTAGTCACTCTGACTTCTGAGAGTCACTTTCATGCTCTAGGTTCAGCTCCTTTGGAAGCTCCACCTCCTGCACGTGAGCTGCCTCCTGTTGCTCAACACTTCCAATGTGCTATCATGGGAAGTAATGGATACGGGAGAATCAACTTCAAGTAGCTAGACCCAATCCCATAGAGACAATTGAATATCAGGAGAAGAGAGCAAGCACTTGAAAAATGTGAGTACTGTAATTTTCTTAATAAGCAAGAAAGCTGCTGCACTTTGTCAGTTGTACATGTTCCTCTATTTCTGAGAGGGGTGGAATCACAAGTAGGTGAGAGTTGAAAGGAAGCCTGGAAACCTCTGACCAGAACGAAGCAAACAGGAAGGGGCACAATATTCTGGCCAGTCAAAGATGAAAGTAAATGTTTTTTGGTCATCATCGCTATTGAGCATTACTTTGACTTCTCAATGCAAATGATCTCAAGGCTGAGGAAAAAAATACCTTAGTGTCTTGAAGTATCTCATGGCTGAGGCATATGTCCTTGACAGTGGAGAAGTTACTGGCTTTGCTAAAGTAACTAAATTATATTACAGCTATGCTATCACCACAGTTGCTGGTGTACACATAGATGTTTTGCATGATTTTACATCATGCCACAAGTTGAGTCACGGTTAAAATTTACAGGACTTTGTTTCAGTTCAATTTGGATGAGGAGAAATAGTGTCTGTTTGATGCTCTCCACAGTCCAAAATCAGAGAAAGCGTTTTTAACCTAAAGAGTTAAACAGACTATTGGAAGTTATAGATTAAAATATAAAAAGCGTACTACTTATTTTTTTAAAAAAAATGCAGGTACCACACACTGACATTACTACGAAAGCAATATGTTTTCATATTTAAGTTATACACCACTGAAATCAAATTTGATGGAGACATAAGGCTGAATAATAAAAAAATTAAAAATAATTAATAGATATGGAGGGATATAACCCTATTTTAGATAAAGTCTTTTGGATGATAAGATCCATGCTACAAAAGATTCAGTGCATCACATTTATTACGTAGGCAAAAATTGTTTTACTGAACGACTTACCTGATCATTAAGCTGTCGAATTGTTTTTTCTATATGTGGCAAAAGCCCCCTAAACGTGAACTCCTGTATGAATTGTCTAATGCGATCATGATCTGTAAGTGTTAAACATGCACCATGAGGAATCCCAGAACTTGTCTTCTTTGATTCATGCAGTGATGAAGTAGTCTTTATGTAATCAGTGCCATCAAAACTGCTACTAGTATCACTGAGATGATCCAGTTGAAGAGGGTGAGGTTTAAAATTATTTGATAAACCATCTACTGAAAAAAAAAAGTTCTATTTCACTAGTTGTGCATTCAGTTATTTCCTGAAACAAAAATTTAGATTAAGTAATCTTAACAAGCTTATGTTATAGCCTGTTACACATATGCTTACTCTAACTTCCCCTATTCAAAGCTTTAATATATGTGTATGATTAGTTATTCACGTAATTAGGTTGTGCCAATTTGTAAATGAAAACTGTTCTCCTAAAACTGTGGATTGACCAGACTGTCGGTAGAGCACATGGCACCAAGACCTAGAACCTTCTTGAAAGTTATACCCATGGTGGGAGAGGGAGGAGCAAAGTGATTTAAGAACATAAGAATGTTCATACTGGGTCAGACCATCTAGCTCAGTATCCTGTCTTCCGACAGTGGTCTGTGTCAGATGCTTCAGAAGGAATGAACAGAACAGGCCAATTATTGAATGATCCATCCCCTGTAATCCAGTCCCAGCTTCCAGGAGTCAGGGATTTAGGGACATCAAGAGCTTTGGGTTGCATGCCTGACCATCTTAGCTAATAGCCATTGACAAGTTCAGAGAGGTTAGGTCCAGTTCTTTTTTCAACTCTGTTATATTCTTGGCTTTTACAACGTCCCCTGGAAACAAGTTCCACAGGTTGACTGTGCCTTATGTTGGGTTATTTTAAACCTGCTGTCTATTAATTTAATTGGATGACCCCTAGTTCGTGTGTAATGTGAAGGAGTAAATAAGAATAAACTTCTTCGTTCATTTTCTCCATGCTATTCGTGATTTTCTAGACCTCTATCATATAGTCCTTTAATTATCTCTTTTCTATGCTGAACAGTCCCTATCTTTAATCTCTCCTCAAATGGAAGCCACTCCAGATCCCTAACATTTTGTTGCCCTTCTCTGCACTTTTTTCAATTCTGATATCTTTTTTGAGATGGGGAGACTGAACTGCACATATTATTCAAAGTGTGGGCAAGCCATTAATTTATATAGTGGCATTATGACATTTTCTGCCTTATTATTTCTCTTTCTTAATGGCTCTTAACATCGTTAACTTTGACTGCCACTGCATACTGAGCAGAGGTTTTCCGAGAACTATCCCCAATGACACCAAGATCTTTCTTGAATGGTAACAGCTAAAATTAGACCTCATCATTTTTTGTGGATACTTGATATTATGTTTTCCAATCTGTATCACTTCTCACTGAATTTCATCAGCCATTTTGTTGCCCAGTCTTGGGAGGGTCCCTTTGTAATGCTTTGCTATTATCTTTGGAATTAACTATCTTGAGTAATTTTGTATCGTCTGCAAATATTTCCACCTCACTTTTCAGTCCCTTATTCCATGACTGCTTATTTTGTTCGAGAGCCTTTAGTGAGGGATCTTGTCAAACATTTTCTAAATGCCCATGGTACACTATACAGAGCAGATCATTCTTGTCCACATGCTTTTTCACTCCCACAGAGAATTTTTGTGGTTTGGTGAGGCATGGATTTCCCTTTACAAAACTTGTGTTTACTCTTCCCCAACCTATCGTAGTCATCTAGTAGTAGGTATCCTTCAGTCTCGAGAGATCATGGGAAATACGCTCCTGAGAGATAAATAATTTACTCAGTTTTATGGAAGCCACGAAAGTGGCTGAAGAAACCCACAATTTCTGCCACATCTGTCACATTTAAAGGTGATGTTTTGACCCTTTGGGCTCTGGCTTCTGACAGCTCTTCACTGCTAAGATGGACTGCTTCCTCTCATAATTCCAAAGACCTTTGTTAAACCCTTGTTTCCAAAGGCTGAGGTCTTGAGTGTGATCTTCCCATTTGTCCACATCCATGTCTATTTCTTTCAGGTCTCACTTGCAGACATCCTCGAAACACAATTTTGGACATCCTTTGGGTCTTTTTCCAGACGCTAATTCGCCATAGAGGATATCCTTTGGGATACACCCATCACTCATTCAGCACACAAGCGCAAGCTAATGGAGGCGTCTCTGTTTGAGGAAAGTTTGCATGCTGGGTATGCTGGCCTTTTCAGCACCTCAGTGTTGGTGACTCTGTCCCTCCAGAAGATCCCAAAGATTCAACAATGGCAATGCATACGCAAGCTGCTGAGCCTTTTTTCCTGATGAGAATTTAAGGTCCACATCTTGCTCCCATACAAAAGTGTGCTGCTAACACATGCACAATAGAAAACACAAAAGATCTGTGTCTGTCAATTTGCTGTTTTGCCCTATCATCTTGTTCAGTCTAGACATTGTTGTGATGACCTTTCTTCATTGTGGATGTTGAGTTCCATTTCAAGTTAAAGGTTGACTGTGATAGTGGACCCAGTATCTGAACTCATTCTCCACTTCAAGTTCATAGTAGTTGATCCTGATGGAGGGTGCTTCCCCAACTCCTTGGCACATGACGTTAGTCTTTTTTAGGCTTACAGTAAACACAAAGTAGTGGCAGGCTTTGGAAAAAAACTGTCCACTAGGCTTTGAAGATGAGCTTTTGTGTGGGTTGTCAATGCTGCATCAATCGCAAAAAGGAGATGCTGGATAAGGGCTTCTCGAGTCTTTGTTTTAGATGTGAGACTCACAAGATTGAACAGCTTTCCACCAGATCTTGTGTGCAAGTCGATTCCCTCAGTTGAGGAACCAAAAGCAGGGAGAAGATCCCAAACAGAGTTGGAACAAGTACACAACCTTGCTTAACTCCACTATGAATCTGGAAAGCCTCAGAGACTAAGCCACTGAATTGGACTGTGCCATACATGTCTTCATATATGTATTCATCTATGTGACTGTTACTTTTCATTTCGTTTACCTACCTTCCTCATTTTTGTAGTTCTGCTTTTTGAAGTTAAATGCTACTGTGGTGAGTTTCTTTAAATTTAACATCCTTGTAGGGGAAAATGCCAATTACATAATGGTTGCTATTACTAAGCAGTTCAGCTAATGACCTCTTGAACAAGATCTTGTGTGCAACTCAGGTTTAAATCAAGAATTGCCTCTTCCCTTGTGACTTCCAGAACTAATTTCTCCAAGAAGCAGTCATTTATCATGTCTAGAAATTTTATCTTTCCATCCTGTCCTGAGGTGACATGTTCCTGGTCAATATGGAAATAGCTGATATCCCCCATTATTATAGGTGTTTCTGTTTTTGTAGCCTCTCTTCTCCCTGAGCATTTCACAATTACCATCACCATCTTGGTAAGGGGGTGGATAGTATATTCCTACTGCTATACCTTTCATTATTCAAACATGGAATATCTATCCATAGAGATTCTATAATATAGTTCAATTCATTTCAGATTTTTACTATATTTGACTCCATGCTTTCTCTCACCTATTGCCAATCCCCCACAAGCATGACCAATTCTGCCATGCCTATATATTTTGTACCCTAGTATACCATGGCTAACTTCCAGTTTAGGTTTTATGTTCCCCAAGCTCATGCTTCAGGCTTTCAGCCAGCCACCTAAAGGGGTCAGAAAGGCTCAGGGATGGCTATAGGGGAGATAGGACACTGGCCAGGAGGGCCTGGGCTCTGAGGTGGCATTGAGCATTCTCTCTCTCAGGTGCTTGGCTGGCTGGTTCTTGTTTATACGGTCAGGATTTAGCTGACTGATGTACATAGGGGCAGGAAGGAATTTTACCTCAGCTCAGGTTGGCAGTGACCTTGGGAAGTTTTGGCTTTCTCTGCAGCTTGTCGATGCAAGTCACTTGTTAGGATTATCTGGATCAGTGGTTCTCAACCTATCTACATTGTGAGCCGTGTGTGTGGCTCTCTGGGTGTTATGCAGGGGTGCTGGAACAATTTGTACAGTGGGAGTGCTGAGAGCCAGCACCTTTAGCTCCAACACCTATGGTGCTATGCGGGCCACATTCACACAACACAATACTAGTGCCCATGATAGATAATACTTGAAAAAGGAGGAGGTGGGGGGGACAATCAACCAATTATTGTACAATAGTCAGGATTGTTCTGGGCTTTGATCACTGCAAGGTAATTGTGAATCCCTGAGCACAGTGCTTAAAGTGGCCTGGGAAAAGCACATGAGGGTTGGGAAGTGGGCTGTTTATAATAATAAGCTGAAACAAACAAACATTCATGTACTTTGTAAGGCAGTGCTTAAAGTGCACCTCACACTGACCCAACTCCATTTTTAATTCTTTTTTTGCCAGGACTGTGTCTCCTTGCGACTCAGGCACAAAACAGCTGCAGTGTCAGCAGCGTGTCCTCCTTTGGACTCCTGTGCTATAGTGCAGGGGCAGCATGCATGGCATGTGGCACACAGCAGCTCTGTGCCCTGGGTGCCTCTAAGATGGGGGCAGAGCCCTGCTGGAGGCTGCTTTGCTGCTGTCTCTGTGGGTGGGTGAGCAGGCACTGACCTCCAGCTAGCGGTAGTGACTATGGAGGGGTTGCAGCTGGGTTAGAGGGAGTTGCTCTAAACCCAGCTCAGTGTACCAGGAGCATACAGGTAGGGCTCAACACTGGAGCGCTGTCCAGGTCAGGAAGGGTCACTGTTTCAGAAGGCATTAGAGCCCTGGAGCAGAGATTTCACAGGAGGGGGAGAGGGCTCCTCCCCACCCTGCCTGCTGTGGCTGCCCGGTTGGGCACATATCTCTCCATGCCTGCTCCCAGACAATCAGCGCAGAGGTGATTCCACCCACCAAGCCAGACTCTAGCTGGGAAGCCACCTGACAGCTCCACTCTGCACCGCCTGTTGCTTACAAATAACGGTACACATTTTAATGTAATGACTTACAGGGCAGTCTCCTGCTCTGGCTGTGAGCTCTGGGTCCAGACATGGCCAGCAGGGGACAGGCAGGCGTGTGCTATCTGATGCAGCAGCCCAGTTTGCACTGCAGCCCAGAGCATACTCATCCCCTCGAGGGGTGACACATTGCTGTAGCTAGCATCTCTCCCTCACTCCCATTTCTCCAGGCATAGACACCCAGAAGCGCTCCCCTTGGCAGCAGCACTCTAAGTGCATCCCTGCAAAGCATGGAGGGAGGAAGCAGTAGGCTGCTGGCTGACTGCCACCTGAGCGCCTCCCCTGCCACAGGGAGATGCTTCACCTTTCCTGCTGGCAGGGAGTGCTCCAGCAGGACTCCGTGACACCATCTCCCCCTCAGCCAGTCTTGGCCTGGCCCCTGCAGGGACCCAGGAGTGAGGCAATAAGAAGGAATCTCTGATTTTTTTAGCACACTGCTGGGCCATGCAAGCAGCCCATGGGTTAGAATCATAGAATCTCAGAATTGGAAGGGACCTCAGGAAATCATCTAGTTCAACCCCCTGCTAAAAGCAGGACCAATCCCTATTTTTGCCCCATATCCTTAAATGGCCCCCTCAAGGATTGAGCTCACAACGCCGGGTTTAGCAGGCCAATGCTCAAGCTGCTGAGCTATCCCTCCCACAGGTTGAGAGCCACTGACCTGGGTATATCTCAATCATTTTCCTGCCACTGAGGGGACCTTGCGTATTGATGGACCATGGTCCCTCCTATTCTAGTCTCCAGTGAATTGTAATAGTTCAGTCTAGTTTTGGTTGTTAGGTTCACAGTGGGTAATGCTGGATAGCACTGGTGTTTTGTGATACACGGGAAATGTGACTAGATGATCTGGTGAATGCTTCTGGTCTTAAACTTTATGACTACGCAGAGTAAGCAGTCTCTCACATCACATTAGGTCCCATCCTGATTTCTAGTAATTAGAAAATGTCCAAAATCCTGATGCATGAGATTTACTATCCCTTCTACAAACTGTTATTGATAATTCTGAACATTCTTGACTTCCATGTAAGTGATCAATCCTTATTTGAAGCTTGGTCTTGGGCTCCACAACTTCCTGAAACCGGGTGTTCCAATTTAATTTCATATTTCATGAAAAAGTATTTTAATCAGTTTTAAAATTCTCACTTTTTAATTTCGCTGTGTGCCCCCTCGTTGTATTAAGAGACAAGGAGAGTAGAAGTTCTCTATCTTTTCCAGACTGTGTGTTATTGTATATAATTTCATGTCTCCTCTTATTTGTCTCCTTTCTAACAAACAACCCCAAACTTCTCACGAGTTTTTTCCAGTGCTATCATTCATCACATTTCTGACATCCCTCTAGATCTGCAATGTTCTGAGAATTGGGGTGACCAGTAAGGCATGCAGTAGTCCAGATGAGGCCACACCACCAAGGCATAATATTCTTCATATTCTTTACCATCCTATTTCTTGTGCAACTTAACATTGTTTGTTCTATCTGATCACTGCTGCATACAAAGCAAAGGTCTGCAGTGAAACCCAGGTCCCTTTTATGAGCTGTTATAGTTAAAATTAAGACATGTGAGTGTGAATTGGTTCACATTACTGACACTTAATTTCGTTTGCCATCATACTACCCATTCCCCCAGTTTGCTCAGGTCTCTGAAGTTCCTCAGAGTCCTCTCTTGTCCTTACTAACCTAAATAACTTAAATTTGTACATTTGGTACCTCATGTCTCACGACCCTTTCCAGATGACAAATGTATTAAACATGGAACCAAGTACAGAACCTAAGGCACTCTGTTAACTTCTTGCTATGATGAAAAAAATGGCCAATTAATCCTATTCTTTGTTTTCCATTTCTCAGACTGTTTTTGATCCATGACAATAGTTTGTCTCTCACATCATGATTACTTCAATTGGTTAGCGGACTATTGTGCAAGATGAAGGCCTTTTGGAAATCTACTCTGACATAATTCTAAGAGATTAGTGAAACTATTGTCCTTTGTAGACACCATATTGTCAGGCCTGGTCATAATATGATCATCCAGGTATTATTCTGTATTTAAACATCATTACAACCAATAAATCTTCCAAGAAAGAGTTCCAAATTTACAATTTCAGTTTGTGGGTTGCCAGAATTTCGTCACACCCCTAAAATACACTTGTAAAATACCAAATATCAACTCTTAAAATTTAGTTATACCCTCCTACAATTGTGCAGAAAGTGTTAAATCCGGCAAATATTGTTTAATGTTTATAATACAGTAGGTACCTAGACATTCAATCAGAATCAAGTGTACTACTGTACAGTAACTCCTCATTTAATGTTGTAGTTATGTTCCTGAAAAATGTGACTAAGTGAAATGATGTTAAGCAAATCCAATTTCCCCATAAGAATGAATATAAATGGGGTGGGCGAGGCGTGGGGCCCGAAAGAAATAAAAAAGGTTGCCATACAGTACAGTGCTATAGTTGGGAGGGGTTCCCCAACCTTACCTCATACAGGCACAGCCCATTGGCACTGCAAACAATGAGGCAGGCAAGGAGGCTGAAGGTGCTGTAGGCTAGGAGAACCATGTTGCGCAGCAGCAGCTTTCACTACTCTGCAAGCACCAGGGGCGGGGGGCCCCAACCCTTGGCCTGCTCACTCCATCCCTTTCCCCGAAGCCCACATCTTTAACCTGCTTCTTCCCCCCACCCCACCTCAGCATTCTTCCCATGTCTTTGCTCCTTCCCGCTCCCTTCCCTACCTCCTGCCTGCACCAATAAGCTGGCTTGTGGCATTCGGGAGGCAGGAGGGGGGGGGGAGCCTGCATGCCAAGTCCTCGCTCTTCCCCACTCCCTCCTGAACACCACAAGCCAGCTGATTGCCGACAACAACGTTATAGCGAAGCATTGCACAACTTTAAATGGAGCATGTTCTGTAATTGAGCAGGGATGTAAGATCGAAACAACATTAAGTGAGAGTTACCATACTATGCACTGTACAAACACACTAAGACATGATCCCTGCCCCAAGAAGATTATACTGAACCAAGGACAAATGACATTTATATTTTACTTTACATGCCTACATTAACATTACAATTTTGAACAAAAATTAAAGTTACAAAAATACCTTGGATGTCATTATCTAAGCCATCAGATATTAAGTGGTCCGCATTCTTATTTGAAATTGCAGTATACGGACCATCATCATACGATTCCTACATGGAAAAAACAAAGAGCATTAGCACCGCCAGCTTTTAGAAAGCCGTTTGGAAATCATTAGTAATTCCTGTCAATTCTTCCCACAGCAGTTTCATTATTCAGGTATTACATTTTAGGAAGCAGTGTCAAACCATATTTTAAATGGATGCTCCTCTTACAAGTTAGCTTCTCAACAGCTAACTCTTAAAGCTTTGAGAAATTGCCTTGAAGTATGAAACAAAAGTCAGAGAATCAGGGGCAGATGAGAAGTTCAGAAAAGGTCCAAATTCATGACAGCTGGACCTCTCCAAGTTAGCACATTAGAAAATCATCAGATATTTTAGAGATGTCCGATCATATAGAGAAGAGGAAATAGGAACAACTTCAGCCTTCAGTGGCAGAGTGGCTTTGACAACAGTTTTGTTAAATTTCAGGTGTCACCATACATTTAGCAGGAGTTGACGAGGGATAAATCCAATCCAATCCAATACACTAATCAAAGATTTTCTATCAGTGAAGATAGAGCAGGGAAAGAGGACATCTGTAAAGGAGAGGAGCTGTTTTAAGTGAAGGAACCCCTTTGCATCAGAAGTTCTTAGCTGTAGAGATCTGCTTCTCAACAGACTTGTGACAAAGAGGATGCTAAATACTTCAGAGACAGACATGCACCACTATTAAAAGTCCTGACATCAAAGGCAGACTGGTTTCAAGACCTCACCACTAAAGAAGCACTTACTTGTTTCCTCCTGGCTTCTTTTTGTTCACTCATTTCCTACAACTCTTTCAAAATCTTAAACTGGGGGGAAGACAGTTAGCCTGAGGAAACTTCAAGAAAGCAAGTAGATGTAAAGCGCTTACGTGGTTAACTACCTGGAGCTGGAGGGCAAGAATAACTGGAGAAATTCACAAAGCGTAGAGATTATTTCTCTTGGAGCTCAAGGATTCTACTATTCCAATAATCAATTTTATAAACTTAAAGTGGTACATAAGAAAGTCCTCTAAATGAAGACTGACCGAGTGACATCGGAAACAAAAATAGTTTTGGGGGGAGAGGGGAAAAATAAATCTTATGCTATTGTGTTTGGGAATACTCTGACAAATGACCAATCATGGCACAATTCCAAAGGAATAGCACTAATACAGAGCCATGACAAAATTGCAGAAAGTTAGCCAACATGATTACAATAGTCATTACAATGTAGGTTACAAACATTTTTGAACACATACCTGGGTCTGGATACTGTTTTTCTGGAGATACTGACTCCAAGGATCTGGTATTTGTTCATCTGCTCCTCTGTTAGATCCTCGAGAATTTATTTTAAGTAAATAGCAACCCTGAGTTCCATATCTCTGCTTCATTTCTTCATATACTGAGTCAGCTCTGAAATGGAACATCTCAAATATAGTCAGTTTGCCTCAAACTGGAAGTAGCTTTCTTGAAGCACTTTCTTAAAAACAGTGTTCACAGATTTCCTGTCAGACAGAAGTTGTGGAACAGAAATGTAATTTGCAAATTTTCTACTGTATTTCTTTCACATAAATTGCTTGCAAATCTCAAATCAACATCTACAAAATGCTTCCCAATAGCTGTGTCTGCTACTTTCCCAGGCACACTTTCTACAGCAGTTTGCAGTAAAGACAGAGTTGCAGCCAAAATAACAGAACGCCAATGCAGAAACATTTTACCCCTGGAAGGTGTGCAAAGGGAAACTGACGAGATGTAACTGCTACTATTTGGAAGTAACTGCTTATTCCAAGGGTAGACAACCTTGATGGCACATGAGCTGCTTTTCAGTGGCACTCGCACTGCCCAGGTCCTGGTCACTGGTCTGTGTGGGGGCTCTGCATTTTAGTTTAATTTTAAATGAAGCTTCTTAAACGTTTTAAAAAGCCTTATTTACTTTACATATAACAATAGGTTAGCTATATATTACAGACTTATAGAAAGAGACCTTCTAAAGACATTAAAATGTATTACTGGCATGCAAAATCTTAAATTAGAGTGAATAAATGAAGACTTGGCACACCACTTCTGAAAGGCTGCCGGCCCCTGGTTTATTCTCTAAGAAGGGGGTGAGAGAAAAGAAAACAACAAGAAAAGTTAGAAGCTAGAGGAGAGATCAGACAGGAAAGAGATACGACAGTAACAGACTAAAAAGAAACAAAAACAAGCAGAAGAGAAAAAAAAGTATAAAGGAAGGATAAATGTATAGGATTAAGATAATGATAGTCCTAATGATGGCATTTCCATTGACCTGTGGAAAATTTAGGAGAAAATTACCAAATGTATCCTAGTAACCTACTGGATTACTACACAAAACAATCTGTTTATGTTAAAGCAGTTGGGCATGCATAGCTGCAAAACAAGAGGACAGAGATGGGCTCATACCACCCTAACAATGGCAACGTCTCCTTATTTCCTAGCACCATTGTAGCCAACACCTTTAATCACTCTAAACTTGAGAGAGACTATTCTAATTAGACATTTTTCTTTCTTAAACATGCTAGAAATAATATCATCGGGTAAGTGATATTCAAGTCTGTGATGCCCAATATGCTAGATTATACTGTAAATAGCTTGGACAATAAACAATTTTAATTTTTAAAGCTACTTTAATCGAAGATCATCTCAACTGTAGATGAGAATGTGTATATTTGGGGGGGAAAGGATGTTTTTTGCAAACAAAAAAAAATTAACAGATTGCAATACAAGATGCAGATTTTAAGCTAATTTCTTTCTAGATATTGCCTACTTCATACAACTGGACTTATTTATTTGTATATTTCACATGCACATACAAAAAAGTTTGGAGAGAAAATATTAACTAAGTAAATCTGCCTGGACCAGTCTCCATACTGGTCAATTATAATTAAAATAGACAACCAAAATTTTTGTACTTGCGCATGCACACACCTACACATTAATTTAGAAAGTCAATTTTCAACAAAACAAGTTTTTCTGAAAGTTCAGTAAAATCATAAGGTAAAAGACAAAAACCCACCTTTGTTCCTCTCCTGCACTTACATCATGCAGCAACACATAATATTTGAGTGTGTTTGGTATAAACCATTTTGGATATGTATATTCACTGCTGTGCTGAATTCTATGCTGCTCTTGTGACAGCTTTAGAAATTGCTCCACAGGTTCAGGTTCGCCAGAAGAAACTACAAGCATACCTGAATTCACATTAAGGATATGATCTCATCACAAACAGCATCAATTTATGATATCAGCCTGCTTGCTTCATTACGTTTAACTTTACATCTATATTAATGGCTATACAATTATCCATTTCTGATTGCTGCAAAAGTGTATTTGCAGCAGAAATTTGGCTAAGCAACTATAACTTTTTAAAAAGTCAGTGAACCAATGGCACATTATAGTACTAGATCAGGGGTGGGCAAACTACGGCCTGAGGGCCCGGCCCGGCCCGTCCAGCCCCTAGCCGGGGAGGCTGCCCCCGCCCCTCCCCCGGAGCTGCGCTGGGTAGCGCTGTGGGCCAGGGCTGCGCGCTGTCCCCTCCCCCGGAGCCGCACCACGGGGGCAGCATTCCAGGGGCTGGGGCTGCATGATGTCCCCTCCCCAGGAGCCGCGCCACTGAGGCAGCACTCCGGGGGCCGGGGCTGCGCGCTACCCCTTGAGCCGGAGCGCATCGCGGGGACAGCATTCCAGGAGCCGGGGCTGCATGATGCTCCCTCCCCAGAAGCCGCGGAGCGCGGGGAAGCACTCCGGGGGCTGGGGCTGTGCGCTGCCCCCTCCCCCAGAGCCGTGCCGTGCGGGCAGCACTCTGGGGCACGGGGGAGGCTGTGCGCTGCCCCCCTGTCCCGGAGCAGCGCCGCGTGGGCAGCACTCCGTGGGCCGGGGCTGCGTGCACCTCCCTCCCCCGGAGCCACGCCTCGGGGCAGCACTCTGGGCAGGCCGAGGCTGCGTGCTTCCCTCCCCTTCCCCCGGAGCCGCACCTAGCAGCCATTGTAAGGGGGTGGTGGGGGCTGGGAGGGTTCCGGAGTGGTGGTTTGGGGGGGCTCTGCAGGAGGCAGTGAGGGAACAGGGTTGGTTGGATAGGGGGTGGGGTTCTAGGGTGGTGGTTAGGGGGTGGTAGAGTGGATAGGGGTCAGAGCAGTCAGGGGACAGGGGAATTGGATAGGGGGTGGGGTCCTGGGGAGCGGTTAGGGATGCAGAGTCTCTGGAAGGGACAGTCAGGGGACAAGGTGGGGGGGGGGTTGGATGGCTCCGGGATTCTGAGGGGGCAGTCAGGGGGTGAGGAGTGGGAGAGGGCTGGATTGGGGGTGGGGCCTTCCCTACCCGGCCCTCCGTATAATTTTGCGCACCCAATGTGGCCCTCTGGCCAAAAAGTTTGCCCACCCCTGTACTAGATAATACTTAGTCCTGCCATGAATGCAGGGGACTGGACTAGATGACCTCTCAAGGTCCCTTCCAGTTCTATGATTCTATAATTATAAAACGGGGCGGGAGGAAATTTGGTAGCAGCTTAATTTAAACTTGAACTCATGACTTTTTTGTAATGGCATCCAGGTGCCACTAATATAAATATGTAAAGAAAATAACCTAATCACAGATATTTTGGGGAAAGAACCAGTTCACACGTCAACAACAAGTGATTACGATGAACATGTGTTTGTCCATATGCATGACACTATAATAACTAACCTATATTCCAAAGGAATACATAATTTGTCACGGAGGTGGAAATGAGAAAGGAAGAGAGAAGCTTGCTCAGTTTTAAAAAAAAGACTGCCTGAGAGAGTGTCCCAATGCTAGTCTTAGTAAACATGCCAAGGAATTCTGAACTATTTTTTAAAAAGTACCCTAAATTTAGGTGCCTAAACATATCATCTGATTTTCAGAAGTGCTGTATTTTAGGAGCCTAACTTTCTACTCTTAATTTTGAAAATATTTGCTTCAGCTTCCAATATTATTTATCCGGCATTAAGTTGGCAAATTCAAAGAGAATATCTGAACTTTCAAGTTTAAACAAGACCTACACAGTAACCATCAAGTCCAAGTTAAAGATAGCACACAATATTATCAATACTAATGCCATCTATGTTGGGCTGTTGAGAAAAAACAAGATTTTGTTTGTGGCATTTTGAAAGAATCATGCAACACTTCTATAGCTTTGAACTTCTTGCCCTTTATCACAGACACATACTATAGAATAATTTCTACAGTAATTAAAACCTCTTTGCTAGGACAGGGGCAGACTCTTAAAATCACCTACAGACTTTTTAAAAGTGATATTCGAAATCATCATAGAATCCTCAGTGTGCATCCTGCTTACTTGTGGTTTGAACAAGAGTTAAGATAAACTCCAAAATCTATGAGATCTGTTTAATAGCTCAACAAAGTCAAATTGAACAGTGGGGTAATACCCTAAACTTTTGTAGCATCTCAGTTCAATTAAGACACATTGGCAATCTTACTTAAAAGCATATAGCTAGGGAAAGGAAAGGAAAGGAGTCACTAGATATTTGCAACAGTATGTCAAGAGGAAAGTTTAGTGCTATAACAACTAGGTTAGTTGTTTATGTATGTTAGTAATAGATGACTTTTTCATGGAGGACATGAAAATAAAATGTGTCATCCAGGAAGAATACAAAACTTAAACAGTCATCAACTTCACCTTCCTAGTTTTAAATTAACCTTCCAACTGTTAAATTAACTTATGTAGTATCGTGTTGCAGCTACAGAATGAAAATGGCCAGCGTTGCTAGTTTTTACTGCCACTATTCAGTACCCTAGAAGCAACAGTGATATGGATACAATCAGGTCAATATCACTGCTCCTGTTTGCAAAACACAACAGTGTACTAGTTTTCACCCAGTAGAGAGACTCAAAACTAGAAACTGGATCAAGATAGAGTAGCAGAGTTAAAACCCACTGTTGTGGTAGCAGGGAGCTCTGGAACAGGAACACCACAAAATAACCCAAAAAACATTTCTTGCCCTTACCAGCATGAGAGACTTTGGAGGATGGACTGTGGCTTCAGATACCTACCACCAAAGTTTTATATGACAATAGAACTGTGAAGCAGGGCTCAGGGATAACTCCCCAATAGAAATCTTCGTTCCTCAGCTGTTGTGGGAAGAACAACAGAGTGCATCTGACCTAGCTATTTCCATCTGAGAGTACAACAAGACTTTCCCATCTTTTGTACTGTGACTAACAGATTTGATTATCTGGTTATAGAGACCAACAACACTTATTTACAGTAATAATTTATAACTCTCCTAGATAATGCAGGCATTTTCTTCCTTTAGCAAGTGTGTGAAATTATATGTGCTAGAGAGATTGAGGAAGAGTAATTTATACAGACGTAAAAGCATAGTGGCACTATCAATAACTTTAAAGTTACACTCAAAAAAGCCCAAATTCCTTATATACTAGGTTTCTGCAATGAAGAATCAGCTGCAACATTCTGCCTCATTTAATTTTAGGAGAGCCATAATCCATATTTAAGACTCAAAGGATACATGCTAAATAGTGGTTTAGAAATTCATGATCTGATGCAGGCATGGACTGAAGAAAGCTCTCTCTGTAAGACTCAAACCATGGAGTAGTAGCTGAAAGATATAAAGTTTATAAAAAAGTCTTAATGAGACTGGAAAATATACAGGAAAAATAAAAACAACTTGGCAAATTCTAACAATTAATAGAGGGTTAAATAGGAGTATGCAACTGTCCTCTTCTGATTTGTTTCTAAAATCATATTTAACTCTAGATCTCATTTAATTTATTGATGAAGCAAAAGTTAAGACTGCAGAGATTTTTTTCCAATTAGGTTGCCAACCTTAAAACAGGGGTCGTGGGCATTGAGGGAAAGTGGGTTTAATCTGCATCCTCACCACTTTTTTTGAAGTATTTTTAAACATTAACATCTTCCATATTTTCTGGTCACGTGGACTCAGCCAAGACTACAATAACCCCTCTTCAGTGTCACTTATAGTCAAGACCCTGATTCCCTTAGCACAGGGGTGGGCAAACTATAGCCCCCAAGCTCCGGCTGGGAAGGCGGCTTTGGGCCCTCTCCCCCACTGTTCCCCCCATGTCGTGCAAGCAGCACTCTGGGGGGCGGATCAGTGCAGCCCCATGTCTGGGCTCTGGGCCAGACACACTGCGTGCTGCGGTGTATCAGTGTGGCCCTGTGTCTGGCTCCGCGTGGTAAGAGCGCCGGGTGGTCAGGGGACAGGAAATGGGGTGTTGGATAGGTGATGGGAGTCCCAGTGGGCGTGTCAGGGGACAGGGGTGTGTCTAGGGGTTGGGGCAGTCAGGGGACAAGGAGCAGGGGGTTTAGATAGGGAGTGGTCTTGGGGAGGGTGGTTGGGGCAGGGGGTCTCCAGAGGGGGTGATCAGGGGACAAGAAGCAGGGGGGCTTAGCTACAGGGTGGGGTCCTGGGGGGGGTGTCTTTGGAGGGGGCAATCAGGGGACAAGGAACAGGGTGGTTGGATGGGTTGGGAGTTCTGAGAAAGGCAGTCAGAGGGAGGAAAGTGGGTGGGGGTTGGATAGGGGGCAGGGCCAATCTGTTTGGGGAGGCACAGCCTTCCCTACCCAGCTCTCCACAAAATTTTGAACCCCAATGTGGCCCTCAGGCCAAAAAGTTTGCGCACCCCTGCCTTAGCACAAGTGGCCAGATCTGCTATAGCCATCTTCCATAGAACTGGAAACCAAACTGATTTTGGAATATACAGCAGGTAACTAGGATTAATGAACCCTTGTCTAAAGTTTTTCCAAATATTGTGACCACAATTTAAGTATCCCTCAAAACTTCTACAAAGAGAGAGAGCCTAGTTCACAGAGCATGGATCTGGAAGCCAAGAGTTCTTGAATTCTAAATCTAGCTCTACCATTGACTCATGGTGAGGTGTTGAACACGTCAGTTAACCTCTTTGGTTCAGTTCCCCATTTTACTGCAAGAATAATACTTGCTTGTCTCCCAGGAGTAGGGAGTAAATATTTCTACAAGGCTGAAAATGTGGAGCAGTATAGTGGTAATCTATTTCTGACATTATTACGCAGTACAATACATTCTAGAAGAGAGACCAGAGCAAAGAAACAAAAATTGCAATTTAGAAGTCAGAAAAAACAAAGCTGACCCAGGAATAAGGAAATACATTGACAATGACAGATCATGAAAATAGGAAAATTGTTACATTTTATTTACATTGGCTTGAATAGAAAAGAATCTCATTTCCAGCTGCAGCTTCATGTGTATAGTTCCAGTAATTTATGAAGTGTTGGAATACTCCCAGTTTTACAAGTTAGGTAAGACTTTATACAAAGACAATAACTCAAAGTGAATCGTTTACTTCAGGGTTTCTCAAACCTTTCCACCTCATATTATAACACACAAAAATTTAGCAACTTTCACCACTCATCTCTAAGCATAGATGAAAGGATGGTTGCCAGTTCCCTGGACTTGTTCACAAATCCCAGATGAAGAACTCATGCCTTATGTACAAAATAATCACACGTATTTCCATGGAGATAGAGTTTAAACAAGGATAATAATCTAACCAATACCTACAAATAGTAAAAAGGAATTTCCTAAATTCCATAAATGAAGAGTTAAAGGAACTAAAGAGTGATATTCAGATTATGTCAGAATACCAGATCAATTTTTCAGCAGTTACTATCAAACAAATTACTTTAATTAAGAACACTTTCTCTAAAGTGACTTCAAGAAGTCAAATATGAAAAAGGCCATAGGAAACAATTGATTTATTTTAGTGAACAGTAAAACAGGATAAATATTTTTTTTTCCCATTGCCATGGGATGGTTTGATGGCTTAAAATATAACTGGGTTCAAAAAAGACCTATAAAAGTTCAGAGGATAGGCCATTAATGGCTATTGGCCAAGATGGTCAGAGATGCAATCCCCTGCTTGGGGCAACCCTCTGACTACCAGAAGAAGAACAGAGAGTAAATCATTCCAGTTGCCCTATTCTGTACCCTCCTCCTGAAGCTCTGGTACTGGGCACTGTTGGAGACCAGATTCTAGGCTAGATGGACAATTGGCCTGACCCAGTATGGCCATTATTTTTTCTTTGTAAATATTACTAGTATTTCATAAACAACATATTTCCCTTAGAGGTTCACAGAGTATCATATTTCCTCACAGGGAATAAATTAATCTGCAAGCTTCCTTCTCCCCACTTCCAATAAGTGTATGCTGAAATGTCCATGATCCATTAGCTTTTCCAGTGATATCAACATAGCTGAAGTTCTTTTCACTATATTATGTCAGAAAACAGGGTAGGAGAAAAGCTGGCAGCACACAGGTAGGAGCCAGTAAGGAAGTCAAATGTTAAAGAGTCTCATTTAAATAAGACACATGACAGCAAGCAACTCAATATTGTCAAAAGATAAAAGGATTTATATACCAATGCCAGAAACCTAAGTACTAAGATGGGTGAACTAGAGTGCTTGCCATTAAATGAGGATATTGACAGACACAGCATCGTAGAAACTTGGTGGAATGAGGAAAATCAACAGGGTGAGATACTATCAGGGTACAAAATATAGAGGAATGACAATACATCTTGCTGGTGGGAGAGTGGCACCAAATGCAAAGGAAATCAGAATCAAGTAAAATAAAAATTCTGAGAATTAAACCGTACCATAGAATTTCTATGAATAGAAATTTGCTTCAACAACCAAAGTAGAGCAATAAGAATATACTACCAACTCCTGACCAGGATGGTGACCATGACTGTGAAAAGCTTAGTGAGACTATAAGGCAGAAAAAGCTATTATAATGGGGGACTTCAACTATCCTCATATTGACTGGGTATAGCTCACCTCAGGAACGAATGCAGAGATAAACTTTCTAGACACCATTAGTGACTGCTTCTTGGAGGAGCTAGTCCTGGAACCCAGAAGAGAAAAGGCAATTCTTGATTTAATTCTAGGTGGGGCACAGGATCTGGTGCAAGAAGTGAATGCAGCTGAACCACTCAGTAATAGTGATCATAAGGTAATTAAATTTAACATTTCTTGTTAGGATGGGAAAAAAAAACAAATGAAACCCACCACAGTTGCATTTTATCTTCATAAAAGAAGCCACACAAAAACGAAGACTCTAGTTAAATGGCAATTAAATGGAACAGTCACAAGAATAAAATGCCTGCAAACTGCATGGAGACTATTTGAAAATACCATAACGGAGGCTTAAACTAACTGTATACCCCAAATAAACCACAAGAAGAATAAAAAAAGTGTCACCATGGTTGAACAGCAAAGTAAGAGAGGCAGGTAGTGGCCTCCTTTAGAAATCGGAAGGTAGATCCTAATGATGAAAATAGAAAGCAGCATAAACTCTGCCAAGTCAAGTGCTAAACTATAATTAAGCAGGCAAAGAAAGAATTTGAAAAGCACCTAGCTAACGACAAAAAACTAACAGCAACTTTAAAAAAAAAAGTATCAGAAGCAGGAAAACTGCCAAGCAGTCAAGTCACTGGAAAAATCAGGCTGTTAAAAGGAGCTCTCAAGGAAGACGAGACCCTTGCAGAGATGCAAAGAATGTATTTAGCTTCGGTCTTCACTGTTGAGGGATCCTCACACCCATGCCATTCTTTTTAGCTGATAAATCTAAGGAACCATCGCAGATTGAGGTGTCAATAGAGGAAGTGTTGGAACAAATTAATAAAACTAAACAGTAATAAATCACCAGAACCAGATGGCATTTACCCAAGAGTTCTGAAGGAGTTCAAATATGAAATTGAAGTACTAAGTGTGGTATGTAACCAATCTCTTAAAATCAACTTCTGTACCAGATAACTGCACAATAGCTAATGTAACATCAAAAAGACTCCAGAGGCAATCCTGCCAATTACAGGCCAATAAGCCTAATTTCAGTATCAGGCAAACTGATTGAAACTACAGGAAAGAAAATTAACATAAGCATGAACATGATATGTTGGGGATATCAAGCTTTTTTTTAAAAAAAGAGATATTATGTCTAACCAATCTATTTCTTTGAAGGTGTTAACAAGCAGTGGACAAGGGTGACCCAGTGGATATAGTGTACTTGGACTTTCAGAAAATCTTTTACAAGGTCCTTTACCAAAAGGTCTTAAGCAAACTAAGCAGTCACGGAATAAGAGGGAAGGTCATCTGATGGATCAATAACTGGTTAAAAGATAGGAAACAAAAGGGTAGGAATAAATGGTCAATTTTGACAGTGGAGAAAGGTAAGTAACAGAATCCCCCAAGAACGTGTACTAGGAGCAATACTATTCACCCATATTCATAAACGATCAGAAAAAAGGGGCAAACAGTAAGGTGACAAAATTTGCAGAAAATACCTAATTATTCAAGACAGTTAACTCCAAAGCTGACAGCAAAGATTTACAAAAGGATTGCACTAAACTAGGTGCCTGGAAAACACAATGGCAGACAAAATTCAAGTAATGCACATTGGAAAAATAATCCTAACTATCCACACAAAATGATGGGGTCTATATTAGCTGTTACCACTCAAGAAAGATCTTGGAAAACATCCACTCAGTGTGCAGCAGCAATTGAAAAAAACCTAACAATGTTAGAAACCATTAGAAAAGGGATCACTAAAACAGAAAATATTGTCACTACATAAAAATCCATGGCTCACCCACACCTTGAATGCTGTATGCAGTTCAACTCACTCCATCTCAAAAAAAAGATGTATTAGAATTGTAAAAGATGCACAGAAGGGCAAAAAAATGATTAAAGGATTAGGGGTATGGCACATCTTCTATAAGAGAGATTAGAAAGGTTGGGACTGTTCATTTTTATAAAAGAGAAAACTAAGGAGGCATATGATCGAGGTCTATAAAATCATGGATGGTATCAAAGTGAACAGGGAAGTGTTATTGACCCTTTCACATTATACAAGAACTAGGGGTCATCCAACAAAACTAATATGCAGCAGCATTAAATCAAACAAAGTAATACTTTTTTCCACACCATGCAGTCCACCTGTGAAACTTTATGCCCAGGGACGATGTGAAGGCCAAGTGTATAACTGAGTTAAAAAAACAATTATATAAATTCATGGAGTATAAGTCCAGCAATGACTATTAGCCAAGATGGTCAGAGACGCAACCTCATAGTCTGGGGGTAGGTCTTCACTACTCGCTGGATTGGCAGGTAGCCATCGATCTTTTGGCTACCAATTTATCGCGTTTCGTTAAGATGCGATAAATCTATCACAGCGCCCCCATCAACTCCGGAATTCCAGCTTGCCGCGAGGCGCAAGCTGGAGTCGACAGGGAAGCGAGCAGCTGACCGCCGCCGCCATGAAGCCGGCAGGTAAGTCAGCTGAAGATACACCAACTTCAGCTACGTTATTCATGTAGCTGAAATTGTGAATCTTCAGTCGATTCCCCCCTCCCCCAGACCCCCTGCCAAGTGTAAACCAGACCTGGGTGTCGTTAACCTCTGACTGTCAGAAGTCAGAACTGGATAATGGGATGGATCACTCAAAATTACCCAGTTCTGTTCACTCCCCTGAAGCATCTGTTCTGGCCACAGTCGGAAAACAGGATATTGGGCTATATCTACCCACTGGTCTGACCCAGTATGGTAATTCTTATGTTCTTAACATAAATCCGTATCTATGCATCTCAGATTTTGATAATCTAAATGTGAATTTTTACAAAGCAGAACGGTGCTGCCCAGGTCCCTAGCAAACAAGACAATGCCTCTGTGCTTATATTTTGTTGTTAGTCTTTGCCACCACTGGTGAACAGGAGACCAGGAAGATCACTAGTGTATTCAGTAAGCTAACAATAAAAACTTACTCTATAATTACAATCTTTTAGCCAGCCTAGATGGTCTTTTAAAAAAAAATTTCAATTGTATTTATGTCCTTACAGCGATATATTTTTGGTACATTACAAATAATTTAAATTCCTGGAAGACCCAAGCCCACTGAGATAATAAGAATAAAGCCCAATAATTGACAGTTGACAGATGAACTGTTGTGTCCCCTGTAGTCAATAGGGCTCTGCACAACACAAGTAGATTGGTATATGCTATCAACTGCAGGATTGGGACCAAGCTTTGTAAAGATGTATGGTGACTTCATACGTAGCTCCATTCAAGGCTCTCATATGAATTAGTCAGAGAATCAAAAGGCTGTCACTTTGCATAACCACCAGTTCTTACATATAGATTACTTACTGGATAAAGAACCAAAAGATTTAGGAAGTTTTGATGAGACTGCAGCATTGTCCCACAATTTAATACAAAAACAGCTGATGTGTGTTTTCTCATTACTGGGGATGAAGGCAGATATGTATATTTCTATGGTAATTTGAGTTATATGCAATTAAGTACACTATGTTCTGTCTACCTAGAATTCTTCCTTTACTTTCAAATGGCAGTGCAATGAAGAACAGTTCTTCCATCATTCTTCAGCTCCCAAAAAGTAACCCGTATAACGTTATTGACAAGACAGCCATATTCTACCTCCTTTCTTCAATGCCCCCTCCTCAGGACATAGAACAAACGTGATAAGAAATTATATAATAAACGGCTTGTAAAGCATTTTATCAGCCTTTCAAATGAACATTATATTCATGTACATTTATGCCACCTCAACCAATTAAGGTAGCTTTATTTTTAATTACAACAAAAATTGTTAATATACTAATTTCAAGCTACTATGTTTAGCCTGAAATCTAACAATATGCCTTACACCAACTTGTTGTACATATTTAAAATCAGGAACCTTCAAATTGTACCACAAGGTAGAAAAACTATGTACATGTATAATTTAACCAGCCATCTGTAATATATAGATTTCTTATTAAAATCTAGATAATTTGCACACTATTTATGGTGAGAGGAAAAATTGGTATATGAAGCCAGACATAATAATGTATATTTTAGATCTTCACCTCAGGTTAAACATAGCTTGTTATTAAAAGAAAGAATGAGGAAATGCTGGTTCTTGCATGACTCGTTTCCTTTCCATACTTTGTATATACATCATTCACATTGATATATTCCACAACTCTAATATAGTTTTGTAGTATACCAACCAAATCATGTATAAAAGACTTAAAGGACAAGAGCCTGTTTATCGCATTTCATTTCAAATTGTACTTTAAGTTTCAAGAGCCTTCAGTTCAAGTACAGGGTAGTAGGCACTGGTGTCACAAGCATAATAGAAAGGGAAGACACCTGACAGCATCTCAGACTGGGACACTGCCAGCCATAGCTGTGTTCTCTCTCATTTTCCCAGGAAACAGTGGACAAATCAAGGGTACTCCATCTGTTTATTACAATACACTGTTTACTAGTACACTCAGTGCACTAATAAACAGAGCACTGAGCCTTGAAAAGCATTTACAAAGTCATGATAACTGGAGTAGTAAATACTACAAATCCCTCTCTAAAACCAAATACTGCAAGGAAGTTATTGATTTTTTTTTTACTAATGTTATGTGAAACTCTAGCCATGGTTTTAGGAAAAAATGGACATTGCATCTGTCTAGATGAATGCAATACTACCCAATGTTGCATTTAAAATACAGTGTCAACCAACGTTCCTTCTATTTTTTGACAGGCTGTGTGCGCAAAAAATTTCTTCTGTGCAAATTTTTGTGCGTGTGGTGTTCCGCCGTGTGCACGGGGCTTAGGATCGTGCGCATGCACACACGCACAGCTTAGAGGGAACAGTGATGCCAACCCTGTTCAATTCTCCCTACAGTGCACAAGGTTTAGAGTACCAGTAACAAGCATGCCTGAAAATGTAATTGAGGTAGCAAATACTGCTCAACAGCAAACATTTTCCATATGGAAATAAGTCACTTACTTTCTGTTAGAAGCCAAAGAAATTAAAGTTTAATTTATCCAAGTCTTAAATACATTTTGCTCCTTGAGTAAAAGGAAAGTGTATATATCAGAAAGTACATATACCTGATGCTCTGGCACATTCAAGAAAAGGCATTTAGCACCTTCTGAAAAGGAACCATCAATAGCAAATATTTTTTAAATTGAAGGTGTAATTTAATTGTGTACAATCTTTAAGCTAAATATTTAAGACTACGGATCTAATTATTTGTATACATTATAACAAAGGCTGCAATTTTTTCCACAGAGGTCACAATCTGTGACTTGAGCCCTGCTGGCCAGAAGCTGTATGGTCTTGTGGTGGCAGGCCCACCACAGAGCTCCTGGCCACTTTGGGCAATGGGGCTCCAACGTACTGCCTGGCCAGTGCAGACAGTGGGGAGGCCTCCCCAGAGCTCCCGGCTGCCACAGGAGACCTGAGAGCCACTGTAAGGATACCCTGAAGCTCCAAGGCAACAAGGGCAGCAGGACCCCCGGAGTTCCAAGCCACCTTCCAAAGCTCCTGGCTGCCATGGGTGGAGGGGGGTACCCCAGAGCTCAGAAGGGCTAACTGCCCTGCCTCTACAGGCAATGGAGACCCCACAGCTGTCTCCTCATTTTGTCATGGATATTTTTAGTCAAACTCATCGACAGGTCGCAGGCTTCCATGAATTTTTCTTTATTGCCCATAATCTCTCCATGACTTTTACTAAAAATATCGATGAGAAAATCTTATAGTCTTAGGGCTTCGCTATACTTGCAAGTTACAGCGCATTAAAGCTGCTCAGTGCGCTCTAACTTACTCCCCGTCCACACTGGCGAGGCATGTAGAGCGCTCTGACTCCATTGCTAGAGTGCTCCTGGTAGTCCACCTCAGCAAGAGGTACAACGTCTTACGAGGCGTGGCTGAGGGCCCCCGCATCACTGTGAACGAGGTGTTGCATTAATATGCTCTGATTGACCTCCAGAAACATCCCATAATCCCCTGAAGTGGCTACTTTTGTCATTGTTTTGGAATTGGCTGTAGGAATCCGGATATGCCCTTTCAAAGCTCCGTTTCTCACAACTGGCATGCTCATCTGCTCCAAAACAAAACAAATATTACTGAGGAAAGCTGCTTGCTTTGACAGAGAGAGAGCGAGAGAGAGAGGTCTGAATTTACAAGACAGCATGCTGACAGAACCCCCAAAAAACACTCTTTCCCCCTCCAGAGACACAACACGTTCCCTGTCACACTCCACCTGGCCCCTCTGCATTTGACAAGCAAGTTGCAACCACTTGAACACTGCAATAGCTGCCCATAATACACTGCTCCCAATGATGCTGAAAGTGCCACAAATGTGGCCACGTCAGTGAGCTTACAGCTGTCAGTGTGGACAGACTGCAGCGCTTTCCCTACTGCGCTCTCTGAATGCTGGTTTAACTCAAAGTGCTCTACACATCTGCAAGTGTAGCCAAACCCTTAGTTATAACAGCATGTGATGTTATAAATTAGCAAACTAAGTAAAAGCCACCTCATTTCTTTGCAACAATAATTAACTAAGACAGAACAGCTCTTTTAAAGTTTTGTATTCTTGAGAATGAATCAAATTGACATAGAAAACTTGAGCAGGATTGTGGAAGGGCCAGGGTAAAAACCCTATTACTGCCCTGCCCCTGCAGGCTAAACCCTGCTTGCTGGCCGAAGGGCCGGGGCAGAGGCTGGAACTGGCCAGCAAGGAGCCCAGCTGCGAGCCCTAATGAGGGCTAGTTCACAGCATTAGGCTGGGCTAAACAGGTACAGCTGGGGCTGGGAGCAGAGAGGGCTAGAAAAGATCTGAGCCCTACTCAGTAAGGAGACAGGCCAGGAGAAGGACAGGGGGGCTGCTCTGTCTCCTCGCTGAGGGCAAAGTGCCTCAGAGCCCTGGAGACTCTAGATCCAGGACGGCCAAGGTGACTGTTGGGGGACAAGGGGAGCACTTTTCTGGCACAGTAACCACTGAATCTGCACTGTAAATAAAGGACACTTGGAAAACACCAAAAGAGGGTGTGGAAACCTTTATTATTGGAAGATCCAGAACACAGGGGAAGCCAGAGAACCCTGTGTGGACCCTGTGACAAGGATAAAGGAACTTTTACTGTATATCAATATTAGTATTAAGGTTATAAAACGAGCAATATTACTATTCAAACAGAATAATTGAGAAAAGATAAGAGGGAAATATTTTCATTTGAAATACTAGAACTGTCTGACAATGTACACTTCCATGTGACCAAACAAGGTGGGGGGAAAAAAAACATTTTTGTGTAATCAGAACACTCAGTTCACTCTGCACTTAGTTTAAAAAGTTAGTTCTGGTCATTCCATAGGGTCAATTAGCAGAAAGAGTAAAAATATGGATAATAGAAGAAGAAAAATCATACAACCATCACCAACCATTTTTATTTTTGGGAAAAAATGAAGATCACACACATCTATGCCAAAGAAAGTGCTGAACAGCTACAGCAGGATGATAAGGAAAGGTGGACGAGGCACATGGAAAGGAATAAAGGGCAATTTGGCAAACCCGCACCAATCACGAAAAAAAAATACCTGAATAAAACGTGGATGTGTTCAGTTCCATCAGTGTCTCTTTCCAATTATTGTACCAAGGAACACTAGCTTTAACTGAGCGATCTGATAGAGAAAACATGGTATTATTAAGCTACCCAGTGTCAGATGCATATATACTATCTGCTCTTAGGTTTTGGTAATGTGAAAGAATAAAGTACTGTACCACATCTGCCATCAGGGTCTGAAACAAATGGTCTCCTGAGAACTAAGTATTTCATGCTACAAATCAAACATTTCACTATATGCTATCAGAGATCTTTGTTTCTTGTGTGCCCCAAGCCCCCACTGATTTCAATGGACATTGTGGTTTGCACGTGAAGAATCAGAACCATACATTAAAAAAAAAATTACACATTTCTATTTGTCTCCCTCACTGGAAAAACTGACGATCTTAGCCAGCTAATCCTTTGCCAAATTTCTCAGATTACGGAGACAACAGCTATAAACAGAAAAGGGATTAAGAAAAAGAGTTATGAACAGAACAAGTTATGGCCTTCTTAGAAGTAAGCTAAATTGTATAATGCATCACAGCTCTCTAAAGATAAAGTTTCTTAATTTTTAAGCTGTACTGCAGCTGATGGTCATTTCCTTGTTCTTTGCTATTAATAAAAAGAATTTTAAAACACCACAATTGAAATTTCGGACTGGTACCTTGTGGTAAACTGATAAAGAACAATTTCATCTACTACAAATAACAGTGACTTAATTAAGAAAAGAGGCTAAAGTACTTTACGATTATCACACCAAATATAGGTACGATGGCCATGAGAAGCAGCTTCACAGGCTCTCACAGGTTTGCAATTAAACTCACAGTAATATTAAAAGAAAACATTCATATTACTTGTTGAGGGATAAGGCTGTGGAACACCACTGAGCACTTTTTCTTAACAGCTTTCAGGACAGAGACCAGGGAGTCTGTCATGCCATAACACAATACAACAGATTTACACTGGCCAGCAAGAGCAGATATATCCTGGCAGTATACTGCTAGCTCCCCAGAGTACCCTAAAACAGAAGGGTACGAAAGCAAAGAAAACTAATAAAATTCAGTTTAAAGATAGTATTCTAGGGGACGCAGATTCATGCATCCAGAAGATATGACTCTCCCTATATATTGTCAGGAAGCCCCTTGACAAGGATGATTAGAAACAAAAAACTAAGTTTTGACAGAAAGAACAAAGGCAGAAAATCTTTGTGTAAGTGTGATAGCTTGCATTTATAGCGTGTTTTTCTTGGTTATAAAATAGGTATTCAAAATAGTAGATAACTGGATCAGGTCACTATTTACAGCACTACAGGAAAAACAGATATTCCAATGTTGCATTCAAATATACTCAACCTGAAAAAAATTGTAGTGTTTGGGAGAATATTATGGGAGACCGCCTCCTGAATAATGCACTATGATACATGCAAGATGGAAATTCCATATGCATCTACATAGGCTCTCCACATTTCTGAAGAATTTCACTATTAAAGGAAGACTTAAGCAACGTCTTTCATAGGCAGCTAAAGACATGGTAACTGTGAAAGTGGCTCTACAAATTAATTGTTTCTGCAATTTCCTGAACACTGAAATTTAAGAAATTTATCACCAGCATTTCATATCACATTACAGGGTTTAGTTCTTTAAAACTGGAAGATGCCCTACAATATTAATGCTGATTTTCAGACATTCTAAAGAAACACACTACAATAAAAGCTACTAATCCTCAGAGTACAAGCAGATATCAGAAGCTATTAATGGCTCACTAAGATCCTAAATCCAGCAAAGGTCTTCAGTGCATGCTGAAGTTTTTAAGCACACAAGCAGTTTAATAGGATATTCATACTATATGCTTACATTTACACTCAGTACAAAATGATTTTTTATAATACAACAATGCATAATGCCTTAAATATTTGATTTCAGAATGAAGTTGGCAGCTTTATAAACTTGAAAGATGGCAATAAAATCTGCTGGAAGAGTATTTGCCCAAAATAATTGGAGGATTTTTTTGTTTTTTAATAGATAAAACTTTTCCTTGTCACAATTAACAATCCAGAACGGATTTAATATTAAATCTGATCAATAAGTGTTTTAGCATTACATTAACATTTGGGATCACGTTACATATGATGAAACAAATTATTGAGTAAAAATTCTAAGTGTGTATTACCGAGGTATTTTACATAAGCATCACAATATTAATAATTTAGCAGTACAAGCAAGTTGCATCTTAGGAGTATTAACATGCGCAAATTCAGCTTTGCGCGGTCAGCAAAAACAGGAAAAAAGACAAAAAAATTAAAACTGCATCTGTAGTGTGGGTGATTTCGCCCTCCATTCAACTCAATGAGTTTTGACTATACGCGTTTTTTTGCTTTACATGCTAACCGCGGAACGGAACCTCCGCATAAAATGAGACTCACCTGTAGTACTCAATCTTCAAGGAAACTGTATTAAGTAAAAATAAGATACCACTTGCAAATATTTTGAAAATGTAGAAAACTCCAGTTGAAGATACAGTGGGGAAAAAAATCAATATAAAAAATACACAGAATAAATGTTGTTACATACCACTAATGTTGAGATCATAATCTCCTGCAGTAATCACGTTAGCTACCAATCCTTCAGCTGGTTGACTGAGAGATACAACATCATTTAGAAGCTTCCGAATGCCTCCTGGCTGAGGTGAGTGGGTAATAATGTTGTTGACAGCAATTTTCAAGTTTTTAATAACGTGAAGCTGGTTGTTAGGATCTCTCATATGAACTAAAACAAAACAAAACAATTTTGTTAACAGACTAGACGCAATAAATCAATCCTCGAAAGATGGAATTGCTACCCACCGATCCAGCAGGTAGTGTAGACCTGGCCTAAACAACACCTATTCACTAATCTCTTAGGGTACGTCTCTACTACCTGCCCAATCGGCGGGTAGTGTACGATATATCGGGGATCAATTTATCGCGTCTCATCTAGACACAATAAATCGATCCTCAAATCGACCCCTGTACTCCACCTCGTCAGGAGGAGTAAGCAGAATCGATGGGGGAGCCGCCTCGGTCGACTCGCCGCCGTGAGAATGGCCAGGTAAGTCGAACTAAGATACTTTGACTTCAGCTACGCGAACAGGGTAGCTCAAGTTGTATATCTTAGTTCAAACCCCACCCTCCGCAGTGTAGCCCAGTCCTTAGAACCTACAGTGCCATTTACATAAATGGCACACCTTCACTTGCTTCAAAAAACAAGTCAGTGTTGATCATTACCAAAATACAAATACATTACCAAAACACACTTGGTAACTGTAATCCATATGTCTTATAAAGTTCTTGAACACCAAGCCTGAAAGCAACAAATCTAAAGCTATGGCTGTTTTCAGTTTCTTATCTCAAAACGGTTTAACACACACACATGCACACACCACTAACATTTTGTAATAACTAGAAAATTTTATCAAAGTGATTTTTTTTAAAAGTATGACTGATTTTGTTGCCCCAATTATCACATTCCTTCATGTAAAACTCACTTGTTTCCACAGGATTGAAACCTAAATTAGGATTTTTAAAGGACGTTTTCCAGGATTTTGAGCATTTGAAAAAATGCTTTGAACCCAGGCTTAAGATTTTCTACCATCACAATTCTGGCTATTTCTCAAAGCCTATTTTCTTAGATAGGCCTGTTATGGATTATGTTTATTATAGATAAAAAATTCCATGCTACAAGTTCACTGTATATTTAAAAAGTGACATTTTTACTATATATATAAGATTTCACAAAGTAATTAATCCTTTGCAGCTGGTTAAATGGGGTGCAACAATCCAGAATAAAAACAGTACGAGTAAAATTAATTGAGTGGTATCTAAATCTGTCATTTCTTTGTATAAAAGTTATTTGTATTGCAAGAGCAACTCAAGAATCTCAAATAGTGATTGGCCCTCACTGTGAAAGAGCTTTATATACATACAAAGAGACAACTCTTGTACCAAAATACCAGAAATGGAAAGATTTAAGATTTCCTTTTAGATTTCCCTCTCTAATTTGGCAGTTTAATACCATCAAACATATGAGACTTATTCTGCATAATTTTAACTTATAAGTAAAGCCATACTTCTATGAAAGGTATTATTTGTATTATAGAGGCCCCGGCCATGGATCAAGGTCCCACTGTGCTAGGCACAGTATAAACAGGTAACATGGTGATAGCTACTTGCTCCAAACAGATAATGTGATGATGTCATTGTTTTAGGTGACTTTGATTATCAGGCAATAATCAGAGATCAAATAAATTAAATAAAAACAAAGGGTCAATTAAAACTTCTGCTCAGAATGCAGCAGTGGTTAACAACCCACAAACTGAGATGCACATGGCATGAAATATCTAGTAACTTTCATATTAATTCCTGTAATACTATATTCAGCCCTTGTTACTCTTGCTTTAAAAAAAAAATACAGCAGAAATCAGGGGTTCAGAGACAGGCAACAGCAACAATCAGAGGCATAAAAAAGCTTCCAGATAAAGACTGAAGAAACTGCAATTGTTCAGTTAGGAAACTATTATGAGGAGACACGATATAGGTATACAAAATATTGAAATAATACCAAAATAATTTGGACTCCTACAGTTACTTTTTTCCATAATAAAATGGGATATTTGATTAAATTCAAAGGTGACAAATTTAAACTTGATTAAAGAAAACCATTTTTTAAAGACAATGAACAATTAACTTGTACTCATGAGTTCCACAAATCATCACTGAAACCAACAGCTTTGCAAGATTCAAAAGAGGAATAGACATTTATATGAACAAGAGTATACATTACACAGGATACAAAAAAATAAGGCCCGAGGCCACACTGAGGTTAAAAACTGTATGGAGGGCTGGGTATGGAAGCCTGGCCTCACCCCCATCGGACCCCCTCCCACTTCCCATTCCCCTCAGAACCCTCAACCCATCCGACCTTCCCTGCTCCTTGTCCCCTGACGGCCCCCTCCGGGACCACCCCCCGTTAACCACCCCTGGGGAACCCATCCCCACTCAACCCTCTGCTTCCTCTCCCATGACCATCCCTTCTGAGACCCCCACCCCTAACCATCCCCTGGAACCTCATCCCCCATCTAAGCCCCCCTGCTCCTTGTCCCCTGACTGCTCACTCCAGAATCCCCTGCCCTAACCACCCCCAGGGACTCAACCCCCTATCCAATCCCCTGCTCCCTGACCCATGACCCCCCACCCCAAAACTTGCCCCCTACTCCTAACCATCCCCTGGGACCACATCCCCGGACATCTAAGCCCCCCTGCTCTTTGTCCCCTGACCACCCCGTCCGAGACTCCCCACCCTAACTGCTACCCCAGAACTCCATCCCCTACCCAAGGCCCCCTGTTCCCTGTCCCCTAACTGCCTCAAACCCCGCCCTCTGAACAGACCCTCAGGACTCCCGGCCCCAACCCCCTTACCATGCCACTCAGGCCCACCAGAGCAAGACACACTGCCCTGCAGGAGCTCACAGCCCCGCTCCCTTACCACACCACTCAGAGTGGCAGGAGCTCAGGCCCTGCCAGAGCCATCCCTGCCCAGCCGTAGCTGCGGGCTAGAGCACTGGTGGTATGGCAGGCTGGGGCTGCAGGAAGGGGGGGAACACAGCAGGGGAGGAGCCAGAGCAGCCTCCCCTGCCGGGAGCTATGGGACTGGTCAGGAAGGGCCCGTGGACCAGATGTGGCCTGCGGGCCAGTTTGTCCACTCCTGACCTATAGCAAAATTATTCCCTAATTGTCCACTACAAGGTCTTCTGCACCTTTATCCTAAGCACTTAGTATAGTATGACATACATCTGACGAAGTGGGTATTCAACCACAAAAGCTTATGCTCCAGTACGTCTGTTAGTCTATAAGGTGCCAAAGGACTCTTTGTTGCTTTTGCAGATCCAGACTAACATGGCTATCCCTCTGATACTAGTACAGGCTGATGTCAGAAACAGCATATGGCACTAGAAAAACCACTGATCTGGTCCAGTATGGCAATTCATATCTTCCTATTATATAAGGGCTTGTCCACAGGGGAAAGCTATTGCAAAATAAGCTATAGTGTGAATGCAAAGCATACCACATTAACTCCCCAAGCTGATACTCTAATTCTACACTAAGAGTGCCTTTGTGCAGTTTTAAACTAATTCAGAATAAGAATGCTCACACAGGTAGTTACTAAGGAATAGCTGTTGTGGGCTATTTCCCCATCAAGACAAGCACTTACTTTTTCAGTAAATAAATTCATCTTGAAAAGAACTGAGCTACAAATTGGCTGCACCAATTTAACTGAAAGTAACGGTGTGGCTACACTGCAGCTGGGAACAAGCCTCTCAGCATGAGCAGACAGGCTCATGCTGGAGTGCTAAAACCAGCAGCGTGGAAATTGAGACAATGGCTCAGGATAGCCACCTGTGCTAGGACCAAGAGGGTAACATAGATACAGGTGATATAGCTAAGCCATAGCACAGACAGAACTGTCCATTTGGCCACAGCTAAGTACCTGATATCACATTTTCTCCTCCCTGCTTTGCAGCTGCCTCTTGCTCTCCAGCTTTCCCCACAAAAGGGAGTTAACTATAGTGTATACTCCCTGTATTTTCCATGCAACTAAAGCAGGAGTCAAACTTGAAGCCAGAGTTTGCGGTCTGCTGAATTAAGATACAGCCAAAGCCCCGAGAGCCAAGCCACTGGAAGTGACTACAAGCTTTTCACTTCCCTGACACACATGGGACATTTGGAACCAGGCAGCCTGGACAATGGAGCCAAGATGCTTAGAGAAAACAGTGGGAAAAATTCATCCTCAAAAGTCATCAAATAAGTCTTCAACTATCAGCCATAGTTGTACACATTTGGATGGAGGATTGAAGATATTTCACTCGGATAAAAATAAAGCACTGCTTTGGAATTTAGTTCCACCATGCCATGGAGTAAATAGGGCTATTTATATAGACATCAACAAAAGTAGCAGGTAATGTCTGACGTCACAAACACAGCATCTTTACATCACTGACTACAGAATAAGTTAATAGCTGTAATTAGAAAAATACGAAACATTTACAACTGGTACAAGAGGCGACCAAGTCATGTCAAACCAACAGTTTCCTTCCTTGACCAGCCAACTGAATGAGGGAAACAGTAGACGTGATCTATCTTCATTTTAGTAAGCCTTTTGACACAGGCCTATGTGACATTCTCATAAGCAAACCAGTGAGATGTGATCTACATTAAATTACTATAAAATGGATATATAACTGGTTGAAAGACTTTACTCAAAACAATAGCTATCAATGGTTCGCTATCAAACTGGGAGGACGTATCTAGCAGGGTCTTGGAGTAGTCTGTCCTGGGTCAATGATTATTCAACAATTTCATCAATGACTTGGATAACGTAATGGAGAGTATGCTTATAAAACCTGCAGCTGATACCAAGTTGGAAGGAGTTATAAGCACATAAGGAGGACAGGATTAGAGTTCAAAATAACTGCCAAATTGGAGAATTGGTTTAAAATCAGCAAGATGAAATTCAATAAAATACAAAACACCACATTTAAGGGAAAAAAAAATCAAACATACAAAATAGAGAATAGATGGCAAAGCAAAACAGTACTGCTGGAAAAGAGTTAAGGGCTTCAGAGCATTACAAGTTGACTATAAGACAACAATGTGATGCTACTGTCAAAAAGGCTAATATCCTGGGATGTATTAATAGGATTCAAAGGGTTAAGAAATTAAATCTTTCTGACTCTAATGAGTGTAACTAGATGGACATTGGGAAGAAACTTCCCCTATAGCAAAGCTTTTCCCTAGCTGTCCACTACAAGTTTTCCCGCAACTTTCCTGTCATATGTAAAACACAGGCAGTAACTGTCCCACACAGTCCTGTGTCTGGTTTTGTGCACAATGCTTTAAGAAAGATGCAGCCAAACTGGAGAGTCCAAAAGACAGCAACGAAAAATGATAAAAGGTTTAGAAAACCTGGCCTGTAAGGAAAAGTTAAAAAACTGGGCATGTTTAGTCCAGAGGAAAAAAGAAGACTTAGCTGAAGAGTATCAGGTTTTCCCTATGGCTCCATCTATATTTGGAGCTGGGGGTGTGATTCTCAGCTCAACTAGATATACTCCTTCCAACGGAAGAATCCCATGCACTGCTACAGACTAGGGACTGAATAGCTAGGCAGCAGTGCTGCAGAAAAGGACCTAGGAGTTACAGTGGATGAGAATCTGGATACGAGTCAACAGTGTGCCCTTGATGCCAAGAAGGCTAACGGCATTTTGGGTTGTATAAGTAGGGGCACTTCCAGCAGATTGAGGGATGTAATCATTCTCCTGTATTCGGCATTGGTGAGGCCTCATCTGGAGTACTGTGTCCAGTTTTGGGCACCACACTACAAGAAGGATGTGGAAAAACTGGAAAGAGTCCAGAGCAGGTCAACAAAAATTATTAGGGGGCTGGTGCACATGAGTTACAAGGAGAGGCTGAAGGAACTGGGATTGTTTAGTCTGCAAAAGAGAAGAATGGGGGGGATTTGATAGCTGCTTTTGACTACTTGAAAGGGGTTTTTAAAGAGAATGGAGCTAGACTGTTCTCAGTGGTAGCAGATGACAGAACAAGGAGTAATGGTTTCAAGTTACAGAGGGGGAGGACTAAGTTGGTTATTAGGAAAAACTTCTTCTCTAGGAGGGTGGTGAAGCACTGGAATGGGTTACCAAGGGAGGTGGTGGAATCTCCTTCCTTAAAGGTTTTTAAGGTCAGGCTTGACAAAGCCCTGGCTGGGATGATTTAGTTGGGGTTGGTCCTGCTTTGAGCAGGGGGTTGGACTAGATGACCTCCTGAGGTCCCCAGCCCTGGTATTCTATGATACTCATGCTAGCCCTCATCAAGTTATCGTGCTAAGAACAGTAGTATACCCACTGTAGAATGGGCAGTGGCGGGCAGCAACGTGGGCTAGTCACCCTGAGTACAAATCCATCTGAACCTCTGCGTACATTTTCAGGGCAGATAGCACTCCTTGTTCCTCGCCATTGCCACTCTGGCTACACTACTATTTTTAGCAAGATAGCTCAATAAGAGTTAGCACAAGCATGTCTACCCCAGCTAAGAATCACAGCCCCCAGCTCCAAGTGTAGATGCAGCCTATATTAAGGGCTATTTATAAAGAGGACAACAATAAATTGTTCTCCATGTTCACTGAAGATAGGACAAGTAGTATCAGCCTAATCTGTACCAAGGGAGAGTTAGAACATTTTCTCCTCTATCTAACCTAACCATGAGGACATTTAAATACTGGAACAGGATTACAAGGGTGGTTGTGGAATTCTCATCTTGGAGATTTTAAAAACAGGTTATATAAACCCCTGACAGAAATGGTCTAGGTTTACTTGGGCCTGCCTCAGCCTGGCAGAGCTAGACTAGAGATCTAGTTAGGTCCTTTCCAGTCCTACATTTCTATGATTCACATGCAACCCCACAGATTGCTTATATGGGGATGGAGGTTGATCCTTAACAACACATTTCTTTTGGCTCTCTTATGCAACAATCTGAGTATTCAATTAAACCTGGCATGATCAGGTTAAAGTTGGCATGATCTTCATTTTAATGAAAGGATGACATGAACTGTATCTATAATAAAAACATTAACACATTTGGATATATAGTTTGGACTTAAAGGCTAGAGCAAGTAGTATTAGAAATTATGTGATATGTATTGGACAGTTTTGTCATTATGTGTCCTTTAAAAAAAGTTAATAAAGTTATGTCCAATAAATATGCAGAATAATAGACCAGGATGCCTAGAAAACACAAGAGAAAATAAAGTCCAGCATGATCACTCAGTTTAGAAAGATTAAATGTAAGTTTCTCTCATATGAGTTTGACTTTCAATGTCACCTATTGGCAATTGTGAGAAATTCAAAGAATAACAGTGGGTTGGAGGAGGCCTACAATTGCTACTACTCTCCTTAAAAAGGGGCTCACTTTTTAACCTACTACTATTACAACACCTAAAATGGCTACACCTAACGGACAGAAGAAAAAATATTTTGTACATTGGGTTGACTGTGCACATTTTGTCATCTTCCAGTCACTCAGATTCCTCTGTAGTTTTAGAATTTTTCCATATTGCAACAAAAAAGAGGGGAAATATTTTTGAAAGCAGAAAAATATGGTTGCAAACAAAGATTGGCAGGTGAATTCAGGGCAGGTGTAGCACATGGAACTACCATTAACATTTTAACTTGATTAGATTTAAAGTTGGCAGAATCCACTGAAATGTTTTATAAATCAGAGGGGTAGCCGTGTTAGTCTGGAACTGCAAAAGCGACAAAGAGTCTTGTAGCACCCTAAAATCTGTTAGTCTATAAGGTGCTACAAGACTCTTTGTATGATTTATAAAGTAACTCAGATGCAATTCAAAAAGTATTTTGAGGAACTTGACTTGCTTGAACTTCTGTAATTTTTTCCACCATCTTAAACTGACATAAAACTCAGTTCAGTTGATGCTGCTATATAAAAGAAACCAATATTAAATCCTGCAGAGCTACCTGTAATTCTCCTCATGAGCTAAACTTTAACAAAAGACATTCAATTTAAAATCATTGTTCCTTTAAAACGGGCCTTGCCAGAAGTTTTCAGACATGTACTGCAGTAAATGGGGTGTCAAACGTTATGGAGAAAAAGCCGAACAAGCGACATTTCACGACACTGGTTTTTAAAACAAAAAGCTTCACGGGTTAAATACTCTCCCCGCAAAAGAGTGCGTACTGCTACACCCCCGGAGCAGCCCCAGATCCACGAGCTCTACTCCCCCCCAACCCTCTCCACGGGTCAGATCAGCCGTAACCGGGAATCGTCACTCAAAAGCCAGTCTCCCCTCCCCTTGGCGAGACACGGCAACGGGGCTCGGGGACACCTGCCCCGATCTGCATCTCCTCCCCGCAGCCGCTCCGGCCAAAGGGGGAGAGAGGGAGGGAGGGAAGTGGGAGTCTCGCAGCTTCTTCCCCCGGCCCGGGGGCGCACGGAACAAGTACCAGTCAGCCCGGCCCGCCGGCGCAGCAGGCCGGAATGGGGGCAGGACGCCCCCAATACCCTCCCTCCCCCAGCCCTAGGGAGGGTGCAAGTGACAGCTCCCCCGCCCCGCCCCGCCGGCTGCCATGTAAACAAGCCCCGTCCCCCTCGCGGCCGGCACAGACCTTCCGAGGTGAGGCGGCAGAAGGGCTTCACCAGCTCGCAGAAGCCCAGGTTGTTCTTGCGGGTGAGTCTCTCCGCCTCCTCGCTGCACAGCGCGGCCACCAAGGGCACGAACGAGTCCTGGATGAACTCCTGCACCGACTGCACGCACTGGGCCATGTCCCCGCCGCAGGCCCCGCGGCGCCCCGCAGCCCCTCGCCCGCCCGGCCGCCGCCGCCGCAACCTCCGCCCTCAGCCCCGAACCGCCGAACGCGCTCCGGCCGGGACAGGACCCCACACGTCACCCGATCTACCCCCGCCGGCTCCTCAGCGCTCGCCCGGAGCCGCCATATTGAGCCCGAACCGAGACTACGGCCCGATCCCGGCAGCCACCGCGGCCCGTCACGTGATAGGGTGGAAGGTAGGGGCGGGGCCGTCAGCTGAGCAGAACGCCGACGTCGGAAGTGGAGCGGCGACTGCCCCGCGCGCAGAGCGAGAATTCTCACTGCGGCGCGGTCACGCGTCATAGTCAGACGGTCGCGCGCGCGTTCGTTCTCAGGGTACCAACATGGGCGTGGCGGAGTGCTCGTGCGCGCGCTCCTTTGTCACCCCGGCAGGGAGCTCCCCATCCCCCTTCTACCCCGGAGGGCGTGTTACCTCCTTATACAGCGACCGGCCCCGCGTGCACCGTGTCCAGCCCCAACCTGCGGGGGGGAGGGGCACTGTGCCCGGCTACCTGCACAGCTCCAATCTTCCAGGGGGCTCCATGCCCCGCTAAACGCACCCAGCCAAATGCACCGACCCCAGCTCCCAGGGTTCAGACAGCCAGTTGGGTACAGTTCCTGTGCCATTATAGGTTGACCATATGTCCGGATTTCATAAGGACACAATCCCAATATTTGGGGCTGTGTCTTATATAGGCACCTATTACCTCCCACCCAGTCCCAATTTTTCACCCTTGCTACCTGGTCTTATGTGTAAAGGAACGCATACAATCCCATGATTCATGCCACGCGAGATGTCACACAGTACCTAGCACCCGGGGGACAGCAAACCAGGAAATCCCACACAGTATGTGGCTTTAAGAGGACATCACACTGAACTTAACAACATCACAGAGATGATTGTCTCGAGGGCACAATGCAAAATTAAGCACTGTGACCCACAATGCTGACCACTAGAGCTAAGTGAAATTATTCAGCTGATGCCCTTTTGGTAAATAATGTACATTTGGTGACATCAAAACATTTTGCAAATTTGTGTTGATTTTGTCAACTTGTTTCAGTTAGAAAAACTTCAAAATCTAAATATTTTGATAGTTTGGTTCAAAACAACTTTTTGTTTCAAAATGTCAAAAAAAATTAAAAAATGTGTTTAAATGGCCATCAAAACAAAACATATCAATTTAGTCTAAATAAATTTTTTTAGTCAACTGGAAACATTTTATTTTAACTTTTCCTTCGCGGGAGAGGGGAATAATTAAAAAAAAATCTGTTTGACCTGAATTGCCAGAGAGGCAAAACTTTATTAAAAGCCTCAAAAATAAAGACTTACAGAGGAAGGAATTTTTCTGTTTTGTGGAGAGAGGGGTACCCCACGATAGTGTTGCCAACTTCCATGAGTTTATTGCAAGTCACATGATATTTCATGTTTTTCATAAACCCCACTACTGGAGTCATATGGTTATATGAGAATCTGAACTTCCAACTGAGAAAAAGTAAGGACTTGTCTACACTACCTCATCTGTCAGCAAAACTTATGTTGCTCAGGAATGTGAAAAAAACCCACACCTCTGAGTAACATAAATTTCACCAGCATAAGTGGTAGTGTGCACAGTGCTATATCAGCAAGAGAGCTTCTCCTAGTAACATAGCTACCGCCACTTGTTGAGGTGGTTTTATTATGCTGACGGGAAAGCGCTCTTCCATTGGCATAGAGCAGGGGTGGGTAAACTATGGCCCACGGGCCAGATGTGGCCTGTGGGCTCCTCCCAACTGGCCCCGAGATCCGACTGGGGAGGCTGCTCCGGCCCCTCTCTGGCTCTCTCCCTCCCCCGCAGCCTCTGTGGGTCACACGCAGCAGCTCTGGGGGGGCGTGGCTGCGCAACCGTGTGGCCGGCTGGGGAGGTTGCTCTGGCCTCTCCCCCGCTGTCTCCTTCCCCTGCCACCGCGGGGCCAGGCCTGGGGTGGGGGGTTGGATAAGGGGGCAGAGGGTCTCAGCGGGCAGTGAATAGGGGGTTGGATGGCGCATGGGAGTCCCAGAGGGCCTGTCTGGGGGCATGGGTGTGACTATGGGTCAGGGAGCAGGGGGGTTGGATGGGGGGGTAGGGTCCTGGGGTATGATTAGGGGGCAGGGGGTCTCTGGAGGGGGCGGTCAGGGGAAGGAAGCAGTGGGCTTAGGGGGTGGGGTCTTGGGCGGGTGATTAGGGATAGGGGGTCTATGGAGGGAGTAGTCAGGGGACAAGGAGCGGGGGGCTTAGATGGGGATGGGGTTCTGGGGTGGCAGTTAGAGTGCGGGGGTCTCCACAGGGGTCGATCAGGAAACAAAGAGCGTGGGTTGGAAGGGTTGGTGGTTCTGAGGGGGGCAGTCAGGGGGCGGGAAGTGGGTGGGGGCCGGATTGGGGGTGGGAGCTTCCATACCCAGCTCTCCATATAATTTTGTAAACCTGATGTGGCCTCAGGCCAAAAAGTTTGCCCACCCCGGCATAGAGTGTCTACATGAGTGATCTTACAGCAGCGCAGCTGCATTGGTACAACTTAGGCCTAAATCAATGGTTCCCAAACTGGGATTCGGGAACCCCGGGGGATTCTCAGGAAAAAAATCCCTAATGGTGGACAGAGCTGTCCCTAGGAATCCCGGGCAGGACGAGGCCAGCAGCCCGGAGCCCCTGGACTTCCAAGAGCGAAGCAGAACAAAGCAAGCATCTCTGTCACACTGAGATTTCAACTTCAAGACTCCTTATAAGAAATGGGAAGGGAGGTGGATATTTTTTGCTGTTTTTAAAATTAAATAGGCAGCTAGTATTGTTTTTAAAATTATTATGAAGAACAAGTTTAAGCTTTGTTATAACGTGTGTTGTTTGCTTGGACTGCTCAAGACCTGAATGTTTGTGTAGGAGGAACTATTTGAGCTGGCGTCTTAAATACCTTCATGCTGTTTCACATCTGATACTCCTGGATGAATGATGAGGTTGGCATAGCTACAATGCTCTGGGGTGTGGATTTTTCACTTCCCTGGCTTCTATAGCTATTTCAATCCAACTTTTAAGTATAGACCAAGCAGGAGTGGTAGAAGGTCCCTAAAAATCAGGGGGCCAATAGCAGCCGAACCATGACCCCATCACCCCTTTCCTTCCCTCAGAGGCTCTGTCCACACACTGCCCATTCCCTTAAGGGCCTGCTCTCATGCCGCCCATTCTCCCTGAGCCTCCGCCCTTGAACCGCCTGTCCCCCCCAGGGCCCCATTCCCACACTGCCTCTCCCCGCAAGACCTCATCCCCTGCTCATTCCTCTTCACCCGCTCCCTCTTCCCCCAATTGTTTGCCCTTATGGCCAGTAAAAAGGGGGGGCATAACCCCCTGGCATCCTCTATTCTGGCACCCCTGACATCATGCCTAAATTTCACAGCAGTAACCTTACTTTCCACAGTAGGGCTTCTTTGTTTCCATCCTCCTGCACCCATAGTCCTCAAAAACACACAGCTGTGGCTCAGAGGTGAAAACACTCATTGACATCAATATTTTTGGTGATTGTTTCCAACCATGGTTATTTCTGAGGATGGGATTGTTTTTATGCTCATCTAGCAGCACTACTCCACTTCTTGAGCTTCAGCTCTTGTAGCAAGCTTCAGTACTTATCTCCCTAGTTCCTCAACAGTTGTGCTGTTCTCCAGGCTACCTGGTTTGTACATGATCACTACACAGCCTACACTTCTTTCTTCTCCCCTACCTGGCTGGAAGTTGGGCTCAGTTCTCAATCTCCTGGTGGCAAACTTCTTACTGCCTACTTCCATGGAATAGTGCAGGAAACATGCACTTTATCCAGTTTGCTCTCACTGTGACTGTGGGGATAGCTGCAAAGAAGCAGCTGTAAGCAGAACCCCTCAGGGCAAGGAGATAGGAAACAAAATGTCTGACACCTGATGTAGCAAAATAATGAATTACATGGCAGAAATGCTGAATTCTATTACATCTTGAGAAACTACCATATTCTACAGCCATAGAAATGTGGTACCCACAGGACCCTGATTGAAATTAATAACCTCTCACACCTCTCAGAGCTATTGTTTTAAGCTCTCTGAATACACAGGCAGATGACACTGCATTGATTTACATTTGATTCATATTTTGAAAGTTGTCTATGGCTGTGTCTACACTACACAGCCTATGCCAGCATAGTCCCCTAGCATAGACACAGATAAAAACACTAACAGAAGGAGTTTCTCTGACAATGCTGGAACATCACCTCCCCAGACAATGTTAGTCATGTCAACAGAAGAACTCCTCTGCTGGCACAGCTGCACCTACACTGGGAGTTTTGTCATCATAGCTGTATCAGTCAGGGGTGTGGTTTATTTAACATCGTGACATACGTAGTTATGCCGATACAAGTTTTTAGTATAGACCAAGCCTTTGCAACCATAAGAACTAGAAACATAATTTAAAAACAAAATGATACTGGAGATTCCACAGTGAGTGAATTGTGTCACAAATTCTATGGTCACAAATCCATGGAACACAAGGCTTGCACAAGACTTACTACAAGTTCTACGAGAGCAGTCCACGATGGTATATATTGAGTACCACATAATTATCTAATACTATATTGAAGAATTAATTTAATTTTATTATAAAACAGAACATTGTGCCACATTCTGCACAAAGCTTTTTTTAACCTTTTTAGACATCTTATTTTTTCAGTATTTATTCTTCATTACTCATAAATAAGATTCTGTAAAAAGCCAAGAGAATGTTAATTTTTAATGAGGTGCTTCTTGCTAGAAAATCAAATAAAATTCAACTTTATTAATTACCAGAACAGAGTATCTAATTGTCTTCCCCAACAAATTCAAATCCCCTTCAACATTTTGTGAACCTTTTCCTGCACTCCACGTTTCACTGCAACTCTGCCTCCTGCCTCAACTCAATTCTGCACCTTCTCCTCTGGGTGAAGGACTACTATAGTTCTTAGGTAAATTGGAACATTAAGGAAAATGTTGAGATCACTGTATTATTTATTAAGAGCTCACTCCTGCAAGATGATGGGGCCAGAGTGTTCAGCATCTTCCAGGACTCAGTCTTATGGACCTGGGTAAAAGCCCATTGAAGACAATGGAAAAATAGTCTGACTTCACTGGGCTTGGATGAGGCCATAAGGCTCAGATCCTGCAAAGATTTAGGGCTTGTCTACACTTGGAAATGTACTAAAATAGTTATTCTGGAACATTTTTCTGGAATACTTATTTCAATATACGCCCTGATCTTATCCCAGACACCCAAATTTTCACCTCTGTGGTATGGTCTTCTGGTTTGTCTTAGAATGAAACGGGTTTTATTATGCTCTGGAGTTTGTGTTTCAAGCATTCACCTGTCTCCCCTTCCAATGGAAATCAGATAGCCTAGTCTTCAATGCACATATTTGTTTCAGGGTATTGTATCCCAGATTCACCATCCCTTAACATTGTGCAGTCAAAAAGGATTAAAATAAAACCACTTTTATTTAGAAGGCAGAGGGGTACTGGATAGGACACATGCTATTATTATTATTTATTTGTATTTTGGTAGCCCCCAAAGCCTCAGTCAGGATTGGGGTTCCATTGTACTAGATGCTGTACAAACACATACAAAGAAACAATCTCTGCTTTGAAGAGCTCACAGTCTACAAGTGGGTGTGATAAATAGTAGGAGGAAAGGATAAAAAGGTAGGATAAGAGTAATAGTAATAAGTTAACATAGTTCCACAGCCTAGCTATAAAAATGATGGCTCTGAATCATTCAAATTATATTATTTACTGTTATTAGGAAAGAGGTGAGGTGAGAAAAATGACAGGACTGAGGAGGAAAAAAGGAAGGAAGGAAACTTGAGAGAATAAATAAGAGTGAGAGGACAGGTGGAAGGAAGGAAAGAAGCAGAAAGAAGAGAGAGTGAGGCTGGCAGCCCAGAGAAAGAGAGAGAGGGTTGTGGGAGATCAAAGCAAACAACCAACCAGTAGACAGAAAATAATGGTCCAAAGTTCAAATTGTAAAAGCAGGATACTGACATCATGGTGTCTTAAGGCACCTTGCCCTTTACCCCTTTTCTGCTCCCAGCAGACTCTTGCTCCTAGAATTGAGTCTGACCCTAGAAGTGTTGTGATTTGCAGCTAAGCAATGGGGAATGTGCTGGGGCCTGACGTCCTTGAAGAGGTTCTTCTTCAGCTCCAGAATGTTGCGCTTAAGGTTGGACATGTTCATTGCAGAGAAAAATAAAATAAACTTAATCAAACTTGCAAACACTGAGATCTGCAGATGAACCCAATATGTTCATTTGCAATTATTCATATAGAGGCAGAAGACAATTGATACATGTACATGTTAGTGGTTACAATAGGTGCTTGGAAATTTATACCATAGACTCCGTATTGCCTAGGATCCTAAAAGCCAAAGTTGAGCTTTGGTTCATATCAAGCTCCCGGAAGTGCACAGTCACAGAAGGGTTGTCTTGACTAAAAAAAATGGTCACATTTAAACAAATTCTAAGTAATATAGTACAAGAACATTCTGCAAACAAATTTTGTCACCTTCATGCAGCTTTAGTCAGAAATTATGAAGCTCTTGAGATTCCACAGCTGTGTTTTTGTTTTAAACACCTGGGGGAAAATCCTGGTTCCACTGAAGTCTATGAGAAACTCCCATTGATTTTATCCCTGTTGCTCTTGAATTCCAATTACTATTTCTACAGTAGATGGTGCTATTGACTATTGGCATCCGGATTGCCAACAGCTCTAATTCCTGAATATACTGACAGTGTGAATCTTATTGTTTAAAAAAATCTGAGTCAGTTTAAAAATACTAAATCACAATGTTTGCACCAAAGAGTTTATGGATGAAAAGTTAGGACGTAAGTGGTGGATGGCACAAACAAAAAGGTGGGGGAGTGGACAGGATAAAATATAAAAGATTTTTTATCAGACTAGCCATGTGCACAAATCTTAACCAACCAACTTGTCCAGCTGTTATCAAGTGGCAGTTTTCTGTGACCATTACGGCAGGGGTCAGTTTTAAGAACAATATTGCAGCAGAAACATGAAAACCTAGGAGAGAGAGAGCATGGACATGTAAAATCCTCATGTGCTGATCAGTTCCAGACTAGCAGTCTTAAAACCAAGGGTATGTCTATACTACCTGCCGGATTGGCAGGCAGTGATCGATCACTGCGGAGGTTGATTTATCGCGTCTAGTCTAGACATGATAAATTGACCCCTGAGCTCTCTCCCGTCAACTCCAGTACTCCACGTTGGCAAGAGATGCAGGCAGAGTCGATTGGAAAGCATCAGCAGTCAACTCACCACAGCAGAGACACCGAGATTAGTAGCTCTAAGTACGTCGACTTCAGCTATGTTATTCTCGCAGCTGAAGTTGCATATCTTAGATCGATTCCCCCTCCCCCCAAGTCCTCCAGTGTAGACCAAGCCCAAGTTATGCCATGCGTACTCGAATTTTGCATAAGTCAGAAACATATCTCCAACCATTAAGCACAAAAAAACCTCCCAAAATCCTCCTATTTCTAGTTAACGGAACTTTTTCCATAAGCTTGGATTTGTGTACGTCGGGTTTACGTAACTTGGGGAGAGTGTGTGTGTCCTTTAGGGATAACCCAAGCTAAGCAGCTGGACACCTCTTGCTTATGCTTAGGAAACCTTGACCCCTCCCCACCCAAGAGTCTAAGCAGCCCAGAGATAATCAAACCTTTCTATTGGAGTTTTTATATCTCTTTAGCGTGATCTGATGGGAAGAATTCACTTCCATAACTCATCTTCACGTGGGTGAAGAGAACAGGACAACTGAGTCTTTTGTCCTCTTTACTGTCTCACAATAGTCCGTCTAGTGTTGATGGACCTTTCCTGTTGGGCATGACATAACATCTTCTGTTACAGATTATCACTTTACACTAGTTAATGTTTCTCTCCTGTCTGATGATTTACATTGTCACTGAGGCTTACAATACAACCACTCAAATATTACCTTACAATTTGGCATACAGGGATTAGTGCATGCAGCAGATCACAAGCATTTAATAAAATCTAACCACTAAACACATCCTTATAGGACTAACACCAAACTTGAACAATACTAACATACGGCACCACCAGCAGCAGCAGCACAGAAGTAAGTGTGGCATTGTACCCCCGTCCCTCCAGTTCCCCCTTCGCCTAGCAGCGTCCTCCATTTGGGAACTTGAAATATGGTAACCCTATTGTGCACCCAGGTCCAACACCTGAAGTAGAGAACTGGGTCCAACTCTGCAGGACAGGAGTTGTCACTGCCAGGGGAATTTGAGGTGGGCTTTTCTCCAACCCTCACCCTCCTCAGGTCCTCTCTTTAGTGTTTTTGCACCCTTGGCATTTGTGTGGGGAAGGAGGGAGAGAGAGAGGAGGATTGTTTGTTTTTGGCTTCTTTATTTGCTTTGAAGGGTGGCGGGCCTTATTTTCAAATTTTTCCCAAAGCCTTCAAAAACCTCTGAGAGGCCCTGAATAAAACTACAGTCTATTCTACGCAGATCTCCCTATCTCACTAAGAATTATTTTTGTAAGTCATAGTCACACAAACAAAACATTACATGGTGCAAAATCATTACAACCATTATTTTTCAGGCCGTTAGTATTAAAAATGCCTTGAAAAGATGGAATCTGAGTTCATTATTTCTCACCAGATATTACTCAGGGGAGTAAAGTTAATCTGGAATTTCCTATCTTCTGCATGGTTAAAACCTCAGCTTTAACAATGCACTGACATTGCTTTCTTTTATCACATTCAAATAATTCAAAAAAGGCCAAACAGAATTTTACTAAACATTTTAAGGAATTCATTCCTTGGCTCAAAAGTGAGAAATTTCATTGCAAAAGGTATTTTAGTACATTATAAGTGACTGAAAGCAGGCAACAGAAATGTCATCTTAAACTTGAATATAGCATAGCAGCAGCAATGGTATAATAGACCACATACATCTAGTGTACCACATGCCAAACAAAAAAAGTTAAAAGAACAAAGAAACAAGATAAACTAGGAAAGCTGTTTATATTGCATTCTAACAGATTTGAAAAGTTACAATATGAACTTACCATTTTTGCCACTCAGATTTTAATTATGCAAATTTGCAGTCCTGCTGGAAAAGTAACATTTAAACTCCCCACAGTACCATAAATATATCAGTGCCAGCAAAAACAGTATTCAAGAGATGCTTTTTCCTACCAGTGTCATGATCCAACATTCCCTTAAAAAAACAATTCACAACAATCAGTAATACTGAGCAAGAATCTTAAAATTGTTGCCAAAGAGGAAACCAATTAACTTTTCCAATATACAAATATTTCTGAATCATAATTGAATTACTAGCCCTTGAAATGCCCATCTGTGCCTGTATCATGCGCACTTCTGTAGAACTATAAAAACACTTTAAATCCATGAAGATAAAGTAGAATGTCAGCTTGTTGCTCTGGAACATGTAGAATGGGTTAATGACATTTTCAATTCAACAGGTACGCATTCTGTGCAACTTTTTATTGGGGACTGACCCCAGGATCTGTTAAAGGTTGGACACTGAAGTTGGTAGGTAACTGGGAGAAGGTACTCTGACTTTTGACAGAAGTGTTTGGGGAAAACTGGAACAGTCCAAGTAGCCTTTTAAAAGGTTGGAGAATTAATAGTCCTCTCATCCCTACTACTTCCTGAAAGGAGGGTTTGGGGGAGAAGCTAGCCAGTGGGGTTTCCACAAATTATCTCAGTAGACAGCCAGAGGATGTCTCCTCCCAGGTGACCAAAAGATTGTAAATCAACTAGTCAGACACTATCAAGAAGGATACAACTTTGTTTAATTAGAACTATTACACTTTGCTTACTCAATTTATTGTCGTCTTTTTCCTGTACACAAAAGTGTTTTATAATTCTGTAATACATTTCCCTCCTGATTTTCCACTTGTTTTGTTAACTCATAAGGCTAAATTCTGATCCTAGTTACACCAGAAGTGAATTATCTTAATATACCATTTCTGGACACTTGCTATTACTGTAGGTCATCTATATGGACACAGTCCATAGCTGGGAGAGAGAAGTGGGGTCTGAAGGAAGAGGAGCAGGGTCAGAGCATTCCAGGCTCCATCCCCTTCCAGCCAGCATAAATGCCTTTTGGTGGCCATTACTATTGGGAGAAATTAGAGCAGTCCAAATAATTCTGTCTTGTGCTAGAGGATCAAACCAAGCTCTGGCAGTCCTCGTTTCCAGATCAAAGAAACAAAAATATGTCATATAAGCACTTCTTCCCCACTCTTTGTGTCATGTACCAGCTGCAGTGCAGCCAAACCTATCAGGACCAATGCCTCAAATTTTTATCTATTATTTATCTAATATTTTAAATTATTATTTATGCACCTATCTAGATTGGGTCAGAAATTTTCTAAAAGAATATTTTGCTATCAGAAAATGATTGGTCTAAAATCAAAATATTCTGCAGAAATATGCCAATTTTGATAAAACTGAGTTTTAAAAAAACTGAAACAAACCTTTTTGGAAGGGAATATTTTGATTTTATGTTTAGAAATGACTTTTTGTTTTGAAATTTATTTTATAATACATTGTAAATTATAATATGAAATACAAAACATACATTACAACAAATACAATTACAAAAAATAAAAATAAGTCAACCCTGAAACAAAACACTTTTATCAAAAAAGGTTTTTTGAACATTTTGTTTTGTGGGAAGTTGTGAAATTCCTACTTTTCATTCCATTTCATAACAAATGTTTGTTTGTTTCTTCTCAGTGTTGGAATCTCCCACAGAATGGAAATTCCAGTTACCAACCAGCCTTACACCTACCATTTCACTCAAGTCCCCACATTCTCTTGAGCCAGGATTGCTCCTCCCTTTAGAAATAGAGCACGCTCTGGGAAAGGAAAACCTAGAATTATTCAACTGAAGATAGAGTTGAATTAGCAATGATTCCATCTCCAGAACTCCCAGATGCCTTGACTCACATACAGATTCCAACAGATCCAGAGAAGATCAGGGCAATCCATACAGAAGCCTCATGCCAGCTCTGGGGTCTCCTGATACTCCCCTCTACCTAGTTCTCTGACAGTGCACCTCTTGTGGAGCATGCTGCCACAGACCTCCGTTTTCAAGGGAAATTTCTCGTTGTGACATGCACTGGAGAGGAGGCATGGAAAAAGTATTGCAGCCTCACACACACATTCTCACACAGAGGCAAAATTAATTACATAAAACAGTTAAAATAATTTGCTCGGCTCTACTTCAAACTGATCAGGGGAACCAGAGAATTAACACAACACCAGCTGCTGCTGATTGCACAATACTAAGTGAGGATGAACAGGAAGTCCAGGAGTCTAAGCCAAGGAACATGGAATTACTGACTCACAAAGAGGATGTGGATGGAATAATGTATGACTAGAGATACTGTATGAAAGGTGGTGGCATAAGGAGTAAGAGTTGGACTAGAGTTATTATAGATAGGACAATCAGACAAGAAGCTCATGATTTCAGATTAAGCTATGAACAAGTGGAGTGAATGGCATATCTGGGTGACGTGTGAAGTGAGAGAGAAAGATGATTCAACCTGGAGAAACAGTAACAGCTGAGGTAGTAGTTCCAATTATGGAGAGATTCAGAGATACATCTGTCATATAAAAAAATTGGACAGAAATGAAAACACAGAATGAGGAAGGTTTTACTATTTGTCTGCAAAATAATTGCTTCCATGTATGTTGATGACCAGAAATATTAAAATTCCAGGGTATTTTTTTCCAGTTATTCTTGTGGAACTTTCTCATATAAAACAAAGACAAATTTGGGGTTATCAATAACTTTATAAATCAGTGACACAAGATTTGGATTGTAATGCACTCTTAATATTCCAGGTATAAAACAAATGCTTGTAGTCATACAAGTTCTTTAAAAATTATCACTCTTTAGCAGCATGTAAAAGTAAGGGAAAATAGTAACTGATAAAAGGAAGTAAATTTACTTACAGAAAATACTAAATTCCAGGGGTCAGACAGGAATGTAATCCTGTCGTGATCAATTTTTCAGCACCAGCATTTGAGCTCTTAAAATATATCATATGCATTAAGGCATGTTTAACTGCAATTTTTTAATAGAAAAGTACATCCTTTGATATTTCACCCACTTATTATTTGTCATGAAATATAAATATAATTCCTATTACACTTATTGTAATCATTCATCAGTAGTGTGATATATGAGCATATGCTACATGAAGAGGAAGCATTCCTTTTACTGTCATTATATCTTTTATTTGGTAAGTTAATAATATTACTATAAAGGTTACTTATATTTAAACATTAAGGACATGTAATCACCCTTGTAAAGTATGATGCCAGAAAATTGGAAAAATTGTATTTTACTGCCAAATCAAAGCTGTAACTTAAATTTACAAAAAAAAACAAACAAACAAAAAACCACACTTTAACAAGGGCTGGCTAATTCCAGTCAGGTCTGGATACAGCTATGTAAGTTATCTATATGAGTGAGAATTCTGGTTATATCTGGGATATGTCAAACCTTTTGGGTTCTTATTTTTATTTCTTACTAAAAAGTGGGTCATATTAGTTTTTTCTCATATAAAGGTATTAAACTACAGAAAATATTGACTGGAACTTGAATACTTATCCAAGCTTCATGATTATTAATATTAATAAAATATAAAGGGTCCCATTTTCTTAGGAAAAACATGTAGCAAAAAAAAAAATAACTGGCATATCCCCAATATATCTTATATATCAGGTTCCATTCTTAACTATTAAAAAAATCAGGATAAAAATCCAGATAAATTTCCGTGCATTACTAAATTTGGAATATATCAATCAAAAACTTAAAACTTCCAGTACTTGTTATATATTAATATTAATTTTCAGAATGCCATCTTTGTTCAACATTATTTGCTATTAACAAGTCCAATGGGTGAAATTCTGCTTTCATTTTTATTGATGCAAGTCCTGAGTATCCCCGCTAGCATCAATTGCTCTGGGTTTATGTCACTGGTTTGATTACACTGCAGTCAGGAGGTATGATTGATCTACATGTGCTGCAAATCTAACTCCAGTAATAATAGCAGTGACGCAGCAGCAGCAGCACACAGCATCATGTTCTAGCCACTTTAGTATGTACCCAGAATTCTGGGCAGGTGCAGCTAGCCCATGCCGTGTTGGCTTCACAGCTATTGTATCCCAGCTAAAATACATCTAAACTAACTCTGGTATATTTGCAGATGGTGTAATCACACCTCCAGATTGCAGTGCAGACATACCCACAACAGAGAGCAGCAGTAAGACCAATGTGAGCAGCTCAGGCTTATTCACCTTTTTCATAATTATCTCCCTGTCTCTTACAAATCCATCAGTGGTAATTTCCATGTGGGCATGGGAGATCCAGGTATGGAGGGACTCCTCTATTGTCAGGAACAATCAAGGCCTTTTTCTCCAATCCTGCATTCCCTGTGCCTCAAAAACTCCCAGGGCAATCATGGGCCCTTTTGGGTTGGCAATGAACACAGGATCATGCCCTTTTTTCAGAAACAGCTAAGACAATGCACTTCTTATATCTTTCTGCTAAATGGCGTTAACTATTTTTATTTTCCACATAAATTCCTAAAGTGATTAACATCACAGTATTGAATACAAAATCAGGTAGAATAAAAAAAATAAAACCCTTCAAAAATTCCACCAGTGTAGGAAGCAAGACAATGAGAAATTGCTGCAATACTCTACAGATTCCTGTTGTCCCTGTTTATAAGCTTTATTTCCCAAGCTGTTTCCTGAATTTGAATGATTGGTTTTCAAAATCTGCTCCACCTTCCCTGCATGTGACATCTAAGTCATTAGAAATGAAAGGGCTACTTTCAAAATGATCTGTAGCAGAAAAGCAAGTTAAAAAATTTTCTCTTCATTAATTTAACACTGCAAAGCAATAGTAAACTGCATCCTAACATAATACAGAATGAATGTACTGACCTTTCAAAAAATGAGGTTATTTTATTTTCAAGGCCATTAATCAGTGAAGTAACAATGCAGTTCTATCTGATAACCCACAACCTACAGTTCTATGCACTGTAGAATCCTTTCAGATTTTAAAACATGACAGGAAAAAGTAAGTATCATTTGTAAGAAAGCATGTCTGGTTGCACCCTTTCTTTGTTTTGTTTATTTTTCTTACATTTGGGAATTCATTCCAGGATTCTTTGCTCAGTCTTTTTAAAGGTATTGAGCTTGTTCCCCATTTTTTGTTTCATTATAACATATACAGAAAACCCCGTCACCCCCCAAAAAAGTATTTATTTTCTGCTTGTTTCTTACATTATAAACTCAAATTTTTGTCTATCCAACAAGGCTTTATTAAAAAAAAAAAAAAAAAAAGCAATGACACCACAAGTAACAAACAAAACTGTGCAGCTGAGAGGGAAAAGGATTTTTATCCATTTAAAACTTTGCTTTTTGCTAGTCTTTGAAAGCACTTTTATAATTATGATGTCTAATGAACATCTTTGGACAACGGATATCTTTGTTAAAGATTCAACACCATAGGCATATTCAGGCCATGTCTACATTACAGGAACTATAGTTAAGACTGTGATTTAGTCACAGAAGTTGCAGAAGTCACGGAATCCGGTTTTAGATTCGGTTTGGATTTTGTTATGTTTTTTTAGGAAGGAGAATTTGGCCAGTCTATGATCAAAACCAATATCTGCCCCTGGATACTTCCACTGCATGCATCCGATGAAGTGGGAATTAGCCCACGAAAGCTTATGCTTTAATACTTTTAGTTAGTCTTTAAGGTGCCACAGGACTCTTTGTCACTTCTGCAATTCCAGCCTAACACGGCTACCCCTCTGATTCTTGACTGATCTCCGTGACTTCAGCCTGCAGTGGTCAGGAACTGCAGGGTTCCCCGCTCCCCACAGTGGCAGGGAGCTGTGGGGTACCCCGCCCCCGCCTCGAGCAACCCCCGGAGCTCCAAGCCACCGCAAGTGGCGGGGTATCCCACAGCTTCCATCCCAGCCACAGTGGGCAGTGTGGGAACCCCTGAGCTCCGGGCTACCATGGGCTCCCGGAGCTGCAGGCAGCCGGGGTACTCCGCAGCTCCCAGCGAGGGAGGGTGATGGGGTACCCCACAGCTCCTGGACGTGGTAGGCGGTGGAGGAACTGGTGAGCTTGCAGCTGCTGTGAGTCCCTGGAGCTGCAGGGGTACCAACAGCTCTCACTTAAGGTGGGAAAGCTCATTAACGTCACACACCCATGAAGTCCACCAGAAAAACCAGGGAAAGGCCAGACTTGAGACATCTGATCGTTTGAAGCTAAGCAAACGAACGGGGGGCGGGGAGGGGAATCCCTGAAATAAAAAACGACACAACTTTACAGGCCTCCTCTGTGCATCATAAAGAAGCAAATAAAAACGAGGCGGGACATCACTAAACAGCCAGAGCCAAACGGAGCAGGCCAGCGCCAGGCCTCTTGTGTGGAGCTAAACTTCGGCGTGGGGGAGAGAAGGGTGGATCTTGGACCCCAACCCCTGCCCCCTGTCCGTGCTTGTTTTGGCATCTGCGGGGCCTGCCGCGCCGCGTCCCGCCCCCAGAGCCAAACCCGCCCCCGAGTGGCCTCGGCTGACTCTGAGTTGCGGAGAGGATGAGGGGGGAGGGCCGGGGCTTGCCCCCGCCCCATTGCCGCGAGCGACCCAGGGAACGAGCAAAACAAGCAGGGCGCCGGGACTGTCCGGCGGCGACCCCCAGCCGCTTGCTCGCGCTATGGGCTCCCTGCTCAGCAGTGACAGCCGGGACACTGGCGCGCCTGCCCCCCGGGGCACGCTGGATGTGGGGGGAGCTGCTGAGCAGCAGCAGGTCCCGTCCTTTGACTGCGCCATCTGCCTGGAGGTGCTGCACCAGCCCGTGAGGACCCAGTGTGGCCACGTGTAAGCGCAGCTCTTTTGTGTCTGGCTCTAGCCGCGCACGGCGGCTTCCTCCCAGCCAGGAGAAGCGGGGCTGGGGACTAGAGACTTCCTCCCACTGAACCCCCACCCTCCACCGCCACACCCCTTCTTGGTTTTCGCTGACGTCCGTCTCCTTCTGCTTGAAAGATGACAAAGAAAGGAGCAGTTCTTGGAGTAACTCAGTTGAGGCTAATGGTGTTACACCAGGGACGAACGTGGTCCCAAAGAGTGTAAACACACTGGGGTTTGGTTTTGTTTTTTTAGGAAGGAGAACTGGGCCAGTCTATGATCAAAACCAATATCCTGTTTTCAGCAACGCCTAAGATTAAAACGAAGAAGGGAGCGTTTGTATCTCAGATGATTTAACCCCCTCCCTCCCCCCCCACATACATACATACATACATACATACATACACATACACACACAAAATCTGGTTAACTGGTGACTTCAAGGCATGTGAGCTGGAGTTCAGATTAACAAGTGAGGCTGGGGTTGGAGATCCGGTTTTCTGTTCCCACGCTAACTGCACTAGCAATTTACTGTTTCCAGAGGGGTTGGGTGGAAAGGTGTGTTCAAAGTGGGAAGGATTATAATTTTTTATCATTGTTATTCTACAGCCTATTGTTGACGTTTCTGATAGAAAAAAAAGTCTCCAGGGAATTTGTCATCAGGTACATGCTAAGGTTTCTGTTCAGTTTCAGTGTCTAGCAGTTTTGTGATCAGTGATCTGGTGTGTTAGCTCGTTTTTGGGCCTTTTCTATACTAGGATTTTTCTGACCTGTAATTTTCAGTGTGCAGCTCCACTAGATTTGGTACTGGGGGAGAACATGGGTGGTGTAAACCATGTTCAAACAAGATGAGGTATTTGTAAGAGCATGTCAGATCGTAGTCAGATAGTATAGTGGTAAAAATGCCTGAGCCGTGTCTGTGTTACAGCTTCTGTTAATGCTACCTGTTAGAAATTATGGGTCCAAAAGATTCCCACTGTAGACACAGCCCAAAAGTTGTATTTGCCTCTCCTGGCTGTGCCAAGCACACAAATGCTATTTGTAGGATTTTTACACTTGAGGCAACCAGGAAAGAGAGGATCTTGGAAACTAGGAAAACATGCCAGTCCGCACAAATACTTATTTATTTTTGCCAAAGTTGGCAACAAAAAGTTTTGTTTAAACTGTGCTTGTGTTTGGAACCCCAAAGAAAGTTTCCTTTTGATTCAATAATTTAAATGGGAAAATTCTTTTCCAGAATCACAGGGGAAAAGAAAAAAGATTTGGGGCTTAATGCAAAAGCTTTTGCTCAGGTGAATTTCCCCTACACTAGTAACACAAGAGAGGAAGGGCTGAAGGATAAGAATCACATTTTTTGACCAAAGATTTAGTATTTGGCCACGGGTGAGTTTTTAAAGCGGAGCAAGAAATACAAACCCAGAAAAAGTTATATGAATTAGCTCAGAAACAAACTATGAATGAAGTAGTCAAGTAATAGAAACATAACCTGTGGCCAAACATTTCCTCATTAAAGGAAAACACTAGTAAAAATTATAGATAATTACAGATAAGACAAATATGATGTTTCCAGGACTCCATTCTCTGTTTAAAATTTACATTAACAGCATAATCCCAACTTCAAAGAGAATTTCAGGTGTGAAGGTGGAATTCATGGTCAGACTCCATAAGCAAAAATTGTCACTGCAACACTGCATAAGGCTGAACATTTAAATATGCAAAAGTTATCGATTAAAATGATGAGGCCAGTGTAATTATCATCCCAGTATAAATCCAGGATGATGTCTCTAAACTCAGTATGAGTTATAATTTGGATTTAAACAAATATAGCTGAGTGTGTTGGAATCACAGACTATTAGGGTTGGAAGAGATCTCAGAAGGTCATTTAGTCCAATCCCCTGCTCAGAGCAGAACCAGCACCAACTAAATCATCCAGGCCAAGGCTTTGTCAAGCTGGGCCTTAAAAACCTCTAAGAATGGAGATTCCACCACCTCCCTAGGTAACCCTAGTAGGGGGTAGAGGCTAAAGCTCAAGTTGGCACAATTCGTCACACTATGCAGGCTAGGTGTACTAATTTTATGCCACTGTCCTCCCAATACTTTCCTACAATTCCTCTACATATGCCCCTGAAAGACAAGTTCTTACAGAAGATTTCAATCCCCAATTGGAATGTTACCATAATTATGATTTATTTGCACTACTTTAATAGGAAGTGTTGTATCTGTTTTAATTTCTTTATGCAGATTCTGTCACTCCTGTATTGTTACAAGTTTAAGGAATAATACATGGACATGTCCTTATTGCCGGGCTGATCTTCCTTCTGAAGGAATTCCAGCAACTGATATTGCCAAGATGATGAAAAGTGTATATCAAAACTGCACAGAGTGTAACACACAGGTTTGTAAGCCTAACATTCATTACTGATTAACTATAAAGATATTCTATGCACAACAAATGATACGATAAAGGCCTCTTTTCTAGGATGTGTCTACAGTTAAACTGCTACAGCAGCACACTGCAGTTGGTGCTTTAGCATAGCCATACACTGCAGCAATGAGAGGGGTCTCCTAAGGCTGTCGTTAATCCACCTCCCCAAGAGAGGATCAATGGAAATGTTTTGTCATTGACCTAGCGTTGTCAACACTGTGGCTCAGGTCACTTGAACTACTTTACTGTGGGGTGTGGATTTTCACACCCCTGAATGATGTAGCTGGGTTGACCTAATTTTTTAGCATAGACCTGGCCTCAAGGCAAGCAGAATATTTTGCTGTAGCGATGCCAGTCAATTTCCTCATGTAAACAAACTCTAAAATAAACATAGTCAGACCAATTGGACCTATTTATCCCAGGTCCAGATTTGCCAGAGTTGACCTTGTTTCAGTTAGGGAAAATGCTTTTTTAAATTGAATTAGCTCAGCTGCAAGACCCTATGCTATAACAAACTGCTAGAATCAAACTAAAGGTGTTAAATTCATCACTAGTGTTTTCCATCAAGTTAAACTACCTCAACTGAACTGACAACTGAGGGGAAAAAAACACCTCTTTTTTTTAATTTAGGCAAGGTGCTTGTGTTATCATTTACCTCTGTGCAAAGTTGTTTGTAAAATGCTACCATTATATACATGTGTAAATCACTAGACAAATGGCAAAGCAGAAGAAAATTGGCCCATCGTTTCTAATTTTTCAGGGTAGAGCAAGAGAGTGAACTAGCAGGTCTGGACAAGGAAGACAGTTGATTGGTACTTTACTCATATACATTCATTTGAAAGTTTATACAAAACCAAAACATTTTTTCACTTTGTTCACAATTTTTCACTGCTTACTTGTCCCCTTTTCATTTTGCATAATGAATACCACACCCTGTTTTGATTTTTAAGTATAGGCCAGAACAGCAGCATCTTCCTCATTCTTCTTTGTCAGTGTCTTACATCCTTTTGTCTTATCAGCTGCAAAATAAAACCTATTAATTCTTTTGTATCAGCTGTAAAATGAACATATGGGAGCGGAATGCAAAATGAATTTAGGAAGGGCTTTTGTTATCTGAGTAGTTTGATTACAAACAGCATGAAGAATGTATCAGATACGTATGATAACAGTGTGACTTTCAATTTTTATTTTTGCCTTGTGTTTTGTATTTCAGAAAAGTGTATTTCACTGGTAATGGATAGTTTAAGGGAGTTGTCATAACCATACAACTAAGGGTAGCCTAGAATTCCTCCTTACCTGTAAGGGGTTAAGAAGCTCAGATAACCTGGTTGGCACCTGACCAAAAGGACCAATGAGGGATGAAGATATTTTCAAATTGGGGTCGGGGGAGGCTTTGTGCTCTTTATGTGTGTGTGTTCTCTTGGGAAGCAGAGATGCATCAGGTCAGAAAACTCCTCCTATAACCCATCCTAAAGTGAGTCTCAATATTGCAAAAAGAGTAAGTAAATAAGGCAAGGTGCGTTAGATCAGGGGTCTCCAAACTTTTTTGATTGTGCACCCCTATCAGAAAAAAAAAATTGAGCCCGCACCCCCCACGGGGGAAGCCCTGCCCCCATCCACTCCCTCCCACTTCCTGCCCCTGACTGCCTCCTCAAAATCCCCCCTTCCTTGTCCCCTGACTGCTCCCTCCTGGGACCTCTTCCCCTGACTGCCCCCCCAGATCCCCACCCCCTATATAAGGCTCCTTGTCCCCTAACTGCCCTGCTGGGGCCGGGGCTGCAGCCACTCTGCCCGGCTCCTGAGGCTGGTCAAGCCACAGCCCCCCGTGGGTGGTCTCATGCACCCCTTGTGGTGTGTGCACCCCGGTTTGGAGATCACTGCGTTAGATTACCTTTTGTTTCCAACTTGTGAATTTTCCCTTTACTAGAGGAAGGTTTATTCCCGTTTTTTGTAACTTTGAAACTAAGCCTGGGGGTGGGGTTTTCCTCTGTGGGTTTTTTTTAAAACTTTTGTTACCCTGTAAATTTATCTTCTATCTTGATTTACTGAGATGATTCTGTGGAAACAAGGGTTAAAGGATTTGACTATAGGCCTATAAGTCATGTCAAGACAGAGCACAGTCAGGCTAATTCTCAACTCTCATAATGCGAGACTTGGGAAAGCAGATTTTGTGTCTGCAGCGGGAGGGAAACACAGAACAGAGTTAGTGTGACCTAGCCTTGAAGATAAGGATGTTAGAGAACAGAAGTGAGAAAATATTGGAATAGCCAAGACATAACATAAATAAAATGTAGATGTTTTTAATTAATGCATAGCATGAAAAGGGTATAAATACTTGTATGAAACTGCTTGTACTTTGAAGAGAAACTGAGGCAGAGAGAGATGCTCTTTCTCTGCTAGCTCTATTTCTTCCCAGGCAATTGCCTGAATAAAGCTGTCTCTGACTTGTTGTATCCAACCTGAGAGTGAGGACTCAGTTTTTCCTCCACAATTCTTTTACCTTTTCTTTAAATAAATTTTTTTTTAAGAACCTGATTGATTTTTTTAGTGTTCTAAAGATCCAGGGGTTTGGGTCTGAACTCACTTTGTAACCAATTTGTTAGGATATTATTTTTAAGCCTTCCCAGGAAAGGGGCTGTAAGGGCTTCGGGGGATATTTTGGAGGAATAGGAACTCCAAGTGGTCCTTCCCCTAATTCTTTGTCTAAATCACTTGGTGGTGGAGCGCATACCATTCAAGGACAAGGTGGAATTTGTGCCTTGGGCAAGTTTTTAACCTAAACTGGTAAAAATAAACTTAGGGGGTCTTTCATGCAGGTCCCCACATCTGTACCCCAGAGTTCAGAGTGGGGAGGGAACTCTGACGGTCTTAATATTACTACATGTGTATTTTTGTATTTTTTTTTTTAAATTTGAGAGATATTAGAGGCAACAAAAAATGTCATTGATATGTCAAGGAGTACAAGGCTCTTGTTTTTCTTTGTAGAACATACATAAAGGACCTGGTTCACAAGATTTACTGTAACACGGTTCTGAAGTAAAGTGAATGGGCCAGATCTCAGTTACATCAGTGTAAAACCCAAATCCCAGTCCCAGTGAAGCTAATGAGTGTTTTGCTACTGACTTTGTCAGGCCGAGGAATTGGCCCTCTGTCTAGTAAAACCATCATTATTTTAGTAGAGTCAGTTCAGATTTGCACCAGTGTAACAGAGCAGAATGTGATCAAATAGGTGTTTTTACCTGTGTAAGACCTGGTGGGTAGGGCCACTTTCTCCAAGAGTTTATTTCACAATCTAAAGTGTTAGTCTGAAAACCAGGACAAAAGCCTCAAACTGGTAAATGTCTAGTTCTAATTTATTTTACACTCAAAACATGCACTTTTTTGTTAAATAATGTATTAAAATAATGTGCTCAGTCAGTAGGATCTTGTAACTCCTGAGAAGTTGGGTTAATAATAGAAATTGTGATATATCCTTACTACCACTCTAATCAAAATAGCTCTTAATCAAACTGGCCTCAAAGTTTCAGGCTTGGTTTACAATAGATTGCTATAGCTATGGTACTCAGTGGGGTGAAAAATCTAAGGGAAGGGGAGAACCCCTTGCATCGCTGTAGTCTGCATTTACATTAGAGCAGGGGTAGGTAACCTATGGCACCCGTGCCAAAGGCAGCATGTGTGACTGCAGTTCCTGGTGTGACCCACTGAGAGTGCCAAATCAGGACAAATTGCTTCCAAAAGGGCACCTAGAGCCCAAGGCTGGGGTTTCTCTACCCTAAAGGCAAACCAAACCAGCCACACAGAAAAGACTTTGGTTTCGCCCCACTGGCTAGCCACAAGTCACACAAGCAATTCCCTTAGACACTCCAGTTTCCCAGAATCACCACCAGCAGCCACCTATCCTGGGGACAAATGGTTATGAAAACCAATACCCCAAATAAAGAAAACAGTTCTCCCCAATTCCAAAGAATCAGGCCCCAGACCCAGGTCAATATACAAATCAAATCTTACCCACAAATCACGCTGTAGCCAATCCTTTAGAATCTAAAATCTAAAGGTTTATTATACAGGGAAAAAGATATAGGTGAGGGTTAGGAATGGTTAAAGGAAATCAGATACATGCAGTAATGGCAAATCCCTTGCATCAGTTGTAGAATAAACTGCAGGTTCAAATCAAAGTCTCTGGAATACATTCCCTGGAGGAATGGGTCATCAATCCTTTGGCCAGACTGCCCCTTTGTAGCAAAGTCCCATCCAGATGTAGCCAGACTGGAGATTAAAGACAAAATGGAGATCTTTCTCCCAGGTTTATATAGACTTCCTCTTGTGGGTGGAGACTGCCTCCTTCTTGCTAATCAGAATCCAGTTGTAAAATGGAGTTTCAGAGCCATGTGGTCCAGTTACATGACTCTTCAAGATTCAGCACCTGAGCAGCCAGGCCACATTCCTGGGGAAGCTCGGGTGTGGACAGGCATCTACAAAGTTCATTGTTAGCTTGATTGGAACATGATGGGCCATCAGGAAGGCCGGGCCAACAGTAACTTTGTTTGGGATTTCACCCGAAAGCAAGCATAAGTTTGAAATACAGACATTATACAGCCAATTTTCATAACTTTAGCTACAAATAAGATACACACATACAGATAGCATAATCATAATCAGCAGACCATAACCTGGTCGTAGACACCTTATATGACCCCCTTTACCTAAGATTTGGTGCCCCTACAGGACCTTAGTTGCACCAGTGATCTATATGATCCCAGATAACTTCAGTAACGTGACAGCATGCAAGCTTATTTTCAGTGGCACTTGCACTGCCCAGGTCCTAGCCACCACTCTGGGGGCCTCTGCATTTTAATTTCTTAAAACATTTAAAAAACATTATTTACTTTACATACAACAATAGTTTAGTTCTATATTGTAGACTTACAGAAAGAGACCTTCTAAAAACATTACAATGTATTTCTGGCATGCAAAACCTAAAATTAGAGTGAAGACTCGGCACATCACTTCTGAAAGGCTGCCAATCCCTGCACTAGAGTGATAGCAGCATAGCTACAGCATCATAAGATAATAAGCTATGCTAAGTGAACAAGACCACCAGGTATATGACATGTCTCGTGGGCTAAAGAATAACAGGTTGCATCTTAATGTTGCCCTAGGTATGTCTAAGTGAAATGAGAGTTCATTTAAGGACTTGTGAGCAATATATAGAAAAATATGGACCTCTACAAGAGCTTGGAGACAGAGTAACAAGGTACAACCTTTTGATGATCATGGGACCACTGTTCTGTTGAGTTTACTGTGTATCGGTGTTGGGGGATAAAATAATACAAAGTACAGCTGGTCAAACAATTAAAAAAAAGAAAAGGTCCAAATTTGGAAGCTGTTTCCATTTCACAGGGTTTGACATGTAGCCATTTTCTGTTTTTTCACAATTTGTCACTTTTGTATCAAAATAGTCATTTTTTTGTATATTGAAACTCAGTAATAATGATTTTGAGAATGTTCTCAATAAAAAACAAATATGAAATGTGACACTTTGCAAAAATAAAAAACAGCTTTTTCGTTAACATTTTTATTTTTGAAAAAAGGCCATTTTTTATCACATTCTTTCTTTGAAAAATTTCCACCATCATATAGCACAGGGGTCGGCAACCTGTGGCACGCATGCAAATTTTTTGTGGCACTCTGCTGCCAGCCAGTGTCCCGGCCATGAGTGAACAGGGCCGGCAGGCCGGGACCCCGGTTGGCAGGGGCTGGCGGGCCGGGACCCCAGACCCCGGTCTGTGGTTCCATCTGCCACCAGCGCTGCTGGTCTGGGGTTCCCTTGTAAATGTAAAATGTATTATTGGCACACAAAATCTTAAATCAGTGAAGACTTAGCACACCACTTCTCAACAGTTTCCAACCTCTGGTATAGCATAAAGCTAAGAATCAGCATTTTTAAATATTTAGGGTAATTAAAAGCCTCGTTACTTTTCGAAAAACAAAATGTACGTGTTTTTTTATAAACAAAGAAAGTCATTCATAATCATACCATCTTTGTAATTCCCAGATATGCCTGTCCATTTTGCCAGTGTGAGTTGCATGAAGATGATCTAATGGACCATTGTCTCACCTATCATAGAACAGAAAGGAGAGCAGTGGTAACTATCTTGCAGTCAGTTATATGTGCAAATGTGTACGTTATTGAACTTACATATTAAATTGATTCTGTTTGGCTGCAGACACTAGTAGACATGACAGCAGGTGGGAAAAAAAAGTGTTAATTACAAACTTGGCTTGGATGACACAATAATTAAAAAAATAAGTGGCCTGCACCCAATCTGTACCAGTGATTCCACCACAGCTAGACCCAGCAGCTCCCATTGTATGGCGGGCCATGAATGCTCATGGTTCCTGGTCAATGGGAGCTGCGGGGGCGGCGCTTGGGACAGAGGCTGTGTGCGGAGCCCTTTGGCTGCCCCTACGCATAGGAGCCAGAGTGGGGACATGCTGCTGCTTCCAAGAGCTGCATGGAGCCCCGGCACATGCGGAGCAGGGCAAGCCCTGGACCCTGCTCCTCTTTGGGAACTCAAGGGCCAGATTAAAACATATAAAGGGCCCAATGTGGCCCCCTAGGCTGTAGTTTTCCCACCCCAGTATATATCGTACTGGGAGTACAAATTAAGGGAAGAATAAATAAAGTTACAGTTGAAGACTGGGTTCACCATTAAGAGTTACTACTGTAGCAGACCATATTTTGCCAAATTTTAGTTGTGTGATTTTAAATTAGGTTCAGCATTTATTTGTTCAAGTCCATTGACTGTTCGGCACATATAGAAGCCAACCTGGTAATTGCTAAACAAAAATGTTACATTTTTTAGCATAAATATGTTTGTTTATAGTACGTAGAGCAAATGCATAAGCAGTAGCTGTGTGCACTTATGGGGCAGAATAAGGCCCTTAAAACTTAGTTAACCCTCTTGCGCTAAAAGGTCTCACTCCACAATTAAACAAATTTATTCCTTATAGATCAGTATATAATATCCATTACACAACATTTCATTAAAATGGTCTAACACCTTCCTTGAAAACCTCACACAAATATACAAACTATAGTTTAATTTAAATAATGTTTAGATTATAGAACATACCCCAAGAAGTGTCAAGAAATTCCTCCGTCACACTGATGTCATAACAATATGAGCTAGAAATGTGACTCTAACTGATACCGCAAGAGCAAAGACACTGCTCGTTGCATAATGTGCTACCAGAATCCTGCCACATAGCAAAGGGTTCTCCAGAGCACATTAGGGAAACACTCCATAAGGCAGTGGTTGAGCTAGAAGACTGGCCCTCTCCCCTTAATCTTGAAACCCTAGAAGTATAGGATTGGAAGGGACCTCAGTAGGTCATCTAGTCCAGTCCCCTTCACTCAAGGCAGGACTAAGTAATAACTAGACCATCCACACTCCATGGGATGTATTGTGTGGGTTGGTACATTACATATATATATATATATATA
>ML677334.1:58137435-58300320 GCA_007922305.1 Dermatemys mawii
ATATATGTTTCTGAGAGTTGAGGTTCATGGATAGATTCTGGTCTGCTGTTTCTACCTCCTCTTTCATACCAGAAGAGCACAGAGCAGGATTTAGCTCTAAAAGTATTAGTCAATAAGTTAGTCTTTTACACTTTGCTATAAGCATGTTATTCAAAGGCTGTTTTAAGTGTGCACTAATATTTTTATGGTATTATTTGAAGTAAATGTTGCAGCAGTTACAATGGTTAGCTATATTGTAGAGCAGTGGTCTTCAAACTGGAGTACGCGAGATCACCCCCGGGGGTGCGCGAGACCCTGGCGCCGCCGCCGCGACCACCCGGGAGACCGCCAAACTCCCGGGCGGGCTATTTGTAGACCGCCGAAATGCTGCTGCCGCCAGAAGCGTCCGCTTTTTGCGGCAGCATTTCGGCGGACATACGCACCCGAGGGGCCGCCAGACTTTTTCCTCCGTGGCAAGGGACCGCGGGGGAAAAAGTTTGAAGACCCCTGTTGTAGAGGACCAAAAATTATGAAGGAACTAAAATCTCCTTCCAAAACAATGAAGGCATTTTTGTTTTCAGTATCACAGTAAGCCACCACATATATAAATGGAAGCCCCATTATTTTCAGTGGAAGAGTAAATCATGCGGCACATAGGTTGGGAGCATAACAAATCATTTTTCATTTTACAGTTTTGGGTTAGCCAGTAGCAGGGAAGGTGATAAGCATGAGATGAGAGCAGACAGACATCCCCATAGGTATCTACTGAACAGAAAACACTGGGATTAATCTAATTTTACTGCTGGACTGCAGGTGTATTGTGTTTGGCAGTAAATATATTTATGTCCCTCAAAGAATGCCATTTAGCTACTACTGTTCCAGATAGGTCACATTTCTCGCCCCTTAACACTGATATTTCCTTCTGCAATTTCTTTATAATCAAAATCAATATTTATAGTTTTTTCCCTGGTTACAGTACTGTCCAATTTGTCGTTTAATACCTGATGAAGACCCAAGCTATTTTAGCAGGAATTTTATAAGGCACCTTCAACTCAGACACACATTCTACCATGAAGACTACATAGTGAGTAAATAATACAATCATTTTTATAAGCTACTCTCCTGACTTCTTTACATATCTGCCTCTGTACCTCTGATAATCAGTATGTCATGTGAGGGTATGCATTAGATTGCCAGAATGTCATGTGTAGGGCGTGTTGAGGTTATGACAATGCAGCAGATATGAGTGGGGCAACCTACTCTAGTGCTAAGAAAACAAGACTGAGAATTGAGAGACATGGATTCTATTCCCAGTTCTGCTGCTAAGTCACGATGTGACCTTTGGTGAATACTTAACCTCTCTCTCTTCCTCAGTTTACCCCAGTGGCTTCAATGGATTGGGCTATTAAAACAATAGCTACTTACACTCTCCTAACTCAATAAAATTTAGAATATGCATCACAAGAGTCAAAACACTATTAAATTCCAAAAGCATTTTTCAGTGGTTTCCTTTATCACCCTGACTGACATCCATCCAGACACCATCCTGAAAAAAGGAGATGAATCTAATACCTTCTAGTGAGGGAAGACCGCTGAGGAAGTGGTGCCAGACTTGAGAGAACCACATGTGCCATCAATAAAATGTTAATCTATACTACATGCATATAAGAGTAATACACCTGGGTTGGGTCATATTTTATTGATGGCTCATGTATTTTTTATCTTGTTTGCAACAGAGTGCTGAGATACATATACAAATAACAAAATGTTGCATAATTACATAATATACATCTCTATGCCTCGGGCCTGTAATAAATACCGTAGGACTTACTGGTGTTTACATACCTTATTTTACTTGTCTGTCTCCTCTGGCATTCTTCCTTTTACAATTACATTTGTTTCATAGTAAAGACTTCTCCCACTATAAATTGTCAATGTTTAAAATTGAGTAGTGTAAAATAAATCCCCAATCCAGCAAACTATTTATGTATGTGCTTAACTTTAAGCATGCGTATAGTTCCACTGAAATCAATGTTTTGTTAGGACATGGTCCAAGCAAGCTCTCAAGAATAGAAGCAACTTGTTAAAAAGGTAATTGTTTGTTTTTATCTGCATGCCTAAATATCTTCTTTTCTTATTCCAGGATATAAACATAGTAGAAGAAGCCCTTATTGAAAACGTTCTACACCAGTCATTTTTAGAATATGTGCATGTGAATCATCCAGACAGCACATAATTCTGCTGAAAAGGGTGGGATAGATGTTCCACAGATTACATTGTTCATTCAAAAGCAGTTTTTACAGTTACCGAAACATCATCATATTTTAGACCTAAACAGATTGACTTAGTTTTGTTTTTAAATTACATTCTAACTCCATCACAGAAAAATGTAAAAGATCATGCTGCCATGTTGCTGTTTTTGAACACCTAAAAGGCAGTATGTCACTGTCTGCCCGTACTACCTTATTCCTTACCGACAAACACCTTTACCTTTATACAAAGAGAAAGCCATAACTGGAGCAAAGAGCAGTTTGTGATTGCACATTCCATGAGCAAGCCAGAGTCTCCATGATACTGCTGATGATGTTGCAATGCTTGGGACAGACAGCAAACAAAGCACAGCCTTTTTTGGATTCTATAGCCTATTAGACTGGAAGGGGAGGGAGCTCAGGGCTTCTGCCCTGCACCAGAGTGGTGGGGGTAGGGTCTTCTCTGCCCATCAGGAAAGGCGTCCTGGAGCTCAGGACATCAGCAGGTGCCTCCTGTTGGGCAGTCGCCGTATGCGGCTCAGAGGGTCAGTACGTTTGGCCGCCAATTCTTTAAAGTGACCAGAAGATAAGGATATAGCATTGTTTCAAAACGTACCTCCAACAGAAAAGTAAGCACACAGACTTCTGTGTGTAATTCTACACATTTTCATTGTTGAGATTTCATTTCACAAATATGTTTTATCATGAGGAATAAAAAGTTGGCAGGGCCATTGATTTCATCTTTAAAAAAGTCTGACTTAAAAGGCTTTCCTTCAAATAAATGTTCTTCATAAACCTCTGCTGTCTGATTTCTTTTTACATGTTGTCTGTGTCAGTGGCAAAAATGACATGAGATTTACAAGGTTGGTGCCAGACTATATATTGCTCGATGGCATACCACTTGTCAACATCAAGGTCACAGCTTTATTAAAGGATTAAGATTTACAATAACATTAACAACATGAACACCTTCACATAAACCTCCCTGTAGTTTACTTCTTTGAGGTCAACAGCCCAATTTCTTCCCCTTCCAGAAGCTGCTAATCAATAATTACTGCAGTCTACCGAATAAAGGTCAAATGGACCAGCACTTTCTTTTTATCCTATTTTGCTCTTTCTATAGTACCGAACTCTCTTTACCAACAGTAATTAATTTAATATACCCACAAAGTAGGTAAAAATTATTCCCTATTTACAGATGTGGAAACTGAGGCACAACAGAAGTTAAGTGTCTTGCTTAAAACAACCCACGAAAGTTGCAGCAGAGCCTGAAATACCACAGGTTTCCGTGACTCCCAGTCGTGTTTTAACCACAAGGCAGTGACGACTTTCAACATGTGCAGGATTTGTAAGATTCACCCCTTTTCCAATCCTCAAACCCAAAGTGTGGAAAAACTGTGTCCTAACTGCAGCTTCGATCATTAATAGCATCAGGGAAGCTGCATCAATGCAAAAATAAAAAAAGGCTTTGAATTTTCCCAGTGTGCATGTACCCCAAAAGCTAGTAGCAGAGCTGGGAACAGAACTTAGGAGTCAAATCACTGCCATGCAATCTTCAGAAATAAAACACTAATCATTACAATAATTTTGTCTAGGGAAACATGCAGTAATTATAATAATGAAATCTCTATTTAGCTGGTGTTAGCATATTACAGAGTCAGCCTCTTTACACCCAAGTCATGTTTCTGGTGATTTTATGAAACTGAGTAAAGTACTGACTGCTCATATTTATCAAAGCAAACAATATTCAAAACCATTGATAGGTATGCTGGGATTTTTGCAGTACATTGTAAGAGAATTGGCTAAATAGTAACCACATATCTAAGTATCTTTGTCCTTGTCTGTTTTGCTGGATACATAACATGCATCAATATTTCTAACACAACCTTCCATAGTTTTTGATTCCTCTAATTTTGGTTATTTTTCTTTTTTCCATTGAGAAGCTAGCAGCTACTAGCATATGACAGATTTACTCTTCATTTCTTTGAGTCTGAACACTTCTGTTAGGAAGCCCAGAAGGATTAATAAAGGATCATTTGGCAATAAATATCCACTGTTTTGGGGTCTGTTCAAAGTATCTGCACTCACTCTGTCTTTTTTATTACATATAAATTCAAACAGTCTCTGTATTCCTGCTAGAGTTTTGTGTAGGAAGATTATAAGAATATTTTGAAACAAGAAAAGATATCCTTGACAGAATAGTCATTCCGACTGTTTTTCCTGACCAATAGATTGTATACTTTCCACACACCCCGAATCTTTTTTCATTTCCTTAAACAGCGATTTGACATTTAAATCATATCGCTCTTCTAGGTTGTTTGAGAGTTGAATTCGCCAGTCTTTCATAGAACTTGTTTCCCATTTGTACCCAAACGTTTTATGGAGAGCCAGCTTCTCTGAGTTGGGCAAATTTATAACTAGTATTTCAAATCTGGTATAATTCACTTTAAATCAGACCAAAGATTTCTTTAGACTAGAGAGGGCAGTAACCATTATTTCCAGCTCTTAAGCAACATAAAAGGGATTTTATGCTCCTCCCACCAAGCCTGAAAGAATGGTGCTTAGCACACCCATCAGCTTTAACCAGGTAACTGGAGTTAGGTTCTTACTCTCCAGACATTCAAGATCAGTCAGGCAGGGCCACCAATCTTCAGGGTATAATTCTGTGTATCTGGATAGTCCTTGCTGCACCAGAAAGTAGCATAAGGCTACCTGTTGCAACCACCACTGGCTGATGCAGTATAGAACTCTGGTTGGTTGCTAAAATGATCCTAAAAGGCCCAGGGGCTTTGGGTTTCAGATTGCATTCCTCCCACCGGAAGACCCATGGACTTAGAAAGAGGGGTGGAGGTTCCACTGCTGGGCAATCTCTACTATACATTCACTGTGGAGAGTAGCCAGCTGTCAGCTTCAAAGTGGTGGCAGAATAGAAACCAAGGGCAACATTTCCTCCTATCCTCCTTTTTGTCAACAAGGGCATCAAATAAAGTGTCTGTGTTTTATTTTAAAGTCATCTAATCCCTACAAATGAGGCCTGTTTATCTTTAAAAGGGAAACTAAGGGTTTGTTTGGGTTTTTTTGTTTGTTTATTTTTTTAACCACCAAGACCCAAATTCAGGTAGGTCACTACAGAATCTGCTTCTTCCCTCCCCCGGGAGCTTCTTCTCCATCAGATCCCAGCAGAACCACTCTCCATCCCAACTCCTCCTTTCTGCTACTCCAGGCCTCCTCTCTCTGATTTAGGCCCTTACCTGAAGGCAGGGCAGGTCTGTGTCCGTAGCCCCACAGCTTTTGCACCGAGCTCTGCCCATGCGCCCAAGCAGGACTGTCCCTTTAAAATCATGGGTCCACAGGAGCTTCTGGTGTCATTGTGACAACTCCTCCTGCAGGCACCAACATCCACATCTCATGCAATCAGTTTGCAAGAACTGGCACTACAACCCTGCCGTCCCGTGGCTGTTTGGAGGGGACTCCCCTTGCTCACCACTATCTCTATGCTAAGGCAGCTGCCATCAACCCCTGCATCTCCCATTTCATCTCTATCCTCTGCAAGTATTCACTCTTCTCATCCACCTTTCGCAGTGCCACTGCTGCTCCTCACAGGGTGACCAGATGTCCTGATTTTAAAGGGACAGTCCTGCTTTTGGGGTCTTTTTCTTATATAGGCTTCTGTTACCACCCATGCCTGTCCCGATTTTTCACCTTTGGTGTCTGGTCACCCTGTCCCTGTGTCCATCTAGCCCCCTGAACCACAGAGTGACAGCCATTTTGCTTGGTTTAATCTCTTTTAGAAGAGTGGGAAGTGGCAGCCACCTTTATTAAGGGCAGCCCCACTTCCACCTGCAGATAGCATGTAAGGAAATGACAGCCATCATCCTGGCTTCAACCCCATTGATTGTAAAAGGAGACTGTGGCCATTTTGAATCAGTGGAAAACTGTGTGTTGGCACCTTTCATCATGTATGCATGAGACAGGTAAAACCACACCCCACAACTGCTAGTCACAATATAATCATGGCCATTGGCAATAATGTTATTCCGTGATGTCACTGCCTGCACAGTATACTCATCAAGTGAATATACAGCCCCTTTGTCTGGCAACAGACACTGTCACACTAAGGTAACTAGCCAGATTTCCCCAGAACACACTACTGCAAATGTAACTGGAAAGCACGGCCATTGGAAATGATGGTTGGACACTTCAAAAAAGGCAGCTCTGTGGACACATCTGCCAGAATTTGGAAGTGGAGGACAGGGAATGGATCACCTGGTGATTGCCTGTTCTGTTCATTCTCTCTGAAACACCTGGCACTGGGTGGACACTGGGCTAGACAGACCATTCATCTGGCCCAGAATGTCCATCCTTATATTTAAGTATTTCTTCACATAATACACAACCTGTGGAACTCCTTGCCAGAGGATGCTGTGAAGGCCAAGACCATAACCTGGTTTAAAAAAAAAAAAAGAACTAGATAAATTCATGGAGGATAGGTCCATCAATGGTTGTTACCCAGGAAGGGCAGGGATGATCCCTAGCCTGTTTGCCAGAAGCTGGGGATGAGCAACAGAGGATGGATCACTTGATGATTACCTGTTTTGTTCATTCCCTTTGGGGCCCCTGGCACTGGTCACTTGCTGGAAGACAGGATACTGGGCTAGATGGACCTTTGGTCTGACTCAGTAGGGCCATTCTTATGTTCTTATGTCCCAAACCATGCTGGTCAACAATCCCATCATTTCCCACCTGCAGACAGAGCCAGTTAGTTTCCTGTTAAGCAATCTGCTCAGCACAGACCAGCAGTTTAGTTCTCCTATTAGGTATCCCTACAACAGCCAGGCCACACTATCTTGCATATTATTGCTGTATAGTGAACGACGCCTGTTCCCTCTCATCAGAGTTGAGAATTCTGAGATCTCAGCATCACTGTCCAGTCTATGCTGGGAATTAGCTTCAATTTCAGCCACCACAGTGCAGCTGCCCCGGTGCCCTTAGTAACAAAGAGTCTTGCGGCACCTTAAAGACTAGGTGCCACAGGACTCTGTTACTTCTGCAATCCCAGACTAACACGGCTACCCCTCTGATTCTTGACAACAGGCAGTGCCCTTAGTGCACAGAAGGTACCAATTCTAGGGGCTGGTTTATTCCCTTGAGTTAATTTAGGGTAAATATGTGCTTGCTGGGGCAAATATTTGGAGAGTGCCCGATTAGCCTTTACAAAAGGGCTCAGTGCCGCCAGTCATTTACCCATCACAACACGCAGCACCGCCGTGCCCTTAGGGGTTTCCACCGGGGCAGCTACACTAGAGGCTGACACCAGAGCTAATTCCCCATTGAAGAAGAACAATTGCTGCCCACTCCGCCCACTTTGCTTGACCCAGGGGCATGGACACCTAAATCCGTCGGGAAGGACAATAGTCCGGGAGAAGCCACGGCGCAGGAAACAAAAGGCGGGAGGGAGCTGCGGGCACCTCTGCGGTGCCAGGCTGGGCTGGCCCCCTGGCGAACACAACGCAGGTTACTCCCGCGGGACGAGGCGGCCGCTCGGTGCCATCGGCGGGGCTGGCGGGCGCCGGAACGGGGCGGGCGCCCGGGGCCCCGGAACTCCCGCCACAGGCTGGGCCCCTCCTGGGCCGACGCAAAGGGGAAGCTCAGAGCCCGACAACTGCGGAAGAGCTCGAGCGAAGAGGTGGGAAGGCGGGCGCCGCAGGCCCCGTGGCAGGGTCGATACTGGAGCGGGGGAGGAGGCTGGCCCGCCCGCCCGAACCAGCCAGCGGGCCGGGGGAAACGGGGGGCGGTGCGCGTGTTGTTTCATAACAATCCTGCCCGGGCCCAGCCGCAGGTAATCGCCATGGAAACCCGACCCAGCCCACCCTGGGACAGCTGCCGGGGCAGCCCCGGCTGCAGCATGGACTCCGGCGGGGGCTGCGGCTGAGAGCCCCTGAGACACTGGAGCGGCGGCCCCGCCCTGGGGGCCCCCGCCAGGTACCGCGGGCCGCGCTCGCGGCCGCGGAGAGGGGAGGGCGCTTCCCGCTGCCATTCGGGCCTGGTAGAGAGACGGGAACAGACAGGGCCGGGGTGGGGGAGAGAGACCGATCCCCTCTCGGCGCCCGGGCCCAGGGCCTCCGGCCGCGGCCTCTTCCCCCCCCCCCCCCCCCGTGCCAGGGCCTTCACTGCGACGGGGACCGGCCTGCCAGCCCCCTTCCCCCATTGGACACCACCGCTTTCCTGCAGCTCTGACCCTGCTTAGTAGGGGCACCCGATGCCCGCATCAGCGCCCCCTCAAAGCAAGGTGGCGAGGGACTCTGCCAACCAGGGGGCGCGACGGGCCTGTTCTCACACCAGCCCTTCATCCTCCCGAGGGGGAAATCGGTTGAGCTTTATGTCTCCTTAAGTGAGTGAGTGATTTCCCCCCTTACTCCCACAGAGCGGTCCCGACTCACTGGCATGGCCGAGGAACCTGCCACTATTTGTTTCAATGAAGAGGATTTTTACTGTCCCGTGTGCCAGGAGGTGTTCAAAACGCCTGTGAGGACAGTAACCTGCCAACACGTGTAGGTATCAGTTACTCCTGGACTTCCCCCTGAAAGCTTGTCCTCTAGCTTCCTGAGAATGTGTTACTCCTTTTGTTTCTTCCCCCCAACTTTCCAACACACGGCCTAGGAGCAGCGAATAGTGCAGTATGATACATACAGTAAAACTTTAGAAATCTTTTTAAAGTTTTTCCAGTCCACTGTGCTGATGATAAACTTCAATCCAATGCTGAATGTAGATTGTGTATGAAGTGTTTCAGAGCTTTTATCATTCTCATTTAATTTGTAGTGGAAGAACCATCAGATGACAAATATTTTTTTAAAAAAATCCCTTGCTTGTATTTCTAATGTTATCTTGAATAGTTAGAAGTGAAATGTGTAATATGTACCTTTCATTTCTTCATTGGCTGTTCTCTCAGATTGGAAAATGGAAGGTGTAATTGGTTTCATTTTCTAGCTGTCATTCAGAGTGCTGCAAAAAATGTATGTTACTTCTGAGAAATGTTTAATTAGAAACTAGAAATGTACCAAAACCACCCCAAAAGTGTTCCTTTAAAATCAACACCAACACTTAAAATAATGCTGTTTCTATATGGGAGGTAATGGGGACTGCAAAAACCAACAAATTTCAATTTATGGGGGCAGTTGCATGAGTGAAGGGCTGCAGTATTGGGCTATGTTACTACTGGTCTAGCAATAAACATGAGCATCTGATAATTTCCTCAATGTCATATGTTCAATATCTCATTAATGATCATTCAAGTTCTACAACTCAGGTGTACTGGAATTAGAAAGTACAATCTCTGTATAAAATGAATTGCCAGACATCTCATAACTTGAGATCAGTAGTATGTTTCTTTACCTCTTTTGATCTATAGTTGTTTTTATGAAGACTTATAGATACAGACTTCAGCCAGTGACCCTTATTCTGCAGAATTTACTGCTGGTTCAAGGCCTGACTCTACCGTTATTATAGTATAACATAACTACTCAACTATCCTTGATACTAAAGCAGAAAATATTGACCTAACCAACTGTTTTTTTTATTTTTTTTTTAAACTAATTTGTGTTAACTTTGAATTAGCTTCTGCAGGAAATGTTTCCTGACAGCAATCAGAGAAAGTGGAACACATTGTCCTTTGTGCCGGGGAACTGTGACTAAGAAAGAAAGATCATGTCCCAAAAGGGCTCTAGATGTTGAAAACAACATGAAGAAGCTTTCTGGGTGTTGCAGGTGCTGTGAAAAACAGGTGGAGTAAACATGAAAGTTACTTATTACAAGTGAATAAACTTTCCTTACTTGGGACCTGATCCTTCATGCTACTATGTGTCATTAATGCCCAGTAGTTAAAGACTGGCAGCTTTAAGCCCCAAGTGAGGCTGATGTGCATACACATGCGTCTGAAGTAGAACTTGGTCCTTAGCTATCAAACAAATTTTGAAATCAGAGCAAAGTGGCTGTTGAAATAAAGTTGCAATTTGTTTTTTATAAAGTGCCAAACAGATAGTGCTCCATAAGTTAAAATAATTGAGAGGAATGAATGAAAACTCTAAAGCAGCCCAAAAGAACATGAATAACTATGACAACGAGAAATGGAGAACTAGAAAATCTACCAAACAGCTCATAATGTGCTATGTTTTTTGTAATGCTCAAATTTGCAGCAGAAGAGCACAAAATAAGTGTTATATGCTTAGATGGAGTGGATACAGAATGTAGTTGTTGAAGCTGCATTAGAAGAGGAATTAGAATTTAATATATTGTTATACAGGGTTGTTCTGTTTTCCTTTGTTACGTGTATTGTTTTGTCTGTTGGCAGAAGTAATTCTTTTTGCAGATGTTCTAGTTACACTGTAAAATCTAAATGGTTTGAAATTTCATTTACAGGTTAGGTTTTCTCGCATGAGACACCATTATAAAACGTGTAAGAAGTATCAGGATGAATATGGTGTTCCGTCTATTATTCCAAACTTTCAGATTTCCCAAGATTCAACAGGGAACAGGTATTAGTATATTTCATGTATGACTCGTACTTTTTTTGTGAAAGGGAAATAGTTTTTCTAGGGCACAGTTTTTTCTTTTTGTAAACAGTGTTGTCAAGTTCTTCTGCTTCAGAAATGAATATTTCTCTGGAGAAATGACAGAGTCCTGTGGCACCTTAAAGACTAACAAAAGTATTGAAGCATAAGCTTTCGTGGGCTAATACCCACTTCGTTGGATGCATCTACTTCTTATGTTAGTCTTTAAGGTGCCACAGGACTCTTAGTCTGGATCTGAAGAACCAACAAACACAGCTATGTCTCTGATTCTATTTCTCTGGAAATGCCCTTTAGATCCTGTTCTTTATTCTTCAATCTGTGGCATTTAGAAAAGTGTTCTACAGCAGGGGTTCTCAAACTGGGGGTTGCGACCCCCGGGGAGTCGCAGGGCGATTCCCAGGGGGTCGCGAGCTCCCACAGCATTCGGCGGCATTTCGGCAGGCACAGAGGGAAGCACTGTGAGTCTGCCGAAACCGGAAGTGTTCAGTTTCGCAGCATTTCGGTGGACATACCCCAGGTCCTCAGCGTGAACAGAAAAAAAAAAAAGTTTGAGAACCCCCTCTCTACAGCATGTTTTGGAATAACTTCCAGAAGCTTTCCCTAGAGATTGTATAGTGTGAGAGTACCTCCAACTGTTTTTTTGCCTTAACTGCAGTTGAGCAAGTTCCTTTATATCAGATCTGATTTCTCTTGTTTAGAAAAGTTTTATTTTTCTCCTGATTCTTATTACTATTTAAACGGATAGGTGGTCATTTAGCCTCCTCCTTGTTTCAAAATGTGATTGTCTTCTGTTTAGGATTTTGTCTTCAGATTTGACTCCTCTTGAGTTAATCTTGAAAGTGAATAAAAGCCCTTTGGCATCTTTATGTGTTGGTTTATAAATTATATAACCAAATGCCATTTACCCTCTCTCAGTTGCAAGCCATAAGGCTAAAGAACCTGTTTTGCCAATACCAGAGTAAAAACAAATTCAGGCATTCAGAATTCACCTTTAGTTTAATAGATACTTACACATATAATGTACCTTTTTTTATCACCATCTATTTTCAGTAGTTCGACCAGTTGGGGAAAAAAATCCGTTTGCGTTTCAAATGAATCTGTGGTAAATCTACTTATTCCAATAATAAAACAACAAATGGAATTAATGGGCAGCAAGTTTTAAACAAATAAAAGGAAGTTGTTCTTCACACAGTGCACAGTCAACCTGTGGAACTCCTTGATTGAGGAGATTGTGAACGCTAGGAATATAACAAGGTTCCAAAGAGAACTGGATAAGTTCTTGGAGGTCAAGTCCATTAATGACTGTTAGCCAGGATGGGTAAGAAATGGTGTCCCTAGCCTCTCTGCCCGTCAGAGAGAGGTGATGGATGGCAGGAGAGAGATCACTTGATCATTACCTGTTAGGCTCACTCACTATGGGCCACCTGGCATTGGCTACTGTCAGTAAACAAGATACTGGGTTAGATGGATCTTTGGTCTGACCCAGTATGGCCATTCTTATGCTCTAAAGAAAAAGGAATAAGTAGAAGTGAGCTAAAATGTGGGCATTTTCCATAATTATCATGCCATGCTGCTCTGAAGTAGTTGAGTTGGAAAAATATTCTGGAAGTTGTCATGTTACTGCACACCAAATTACACACTCAGAATTCCCATGTCTAACATTATAAGATATATACAAATTGTAGTAGGGTTGATTTTAGCCAAATGTACAGTTGTAAATATGCATATTCTTAGGGCTCATTTGCATAGTTGAGCACTTTAGCCATGCTTAGTTAAAGATACATACCTGGTTAAAATTTGCATTAAAGAAAGTAGCATTCTTGCTTATAACACACTGTATGAAGTACCTGACTGTGTGCAGACAACTGCAGAAACTCATTTCTACAGTTTCAAATTATGGCTTTATGGCTGTAAAGTATGCCTTTAACTATTGTTGTAAAGTATCATCCTGAGCAAACAGCTGTCTAATGCCATTGAGAAAACAGCCCTTGTCTTCTGTTTACACAGTCCATACTGTGGTTGGAGCTATTTGTCCTCTTTCCGTTACCCTCTCTGTCCCAAAAATTCAGTCTTGCTGTTGAATGTATAAGCATATACTGACCGCTATTTTCATACTGAATTACTCTGCATTCTGTTAAAAGTTCATCATACTAACCAAGTGAAAAATAACATCTTGGTTCAAAAGAAAAGTTCTGAGCAGGGTAGTATTTAATTATTTGTCATGATATATGTTTATATGTTCTACGTCTGTAGTCAGTTCCCAATTAATGGGACTCAATGGATTTTTTCTTTTAAAATTAGGGAAAAAACCTATGTTTTTGGTGTCTGGGTATTCAAACACAAATTAAACTTGTATACTTTGTCTAACATTTTATATAAAGTAATAGGAGTGATACATCTACATTTGATAATGGAGAGATGGCTAATCTTCAGACACTTCAGGAAGATTCAAGGTAGGCTTCTTCAATTCAGTATTGTAAAAGTGATTAAGTTGTCCATATTTAGTTCTAGATACATTTCCAATAGGGAGAAGACAATTCAAGCTTCTTACGGGAGTCTGACAAACTTCTTTTGTTTTTAAAAAAAAGTCTTTGGATTCATGTATATGCAAGTTTATCAGTTAGAATTTGGTGTTCTTGTTGCTTCTTCTTACTTGAATCTCCAGGATGCATTGTATGGCCTCAATAAAAAGAGAAAAGAACTGTCTAAATTCCCTAACTTAGTAGAATATATATTGACACACATATACAGTTTTGCTTGATATTTACAATTTAGCAAAGTGACATCAGAAAGCCTTTTTTGTTTGTCATTTCCTTTATTTTGACTACTATGTCAGCAGATATTATCTCCCTCTGATATCTCTTAAATTCTGGTTTAATGGATCCATATAATACTGTATAACTTTCATTTCCAGTGCACATCCCACATTCAAATGCCCCTTGTGTCAGGAAACCAACTTTACCCGGCAACACCTACTGGATCATTGTAACAACAGACACCTTTATCAGATAGTTCCTGTAGTAAGTATATATATTTTCAATGTTAGTGTCTTAAACTCCCTTTATTTTAGTTATTTAAGGTAATAGTTTATTTCTGTGGGCTCTTACCATTTCAAACAAGCATTATGCTCTAAGAGAGAATTGTATTGATGATACTGTAGTTAAATTGAAGAAGGGGTTTTCATTCAAAAAATATTTCCCTATTAACCATAACTTTTCTTACTTCCCTTCAGTCATAAGGCATTTATTTTTTCTTTGTCACATTGGTTTCAGTTGCTGTGTTGAGTTGAAATGTAAACTGTTGCATTTCTTTTGGGCTTGATGCTTTTATTTTTTGGTGTGTTAATTATAACTGCTGTTACTTATAGAAATATTGTCAATTTAAAAATCTTATTTGTCTTGTAACTTACTGTTGTTACGTATGAAATCTAAAATTTCTAATACCAAAAGATGAGGAGGAAAAGATATTTTTATTTTACTTTGTGTAGTCAGTTTCACTGTTTCCACCATATAGTTTTCTCTTGCACTCTAGTTGTGTGCAAGACCCACACAAACATCAGTGGAGCAGAAGGGAGATCTATATTGTCTTTTTTTTTTTTTTTTTTTTTAATTATTTAGAAAGCAAATTGGCAGGAGGACTTACAGGTAGATGTAGTAACAAACTACTTTTAACCTCTCTTTAAAAATGGACTAAACTTCAAGCTGACAATCTCAAGTGTTAATCATATTTTTCTGGAAAATTGTAAGTTGTGTAACATTCAAAATGTTATGTAAAACTCTAGCACATTCACTTTTGAGGGTGGATAAGTATCAGATTAAAGTTTTATATAGAATACACAATAGAATGTCTTATTGGCTAATGGCTTCTGGTTTTTTTAATTTCAAATTTAGATTTGTCCAATTTGTGTGTCTCTCCCATGGGCAGATCCCAGTCAGGTTACTAGAAATCTTGTTAGCCATCTAAATCTAAGACACCAGTTTGACTATGGAGAGTTTGTGGTAAGCATTTTTTTTTTTCTTTCTTGCTCTTCAAAGAAATGGGAAACTTTTTGCTCTCTGAAGGAAAGTACTAAATTAGCCTCTGTGGCTGCAGAGCCCACAGAAGATTTGCAACTTTTACATGCTTAGCTGCTGTGGAATTTACTGCTTTAGAGGTAGTTCTGCCACATCTAAGCTGTTGTCTACACTATGAACAATAACTGCCATAGACAGTGAGTATTGGCAACATGTGCCACTGAATCATGCTGAATACCCATCTAGTATAGACAAGGTTGTTGCACAAAGCTAATTTTAGCCTTGCACAGCTTCCCAAAACTACCCCTGTTCTCAAGGGAAGTGTGACAGACTGCCACCTTTATGGTGTCTGTTGCTTTGCCAACCAAAAGAGAGAACAATCAGAGACCTTGGAAATATGGTTTTAGGGTGCTCCTTTGATGTCCTAGTGGTATATTGACTGACTAAAAACCCTCTCATAAGAATTGTATGGTAGAGTATCCCTTTCCCTAGCTAACTAGTCCACAATAAAATCAGGGAGAGGAGATAGACTGGGTTCATTAGGCTGAAGAGTTTTACTCCTCTGCTTTTGTCTCTCTTTGGTATCTGCGTAAAATACAGTACTGAATGTTTAGTCAACCTTCTTGATCACGGTGGCTTTGATTTAAAATCAAATTGATTTAAATTATGAAGTCAGGAAGACTTGATTTAATCATGGATTTCTACATAAAAGTGCATTCTTGTTGGTTGTTATAACCTTAATACATATTCTTCACAACACGGAGATAGAGGAGACCCAGACTGGGTCTCTCTTACGCTCTGCTGCTGTTATAGGGTTTCCCTTCTAGTGAAAGTATGGTATGGTAGATCTCAAATCAGTGAAGGCTACACTCAGAAAGACCTCAAGACTCTGGAATATGCTGCTTAAACAGTTTCATTTTTGTTTCTACTGCCTATCCCTCCCTTCATCTCCAGACTTCATCTCCTTGTCCAGATCTCTTCCACCCCCAACAATCTTCTATTCACTGAACTTCTTGAAACTTTGCACTTTTAGAGCAGGCGTAGGCAAACTACGGCCTGCGGGCCACATACGGCATGCAGACTGTCGTGCCCGGCCCCTGAGCTCCCGGCCACGAACTATTGGAATTGATTTACAAAACTTCTTAAACATTACATGAATATGTCTCATACTATAGAATTTATAATCCCTATTCCATGATGAGATATCTTTGAGCTATAATGTATCTTAATTAAAAACTACCTTTAGATTGAGGTTTTTTCCTTAAAAAGCATTTTATCAAAAAAATCCAATTTAAATAAAATCTTTTTTTAATCATTGATTTTTATCCACCGTGTTCTTGATGCATATATTGTAAGACAAGAGATTCTCTATGTAGGTGCCATTTATAATACAATATGTGGGCAACAAATAACACAAAGAACAGGATGGAGCTGAACTGTTTGATAAATGTATACAGCCTTTGTCAGGTTTTGATCAAATGTCTTGTATTTAGAATCTTCAGCTTGACGAAGAAACCCAGTACCAAAATGCTGTTGAAGAATCTTGTCACGTGAATATTTAAAGTGTAGGTCCTCTGCATCTTACTGCACTCTGAAGGAAAAGCTACGTGAATCCAATCAGTAATCTGAAATGTATATTAATAAAAAGGGAATTCAGTATCTGTTTTTTTCAGGTTAAATACCTTTTCCAAAAACAAGAGTTTTTAAAATGCTTAGACAAAAGTTGAGTAAATTTTATCACTAGATTTCTTAATTCCACATAATTGATTGTACAGCTCTTTTAGTAGGGACCTTGCTGGAGCTATTCATTGGTGTCTTTTGATTTCTGTGTACTTTTTCATGGTTTTGTTGATCTTACAGTTATATTTTTAATGCCAAAGTCGAGGATGGAGTGGGAATCAGATGCAGAGATGCTGTGTTGCACTTTGCTTTTTATAGTCAGGGTTTCATTTGCAAAACTATATCCGTGAGAGAATATTTGTGTATAACTTTTGTTTAAAGCTGAAGTGATATTTTTACTACCGTAATTTCTAACAATAAAAGTGAGACTAGCCAATTTGGGACGTTGAAATAGTTGTTTTCAATAGGGCAGCATTTTAGAACGGATTGGGTTCACTTACATCACTAAGAAGGAATGCTATATCATGGCCTGAGGGAAATTATTTCTATTTTGTTATTTCTCTGGGTTATCACTAAAATTAGGACATCTGGCTTCCAGGGCTGAGAGCTATCGACTCCTCTCACTAGTTTGCAGGGTGTGTGGGGAGAGGAAGTGCTTTGTGTCACTAGACAGTGTGCCTCATGAATGATTTAAAGATAACATGCAAAGAAAAAAAAGGTCTCTTTTTGATATATGAAAAAGGCCTTTTATAAATTATTTTTCTTGTTAGTTACATTAGAAATCGAGGTTTTGTCTCCTGTTTTTCACGGTAAAGACATTAAACTTGAAAACTGGTAGGATTAGAACATAATTGGTATCAAGGCATTGATATATGTTTTGTCAGTCATTGTTTACAACACAAGTTTTAAACATGAATAAGCAGTTGAGAGGAAAAAAATCTTGCTAAGATTCACCACCTCCAAACCTTACACTAACGGCTGCAAAAGTTCCTGTTCTAGTTCTCCCTACCTCCAAGATGACCTCCAACAAAAACAGGGAAGGCAAGAATTGATATTCCCACTATTTTAAAAACACAAGCTTTTATTTTTAAGTTTGGACCTTTATATGTAAAAAGCCAAAAAGCCCTATTTTGTTCTCTTGCATGTCCCTTAAGAAATGGCTTTATCAGGCGTATGGAGAATTCCCAAGGCTGGGAAAAGTAGGATGTTTCCAAACAGTCAATTGGGAAACAATGTTTTTCCCCTAACCCATATCCTAACTGTCATTATTGTACTTGGGTGTTGTGTACATAAAAAATGGGTATATCCAATAATTTTGCTGTGCAGTTAGTGATCTGAGTAGTGGTATTGTCTTAGCACAAACAACAGTACAAATGGTGTTCAGGTGCCTAACTTATTAGTGCCTTTGGAAAACCTCCCTCTAAAAAGGTATGCTATTTCCAAACAAAGTAATCTGAAGAATGCAATGCATTTTCCGTAAATGCTTCATATTCCGGATCTATCCAGGCTGGAATGTGTGTAAAGACCAGAACCTACAGTGTAAGGATTTTGTAGTTTTTTTTAAAAAAAATAAAATAAATAAAAGCTCAGAACATGCTAACTCTTTTACTATGAACATTCTTATAGAATGTTTATTTTTCCAAAGTTTAGTTATAAATACACTTGTTCTCAGTGTCAACAAAATACTAATATAGTGGAGATGGCAATAAATTCCTAGAGCCAGTACAGATTATTTTGAATCATTTTGAGATCAATAGCTGATTGACTCTGAACAAGTCATTTCAGCCACCTGAATGTCTTGAGAACTGTAGTTTAAATTACTTGTGTTTTAAAATGCTAACTCAGAGACTAAAATCCTTCTACTGTTACAGCAATAATTAATAATTCACATCTGATGTGATTTAAACTCTAAAATTTTATTTCAATGTTTTGAGACTTGAATTCATATTTTAAAAATAACATCCTTTTGCAGTATGTTACAAGGAATTTAATCTTTGAATGGTAATTTTCATTTATTATATTTAAATACAGTATAAAAATCCTGGGATGTTTTCCCTATTTTGCATATGGTAAACTGTATATTTGCAAATTGTCCTTGTTTAAGATTTTATATTTTTACTATGGTGAGACAGCCTCCAACTACATTTTTTAGATAACTGATGAATGACAAGAAAATAAGCAGTTTGGTCAGATATTATATTGCTGTTGTCATTCTCTTTCCTAGTCTGCATCTCAAATGTATCCATGAGGAGGCTGTGTATTGGTGATGGGTGATTAATGCACTAAAGTGTGCAAATTTTACTGGATGTGTGCTGTTGAGAAACCCTTTTATTAACACATTCTAATGTATTAATGTTGAAGTCCGTGTCTGATGCTTGAATTGTACCGTCTTGGTTTTCTATTAAAACACTTTATTTTCTCTGTGTCTTCACTCTCTAAGGAGGATCTTGTAATAAGGCTGGGAATTAGAACCAGTTCCCTTGACTCTACTTTATCCTTTGAGATTCTAATTCAGGAACTTTATATTTACTTCTGGTGGCATCACAGTTTAAATGATAAATATTTAAACATGCACATTACTAATAACCTGTCCTCTGAGCTAATTAATATTGGCTTGACCTTATGATCCTTTCTGAGCTGGTCACTATCAGGATAGATAGAGGCCTTACGTTCTTCATTCAATTTTGAGGCTAGAAACACAAGACTGGTTTGAGCAGTGCAGAGAGGTGCATGCTTCCAAGTCTATTTGCAGATTCAACTACAGCTGTCCCATAGGTCATCACCGGGAAAAGCAGAATGTATTAGAGGGAGCTGTAGGAGGGGCCTTGCAGCCATTAGCGAAGATGGCAAATCTAGTTGCTAAAGAGATATCTTAAGGGCTTGTCTACAGATGGAGTTGTTCCATATTCATTTAATTTATTCAAGAATAAGAGTGCCCACACATGGTGTTGATCAAGACTAACTCTGCGTGTAGACAAGTCACATATCTGCTTAGACAAGCCAATATTTTGTAAGGGAAGATATGTGAAGAAGTTATTTACTCCTCATAACACAAAGCAGTAGGGACCACCAAATGAAATTAATAGGTAGCAAGTTTAAAACAAACAAAAATAAGTGTGTTTTTTTTCATACAATGCACAATCAACGTGTGGAACTCCTTGCCAGAGGATATTGTGAAGGCCAAGATTATACTAGGGTTCAGAAAAGAACTAGATAAATTCACATAGGATAAGTCCATCAACGGCTATTAGCCAGAGTGGGCAGGGATGGTTTCCATAGCCACTGTTTGCCAGGAGCTGGGAATGGGTGACAGGATGGATCACTTGATGATTACCTGTTCTTTTCATTCTCTCGGGGGCACCTGGCCTTGGCCACTGTCCGAAGACAGGACACTGGGCTTGATGGACCCTTTGGTCTGACCTAGCATGGCCGTTTTTATGTTCTTGTGTTCCATGAATATCAATGGGAAGTTTGCACAATGATAAAGAATGAAATATTGCCTTTATGTATCTATTAATCTTAAATTATTTGTCACATTCAGTATTACTAAATGCGAAAACAAACATTAGGAAACAAAGGGCATAAATAAGGATCCTATCTTCTTTCTCATGCTTGTTTTCATGTCTTTTTCCTTTTTCTTTTCCCACGGCAAATCCCCATTCTCTACACCCATAGACTTCACTGTCACCCACTTCCCTACTGCTAAAGTGATCAGCCGTTAAATAGCTAAATTTACATTAAAAATGTCATCACTAGCCTTAAGAGTCACAACCACTACTATAGTGTTGTTGACAGGAGAGTTTACGCCCCCTCAGTTCTTGCTTGAGACTGGTTGCAGATTCATGAAGTGAGCACTGGATCAGTAACACATAGTTTACATTAGCAAAGTTTTCTTTTCAAGGATAGCTAGAATTTTTTTAATGAAAGCTTATTTCAGAAGAATTTGTGCCATACAGGCCACATAAATACATCAAGGAAGGCCAGGAGTCTGACACTAGGCTTTTTATTTTTATAGGTGTAGATAAAAAATGTAAGTTAGCAAGAAGATTAATTAGATGGGTCTTTTCAACGCTAACTTTGATTGTGTTCTGGCAGTAGCAGCATCTAAGGGGGTAACTGCATTTTTTTTATTTAACTCTAGCAAAATCTTTTTTCAAGGTCTTTTTATCCAGCAGTTTTATGAGGGAGGGCTTTTTTCCCCTGGAAAAAACTTTCATAGTCTATCATTAAACCACAACAACTGTTTTTGATGTCTAAATCCAAAAGCAAAAAATGCATGGAAAGATTTCACCTTTGAATTAAATGTTTTTATATTTGTTCCATTTAGAAAGGATAATTCATTGAGCAGTTATCAGATTCCTGAGTGAGACATCTCTATTGAAATCTTTCACCTCTAATAATGTATCTGCAGTAATAGACTTGTTGTAACTGTTCCAAGTCTACATTAATTGTGTTACTGATCTGCTTTTAGTTAAAGACTGACATGTCCAGATTTTTCTATTTACTTTATTACGTTTGGCAAGCATTAATAGCTCTGTGTTCACTAAAGGATCCAACACTGAAGAGGCAGAGTGCTCAACTCCCATTAACTGAAACAGAAAAGGAAATTAAAAAACCATGTCTGGCCAAATTTAAGCATTAAGGGCAGAGGGAGAGGTACAAATCCAACTTTTCCCAAGCCTTTGGAGGTTATCTTTAAAATTAAAGTGATGATGTACAAATAGGTTTAAGATCAGCAGCTGTGTTAGTCTGTATCTATAAATAAGACCAGGAAGACTTGTAGCACCTTTGAGACTAACCAGTTTATTTCAGCATAAGCTTTCATTGGATGAAGTGGGCTATAGACCACGAAAGCTTTATGCTGAAATAAACTGGTTAGTCTCAAAGGTGCTAGAAGTCTTCGTCGTCTGATATACAAATAAGAACCACAAGGGAGCAGCAGCGGGTAATTACATTATAGAGTAGTGAAGAGAAGTGGACATAGCTGACTTGTTTAATTTAGATTTCTTTATAAACTGCAAACATCTCAGCCACGTATAGCTTATTTGTTAAGGAGAGAAAGGACAGCTCACAGCCTGAGTACATACGGGGTGCAGAGAGAATATCTGAGATCAGAAGAATTCTTCCCTTGGACAGCCCAAAGCTAAAGCACCTGCTCACATTGGCAGGCCCTTGAAGTGGGGCTGGCTGTGCACTGCCTGCTAATAGTGTCAAAGGACTGATATAGCAGCCAGGGATTTCTGGGGTACAGAGATGTCCAAGCTTTTTCCCATTTTCTCAGGCCATGTCTCCTACTCTGGCAGCTGGGACAGGAGTGGCAGAACAGCTCTTATGCTGGATCTGTACCTTTGAGAGATGCCCTTTATTGGAATAGTTCTTGGCTGCCAGTATCCACTGTAGGGCCACTTTGTGCCAGCAGAGGAGCCTAAAAGCAGCTGTACTACACCACAGTGCAGAATCTGCCCTATAAAGGAGCTTTACTTCAAAAAATATTAGTGTAAATATTTCAGACAGGAGCCCAATTCCAGTTGAAAAAAATATTTGAAATAATTATCAAAACACATGAAAAGCATTTTTACAGTAATTCTTAAAGATAACCTGTATTTGTGTGTGATTGAAAGAGAGAGAGACTTTGGGGGTGGGGCGGATGATGGGTGATGAAATGCCACAGGCCCAAGCTTGTGCTCTGTGCCTATATATTGTTCTTTCGTTTAACTATGAGCAGTGGGAGAAAACTGAAGGTTGATTGCTTTAGTTCTTGATAACCGTGAATCATACGGTACCATGTTTGCTCTAAGCACACCTACCAGATCACAACCTTCAGGTGAGTTAGGCAGAGGAATGCTTATCTTCCCCCAGTACATGGATTGTGCTGGGGCTTAGGTGTGAGATAGGCATCAGCAGGGCCGGTGCAACCACTAGGCGGTTACCTAGGGCACCAAGATTTGAGGGTGCCAAAAAACGGTGCCCAAAATGTCTGGGATGCTCACCCGGCACTGCTGTGCAAGGGGGCACTGCGGCTTTGATGGGCACTGGCTGGCACTGGAGCTCCCACTGCTGCTGCCTGGCTGGTCTCCGGCTGCTTTACTGGGCCTGGGCTCCGTCCTGCTGCTCCGAGTCACTTTCCTCATAAGTACCCACCACCTTGCCTGCAGCCAGCCCCTGTCTCCTGCCAGCCCTGCCCTCGCTGCCCTGCCTCCAGTCAACCCTGCACCCCTACCCATAGCCAGCTCCTCTCTAGCCAGCCCTGCATCCCTGCCCGCAGCCAGTCCCTTGCCACACCCCCAGCCCTGCCTGCAGCCAGTCCCACACCCTCTGCCTCCAGCCAGCTCCACACCCCCTTCCCTACCCGAAGCCAGCCAGCCCCACGTCCTGTCAGGTTATTCATTTATTTTCATTAAATATGTAGACTAAATAATGAAATGAATAAATTTTCAAGCTGAACGTGTATTAATTCTAATGAACAATGCCACATTATGCAGAATTCATTTTTGAAAGTTTATAATAAACGATGCTCCAGGAGGAGCAGGGACGGGGGGTGGGCACAAGTTGTTACTAGGGTGCAAAATATCCTTGCACTGGCCCTAGGCATTAGGTGCCTGCCTAGAGTCTGGCCGTGATGTGCATGCTCAGAGGCAGAAACATAGAGACCTAGGGAACTTTTACCCTGAAAAAACATAGCCAAAGAGTGACTTTAGGTGCCAAAAAGGGTAGGTGGCAGTCAAGTGGCGGTCTTGTGGCTCAGAGTGGTGCTTAAAACCTATGAGGATCTGGGCCTAAGGGACTACGGTCTTCTGGAAGCCTGTGGTTGAGCAGAACATTGAATCTTGGCCTCGCATATCTCAAGCTGGCATCCTAATCACTTGGCCGGCTTTTCCGTCCCAGGGTTAACGCAAGCCATAAGTGCCTCAAGTTGGGCAGCTAAAAACTGAGCACTCCAAATTGAGCACTTTTTCAAAATTTGGACATTTAACTAATTAAATCATTTGAAATTCATATTCAAATGCATGATCAACCAGTCCCCACTCAGCAGTCACTGCACAATCATCCATCACCCTTGTCCTTGAAGCGACATTCCCCTCACAAAACTACCCATGCATCTGTCCTTATATCCAGAATAGCTACAAAGGAAAAAAAAGAAGTGAAAAACAAGACAATGCTGGCTTTTTCACTTTCAGTCATTTCACAGCTCTCCGTCATTAGCTCAAGTTACATTAGGGGGTTAAATTTCTGTAGTTTATGGTGACAGCATATGCAAACAACATGAGCAACATTTTGCCATTTCCTCCTGCTTATCTGTTCTCCTCCCACATTCATCCTGTATGCCCTTGTAACTGGCTCTTTCCCCATGTGTAGAATATTATCACTCACCCATAAATCCAGCCCCTTTCTTGTTCTTTATCTCCCCAAATAGCTATAAGTTCTACAAATATATTTTTGCCCTTCTCCCTCTGATTAATTTTCCATCCTTGTCCTTTGAGGTTTTCTGTTTTTCCTTCTTCCCCCTCACTTTGTCCACTCTTCCCCACTCATTTTTATGTCTTGTATAGCTGCTGATTCAGAAAATCTTCCAAGATGGTATGGGTATATGATGGAGCAGGAACCCTGACAGAATCAACATGGCCTGCTGTAAGGAAATCCACAGTTTATTGAAAGGATAATGACCTCGACGTTATTAATAATTGTTCCTGTTGCCATAGCACCTAGAGGTCTGGGCCCCGAGTTTTTGACACTGTACAAACACATATTAAAGAGATGGTCCCTATCCAGGAGAGCTTATGTTCTTCTCTCAATATGCCCCTCCGTTCCCGCCGCAAATGTGGGGATGTGAATGTGCAGAGTGAGGTTGAAGGGTTCCTAGAATAAGCCTATATCACCCTCCACTTTCTGCTGGGTTTTACTCCTCTCTCCTTATCTTAGTAAGAGGATGGGATGAGCATTTGGGCTTATGGTTGGGAGTGGGGGGGAAGAGGCACCTAATTGGCTGCCAAAAAATCAGAGTTTGCAACATCTTTCATAGCTGCCCAGGACTCATTAAGCAGTTTTTCCCTCATGCAGGTTGTCACTCCTATCCAAGAGAACAAATTACAAAGAGAAGACCTAAGATAAATTCCTTGAGCTTTTAGTTAATGTAATTATTTTTCCAAATGTACAAGTACTACAGACAGGAAAAACGGAAGATGTTTTTGGCCTACACAGACCCCCCAACCAGAATCTTCTCCTCTTCCTCAACCCAATGACCCTATATCCTATTTATGGGCACCACCAGCAGATCAGTGGGGTGATGGTACAACTCAGCACAATGGAAAATACATTATTACAGTCCAGTGAGTTCCTGGCATGAACAAAGAAAGGGTCCACCTTACTTTTGCCTGTTTTATGCAGAGCTGATTGAGGAAGAAGGTGACAATATCTCAGACTGTCTCAGACTGAATGAGAGACAAGGTGGGTGAGGTAATATCTTATATAGGTCCAACTTCTGTTGGTAAGAGAGACAAAATTTTGAGTTTATACAAAGCTCTTCTTTGGGTCTGGGAAATGTACTGAGTGTCACAGTTACATAAAAGGTGTAAAAGAATGAAATTTGTGTAACTACTATTGCTAAACAAAGGACTACTCAAGATGAAGTGGTCTGTTAACATCTCTCCCATTATAGGGGAGAAAATTGAATTGCAGATTGAATAGCATTGTTTGGTACAGTCTAAAATACATTAGGTATGTAGTATATAGGAATACCAAGATGTCTTTTGTTAATGCCTCTCCAATATTACTTTAAAAATCTTCAGTTTATGTGCTTGTGATTTATGTCTAAAACTATATCTTGTCCTGCTACATTAGCCACAAAACAACAGTGTGCGCACACACACACCTCTTTGCTAATTTTCAGTTAAGTTTGCTCAAGTATATTTCCTTACCAATGCAATCACTAAAACTCAAGGAAATCACTGGTTAAATAAATATCAGCCGCCGCACTGATAACAATGCACATGCTTTATCACTCAATGTAATCAGCTCTATAACAAATTTACTTTCAATTCCACTCACAGTGCACTCATCCAGTTCTTCATAGTCACAGTTTAGAGGCAGAACTTGTTTCCGTCCTTCCAACAGAGATACTTTTAAAGTGTATATGGTGTTACTTCTACCTTAAAGTTTGTTGTTGTTTTTTTAAATCTGAGGTTAGATTTCAGGTGAGATCCACCATGGAATTCAGGGAAGGATTATCCCAGTGTGGAACAATGCCTTAAAAACACAGTTTGGCACATAGTGCTTTATAGCCTATGAATTAGGTGGGTATTATTCTATTCGTATTTTAAAGGAGATAAGGATTAAATAGCATGCCTGAAGTCACGAAGCAAGTTAGTGTCAGCGCTGGAGGCTCATTGCCCAGGCATGTGATCATATAATAGAACTCATTATAACACTTATAATTTAAATAATATAATTTTTGTCTTCAAAGTCCGGTATGAACATTAAGTACTTAATGCTTGCTCTACCTTGTCCTGTTTGCTGAGGTCAGTGGTGCAGACCCATACAGCATGTGTGATGGGCACAACTTTTATGAACCAGCTGGCCAGGCCTCACATTCTTATTATTTTGAAAATCAGTTTTCTTTCTCCTGCATGGGCTACCTGCCAGACCTGAGTCTAAACATTAATTAATCCATGTACACTCTTCATGGGGGACAGAGTTACTGTTGCTCTAAGCTCTTTCACTCAATGTCCTGAAATGTTGTGATTAATAGATTGCTTTTGTATTTGGTTCCCTGTGATGTGACTGGTTTTATTATGATAATTTAGGCAGGCATAGAAGTGTTCACATGTGCCTCTATTTTCATTTTCTCTTTCATGGTCACATTTACTAGTTCCTTGAATACATCGGCTTAATGGAGTTAAAGTGAAAGTAACTGACTGATGAGAGTTCATGGCTGCCCTGGTTATTTTAATGCCAAAGTATCCAGCATGTTCTATAAAGAAGGAGTACTGGAAAAGGGAAAGTTGGTTGTTTTCTTTTCAAGATCTGTGCTGGATAGACCTCAGAGCTGCTGAGGGAGGGCAATAAGAAAGGAGAGCACTTATGTTTTGGAGAAAAGAAGAGGTATAAATGTAATAAATTATTATAAGCAATAATAGCACTCGACCTCTGGTAGGTAATTGTGTATAACCACTCAGCTATTTCTTAGTTAGGGGTTTGTTTATTAGCTGGTTTATTGCTTTATCATGTTTCATTTTGTCTATGTTGAAGGCCTAGCTTGGCAGTCTGCCCACATGGCATACCAAGAAGCTGCTGTATTATGGGGATGGTATTTGCTATTGCATTGATAGTGGCAAAATACATCCCGCTGAGAAGATTGAAATCTGAAGCAAATTCTACATATACAGACTAATTGGGTGCAATGTCAAACTCAGCATTACAAACTTGATTTGGGATAAATAATTGGGAAAAACCAACAATATGGAACACACGGAAATGCTACAAACTCTACTAAATATAATTCCTTCCTTCCATATGGCTCAGTATCTCTTCTTCCCCCTTCCCAGCACATAACAGACTCTTTTTTAAGTCTCTCACCTACCTGGGGGGCTGCTCCTTACAGCAGCTGTAGACATGACAGGTGGGCTGTCATGCAGTATTTGCTTGCAGTAGTGATGATAAGACATACTAGTGTCTCCAGCTGTAGAGTGGTTAGGGATGGATCCTCTTTGCTTGTAAAGGCAGTTGGGGAATGGATCCCCTTTGTCTCTTGTAACCAGCTAGAGAGAGAGAGAGAGACTGTGACTATAAAAAGGGATTGTCTCAGACATGTGTATGTGTGGGAAGTTTGAGTGGGAAGCGAAACAGGTCTCCAGAGACACTCCCAATACCAGCTGTTTAGACTTAAGAGCTGACATTACAAAGGCCTGCTCAACACTATAGAGTTAGTCTTACATTGACGTAATTGTGTATCTATCTATACTACCATGTTCCTCTCGCAGCTTTAACTCACCCGCGAAACCGACCTAATAAATCCACCTCGCCAAGAGGCGTAGCGTCAGATTAACATACGGTAATGTGGTGTCAGTATAGATACTGCATTACTTACAGTGTCCCACAATGGCCCACCGTGACTGCTCTGGTCACCCTTTTGAACTCTGCTGCCCGGCAGGCAGGTACTCAGTTCTCCCCTTTTAAAGACCTGGGAATTTTTGAAATTCCATTTCCTATTTGCTCAGCATGAAGAGCTAACAAAGCTTCTGCCCAGCTGACCATGCCTGCTCCATGGAGCAAAAGCACTCCTGCCTGTAGTACACCGGAGATAGTGGATCTCTGAGTCTGTGGGGAGAGGAAGCTGTGCAGTCACTGCTCCAATCCAGCTGTAGGAACTTTGAGATCTATGGCCAGATCGCCCTGGCCATGGGGGAGAAGGGCTACAACTAGGGTTACCACCTTTGAAATGCAAAAAACCTGCACCCCCTCCACACAAGGCAAGCCTAACCACCATACCACAAACCCTAACCTCCCCCTTCACTCTGCCCTCCGCTTCAACAGTCACTTATAGTATCTAGAGAAATAAAACACATAGATAAGATTGATACTATTACATGTCTCCTCACTTTTGACTCAAAGCCTCTCTTGTACACATGTGGTGCCTTTGTGTGTTGGTGAGCAGACAGCTGCTGTAGTTTCAACAATTTTGATCCGTCATCACTTAAGCAGTGGAAGTGGGAACACTGCAGCATCTTTAGCTGGACACAAAAGCTTTTAACATTACCTATCCCAGTGTATTGTGATAACAATACAAATCTTTAGACCCAGGGAAAAAACTCTGGAAGATTAAATTATTTTTCTGGCAACTGGCAAATCCTTAAAAATCCCAGCCAAGCCGGTCAAACACCGGTGAGGTGATAACCCGAGCTGACTGGGACATGCAGCCATGCCACGCGGAACTCAAAGAGCTGCAGCGGGCAAGGGATGCAAACAGTTACTCTATAGACATACCACTTCTACTAGGAGCTGCATGCCATCCTCAGCAACGATCCCCCTACCTCTACCGCAAAGTGCCCCGTGGATATGTTGAAGGAGCTGGAGTGACAGGCCACCACCTGAGGACCAGGCCACTGGACAAGGAAGAGGAGGAGGAGTATGGGGGACAGGCAATGAGGGGTACCAGTGGTATGGCCAGCCAGGACCTGTTTTTGATTCCTGAGCAGTCAAACTACTCCCAGCAATCCAGCACTGGTGAGCCTCATGCAGGGGAGGGAACCTCTGGTAAGTGCTCAGTTTGCTTCAGTATTGCAGGGACACATCTGTTTATATACTATTTTTTTAAAATTAGGCTAGAAGAGGTAGTGAAATACCCAAGAGAGGTACAGTAGCTATTTGCTTCTCATTCCCTCGTACAGCTAGGCAAAGGGTGCCTTCGGTTTGCAGAATAGTTTATGTGCTAGACCGGGATGTCCCGTAAATTCTCCATAGAGACCTCTAGTAAACTTTCCTGGAGCTAGCCTGCAGCGCTCTGCCAATCTCTTCTTGGGCAGGCTGCCTTATTTCTTCAATGATGGTAGGACACTTTCCTTTACCAGTCAGCAATTACTTCAGCAGGCACCATTGCAGGACACAGGCTAGCAGCATACAGCCCGGTCTGCAGCCAGACACATGCAAGAGCTAGTCCCTTTCAGCCTCGGTTACCCTCATGAATGAGATATCTGCTAAAATCACCACTGCCGGTGGAGAACGGTGCCAGTAGTCAGTTTAATTGCCCCATCCTCTTGTACTGATGCCCACGTGCTACCCCCTCTTCTTGTCCCAACTCCCTCCCTCCCCTTTAGCTGTACTCTTCACAGCTGGGATTGCCACCATACTCTATGCCAGCAGCTCTCAACTGGGGGTCCAGGGCTCCTGAAGGGGCCCTGGACAAGTTTCAGGGGGTCCACCAAGCAGGGTCAGCATTAGATTCACTGGGGCTCAGGGCAGAAAGCTGAAGCCAGAGCCCCACCACAGTGGGGCTCAAGCCCACGCCCAAGCAACTTGGCTTCATGTGGCCTCCTGTGACATGGGGCCATGGGAAGTTGCCCTGCTTGATACCCTCTAACGCTGGCCCTGGCTCTGATATACAGAAAAACAGTTGTTGTGGCACAAGTGGGCTGTGGAATTTTTATGGCATGTTTGGGGGGCCTCAGAATGAAAAAGGTTGAGAGCCCCTGCGCAATGCATCCCAAGGGGAAGTGAGAATGTTGTGCTTGTAACTTATGTGGATCATGGGGAGTGAATGCACTCACAATAGTACTGCTGTCCATTGTTTCTCTAGCAGCTGCAAACATGGCCTTGAGGGTCTCTCCATCCACACTGGCAGGGGCTTGACCAGATAAGGAGAAACTATAACTATTAATTCAGAGATTAAAAAGGGAATGTAAACATTTAGATGAATCTTGGGTGAAATAATGTCATTGTCTATATGTCTCTTTGAAGTTTGTGATGGACTGCCTAATGGATAAATTTCCCTATGTTAATTTGTGTAACTAATTACTGGTGGTGCTTAGAAACAGAAGGTTACATCAAAAGCCTATAGTTCACACAGGACTGTAAGGTCAAGTGGCAGCTAGAACACTGTATAAAAGAACCTGGGAGCCTGATCCTGTCATCTCAGATCTGCTTGAGGTTTCATGCAGAGGAAGCCTAAGCCATAAGGACTGAGATTCCAGTTCTGACTGGACCACCCTGCATATAAATATTGGACTATAATCTATGGAATATTTCTGAAAGAACTCTTTGCATCTACAAAGCTCTCCATCTCTGCTATGAATCTCAATCTCAAGATTGACTCATGTCTATATGTATACTGTTCTTTGAATCAATTCTCTCTCTCTTTTTAATAAATTTTAGTTTAGTTAATTAGAATTGGCTGTGAGTATGTATTTGGGTAAGATCTGGAATATTCATTAACCGGCAGGTAATGTGTCCAATTCTTTGGGACTGGTAGAACCGTTTTTAATATGATGAATAAGATTTTCATTATTCCTCCTCATATTTGACATGGATGTCTTGGTGGAGGCCTGAGACTGGGATACTTTAAGGGAAATGTATTGGTCACTTCTAAGTAACTAGTGAGGTATAAAAGAAGCTGTTTTGTGCTGGCTTGGTAAATCAGAGTATTGGAATATCCACCATGTGATGGGGTCAGGACTCACCATCGCAGTACCTCCTGCTGGCAAGTCCAGGAATTAGCTCTAACAGTCCTGGAGCACCCTCTGCTGGTGGTGTCCCGTCCGTTCATCTCTTGCACTGTCCTCCGTTGACTCCTGGACCCATGTTGCTCCTGGCTCAGCAGCATCCACTTTGAGCCACTGCCCTCTGGTCTGTCCACACCCTCTTCTGGGTGCATCAACAGCAGTCCTTGCACCTCAGTGGCCAACCACAACCCCCAAGTTTAGCCCCTTACATCAAGGGGCAGGTTGCAGCCTAACACGGTCACTGCTCCACAGCCTCGTGCAGCCCAAGGGGGAAGGGAGAACCCAGGCCCGCCCGCTACTCTGGGTCCTGAGGCCCTCTAATGGCAGCCTCCCTGCCCTCCTTCTCTCTCCTTGTCCCACAGTCTTCCCCTCTGACCCCTTTGCACCTTGTGGCCGTTCTGTTCAGGACCAGCAGTCTGTCAGGTATCAGGCTGGAGCTCTCCTCTGCTCCCACAAGCCTGCCCAGCACTGCACTGTCCCTGGTGCTGGTCTCCTTCCCTCAGGAGACAGACTTTCCTCTCTGAAGGTAAGACTGACTGCTCTCTTCCTGGGCAGCCTTCATATAGGGCTGCGCCTAGCCCTGATTGGCTGGCTAATGCTCAGCCGTGATTGGCTTCTGGAAGGCCCATTTCCAGTCTACAAAGCCGCACTGGCCTGCCTTGGCCCACTTGCTCATGGGAGTGGGGCAGTCACCCCATCACACACCATCTTTGGGGACTGCCTGCCCCATTCTTTGCAGTTTACCCTAATTGAGTGACTTCAGCTGGCTCCCCTGAGATTCTTGTCACAAAGGTCTAGTCTCAGGAGTAGATAGCACCAGCAGCCCTTCAAACCAACAAAGGCATATTCAACAGGCACGCTGTACCTGCTGAGCCTGTTGTTGAAGAGCATCTTGATGCTGTTGAGATGGCCGGTGTACAGCTTCATGAGCCATGGAAGTAAAAGGTAGGCAGGGATCACTGTAGGTATTTCAACATCCCCAATGGTATTGCGTCTATGATAAATAGAGAAATGTGGAGGGCCTGAAGACCCCAATGTGAGTTGTTTTAGTTATAAGATTTAGCAAGGCTTAATTTACAGTATATTCTGTATTCTGCTACCTTTAAAGATTTCTTTAAGAGATTGTGTGATTGTTTGTGTGAAAGAGGGTTGCAGGCATCAGGAAGAGATAAGTGTGAAGCCTTCACAAATATCCAGATGGGCAAGAAAAGTGAGAGACTTGAAAAGACCAGGAGACAATCAGAAAACATCCATTGTATTGGATGCTAAACATTTTAAGCAGCATTGATGGGCCTCAGAGGTGAGCAGACACCCCTGAAGGTGAGACAACAAATAGAAGATAATGATGGGAAGCCCGACAATAACCATCAAAGGATGACAGCAGGAAACCCCAAAATTAACACCACTTAAGAATTAATTATTACAGGATGACATTGGAAAATGTATGGACTCAAATGGAAATTTACAAGTATAAAGCTTGGGTATTTTGCCATGAAACTCTGGGTTCAGTCCTGCAAAGCTTTGGAGCATCAGATCATGACCAACAGAGACCCCTAGCATCTTACTCATGCTCAGTCTAACTGGCCATTAGATTGACTCGAGCTACAGCAAGAGACTGGTAACTATGACCATCAACTGGCAGAAATGTGTGCATGATGTGTGTGTGTATGTGTGTGTGTGTCTGAAATGCATATGCTAAATGATGTATTCTTACTAAAGTATGGCGTATTGCCTTCCTCTTGTAAAAGATCCTGTGTGCTTTGTATAGCATAACAACTTCCCCACAGCAGCCCCCACTTCCTCAATATCTACTTCACCCTTCCCTCAGGGAATCCTTCCTTGTACCTGATAGTGTTTGTACTGCCCAGTTTCTCCAGCAGCAATGCTTCCTTCTACAGCTCCTGACACATGCACCTCGCTGACTAATTGGGAGGCTTTTAACTAGTTCCAGCCAGCCCTTGATTGACTCCAGGTGTCCCAATCAGCCTAGCAATCTCCACTGCTTGCTAGAAGGATCTTAATTGGCCCCAGGTATCTTGAATAACCAGGAGCAACTGCCATTTGGTTACCTTGGTATCAGGGATTTGTTTAGCCTGGGGCTAACATATTGGTTCCTCACTATTTTCCGATAGCCATCTGTCCTTGCCCTGTCACATAGCTTCTCCTTCTGCTCAACACCATGGAATTGAGTAACTTGGGATGCCAGACAATGTATTTGTGACAGGTCATCAGCGTTGGCATGCTGGCTTCCAGCTCTGTGCCATATGTGGAACTGGAACAGTTATAGGGATAAGAACCACCTGGTGATCCTTGAGTTCTTTTTCTTATTCTGCTGCATCCACTGGAGAGGTGCATGGTCCATCACAAGAGTAAATCACTAGTCTGAGGTAATAACACAGTGTCTCCATGGCCCATTTGACAGCAAGGCATTCTCTCGCAACTACTCTTGGGAATTCTCTTGGGAGACTTAACTGGGAGACTTTTAACTAGTTCCAGCCAGCCCTTGATGGCTTCAACCTAGCTATCTCCACTGCTTTCTAGAAGGTCTTAACTGGCCCCAGGTGTCTTGATTAACTTGGAGCAACTGCCATTTGGTTACCATGGTACCAGAGATTTGTTTAACGTGGGGCTAACATACCTGTTGCTCACTACTTTCCTATAGCCATCTGGCCTTGCCCCATCACATATGTCTACAAAGCATTTAGATTCTATTATAATCAGAGCATAATTTCAACCAGACAACCTACAAAAAGGATTACAGCGTGATAAATCCACAGAAAAAAAACCCATAAGATTCCTGAGAGAGACACCTTGGTAACCTCACAGCTTCCAAAGAGCATTGACTAAGTGACACCCGACAAGATCATTATTTGTGGACAGAGAATGACAATCCTCAGGGCTGTCAATTTGGTACCTGCATATGAAACAATAGAGACCTACTTCCATAATTATACCCAAAGATTCTGCCCCACACTGGGTTTTGAGAAAAGTATCATCTACATGAACAGCTAGAAAATATTCCATTGTCCCCGTTATCTACCATCCACCAGTACTTGCTGATAGTCAGATTTATGGGACATTTATTAATTTAAGTTTGTTCAGCTTTGAGATTCCACTATCCAAAATTGGGACAGTACCTATATAAATCTAATATCTAATATCAGAAAAATTGTAGCATTACATTTTTGAGGAATCTTGATCAGATGGAGCAAATTAAACTCATGGTTACCTAATTTTACCAAACTTGGGTACCTTTTATTCTAAGTATAAGGAACATTTTTGGAAATCTTAGATCTCTGTGGGATGTGTGTTGGCAAATGGTGATCACTGTATATGCAAAATAATAGAAGGCTTAACTGAGGCTTGCAAGAAACTAAACAAAAGCTAGACAGAAGTAGAACTATGTTCAAAGATAACAAAATGTTAATGCCAAAATGAATAAATTCAATCTGAGGAAATTAGTAAATGATCCATCAGGATACCATGATTCAATTTACTGACAAATGCAGTACTTCAAGTTGGAGAAAGTCATCATATAGAGAAGCATGGTCTCAAATTTGAGCATTGACTCTGACAAGACCTCCTATTTGGCCTTAGGAAAGTCACAAACTTTCTCCCTCCGTTTCCCTTTCTGTAAAATAGGTATATTAATAATAATTTCTCTGTCTCACAAGAGTCTTGTGATTAGTTTCCAAAATTAAATGCTTAGTGTTATTACTCTTATTTTTCATAAGGAAAAGTTACTTGTCAAATACACATTGATGATCTCAATGAACACATGTATGGTGATAATAAAATCTGATAAACGCAATAGACTTTACTGATTGGACAATTTAAGATAAAGATACAAAACAGCTAGATAGAGATACCAGGGCAAAGGTTCTGAAGTATTAAATTTACTGCCTTAATTAGAACATTGCTCTGAAATTGAGTCCATAGCCTTTCACAGAGTAAAGCAAGATGGATATATTGTCTGTGCTTGTACTCCTGACTTGCTCTCTTCTTCAGGTTGGCTGTGGTCTGGTAAGAAAACAAAGACAATCTTTACATTTTGAAGTGTAATATAGATCATGACAGGCTTGTGAAAAAAAGAAAACCTGCATATAGTTCCTGCAAATGGGGGTTTCTCTCCAATTGTTAAGAACACTGAGGAGGAACACAGAAAAATTTGTTTTCTGAGTAGATTTCTTGTTCCTGCTACTTATTAATCAGTCCAGTTCTATATCTAAAGGACCTGATCCTACACTCCTTACTCATGCAGAACTCCCATTGATTTTTCTATAGCAATTTTGGCTGAGTACCTAGGCCAGCACTGGGACCAGAGCAAGTGGTAACATCTATTCTACCATTTGGAATACAGATAGTGATATCAAGTATTTTGTTTATATAATAAATATGTCACTGAAGTTAATGTCCTCTTAGTTAACGTAGACATGCTTTTCTTTGCCTGTGCTAGCAACTTCCCCAAGTTGTGGTGAGCTATTTTATGAGAACATACAACAATGGCGACTTTGAAATTATATTCTGCCTTATGTTTTTCCAGAGAAATGCAGTATTTTCCCACTTCTGTGAATAAAACCCAGTGTGATTCGCAAGAATTTGGAGCACAGTATTCTGAATCTGTAGGTCAGACAAACAGTGTGTGGATGAAAGTGGAGTCCGATTACACTATTATTATTTTGCCAGGATCTGGTACCTTTTCTCAAGGTATCACTGGGACAACTCATGGAGAAATGTATTATTTAATATGAGTTAAGGTGGCAGAATCTGGCCACCTTACATTTTAATGTATACAACATCACTCACATGCCTCAAAGTGTTTCCCAAAGTTAGGCTGAATAAACCGCAAACAGTAAATTATTCAGAAAAGAGGAAAGGTCTTCCATTTAGATTTTAAAATAGTAATTCAGTGGATTATTAACTGGATTTCTCCTTGACACACCCTTAATTAGCGTCAACTAGCAGTGCACACTGTTATTCTTAATTGTGAATTTGTTATAAATGTACAAAAGTGTAGCTGTTCATAAAATAATAGGTGCTGGCATTCTGGTAAGTTGTGTTGGCTTTGAGGTTATGGAAACCTACAGCCAGATCCTGCAGCTGGTGCTCCGCTGAGTAATCTTTACACGTACAAGTATCCCCACTAAAATAGATAATTTCACTGGGACTTCTTGGATTCCAGAGCTATGTATGAGTAAGTATTAAGCCCTATGTAGAAGGATATCACCAACTCCTTCAACATTGAAGCCATCAGCTGGTGACAGTTTTCAATCACTGCTGACCTGGGCTGGATTTGAATTGATTACATGAGGCATTGGAAATAATTTGGTATTTGAATAATCTCTCACTCATGCTTTCTCTTGCTCATCAGAAGTGTATAGGTTGGAATCAATTAAATTGTTCTGTGTTTCTACTTATGAAAGTTTTGATGCAGCTGGAAAATCTTGTCCGTGGACTGAAAAAATATTAGTTTTGTGATGTATGTGTTGTTTGCATGATGGATTTTGAAGTCCTGAGGCATTGTGATTATAATCACAGAGACCACAGAAATGCTTTACCTTTAATTAATGGCATTAAAGGTATTCAGCATTTTGGATAATGCTTTTTTTAAAATTATGTTTATATAAACTGTTATTTCAATTTTTGGATAAACCACTATGAAACTGACATATTAATTTAATCATACTTGGGGGATTAATTTTAGTCAGATTAACTATCAAGGCAATTATTAATTACTTCTAAATCATATCACCATTAATTGAATTATGAGATTTTTGCTGTTTGGAAATAAATTGGCACCTCTGTGTATTCAGTCCAGCTACAAATTACACTCTTTCATTACCAGCCTCTGACCTCTGAACCAATACTTGGAATGCTTCTTATTAGTAAGGTGTTTTTTTTTAACAAAATTTCTTACGTTCATCCTCATCTTGCATACATTTACTTCTCTCGATGAAACTGCTCTGATTTGGCCACTTAAGAGCCTGATCCAAAGCCCATTGAAGACACTAGAAAGTTTCCTACTGACTTCAGTGGACATTGGATCAGACTCCATGTACACAGAAAATTAAATAAGCTTAGGAAAATGAAGGGGATGACAATTATGTATTCTATGCAAGCTGAGTTGGAGCCTGCCAAAACTTACTTTTGTGTAGGTAGTCTTTACCCATGTAAGTGAGGGCTATATGTGAGAGTAAGAGTTTACAAGATCACATTCTTCAAAAGCAGATAGAGTTTGTGAAAATTCTTTGGAATCATTCCCTTGGTATACGTGTATCTGTTAGATATTGTACTATGGAATAACAATTTTTTAAAAAAGGTAAATGTAGATGATGGTAGAACATAAGTACCACAAAACTTTAGTACTTAATGGAGGGCTATTGACATGATGGAACCAGGGAAGATTGGGAGGAAAGGATTTCTTGGCTTATCTAGACTATACTCTCTACCGAAACATCTGAGTGCATGCACACACAGAAACAACCACATGGTTCCCAGTGCAACCTGATTGTAGCCTATTAAACACCCAAAGGAGCCAGCAATAAGTGCTGTTAGTTGAGCTCAAGCTAGATCTGTAATATTATTAAAAGAATAACATTCATAGCATTTCATTTGGTGCATCCTGGTAATCTCTCTCTTTTTTTTCTCCCTCGCTAGCCTACTCCAGAGTCATTTGGTGAGTTCTGTTTAGAGTTCTGTATGAGTGTGCTGAAGGCAGCCAACCTTCAGCTGCTCATAAACACAGCAGGGAGAGATTTATAATTACTATTATTGTTATTACATTAATTTTCACACTTCATAAAGATAATAGCAAAGACTAATGCCCTATCTCACTTGTCTTGTCTTTCAGAAGTAGATGTAGATGGTGGAATTGATCAAGATATCTTGGACATCAATGAAGGTCATTTTTTAATTTTTTTTCATATTTAGAAAGTTTCATTGCAACAGTGACAGATCAGTACAGTGTCTGAATGTTAATCAGCTGTTACTTTTTAGCTTTAGGACTGAACCTTTTTGAGGGAGATATCAAACTTGATGGGGTGAGTTCAAACATAAAATATAAAACCAGAACTGTGTGATTGACTTATGTAATATAAAGCATGGCTGATCTGAACATGCTCAGCCCATCCAGCTTGTACTAGTCATAAATGTTGTTTATGTAACAATAAACTGAAATAATTTGGGAATGTATTTGTGCGAAATGTCATAGATAATGAATGACTCATGTAAATTTACAGAAGCATTAAGTAAAATGAAAATCAGTTCAGTAATTAGATCAAAGGAATAAACTTCTTATTTCCCTAACTATGATTTAGACTTGTAATTTTAAGAGTATTGGCATTAATCGCATGCAGAGAGGAGTGCTTGAGATATCCTTAGTTTATCTGCAATTCTGCATAATATCTGTCAGCATATGAAACTTCAGACTCTTCCCTGCAAACCCTTCCTCCTCATGTGCGTTGCCTCCTCATGCAAGTTTAGGTCCTTGATTAGCATCTTATTTTAGAAGATCCCTCTGGTATCCCTATTCACATCAAAAAATATTGCATTATATAATGCATTATATCTCAAAGAATCCCAGTGGGAATACCTGACAATCTGCTTTAACCTAAATCCTTTGAAGTCAATGGCAATTTTGCTATCTAATTCAATGGGAGCAGATGATCATTACTGATTTACTTCTGGGATGGAGGATAGAAATCAATCTGTACATGGTACATCAGAGACAGTAAGGGAAGTTTTAGTCAAGGCCCCTGGAACAAATTCCTACACTTATGAAAAGAGTCATGGGATTGTTAATGTCCTGGCAGAGCAGATATGACTTTACATTATCATGATATACCGAAAGACAAACCCTCATAAATGGCAGGGAACTTAGTGTTTAGCTGACCCTGCTGAATTTGAAATTTTGTTTCTGGGAAGTCTCTAGAATAGGCATCAACTTTCTAATGTGCTAGGGGGTACTCCCCCCCGGTGCCGTCCCAGACCCCACGCCCACTCCACCCCTTCCCTCAAGACCTCATCCCCACCCCACCTCTTCTCACCTGTGCTTTGCCCCGTTCTGCTTCATCCTCTGAGCACACCCCAACCTCCCTCCTTCCTCCCTAGCACTACCTGTATGCCATGGAACAGCTGATGATGGTAAGCAGGAGGTGCTGGGGGGATGGAGAGTTGCTGATAAGGGAACTGCTCAGTACCCACCATTTTTTTTTCCATGGGTGCTCCAACTCTGGAGCACCTATGCAGTTGGTGTCTACGGTCTTAGTATTTCAAACCTGAGGCCTATGCCACTGAGTCATCTTCCTCAGCATTTGTGCTCCTAAACTTCTTTCTCAGCTACTCACACGGATTCATAAGAGACATATTTCTTACTTGCAGGTTATAGCTACTAAATTTTCTTTTTACTACCCTACTTCTATATCAATCCTTACTGAACTCTTCACATTTATTTTCCTTCTCAAATACAGGAGCGAAACTCCATTATTGGTGACAACTATCGATGGCCCCTCACCATCCCATATGTCCTTGAGGATAACCTGGGTACAGTATTTGCCTTTGAAATATAAATATATAGACACATACACATATATATATATATAAATAGTGTCTGCTTTGGTTGAAAAGTTGCACTAGTTTTAAATACAAGTTTGTTTTTAAAGTCATCTGCCTAAGGTATGACACTTCATTAAGTGAAGAGAAAGAAAAAGTTACTGGGGATTTTCTTTTTAATATAGGGAATCTCAGCTTTCCATTTGTACGGTTCAGAGTGACCAAAAGTTTGGATATGAATAGATGAAGAAATAGATTAACCAGTTTAAGCCAAGTAAGTCTCCTGGTCTACAGTATGCGATTATATCGGAATTAGCCGCGTTATATCAAATTAAAACTAAATCCGTTTACACAACTAACCCGGTTTTATCGACATAAAGAGCTCTTAAAACCAGTTTCTGTACTCCTCCCTGGCAAGGGGAGTAGCGCTAAAATTGACATCGCTGTTCTGGATTTGAAGTACTGTCGACGCAATTTGACGGTATTGGCCTCCGGGAGCTATTTAAGAATGCTCCATTGTGACTGCTCTGGACAACACTTTCAACTCAGATGCACTAGCCAAGTAGGCAGGAAAAGCCCCGGGAAGTTTTGAATTTCATTTCCTGCAGTCCCAGAATCGCAAAAAGCTCCAGCATGGATCGAACAGGAGGTACTGGTTCTGATCGCAATATGGAGAAAAGAATCTGTGAAGGCAGAACTCCGTTCAAAAAAAAAAACGGAATGCCAATAGGTAGCGGAGACTGTGGGCAATCTACCCATAGTGCACTTCTCTGAGAGTCAATGCTAGCCACGGTACTGTGGACGCACTCTGCTCACTTAACTCGCTTAGTGGGGATACACACGATGGATTGTATAAAATCTCTTCCAAAAAATTGACTTCTATAAATTCGATATAATTTCGTACTGTAGACGTACCCCAAGAGGAGATGACCCAGATGTATTGCTAGCATTCAAGGATCTGAACAAAACCAGTGAGGTGTTTATAACCCTTTACTTGCTCTGGGTGAAATCTGAGGCTTTTACTCAGTTTTTATTCAGTCTTTGGTCCTATAAACTCCACTGAAGTCAGTAGCAGTTGAGAGCACTCAGCAACTGTCAGGATCAAGCATTATGTACTCATCATCTTATATTATATACATAAAAGCACTCATGAAATATATTGTATTATGTTTCAACAAAACAAAGATAGAAGACAATTGTCTGGGTGTACAATAAGGAGGACAGGAAAACTTATTATGGGTTTTAATCAGGCCACAACTTTATTACTTAAACATCTGGAACTACCCAGCAGAAAAAGTGTACAGTTCAGGCAAGTCCATGCTTATTCAAATCAGTTTTCTGGGGTTTTCACTAGCCCCACTTTGTTTCCATCCAGGTCCTCCAGCCAACCCATGGCTTGGACCTTATCATCCACTAGCCTTGTAGGAGGGTTAAGGAGAGCTATGAGAACTGGAGGAGGTGGGAGGATTGGCTCCCTGCTGTACCAGTCATAGGAGTCCCCAACACCCTGCCCCCATCCTATTTTTTTATCCAGCATCTCTTTTTAAGTCCTTTACCAGGCCATTTATCTGGTTACTGGCTGCCCTCCCTATGGAGTAACTGCACTGAATATCCGCCACAAGGAGGTGCCAGCCATTTGCTTGGCTGCCTCCCCTCCCAACCCCACTGGGTTCCCAGATATCTGCAAATGGCCTCTTGGCTAGCAGCCCTACTGGGGAGAAAGAACCCGCTGTCCCATGTGTGATCATCAAGGAGCACCAACAGCTGCGTTGTTCTTGACCCAGGACTGCAACAACTGTCCTTAATGGGGTGACCCATTCTTTGGATCTTTGAATTCACAAGGCTCCATAAAAGAAAACAAAATAAACAACTTGTAAGCTGAAGCCAAAAATCTGCATCCCGCCGACTACATGACATTCTGAGGTGCCAGAGAGCCCGTGGCTTACGTAATTGGCAAATTGCAAAGGAGAGAAGACATCTGTTATGCCATTATCCATGCCCGGCATGTGCTTGGAAGAGAAAACAGATGTTGAAGGTTAAGCATTGGAGAACAAATGCCCGTATTAACTTCACAACCCTGTGTGATCTGGAAGTTTGGCAATTGATAACCTGTTCCACAACCATGTTGTTGCACCAGAGGCACACCTTTATATTAGTAAGCTCTGATCCCCAAATTAATACTCATTTGTCCCTCCACAATGATACCCCATTAAATTGACTTAGAAAACTTTCACACACCCACAAGTCTTCCTTCATCTCATAGTGACTCGTATGTAATGGTATGGCCTGGCTATGCTGGCTGTTGCTGCTGCCAGCTGGGCACAAAACACCCTCCCCAGGGCAACAAAGTTCAGCTCAATGCCCAGGTAAGTTAGTGTAGTGGAAGGGCTTTCTGTTTTGTCCTTTGCTAGGGGTTCCCCAAGTATTTAGCCAGGGTCTGAAATGTGTCCAACAAGTGAAAACACTCATTTGACCCAGCTTACCCTGCGAACAAAAATTATGCAAATTATGCACTATTTGGTTTAGTCCACTGACCACATCACTGTCCAGTGCACCATTGTACTGAAATTCTCAAAAGCTGCACAGGATACTGGACAGCCGTGGGCATAGCCTTGTCAAAATTAAATTGCCGGCAGTAATCGTTTTGCAAACATGCCCGTATCTACAGGGCTGATTGAAAACAACCACCATTATTAAAGGCCCAGCAAATACTATTATGTGCCCAGGGCCCCTTCTGAGCTTGTTGCAATATGAACAAACCCCTGGAACCCTTGGTGTTATCCCCTTCAGTCACAATGCGTGATGACACCTTATCCAAACTTGTGTTGCTGCCCTTAATGGAGACGGCTTATGACATGCCCCCAAACATATTGTGTGCCTGCCTAATTATATCCGCATACTTAACAAAGAGAGGGCTGCTGTCTGGGTAGGCCTGTACCATAACACCCAGATAGATGAGGAGGGAAGCCTCCCGATTTTTGCCATGTTTTAGGCACCCTTGGCCTCCTGGGCAGTTCACTCTTTTGCTTGCCTTGCCCATGTTTACTGTCTGTGAACACCCCCCTGTGCCATAGGGATATTATATCCACGAATAAGCCTGGGAGGATTTTATAGTTAGTTGCACTGAGTAGGTGAACTCCCATTGGGTAAGCCACCCTGGCATAACCTTACTGAGGACTGCATGGAGGGAGTTCTACAGAGCCCTGCTCCCTCATCAGCCTCCCTGGAATGTGTACTCTGTCCCATGCGGTTACATGCCCTGATGGCCGATGAGTTGCCATGTGTCCTTCACTGTCCTGCTGCCCAAACGTGAGTCCATGCCGGGCCTGCCCTATCACCCTGTACAGACCTCTCACATCTAGCTGCCTGAAGCTGCTGGAGTAAATGCAGATTAGCTTAGCAGCTGTGTAATACCACCAGTGCCCCCCACTGAAGGCGCCACTCCTAGGTGGGTCTGCCCAGGCTTCTGGACCTCCCATTCCTGGGCCCCGAGTATTTAATACCCCAGTAGGCTGACTCCTGTTCCCCTTAGGTGAACTCACTGAGTGACTGGTTGAGCACAGTCCCTACCCCTGGCTGTGGCCCCTGCAATTGCCACCCCTTGCCAGGCTGGAAGGCCGGATATGACCTCTGCCCCCCCTTCCCCCAACCTCTGAGTAGTTCAGACTACACTCACCCCTGGGATCCGCATTACCTCCATCCCTTGTGTTAGGTGGAAGAAAACATCCTAGTTCTAGGTGACCTTGTGCCCTCTGAAGCGTTGTAGTGCTGTGGAGAAAACCTCAGAAACAACATCACTGACCATTTGCTGCACACCTTAGCTGACTGCCCCATTAATGCACACGGCCTGCTCACCCGAATGCGTGGTTGCTTTCCTTTGATCATTTGCCTCCCTCAGTCCATGAGGCTGCTCTGGGTTATTAAACACATCACCCTGGTCAGTAGCAGCCCCTGTACTTGTGAACCCCTGTACTTGTGAGGGCTGCAGTACTGTATTCTTGGGTTCCCTTCCAGTCCATGGGCTCCCTTTGGACTTCTTTGCACTGTAGCCTCTGCCTGTCCCCTTTGCAGCAAAGGTACAGGCACCTGAGCAGCAACCTGCACACAACAGCCTGCTATATCCACTTGCAGCACGGCTGGTACATGAAACAGTTAAATTTCCTTGCCTTGCTCTGACCCCCTCCCCCAGCCCACCCAAATGCACATTGATTCTTTAAGATGTTGACTCCCTTGCCTTGCTCCCTCCTCCTCCCAATGCACCGTGATGGTTTTGGAATCACCCATGAAACACATTGTACTATGTTTAAACAAAACAAAGGTAGAATATAATTTTCCAGCAGTCTAGATTCTTAAGCCTTTACTGAATTTTTGCTCAATCCTTAATCTGTCCAAACTCCAAGATTTTAGTAGTAGTTTGTCCCAGTGAGGTCTATAAAAGCTCAGCAAGGACCTTAGATTTTGACCCTATATTGATAACAATGCAATTTGCTTCTCTTACAGAAATGAATGCTAAAGGACTTATCCTCAAAGCATTTGAACAGTATCGCCTAAAAACCTGTATTGACTTCAAACCTTGGGAAGGAGAAAAAAATTATATATCAGTGTTCAAGAGCAGTGGGTAAGAGGAAGAAATGTGACAAGTTCTCATTCCATTTGGATATATGGCCAGTTTTTATGTACACTAATGAGAATGTTCTACGAAAAGTGGGAACTGAATATAATTCCTTATCTCAACCTTTTCACTTCTCAGATTTTACACATTGGAAACTATAATAGCCCAAAACGGGGTATGAACTTGATAAAGGTTAAGTTTTCCCTTATTATACTTGTTTGGAAACAAACACTCTAGGACACAATGGAAGTGATACCAATGCAATTGAGCACAGAACTGAATCCTTATCAGACATGGTACCTTATCTTTCACGGTAAATCAAGCTATTTGATCAAACTATTTTTTTCTTGTTTGGCCTTTGGACATATGAAGTTCTATTCTCATGTTCTCATACTAAACTTGTCTTATCAAAATTTTTTTCCCCACAGTGGGAATGCCATCGCCTAAACTTGTCCAACCGTAATACAGGGAATTACATATGGGTAGTGACATAACAGGATTGTTGTGAGTCCCACCTGTGCCTGGAAAATAGTACAAAGTCAGCCCCAGGCTATTTGTTCTTCCACTATAAATATTTTACTTTAAGACCTGTGTACTAATAGTGAACAGCCAAGGCACAAGTGTGATCTGAATGCTATGGGCTAGAGCCACAAAGGGATTTAGGCACCTAACTCCAAAATATAGATCCTCAAAACCCCTGCTCAGCTGCCCCCTAACCCGTAGTTACCTAAATTTCAGCCACTGGACGTGCACAGAGCCACCTCAGTCAAGTAACAACCTTTTATGTACTTAAAAACTGTTATCATGTCCCCTCTCAGTCTTCTCTTCTCCAGACTAAACAAACCCAATTTTTTCAATCTTCCCTCACAGGTCATGTCCTATAATCATTTTGTTGATCTTCTCTGGACTTTCTCCAATTTGTTCACATCTTTTCTGAAATGTGGAGCCCAGAACTGGACACAATACTCCAGTTGAGGCCTAATCAGTGCAGAATACAGCAGACGGATTACTTCTCATGTCTTGCTTACAATACTCCTACTAATACATCCCAGAATGATGTATGCTGTTTTTGCAATGGTGTTATACTGTTGACTCATCTTTAGCTTGTGATCCACTATGACCCCCAGATCACTTTCTGAAGTACTCCTTCCTAGGCAGTCATTTTCCATTTTATTTGCATGCAACTGATTATTCCTTCCTAAGTGGAATACTTTGCAATTGTCCTTACTGAATGTCATCCTAGTTACTTCAGACCACATCTCCACTTTGTCCAGATCATTTTGAATTTTAATCCTATCTTCCAAAGCAATTGCAGCCGCAAACTTTATAAGTGTACTCTCTATGTCATTATCTAAATCATTGATGAAGATATTGAACAGAACTGATCCCTGCGGGACCACACTCATTAAGCCATTCCAACATGATTGTGAACCACTGATAACTACTCTTTGGGAATGATTTTCCAACCAGTTATGCCCACCTTATAGTAGCTCCATCTAGGTTGTTTTTCCCTAGTTTGTTTATGAGAAAGTCATTTGAGACAATATCAAAAGCCTTACTAAAGTCAAGATATACAAGATCTGCTTCCCCCCAATCCATGAGGTTTGTTACCCTGTCAAAGAAAGCTATCAGTTCAGTTTGACATGATTTGTTCTTGACAAATCCATGCTGACTGTTATTTATCACCTTATTATCTTCTAGGTGTTTTCAATTTGATTAATTATTTGCTCCATTATCTTTCCAGGTACAGAAGTTAAGCTGACTGGTCTGTAATTCCCTGGGTTGTCCTTATTCCCCTTTTTATAGATGGGCACTATATTTTCCCTTTTCCGGTCTCCTGGAATGTCTCCCGTCTTCCATGACTTTTCAAAGATAATTGCTAATGGCTCAGATATCTCCTCAGTCAGCTCCTTGAGTATTCTAGGATGTAGTTCGTCAGGCCCCGGTGATTTGAAGACATCTAACTTGTCTAAGTAATTTTTGACTTGTTCTTTCCCTATTTTAGCCTCAATTCCTACCCGGTTTTCACTGGCATTGTTATGGTATGGTAGATGTCCAATCGCCACTATGTTCCTTTTTGAACCTCTATTGGAGGTGAATTTGCCATAGCAGACAAAAACATTGGCCCAACTAGTCTGGTAATGTATCTAGACTTCATTGCTAAGTTATGTAATGCCATGCTTAAGGAGAAATTCTTTCCTTATATGCTTAGACAGTTTCATTATTCTTATCATCTTGACTAGCTAATCAGTAAAAGTTATTGATAGTCATAAACTTTAAAAAATGCAGTTAAAGTATAATACTTTACAACCTCTTGGCTGGCAAGTTTCAACAGGTACTTTTTCAAATTGGTTTCACCCTTACTGCCCTTTAGTTTGCCTGTGTGTCCATGCTCTGCTTTTATAGGACAGGGTAAAAAGGCAATAACTGATCACTTTTCACTCTATCCTACATAACTTTGATTGTTTCAGTCAAGTCTCCTATGTCTGCAGATTAAATAACCCTAGTCTAAAGAATGCAGTTTGGGCAGCCATGTAAAATTCATGGGGATGACATACAGATTCATACAACTTTATCACCGCAGAAAAGATTTGATAAATCACCTTCTCTTTTACATACATGTATCTGATTTGCTTGCCTCTGTAAAACATGCACTGAGAGGAGGGGAAGTAGGTGTTTCAGAAGATTAATGTGAAGGTTGTCTTTTTAAATTCAAATGACATCAGTAACAAAATTGCTACCATATGATTGCTGTTCAGCATCTTGTGTGAAATGAGTTGATGGTCTCAGTCAGTTCTTAATGGCAATGTCTCCACATCACAAACAATCGTTACGCTTCACACTCTTGTTAACAGCATCACAACAGAGATCAAGAACTCAATGACTGAGGAACTACCAGCTCACCCATAAATTGTTCTCTTTAGATAAAGCAGCGGTTCTCAAACTGGGGGTTGCGATCCCCCCTGGGGGTCGCCGAGAGCTCCCAGGGGGGTCACGAGCTCCTGCCGCCGCTGAAAAGCCGCCGAATTGATTACTTCCACATTCAGTGGCTTTTTGGCGGACATGCGGAGCTGTTTCAGGAGTGCTCGGCATGTCTGCCGAAAAGCCGCCGAATGCGGAAGTAATCAATTCGGCAGCTTTTCTGCAGACATACAAGAGTCCACCGCGCCGCTCATGAACGCGAAAAGGTGTCATGGTTCTCAAAAGTTTGAGAACGGCTGCGGTAAAGGTTGGGGCACATTGTCAGGAAGCTGGACTGAAGAACAGCTCTGTGTAAGCTTATAAGACTGGCCATACTGGGTTAGACCAAAGGCTCATCTAGCCCAGCAGCTTGCCTTCTAACAATGGCTAATGCTAGATGCTCCAGAGGGAATGAAAAGAACAGGTCAGTTATCAAGTGATCAATCCCCTGTCACCCAGTCACAGCATCTGGTAAACAGAGACTTAAGGACACTCAGAGCATAGAGGTCATTTAGTCAAGATGGACTTATCCTCCAGGAATTTATCTAATTATTTTTTAACCAGTTATAGTTTTGGCCTTCACAACATCCCCTGATGACAAGTTCCACAGGTGGACTGTGTGCTGTATGAAGAAGTACTTCCTTTTGTTTGTTTTAAACCTGCTGCCTATTAATTTTATTGGATGACCCCTGGTTCTTGAGTAATGTGAGGGATAAATAACACTTCCTTCTTCACTTTTTCCACCCAGTCCCTGATTTTATAGACCACTATCATATCCGCCCTTCATCTTCTCTTTCCTAAGATGAACAGTCCCAGTCTTTTTAATCTCTCCCCCTATGGAAGCTATTCCGTACACCTAATCATTTTTGTTGGCCTTCTCTGTACCTTTTCCATTTCTAACAACATTTCTGAGAGGGGGCAACCAGAACTTCATTTCGTATTCAAGGTGTGCGCATACCATGAATTTATATTGTGGCATTGTGATCTTATTAGCTATCCCTTTCCTAATGGTTCCCAACATAGTTAGCTTTTTGGACTCATGCTGCACATTGAGTGGATGTTTTCAAAGAACTATCCACAATGACTCTAAGATCTATTTCTAGAGCAGTAACAGCTAATGTAGACCCCTTCATTTTGCATGTGTATTTGAGATAACGTTTTTCTGTATGCATCACATTGTATTTATCACTGTTGAATTTAATCTTTTGTTGCTCAGTTACCCAGTTTTGTGAGATTCCTTTGTAACTCTTCACTGTCAGTTTTGGACTATCTTTAGTAATTTCGTATCATCTGCAAACTTTGCCATGTTGCTATTTCCCCCTTTATTCCAGATCATTTATGAATACATTGAACAGCACTGGTTCCAGTACCGATCCCTGGCAAACATGCTACCTACCTCTCTCCATTCTGAGAGAGGTAGGTAGCATGCTAACTCCATCTGACCATTTATTCCTACCTTTTGTTTCCTATGTTTTAATCCCTTACTGATCCATGAAAGTATCTACCCTCTTATCCCAGGACTGTTTAGTTTGCATAAAAGCATTCAGTGAGGGACCTTGTCAAAGGCTTTCTGAAAGTCCAAGTACACTGTATTCACTGGATCAACCTTGTCCACATGTTTGTTGACTCCTTCAAATAATTCTAATAAATTGATGAGGCATGATTCCCCTTTATAAAAGCCATGTGGAACACAATGTGTTGAACACAATTCTGTTCTTTACTATAGTTTTAACCAGTTTGCCTGGTACTGAAGTTAGGCTTACCGGCCTGTGGTTGCCAGGAGTGCCTCTGAAGCCTTTTTTTAAAAAAAAAATTGATGTCACATTAGTTATCCTCTAGTCATCTGGCATAAAAGCTGATTTAAGAGCGAGGTTACATACCACAATTAGTTCTACAATTTCATATCTGAGTTCCTTCAGAACCAAAAAGTCTCTCTCTCTCTCACCATCAGAAGTTGATCTAATAAAAGATATTACCTCGTTCAACTTGTCTCCCTATTTTTAAGGCTATACAGATGGCTTCATTCTTCAGGACTGTCAATTCCAGCATCTTCCACAAGCAACTAATTTCACTAAGAGGGGCGGGGGAATCCTTAATTAAAAAATAATTGAATGGCCTGAACGTTCTCTCTCAAAATTTGCCAGGGGGATCACCTTTCTGGCAAAATTTTATGTGGCTTCTATTTCTGGAGGTTTTGCAGTATCAATGAAAATCCCATCAGCCCTTTCTGTCATTAGTATTGTGACTTTTCCTGTTAAAGAAATAAACCAATAGAAACAAAACAAGTTCCAGACAGACAAACACAGTGAAAGCCACTAAACTGAATATTACAGGATGGGACAAGTCTGAAGAACTAATTCCAAATATATCAAACCAGAATAAATTATAGAAAAAAAGAAATGCATTCTCTGTGTAGCAAACACATTATTTCATAAAATTTTATAACTCTTACATTTAAACTGTATCTGTCAGAGCAGACTGATTAAAAAGATTATTGGGGGTCATCAGTTATGTATTTCTCAGACCAGTCCTGCATTTTATTTTATTATTAGTTGCTGGTCCTATGTAGGGAACCTCCAACAAGGGAAGCAGCAACTCTCAATTGGAGCCAACTGCGACAGAATTGCGACTATTCAACATGAGTTCCTTCATGCACTTGGATTCTGGCATGAGCAATCACGATCCGACCGGGATGATTATGTTTCAATAATGTGGGACAGAATTCAGTCTGGTAAACCATTTTCATTCTTTTCACTTAAGGCAATGGAGAAGACTAATCTGTGTAGCATCTCACTCAGCTACAGTAGGATTTTAAAAATATAATTCCTTCACCTCAATTTACTTATTTTAACCAATACACCCACCAAAGAGATAAACGTTAGGGGACATCTAATTATGGCAATAGACCTCAATTATTATAATCTATACCAAGGCATTTCCTGGAGGCCTCAATGTGGGACTGGGGCCTCATTCTGCCAGGTGCAATACCCAGAGTAAGGGAGCACTTTAGAGCACAGTAAAATAATTGGATTCATTTATTATAATTTACAATGGTGTCACCTGCTTCTCTAGAAGTTTTTGACATTATTTAAAAAACTCCCAGTGCAACCAAATGAAAACCAGGAGCAAACCATGGAAAATCCCAGTAAACTACAACCCACTGATGCCACCCAACCTATTGGACTCTTTTCCCAGTAAGGTTTCCAACCCTTTGAACAGTCAGCTGGGTAAAAATATGAGCCATGCAGCATGTAAGTTCAACAATCTTGGACTATTACAGGGAAGAGGGGTAAAAGTTTGTTCCATAACTAAGTCCGTCTCAGGAATCTTATTGATCTCTATTTCTTCAGCTCACTGTGATTTTTGGTGTTTGTCAGGCAAACACTGTTGGCAGCTGGTATGAAGTGGAGTGCCCCAAGGGTTGGTCCTGGGGCTGGTTTTATTCAATATCTTTATCAATGATCTGGAGGATGGCGTGGACTGCACCCTCAGCAAGTTTGCAGATGACACTAAACTGGGAGAAGTGGTAGATATGCTAGAGCAGGGGCGGGCAAACATTTTGGCCTGAGGCCACATTGGGGTTCAAGATTTTGCAGAGGGCCAGGTAGGGAAGCCTGTGCCTCCCCAAACAGCCTGGACCAGCCCCCATCCGACCCCCACCCCCTTCCCACTCCCTCAGAGCCCCGGACCCATCCAGTCCCTCCCCCCGCTCCTTGCCCCCGATTGCCATCTCCGGAAACCCCCCACCCTAACTGCCCCACCAAGGCCCCATCCCCTATCTAAGCCCCCCCTGTTCTTTGTTCCCTGACTGCCCCCTCCGAAGACTCCCCCCCACTCTAACCACCACCCAAGCCTCCCTCCTGCCCCAGTTCTTGCTTATCTTGCTCAGCCGGGCGCGGGGCCCCACCGCTCGCTGCTCTCTGCCAGGCCCCAGCCTGGGAGCTGGGCCCTGCGGCTCCCCAAGCCAGGCCCAGCACCCCAAGCAGGAACTCGGGGCCCCATAGCACCCCACAGCTCGGCTGTCAGCCAGGTGGCAGCCAGGGGGCCCCGAAGCTCCCTGCAGCTCAGCCTGGCACCACGGGCGGGAGCATGGGGCCCCGCGGCTCCCTGCAGCTCGGTCTGGTAGCTGGGGCAGGGAGCGCAGGGCCCCTCCCTGCAGCTCAGCCCAGCAGCTGGGGTGGGGAGCGCGAGGCCATGCGGCTCCCCGCAGCTCAGCCCGGCCCCTGGGCTGGGAGAAGGGGGCCACTGGCTCCGCTCCTCCCCTGTCGAGCTCGCAGGCCAGATTAAAATGGCCACATGTAGCCCGCAGGCCGTAGTTTGCCCACCCTTGCGCTAGAGGGTAGGAATAGGATACAGAGGGACCTAGACAAATTAGAGGATTGGGACAAAAGAAATCTGATGAGGTTCAACAAGGACAAGTGCAGAGTCCTGCACTTAGGAAGGAAGAATCCCATGCACTGCTAGAGACTAGGGACCGAATGGCTAGGCAGCAGTTCAGCAGAACAGGACCTAGTGGTTACAGTGGACAAGAAGCTGGACATGAGTCAACAGTGTGCCCTTGCTGCCAAGAAGGCTAACGGTATTTTGGGCTGTATAAGTAGGGGCATTGCCAGCAGATCGAGGGATGTGAACTTTCCCCTCTATTCGACATTGGTGAGGCCTCATCTGGAGTACTGTGTCCAGTTTTGGGGACCACAGTACAAGAAGGATGTGGAAAAATTGGAAAGAGCCCAGAGGAGGGCAACAAAAATGATTACAGGCTTGGAGCACATGACTTATGAGGAGTGGCTGAGAGAATTGGGATTGTTTAGTCTACAGAAGAAAAGGCTGAGGGGAGATTTGATAGGTGCTTTCAAAGACTTGAAAGGGGGGTTCCAAAGAGGATGGGTCTAGGCTGTTCTCAGTGGTACCAGATGACAGAAGAAGGAATAATGGTCTCAAGTTGCAGTGGGGAAGGTTTAGGTGGGATATTAGGAAAAACGTTTTCACTAGGAGGATGGTGAAGCACTGGAATGAGTTACCTAGGGAGGTGGTAGAATCTCCATCCTTAGAGGTTTTTAAGGTCAGGCTTGACAAAGCCCTGGCTGGGATGATTTAGTTGGGGTTAGTCCTGCTTTAAACAGGGGGTTGGACAAGATGACCTCCTGAGGTCCCTTCCAACCCTGATATTCTATGATTCTATGAAGGCTATGGTATTGGATATGAACTCCGTTCCTTCCTAACTCAAGAACACTTACAAAACCCAACACTGAAAGACATCATTATTAGATCAGATACATTTTATTTATGAAGTGACAAAGAGTCCTGTGGCACCTTAAAGACTAACTAAAGTATTAGAGCATAAGCTTTTGTGGGCTAATACCCACTTCATCGGATGCATGCAGTGGAAGTATCCAGGGGCAGGTATTTTATTTATGGATGATCAGCTAGAAGCTGCAGGTACAAGAATATATTCTAGAGAATGATTTAATTTAAGCTGTATCTGGTTTTTGGACTGATATTTCATTATTTTTTCCTGATGCTTTATCAGCAGGTAACATTACTGTTAATATTTTTTAAATGCTATAATATTTCCATAGCCAAGGTAGGTGGAGTAGTATCTTTTATTGGACCATCTTCTGTTGGGGAGAGACACAGAAGTTAGTCCAATAAAAGATAATATCTCATTCGCCTTCTCTCTCTCTATCTCTATCCTATGTCTGACACAGTCACAACAACACTGCATATGTTTCCATAAAGATAGAACCTGGATGCTATTTTTTAGACTAATAAAATAATTTTAAATAATTTTTAAACTTGAAAACCTTCTAAACAGATTATTTTTAAAAAAATGTCTAGAAAATACGTATAGAGATAGTTCTGAAGGATAACTGAGGGTTGCTCCAAATGGTTTATTAGATTATGTATTGCGAAGTGAAATAACCAGGCACAAAACATCAGGGAATATGAAGCAGAAATAGGGAGGCATTATTACCACTGCTTACAGCAGTACTGAGATGTTACATGAATACTGTGTCCAGTTCTGGTGTCCACACTTCAAAAAGGATGTTGAGAAGTTGGAGTGGGTCTGGGGCAGAGTGGCTGTTGAGCTTCCCCTGGGGAACTCAAAAAGTCAGCACTTCTGCTCTCTAGTATGAAATATCTAGGGGGGAAGAGCTGATCGGCAGGACATCAGTGGTGCTGAACACCCGCTATTTTTTTCCCCATGGATCCTCCAGCCCCGGAGCACTCACAGAGTTGGCACCTATGCTAAAGAGGAGCTGGGCCCTGAGAGCCAGGATCTTTTTGGGATCCACGACCTTGATGCCAGCCAGCTGAAGAGCCAGCCCCAGTCATGCCCTGCAACAATGTACCCCAATTCCTGCTGTGCTGTGAAGCAAAGCACCATGGCCTATCTCTACCCCAAGAATTCTATTCCCCCCAGTTCACAACAGACTACCACCATGTCTTCACACAATGAAAACAGAACAGACATACAGTGTGTATGCTATTGGTGCAACATGTGAACTGGGAGTTACCGGACGCTAATCAAAAAAAATTTCATATTAAACTATCCGAAGTCAAAAGTTTCAATGGTCAGAAGCTGCAGCTAAAACATTTCAGGCCAGAAATAAGTTTTTTTAAAAAATGATAGTAAATAATCATTGAAACAGCTTACCTAGGAATGCAGTGGAGTCTTCATAACCTGAAGTCTTCAAATCAAGACCGGAGGCCAAAAGACATGCTATTGTTTAACAAGATGCAGGAATCATGTGGTAAAATTCTGTGGTCAGTATTATGCAGCAAGGCAGACTAAATAATCATAGTGCTCCCTTTTGCCTTTAAAAATCTATGTCTCAGTCCTAGAAATCTTAAATTACACTGTTTTTTTAATGTAAAAGCAGACGGTACACATATGTATTTTAGGTAGCTTTTATATCCTGATGATCAATTATCTCTCCCTTCTTTTTCTTCATTAGGTAAAGAACACAATTTCAATACATATGATGATAAAACATCAAGTGCCCTGAACATTCCTTACGATTACACTTCTGTGATGCACTATAGTAAAACATCATTCATGAATGGAACTGAACCAACCATAGTAACTAACATACCAGAATTCATGGATGTGATTGGGCAACGAATGGATTTCAGTGATTATGATCTCCAGAAGCTAAATCGCCTGTACAACTGCAGTAAGTTTTTCAAGATCTCTTGAATCATTATTGCATTTCCTGTCCAGTATATGGAAGAAATCAAGAAAAATTTACCCATATTGGACTCACCTAGCTCAGGTAAAAGAGAAACTAATGGTTCAGAAAAATGGGTGTGTTAAGAGCACCAGAAAAATCAGTGCAATTAAGACAGCTAGAAATAACAGACCACTCCTGCCAGAGTCCTGCTGTGCAGAAGCAATGCAAAGCCCCCTCTGCAATTTTATTTGAACCTTAGTTAAAGAACACCTTTACTAGGCAGCTGATTTGTGTTCATCCCTTGGGTGCTTGTTTTAAGACTTGCTTTCCTGTACAAAGTATTTTGATTCCCCAGCATTTGTGGTAGACACTGTAGAAAGATATATAGAGAACACGAAAAGGTGGAGGTTGCCATACCATCTTTAAGTGGCTAATCAATTAAGGTGGGCTATTATCAGCAGGATACAATAACTTTTGTAGTGATAATCAGGATGGCCCATTTCAAACATCTGACAAGAAGGTCTGAGCAACAGTAGTGGGATACTTAACATGGGGAAATAGATTACGATTTGTGTAATGGCCCAGCCACTCCCAGTCTTTATTTAAGTCTAATTTAATGATAGCGAGTTTGCTATCGTTTTATAAACAACTGTCTATTACACAATATAAATGCAACACTTAGACATGCAGAAGATGATTAATGGATCTCTCAGGTGCGATGGAGTCATTTGATGTTCACGATTGCTGAAAAAGAACCCAAACTTTGCATTAGTCAATCCCACTCCCAGTCTATCACAGATAATTAAAGGCCCTATCATGTGAAGTGCTAAACACCCAACTCATATTGACTTTGATGGGATTGGTGGACGCATAGGATTCCATAGGAGCCCAATGTCATAATATTCTCTCTGACACCAGCTCTGGAAGACTAGAATTCAGATGTATCACTTAGTTTCTTTTGTATCTTGCAGCCTCCTCACTAAGCTTTATGGACACCTGCAGTTTTGAACTTGAAAATGTGTGTGGCATGATTCAAAGTTCAGAAGATAACAGCGACTGGCAGCGTGTATCTCAGGTACCTGCCGGCCCACTTACTGATCATACCAATATGGGAGACTGCAAAGGTAACGTCAAGAAATTCTTATCTCTTTTGACAATGTTTTCTGCTATGGCAGAATTGTGACTTTGGTCTTCTTCAGAGTGCACCTGAGAATTAATTTTTAACCAGCAGCATAAAATTATCAGGGACACATGCCATTTTTGCTGTAGATACGAATGAAGGTTGAAAGTTCTAATCTCTTTCCTCTGCTTTGTGGCCTTTGGTATAATAATAAAACAAGAGAAGTACGTACACAAGATGTTTTAATTGACTTAAAAAAAGATTTACAAACCATGGTAGTTCAGAGAGATGAAAAATATTTCTGTTATAACCATAAAGTCTTGTTTGTGATTAACTACTCAGCAGTCATTTTGGAAAGGGTTGGGATTTGAGAATATATATTTGTAATTGTTCTGCCCGTCAGAGCTGCAGCAACAAGGGCCGGGTTCAGTATCCAGGGTTCCGTTCCAATAACACAATGTAAAACCAGCTCAAGCCCCCACCCAGTGACCTGAGACAACCATATACCATGCCTGTAAGAGGCAATACTTCCCCTCTTGCAAGCACAGAGTCTGAGTGTAGCAAATGCCTTTTAATAACAGAGAGAAATAATGCAGCCTTATGTTGGGGAAACACCACAAACAGGATTCATAAAACAAACCATGAACCAGAAGACCCATCCCCCCCAGAACAGATTGGGCTGTGTCGTTTCCCTTTGGTTCTTTTGTCCAGCAACCCTAAAAGTCACCCAAAGTCCCAACAACCCATAAGTCTCTGTCCCTAGTCAGTGCAGCCCCAGAGTCCTTGAGTCACATAATCAGGGTAACAACACTATTATTCCTGCACCGATAACAGAGAAACTGGGGATCCCACAGCAGCCAAAGTGACCATTTGGGCAAACAGTCCCCTCATGCTAGGCGGGGTGAGTGAGCCCATGCAAATAAGATTAGCCCCAAAGTCCTTTTCCAGCACGCACCACCAGATGTCAGGGCAGAGCCTGTTCTGACTCTGCTTACATCTTATTCGGGCAGAGGCAAACAGTTCATTGGGAATACAAACTGTTTTGAGCCTGCCAAAACAAACATCATGAGTTTTGGTTCAACAGCATCAGCCAACACTCGAGGCAGTGTATGTAAGCAAATAATGGGCCATCTGGAAAGGAGTCATTGGGGCAAACAACTTGACTATTTTAAGATAGAGCTTGATAGTTTATTAATGGGATTCTATGACAGGGTTGCCTCAGACAGCAGGGGACTAGACTCAGAGATCATGAGGTCCCTTGCAGTCCTGTCAGTGGCAGATTTAGAGTTAGTGGGGCCCTGTGTGCAGCTTCACTTCCACCCCTCAGGACTCAGCAAAGAAAAAAAACATTTTCTCTGCTCTCTTTCCCCCCTCCAGCCCCCTGTTTTTCATTCTTTTTTTCCTTCATCCTCCTCCTATATTATAAGTAATGGGAAGAAAACAAAAATAAAGTGCGGTATCTTGATTGGGGCAGGGGGTTGGGATGAAGGAGGAGGTGCAAGGGTTGGACTCTGGGAGGGAGTTTGGGTGCTGAGTGCGGGGTTTGGGCTGGGGCAGGGGGTTGAGGGGTGGGGGGGTGAGGGGTGTGGGCTCTTGGAGGACTTTTGGGTGTGGGCTCTTGTCTGGGGCAGGGGTTGGGGTACAGGAGATAGTAAAGGCTCTAGACTGGGGCAGGGGGTTGGAGTGTAGGGAGTGGCATAGCTCTCAGGGCGATCAGCACCCCGCCACCCGGCAGTGGTCCCTAGGCGGGGGAATGGGGACTAGCAGGGAATCTCTGCAAGTGCAGTTCCCAGACAATGTGAGCTGCAGAGTTGGTGCTCGGGGCACCGCAGGGACATGCTGGCCACTTCCAGGAGCGGTATGGCACAGAGGGAGGGAGGCAGAGTGGGCAGGGAGCTGCTTTAGCCCTGCTGCTGGCACGTCTCAGTGTGCCCTTTGGAGCACACTGAGCAGGTTTCCGTGTGCTGCCCTTGCCCTGGGCAGCACATGGAGCTACTTCCCGCCCTGCCAGGGATTTGCAGACACATGCTAGCAGCTGGTGCTTCCAGGAGCAGCATGGGACCATGGGCCACAGCATGCAGGCATTGGAGGCCCCATGCCACAAAACGGTTCATTTCATGGTGAATCCGCTCCTGAGGCCTAAGTCCCTAAATGGGTAGACCAGAAGAGCCTATGCTTTGGAATGTGGATAATAAGAGACAGGCAAATGGAGAAAATAGCTAGCAAAAGAGAAAAATTCTCTTTACTCCAATACTCTGTCCCCAGAGACCTTATGGCCTTTGGGGTAGGGACTGTCATTTACTACATTTATACAGGGCCTAACACAATGAGGCCCCAAGCTGGCTGAGTCTCCGAGGCATTATCACAATGTAATGTTAATTAATATTCATAAAAATGTAATCAGAAAACAGTACTTTCTTTTTTCTTTTGCATTTCCCATGACCTTTTGACAGATACTGGGTACTTCATGCATTTTAACACCAGTGCTGGCAGCGTGGGAAACTCAGCTACTCTGGAGAGCCGAATTCTATATCCCAAAAGAGGATTTCAGTGCTTACAATTCTATTATTACAACAGTGGTCATGAAAGCGATAAGCTGAACATCTTAGTCAGGGAGTATGATTTAGCCAGCTCCAATAGTGCTTTAAAACTCGTTGAAAGGATACAAGGTATGAAATAAAGTTGTTTATTAAATGTGTGCCTTCTGGTTGGATATATATTCAATATGCCTAACAGATGACTGGGAGGGAAAAGCATACTATAGTGAAGTGGCATTTTTCCTTTATCATTGTTCATCTTTTAACTTCTGTCCTGTCATTTCATTGTTTGCTTTCTTCTCTCTTACTATTGCAGTGATTCTATTACCCGAGGAGATAATATGAGATGCAAGCTCAGTCAGTCATTTTCCAGTAACATAGTCAGGTACTACAATTGACTTGCACTTATCATCAGTACAGTTCTCTCACCTAACATAGCTAAAGATCTACAAGCATTCATGGTAGCTGATCTAAAATTGCAGGTAGATCTGTCTTTGACAACATAAAAAGTTACAGAGCAAATTAATGTTAATAGATACGGTATTAATATTACAAAAGTGGAAAAGTCAGAGTGACTTTAAAAGATTAGCCCAATGCCATGGTCTAAGGGATCTTATCAAACTGGAAAAAAAAATATTTCCAGACATTTTTTTAACAGTATTTGCACTCACTTCACAGAAGTATGTGAATAACATATCATGTTTTGCAGTTGACACATAGCATTATATATTCTGTGAGCTTTCAACTCTAAATAGGCGTAAGGGACTGAGGCCATGTCTACATTACCTTCAGATTGGCGGGTAGTGATTTATCTATCAGGGATCTATTTATCACGTCTAGTGTAGATGCAATAAATCAAACCCCGAGTGCTCTCCCCATTGACTCCAGAACTCCAGAGGCAAAAGTGGAGTCAATGGGGGAGCGGCAGCGGTCAACTCGCCACCGTGAGGATGCCGAGGTAAGTCAGCCTAAGATGCGTCAACTTCAGCTATGCAATTTGCATAGATGAAGATGCGTATCTTAGGTTGAGCCCCACCCCACACCCCAGTGTAGACCTGGCCTTAGACACCTAACTCCTATTGGAAATCAACAGGGTTTAGTCACTGGGCCCTTTTGAAAAATTTACTCTATATGCAAGTTTCTTTCCTGTTCCTTTTCTCCCTCCTTTTTAAAAACTGATAAAAAAACCCACCAATCTCCAGGTTTACAGGACCAGTCTACAACAGTGTATTTCCCAGATAAGGACTAATTAAAAATGCATTGACATCTATAGAAGTTTTTGATTCATCAGGTTTTGGATCAGGCACAAGATCTTTTGTCATTGTTAATAAGTCAGAGCAGATCTCATTAGAAAAGGCAAATGCATAATAATTATACATATAGTACCCAGTTATTCATATGCTTACTCTTTTAGGCTGAAGAATAACAAATGCTAAATAATAATAAATAGACTTGTTCTCCTTTAAAACTAAGGCTTGTTCTACACTTAAGAGTTAATCAATATAGCTATGTTGGCCAAGGGTGTGAAAAATACACATCCATGGACATAGCTATGCCGATCTAACTACCTTCCTACCTCCCATATAGATGCAGCTATGTTAAGGAAAGAATAGTAGATACCAACCATTTGGGGAGCTGGTATTCCCACGCTAATGGAAAAAAACCCATTGATGTAGGTTGCAACTACAGAGTTATGCCAGCATAGCTATGCTGACACATCTATGTGGGTATAGTCTCCATAGTGTAGACATAGCCTACATCTAATTAGACCTGTTTGCTTGCAGGGCCTTCCATGTAGCAAATATCAAGTCCTCTAAGCCTTTTTTTCCTACATGCTTGATTGCCCCATGAACCTTACCTGCCAGTTGCTCTGGTGCTTTTGGCATCCCTGTACACTATCAGATTCCTCTCATACAGACAGGTATCAGGGCTTCTCAGGGCCTATGTAGACCTCAGGTTAATTTAAGGAAACCTCTAACTCTCACTAAACCTATCCTGATAATAAGTTTACTCTCTCTACAGTTCAGCCTACTTCTTGAAATCTGTTTCTTGGATATTTGGTTGCAGTACAGGATGGATAAGTCAATGACTTTTAAAAAAAATATTTAAATCAGATTTTTTAAAAAATGTAAATTAAGTACTTTTTTTTTTAAAAAAAAATCTATTTAAAATTAAATTTGAAATTGAAAACCTATGTTAAGGCCTAAATTAATTATCTATTAATCATTTAAACTAAATAGAAAACCAAAAAAAACCTATAAGGAGTACACATTTGCTGCCAAGTTTTAAAGGAAGTCAAACCACTGAATTGGTGGAAGTTACCGGAGTTTGTTGACATGCTAAACCAGATTTTGATAGCAGTAGTCTCTTCTGCAGCTGCAGAGAATATTTTCTGCATTTCAGTTTAGTCAACTAGTTCCGTTCTATGATTAATTAATTCAAAGTTAAGAAACCAGTTGGCAACCACGAAAATAGGTCTGAGAGGATTAGATCTATTAGTTCCAAAATCCTGGAGAACATGGTGATAGGAAATAATCTGTTCAATTCACTAAATATAGATAACATTTCCTTTCCTTAATAAATCAGGTAGTTTTCAATACAAAACATTTGATAAACTTTTTCCCTTATGTGTCTAGAATATTTAAGGTAGTTTTATTTAATAAAAAAATTAAATACTGCTCTTGTGCATTTTAATTTATTTGAATTTCCATACAAATAGAGCGTGACACAAATCATAAGTAAAAATGAATCTAGTAAACAAGAAATACATCATTCATCATTTTCTAATATAAAAATGTAAAAATCAAGGCTCTGAATACATATAAATTAAGCTATGTAACTGCTTAAATAAATATGTACAGTTATAGCATATTCTCCTGGCTAGCAAAAAGAAGCATCAAATTTAGTGCAAAGTTATATTTAGTTTCAAATCAAAATATTTTATTGGTTACCAACCAATGAGAATCAGTCTTTAGGAAAATAACTAAACGGTACAAAGGAAAAACACAAATAAAATGTATTTAAATCACGGTTTCTTGCTTGCTGATTTACATCATGATTAAAATCAGTAATTTAAATAGCTCTGATTTAAAATCAATTAATCCTTTTCTGTTCTTGAGATATGTAATTGTTCATGTGAATGGACTGTTTTGGTGGCGATAGAGGTGAGAGGTGGATTGTTTTATTTAGGAGGGAGTTGTTACAGAGATAGTAGGGTAGTTTTTGTGCACATCCAGTTATCACAACATTTGGCTTAACTCATGCCAAATTCTTTTGAAAATACGTAATCAAGAAAAAGAAATCGCTAAGAACAATAGCTTTTTTCTGCTATTAAATTCAGTAAATATTATGCATGTTAAACAACTAAACATACGTTAGAAAATTATAAGGGAAAACAATGTGCTCCTGCATGCATATTTAAATTTGATGAAAAGCAGTGTTTATAAGAGAGATATTGAGACAACCTCAGCTCTAGTGGAATTAATAAATGTTTGTGTAGTGTTGTAATAGGTCCTGTATACAGTACAGTATTTTACTGTTCTGTTTACCAACTTTGAAAACCCCCAAATTCTTTTTCAGATTCACCTCTGGATTATTGGCAGCTTTATCATGTTCCTTTGAAGGCCACAAGGAAATTCAGGATTGTATTTGAAGGTGTAAAAGGAAATGGTTCATCAATGGGAGGCCTCTCTATTGATGACATTAACCTTTCAGAAACACAGTGTCCCCATCATATCTGGCATATAAGAAATTTCACACATCTCCTCAATACAAGTCCAGCAGGGAGAAAAATATACAGTCCGCCTTTTTACTCTAGTAAAGGATATGCTTTTCAGGTTGGCTTGTATGTGAATGGTACCAGTGACAACCCATTTAACTTAGCGATATATTTGCACTTAATCTCTGGAGTAAATGATGATCGTCTACAGTGGCCTTGTGAATGGCAACAGGCTACCATGATGCTGTTGGATCAAACTCCTGATATTCGCCAACGCATGTCAAATCAAAGAAGTGTAACAACAGATTTATCTATAGTAACAGGTTAGTTAAAAATTGATGATTATGTTGTTGTGTTTACCCAACACATTGTCTTGCTTTTATAAGAACAGAACAAAAGGACAATGGGTCAAATTCTCTCCTGGTACAACTAGGTGAAGCTCCAATGTCTTCAATGGAGTTTTACCTATTTATATTAGTAGGAAATTTAATGCAATGGCAGGAAGCAGTAACATAGGTGATTTGTATGTCTCAGAGCAGGATAATAGGGTTTAGCAGGGGCCTTGGATGGCATCCTTATGTGTGTGTGTGTGTGTGTGTGTGTGTATTTTAAAGATGGCATGCTTGAGCAGCAGGAATGGCATCCACTCTGAAGATTCCTTTCATATGATCCACAGAAAAGCCTTTACATCTGCCTTTGAGAAGGTGGCCTTCCAGCCCTCTTGAAGATAGAAATGCAGATGTGACCAGCTATTAGGCGTGATTTAATACAAGACAAGAGTGCCATCATTAACCAGAGCCCGTGATGAAAGGAGCATTGGTGTCAAACCTAATCTTCAAGTGGACAGCAAACTAATAATTCAAATTCAATAACCTGCAGCTGGCAGGATGAGGGGAGGGAGGAGAGGGAAGAGAAGGGAAAAGAAGAAACGGTGACAGCTCAGTCATTTTAAAAGGAGAAAATTCAATGAAAAGGTAAAGACTGAAAACAGAAGAGAGTAAGAATTTCTATGGAGAGAGAAATTATAGAATTTTATTGTAATGTACATTGGATATAGGCCTCAGACACTTTCTATATATTAGTGTAGTAAGGATTTTGCTATAAAAGACAGCTACCAGTATAATATCTTCAAGTTCTTGCTTTGAATGGAAACACATCTAGCTGTGTGGATTCCCAGACTTTAGCAATGCTAGGGGCTGAAAGGCATTAAATATTGTCTAAAAGTCACAATATTTTTTTAAGTACAAATGTTCTGTGATGCACACACTTATTAAACTCCCTAATATGGAAGGTCTGTGAGATAAATACTCTAGAATGACAGGACGGGGTCCCCTTTCAATACATTAAAACAACACTACACAAAATTTCCTGGTTTTGCCCTATATATTCTGGTCCTTTCCACGTAGTTCCCTCCTATCCTACACACCTGACCATATTGCTCATCCCACTTGGTTCTCTGCACCAATGTACATACAACTCACTTTCCTTTTTTTTTTTTTTTTTTCACTTGGTCATTCGTATCCTGCTGACATCGCCAATCCCTGAGGGTAGCTCTTGATTCTTCTCCGTCTAGGTAGTGGATGCCCCCAGTACTGGCAGCTAGGCTGGCTCCTTCTCTACATTACCATTTACTTTCACAGGTGTTTGATCTCAAGCTAGCGTATCTGGAGGAGAAGCCAGTAACTTGTGACCAGCTAGTTCTCCACAGACTACAGCAAATGCTTCACTTTGAGAACCACCACACTGGTGCATTTTAAAAACTAATCCTGTGTTACCAATTTTTCTTCCAACTTTACTCCAAAAAATATTCCACAACAATTTTTTTTAATGACACACAGAATAGACCTTATGTTCCTTGTCTCCCATCCCAATATAAAAATCTATTTAACAAGCCACCAGAAGACTTGAAGCTTGAAGCTTTCTCCGGAGAGACACATCACACCTGAGCGAATACTCAGGATCAGGAAGTGTGGAAGGGACAGAGACAGTAATTTATATAATCCTACAACCAATGTAACTCCTTATCTGAGTTTTGAGTAACTTCCTGTTTAAATATTCAGGACACACACACACACACACACACAATTTTTTTTGCCCCTTGCAGATTCCTCATCATATTTTTGGGACAGGCCAGACAAAGTAGGATCACCTGCTAATTTCACGAATGGGACTCAATTTATGAGAGGGCCAGGACTTGGAACTAATGCATTTCTAACTCATAAAAGGCTTAGAAGCCTCAACTTCATCAAAGAAGATGGTGTTTACATTCTTTTAACAATGGAAGGTATGTAATGGTAGGTATGTACTGATGGAATGGAATGGAAGGTATGTAGTGAAGGTAGGGATATAAAGTTACTCTTTATAATGCAATAAGCATGCAGTATGATGTTTTTAGTACTACATAAGGCTCCACTCCTACAAACATATATGCACATGATTAATTTTATGCATAAGTAGTCCTGGGAGTCAGTAGGCCTACTCATGTGTTTAAAGTTAATCATGTGCTTGACTAGATGTATGGATTGCTATATTCACTATATAATCAGCTACTTAGCTCATTAGTGGGTTAAAAATCTAATTATACAATATGTGATGCTATTCTTAAACAAAATTTCTTAGCTAAACCACTTCTGGTTTCTTGTCTGTTTCTGAATGTAAACTGCAAAACATGGAAGAGGTGCTGCTGAAAGGTGAAAATACCAGTTATTTATTTATAACAGCTGAAAATCGCTAAGGGTGTATCACAGCCAGTATATTATTGCTATTTACTTTTAGAATTCATCAGTAGTGCAAACTTGTGTGTGTTATGTATTCTCATTTTAATGTAGGGAGATGTTGTGTCCATTTGGAGAAAATCAGAGCTTCAAAAAACAGGGTAATAAAAGTCTTATAACTGGTCTATCAAAAAATAGTATGGCATGAAAACCTTGTGCTCTTTTTTCCCTTTAGATATCTCACATCTCATATCAACTCAACCAAACTTTACAACCGCCAACTCCACCACAGTTCCAGTGACAGCAACTCCAAATTTCTGTGTAAATGGTGGTATCTCCATTGTCGTAGATGAAAAACCAGAGTGCAGGTAACTAATTTACTTCAACCCCAAGATTAACTTTATGATCAGAAAAAAAATGTGTAGTAGAGTTTATCATTTAAGAAAATAAACTAAACGTGTTACCCTCAGAGAAGATTTGGCTGGTTTTAATACAGTGAATTTCCAACATCACAAATCCTGACTAAATTTGTGACCAGTTTTGGCAGCACAGCTTTTCCCAGGTTCAGCCCTTTTCCTATTTTAAAATATTCTGTTTAAAGTATATTTATTTTTAATGGATTTGTTAATGTGTTATCATAATTAAGTATGACCTCATCCTAATCTGAGAGTTAAATATTAATGGAGATGAAACACAAGTTAAATGCAGTATCAAGGGACTTGATATTTTTGAAACAAGAAGTCAATACATGTATTGTTACATACATTCTGAACAGAAATATCAGGTGGTCGTGATTATGGCTCTGAATTTAAAAAGTGTAACAGTTTGCCTTTGAAACTAAGGGGACATGAAGTTTGATGACTAAACTAGGTTTTTCCTTCAAGGAAGTGAATAGCAGCATTTAAGCAAGGTGGATTCATTTACATATGCAATCTGATTGCTTAACATTGTTCCAGATCTCAGTATCATCATCCTTTCAGTTGATTACTGACTAGATGGTTGGTTGAGCTGCTTTTGTTTTGTTGATAAGCCTCTGTTTCCATCCACACACATTTTTGAAGTGATTGGCTGAAGGAAACAGAAGTGCACCAGAGAGGAGATAAGCATGGCGAGGGCGGGGGCAGAACTTCAGCCTCTCACTATGATGAATTAACAATAACATGGGCAAACCGAACAACAGCTCGGCTGGTAGCAGCACCAGTTTCCAGGAGTAGAAAATTAATTTTGTATTACTAGGAATGCCATCAGTTCAAGGGGGAAGAGAAAAGCTAAACGGCACCAGGAGAGAGGAGAGGTAAAGGACACTGAATTCTCAGAGGTGGTGCCTTTTCAGTGGCAGTTGTTTGTTTTTTTTTAATAGAGCCATATACGACCAAGTCAACTGCTAAAGTAATCAGAATGATCAACCAGTCTGGCCTTTAGACTTTCCGTAGAAGGCTGTCAACTACAGTGGCTCCATCTGGAACAGGATAGCAAAGGGCAACAGCAGCAAGGTGGCAGCTCAAGTAGTGTGTATATTCAAATAGGAATATCCCATAGAGCCACTTTAATTCCAAGTTAGATTGCACCATGAAGCTTTAGTGTATACTAATAACGAACCTGCAGTTTACAGAACTGTATCGCTCTTTAATTTTTGCTAGATGTCGAACAGGTGTTGCTCTTATTTTATAGATGTCCAGCAGGTGATGACTGGTGGTATATGGGAGAAAAGTGTGAGAAGAGAGGCTCAACTCGAGAAAATATTATAATAGCCGTTTCTTCGACACTTGCTGTATTTGTCATTATGCTGCTTGTCACTATTATAAGCATATGTTGCATGAGGAAGAAATACCACCAGAAAATGATAAAAAACCAAGAAGCTTGGATTTTAGAAAATGTGAGTATTGTCTTTTTAGTTTAAAGATTCAGGTATTTTCTAAACAAGGCTTTTTTGCAAAATAATTGTGCGCCGAGTAGGCGATACAGTTACATTAAGAAAAGTGAACTTAAATGAACAGGAGCTAAACAAATGTCAGGGGAAAAGATGTCCAGAACACTCAGGCTTGATACTTCAAAAAAGATCAAATAAAAAGCCTGTAACTTACTCAACAAGGCAGCAAGGTTTCAGTCCCTTTATTTGAAGTGCTTCCTTTCCTCCACTCTGAACAGTATTGTTATCTAAATCTGATCCCTGCACAGCTAATGCCAGTTGCTTATATAACCTGTATAACCTGTATACCTACCCAGCCCACAACAGTCAGCCTCCCAGTCTGTGTCGACAGACTCCCGCTAGCACTCTGAATGTATAGACAGCATCCTGAAGCTGTGGCTCAGATGTCAGAGCCCAAGCTCTAGCAGAGGGAGTGGGGTGGGCTCCAAAGGCCAAGCCGCCATTTCAAAGCACCGTCTGTGCGCTAGTGCAAGCCTGAGTCTGTCAACCCGTGCACAGGCTGCGTATGTTCATGTGCGTGCACACAGACACAAACAAGCCGACGTTCAGTCAGAGGTGAAAGTAAGCCGGTACGAGCCAGTACGCTGTGCTGGATGGGACTAACTTCCCCAGGCCACCAATTTAAAGGGCCTTGGGCTCCTGCCAGTGGCCAGGGTCCTGGGCCCTTTAATTTGCCACGAGAGCCCTGCAGGCAGAGCCCCTAGGTGCGGCTCCTGGGGCTCCAGCCTCTGCAGGGAGCCCTGGGCCCTTTAAATCACTGCCCAAGCCTCACTGCTGGGGTAGTGGTAATGGGACTCCAGTGGTGATTTAAAGGGCCAGAGGATTTAAAGGCCCCACTTCTTCCTATTGAGCCCCGCCCCCTGCTCAGGACTCCGGCATACCGGTAGGTCCTTTAAGTTACTTTCACCCCTGCTTTTTGTATTACAGATCCAAAAAAAAAAAAACCCCATGTATACGGCGTCCCCAGAAGGTATACACCATTCTATTAGCTACAAGAAAATGTTTTTCAGATATCCACCATTAAAGCTATTTGATTCCAACTCATCCCTGTGTAAAGTAGCAATTAAAGTTAACCTAAAAAGTGAAGGAAAACGCATTGAGTCGTGATGGGTGAAATCCTGACCTCACTGAAGTTAATGGTAGTTTTGCCACTGACTTCACTGAAGCCAGGATTATATGTTATACGCGCCCCCCACCCCCTCGCTGTGTGTAAATCTGATTTCCAACTGGAAACTGTCCTCATCTTCTCTGTCCTCAGTCATTCCCAAACTTAAAACATCTGATCTGCGACTGCCTTTTCTACTATTTTTATGAAATGCTTATCTTAAAACATCTGGGTTACTGAACAGGACAACAAGCATCTCTGCCGAATGGCAATTCCTTTTGCAAATAAAAGTTTTTTATATAATATGTTAAAATAATAAAATAATAAAAATAATAATTAACAATAAAGAAGAGAGCAGGTTAAAACTATTTAAAAAACAGAATCACCAAATCAGGTGGCCTTCACTGAGTCTTGAATAAAACAGGGTCTCTGGAGGACTTCTTAGACAGGGAGTTACACATATTATCTTAAACTGAGAACACACTTTATTCCAATCTGATCAAGATGAAACCTCAAAATACAGCAAGGATGAACTGGCTAATCCCAGCATCCACAGCAAGGCACAGGAGTACCCTGTAAATGTAGAGAACAGCAACAATGTAGTACAAGTCTTCCAACGATTCACTTTCCCCTAAAATTTCTCTCTTACCTTGTCTTGATCTGCACTCAAATTACACTGTTTTATGTTGTTCCTGAAAATTGCTGTTGTGTTTCTAGAGTTATTCAAGTTTTGGCATTTCCCTTAGTTATAAGATGCATTTTCTTCATTTAACAGAATGAACATCTGAGATATAAAATGAATGGAATCTAAGACATAAAAACCAAAGATCCAGACATCAGTGTTTGAAGTCACCTGGATGCCTCAACCACACAATTATTTTACAGTTGTTCATTTTAGTCATCCTGCTAAAATTTGTTAAGAATGAAAAATAAATCATCATTTCAGATAAAGTCTGTACTATGACAAGACCAATAAAATGCCTGAAATTGGTAGGCTTAAGGCTTCTACTGATTGCACAAGGAAATGTGTCATTGTGTGAAATGTCTGACGTTTGCTTTAAGTCTCCCTGAATACGAAGAAGACATACAGTGAGAGTGTAAAGTCTGTTGTAGCTTAAAGTCTGTAACATATATTTTAATTGTGGTGACAAATGTTTCATATGTTAGGCACTTGTGGACTGCTATTCCTGTGCAAAAAATGGGTGAAAGTAAGAAACCTCTAAAAAGAGAATATTTAAATGAATGCTTTAGAATCACATACAGATACATAGATTCCAAGGGCAGAATGGACCATTGTGATCATCTAGTTGGACCTCCTGTATAACGTAGGCCATGAAACGTCCCAAAAATAACTCCAAGAGCAGATCTTTTAGGAAAAAAACCTCCCAATCTTGAATCTCTCAAGATCCCTGATAAATTGTTTCAATAGTTAATTGCCCTCATTGTTACAAATTTACACCTTATTTCCAGGTTGAAAAGATGATATATCTGACACATAGATCTGGCAAAGTATAATTTAACCCTGGAAGAAGAAGGGGGTCGGGGAGGGAGAGAGAGACTTCCAAAGATTCAGTAAGTCCTGTAAGCAACTTCAAATATCAGTAATATGTTATTTCCAGCTTCTGTGACTTGTATTTTTTACTCTGCCACAAAAATAATTTTTTCATATGAAGACCATGGAAGATTAAACTTTGAATGCAATTTAAAACTTGAAAGCTGTTAAAAAGTAACAATTTAGGCTAGATAAAAACAAGAGCATTGACCTAGCATTTTTAATTATTCTAGGAACAATGATCTTCTGTATTGGACCCCACATGTTGCAAGCAGCACAAAAATGAAAGTTGAAGCACTTAAATAGACCTTTACAATGAGATACTAGTAGTTTAAGCCTTAACATTTTAAGAATCTGGTAGGAAATGTCCTTTGCATTCTAGAATTCAGATATTTTATTCCAGCACTTCCTTGTGTCCCACCTAGTTTTAAAATCATGCCTCAACAATTAACTTCCAAAATGCTCTCCCTGGACCTAGGCTAACATGTATGCACTAGTGTACAAAAAATACTGCAAGCAAAGAAAGTCATGTTGACTTCAAACTCAAATTAGAAACAAGAAAGAGAACACTGACTTTAGAAACAGAAGTGTTATAGAGTGTAAAGGACAGACAGGGCATAGCCAGGTTTCAACAGCAGAGGGAGCAACCACGAAAAAGAAAAGGCGTCGCTTCCAAAAAAGAAGGCACCACCACAAAAAAAAGGTGCGACTTCCAGCTGGTGGAGCTGCTGCTGAAACGCCGCTGTTGGACAAAGCGGTGAAGCAAGTAGGGCTCCTGCAATGCCGCCGAAGGAGGTGGAGCCCAAATGAAGCAGTAACTGAACTTTTGCCATGCCTACACATAACAGAAGTCTAGTTTTACAAACTTGATAGAGACACTGATGGACCATTCTTGCAATCAATGAGTGTTTTGCTAGAGGAAGGAGTGCAGGATTAGGCTCTACATTTATTGCCCATGATTATTTCACAAGTTATGCATATAGAACAGATGTCAAGCAAGTGGAAAAGTGTGGGACAAAAGAGCGACTGTAAAAATGTGCCCCAAAATAAAATACTGTCTGAGGATCAGTGTAACAAACATTTTTGTAAAAGACAAAACGATGAGAGTCATTGTAGTAGTTTGGCTTTTATTTTCTTACTAATATTGCATAACAGAACACCACTAGCATGATGATGAGGAGAGGAACAATAAAAAATAACTCATCAATGCACTATTAACTCTACATGCTCTCACCTATTAATAAGACATTGATGTCTCCTCTAATGCGTGTCCCATCATTGAGAACTTTTTCATTACTTCCAAGTAACATACACAAAATGGCTTTTTTTTAATATACTCATGGCCATGAATGCTTGGTGCTAAAGACTTGCTTAAATGGTCAAAGATATCCTGTTTAAGAAACAGGAAACACTTACATTGCACATTATCAACATTAGAATGGAATCTCATTATCCATTAGCCTCTGTTAGTGCAATTTGTAATATACTTTAGTTTGAGCTTTGCAGAATTGCTTGATCTTTGCCACACCATCAGCTGAGAATGTGGTGCTATTTCTTTGCTCATCAGTTTTGATATTATTAGCCAGCATTATTGTCCTAGATATTTTTTACCCAGATGCAACGAAAATTCCATGAATTAACTATTAAACAAATACTGGAATGAAAACTATTGTCTTCATGACACAAGAACTGCTTAGGAAAAGAGAGGGCAAAGAATCAAATTCTTGGTTTTAAAATGGTTATTAGATTTATCCTTTTTGCTATGCCTTAATGAAGGAAATCCTCCACTAAAATGAGGATATAATGAAGTCTCAACATCAAAAAAGCATAATTTTCCAGCATTTGGAACTTTTCTCTCCCCTCTGCCATCTTCCCACGCTCCCCACCCCAAAACCAACTTGAGTAAGCCATGCTTTCCATGATGTAGGAGGTACCCAACTACAGAATGAATTTTTGAGTTTTGGGAGGGGATTTCTACTTGAGGGAAATGGAAGAGAATGACAAATAGATTTTTGTCTGTTGTCAAAGAGGCTTGCACTTAGTCACTTACAGTTGACCAGATAACTGTTTTAAGCTACGCTGCAAATCAGAAGAAGGATTTTGAAAATGAGCTGCATTTCTGGTCCATAAAAGCAATGGAAAACACCTTGATTTGTGGCCTCTAAGGTTATCCCTCTTTTATTGGTTCTCTTTATTCTAGAGACTGCTTTTGAGAAGAGAGTACGTAAGAAAGTTACTTTTTAAAAGGTGTAATGAGAAAATGCCTCCCGCTAAGTTATCCAAATGAAATACAAATAAAGTTATTATTCATGCAGAGCACAGACCTTAACTTGACTGCAAAGGGTTGGTATATTTCTTTAGAATTGTTGGAATGGAAAAAAAATTGTTTTCTGTTGCACAGTTAAGACAACTTAAACTGAACACAAATTAGCTCCTACCTAAATGTGCCAGAGGTGAAGTTTCCTTTCTTGGATGGGAGGCCATAATATATTCCCACTACGTGAACTCTGTCTCCAGGTTTATCACCAGATCATCATAAGTAAGAATATCCACAAAGCAAGGAAACTGACCAGCTGGTGCTTTTTCAGACATTACAGAGTTCTGGAAAAGGGCAAGTATAGTGCCGATCTATAAAAAGGGAACTAAGGACAGCCCTGTCAGCATAACTTCAGTACCCAGAAATAATTAAGCAAATAATTAAGCAACCAATTTGCAAACTTCTAAAAGACAGTCAGCATGGATTTGTCAAGACCAAATTGCGTCCAACCAACCTGATTGCTTTCTTTGAAGGGTAACAGGCCTTTTGGATAGGGGTAAGTGGTAGATGTGGTATCTTGACTTTAGTAAGGCTTTTGATACTGTTTCACATGACCTTCTCCTAAACAAACTAGGGCAATACAACCTAGATGGAGCTACTTTTGTTTGGTGCATACCTGGAAAACTGTTCCCAGAGAGTAGTTATCAGTGGTTCACAGTCAAGTTGAAAGGGCATATCAAGTGGGGCCCTGCAGGGATCAGTTCTGGGTCCAGTTCTGTTTAATATCGTCATCAGTGTTTTAGATAACACAGGCCTGCACAACTCGGAAAGCAGCGAGGGCCATATTACTGCAAAAAAACCAGCTGTGGGCCAAAAAGCCCAACCCCCATCGCACCCCCATCCGCTTCCCTCATCCCACCACTTGGCTTGCCCCACCCCTACTCACCCCCCACGGGCCGCACAGTGAGCCCGTGCATGCCGCATATGGCCCCCACAGGGCCACATGTTGTGCAGGCCTGAGATAATGGCATAGAGAGTACACTTATAAAGATTCTGGATGATACTAAACTGGGAGGGGTTGAAAGTGACTTGGAGGAGAGGATTAAAACTCTAAATGAGCTGGACAAATTAGAGAAATGGTCTGAAGTAAACAGGATGAAATTCAATAAGGACAAATACAAAGAACTGCACTTAGAAGGAACAATCAGTTGCACACATACAAAATGGGAAATGACTGCGTAGAAAGGAGTAGGAAGAAAGAGAAAGCAATCTGGAGGTCATAATGGATCACAGGATAAATATGAGTCAACAGTGTAACACTGTTGCAAAAAAAGCAAACATCATTCTGGAATCTATTAGCAGCAGTGTTGTAAGCATGACACGAGAATTAATTCTTCCACTCTACTCTGCGCTGATTAGACTTCAGCTGGAGTATTCTGTCCAGTTCTGGGCGCCACATTTCAGGAAAGATGTGGACAATTGGAGAAAGTCGATAGAGAAGCAATAAAAAATGATTAAATGTCTAGAAAACATGATCTCTGAATTAGGACAAGAAGCAATGGGCTTACATTGCAGCAAGAGCAGCTTACGTTGTACACTAGGAAAAACTTCCTACCTGTTAAGGTGATTAAGCACTGAAACAAAAATCATAGGGAGGTTGTGGAATCTCTGTCATTGGAGATTTTTAAGAGTGGGTTAGACAACACATCTGTGAGGGATGGTCTAGATGAGTGTTTTTAAAAGTTTGGGTTGTGACTAAGTCCTGGGTTGCAGAATGTAGGGCACTGGGTTACCTTGCTCAGCAACCCAATGGCTCTGGTCAGCATTGCTGACCAAGATGTTAAAGTCCCATTAGTGGTGCTGTCCAGCTAAGGCAGGTTAGTGCCCACCTGCTCCGACATTGCACTGCACCCCAAAAGTGGTCAGCAGCAGGTCCAGCTTCTAGGCAGGGGGGACCACGGGGCTCCGTGTGCTGCCCCTGCCCTGAACACCAGCTCTTCATTCCCATTGGCTGGATGCTGGCCAATGGGAGCTGGAGGTGGGCGGTACTTGTAGGTGAGAGCCGCATGGAGCCAGTTGCATGCCTCTGCTTAGGAGTCAGATCTGCTGTTGGCCACTTCCAGGGCGCAACGCAGTGTCGGAGCAAGTATCCCAGCTCAGAGCTCTGACCTCCTCCCACACACACCAATTCACTGCCTGAGCCTGCCAACCCAAAGCCCCCTCCTGCACCCCAGACCTCTCATTCCCAGCTCTGTTGGGTTGCCGGCATCAACAATTTCCTTCAACTGGGTCCCCAGAAAATAAGTTTGAAAACCACTGGTCTAGATCATACTTAGTCCTTCCATAAGTGCAGGGGATTGGACTAGATCAGCAGTTCTCAACCAGAGGCCTGAGGCCCCCTGGGTGGCCGCAAGCCAGTTTCAGGGGGTCTGCCAAAATAAACCATAAACAGGTCCAGTCGTTAGACTCACTGGGGCCCAGGGCACAAAGCTGAAGCCTGAACCCTGCTACCTGGGGCTGAAGCCAAAGCCCAACTTGACTTTGTGGGGAATCCCTGTAACATGGGACCCCTCACAATTGCCCTGCTTGCTACCCCTTAATGCTGGCCCTGGCTTTTAATCTACTGTATATGCAGAAAAACAGTTGTTGTGGACTGTGGAGTTTTATAGCAGGGGAGGGAGGGGGGAGATTTAGAAAGAAAAAGGTTGAGAACCCCTGGACTACATGACCTCTTGAAGTCCCTTCCAGTCCTATGATTCTATCATTTTCTGCATACTGATAACTTGCTGATCCCTGCAGATGAATAGCCCATACTCAGTTTCTAAAGAATTATTTTCTTCATCTGTGAAAGGTGGACATTGTACTAGGTATCGCCATCAATGGCATGCTTATGCTATTACTTTTTAATTAAAACTTTACAACACACTTTACGTTTGTTGCATGTGCTGTGTTTGAAGGAAAGGCCACCAAGAGTTGTGAGATCAGTATATCGTCTTTCAAGTGGCTTTTTTAATAGCAGGACAATAACGAACACTTCGTATAACTCTGGGTGTCATCAAGAAGTCTAGTTATTGAAGTTATTTGCTGGTTTTGTTTTAGTAATAATTATAGAAGTCAGTCACAGAAGTAACAATACTTGAAATCATGATTACAAGAAATCATTTAATTTTTATTAATATAACATGATCTTCTGTGGTTTATATACCCAACACTAAGTTATTATACACCTAAGTCATTCTCTACATAAAGTTATACATCTCATGCATTCATTCATTTTTAAGAGGGCAATTTCAATTTGTAGTTGATTAGGAGAGACATGGTTAACCAAATATATTTAGATCTGGTTTTGAGAGCATTTTAATTACTTCTTCCATCCGTGCCTCTCCCCACCTCCTAAGAAAGATAATTTAGCTGCCTTCTGTGTGGCTGGAAGGTAGTGGCTTCTGGTCAGGCAGCCTGTTCTGAAGGCAGCGCAGAAGTATGGCAACACCACAACTCCCCTACAATAGGCTTGTGACCCCCTTTTGGGTTGGGACTCCCCCAGTTTGAGAAATGTTGCTTTAGTTTCAAGCACCTTCAGCCACGACATAAAGCTCAATGTTAGAAAAATTTCTTAATTAAAAAAATCTCACTACTGGAAGAAATGGTGTCGAGTATGCAATATGTTCTTATTCTCCTTTTTGGGTGGTGTATCTTTAAATGCAGGGACAACAATCGTTGTGGGCCTGTGATTGTTAGCACCCACAAATCCAGCTAAACTCCATAGGAGCTGCTTTGTTCATCTGAAAAACATGTCCTTTGTGTTTTGTGCATAGTGTTCCTGAGAGGGTCTTTGCATGCTCTCTTTTGTTTACTTCTGTTCTTCCTCAGTTCAATTGAGAATAAGTCATTCACACAATTACACAGTTGATCTCTGTGTGTGGAAAAATGACCCTAGAGAAAGTTTCATTACCAAGTGGGGTTGCAACTTCAAGAATAAGAATCGTTGGCTTGGTTAAAATAATTCTTTTACTTAACATTTTTTCCATTCCTCATATTTCCAACTAAGATCATTTATACTGACAATTAGGCGATGTTGATTTTTACCAATCACATTTCTGACTTTGCCATGGTAGATCCCTTGGTCTTCCTGAAAATTAGTAAGTTTAAGTAACTGAAAGAAACAAGGATCTACTAGAACACAAGCTATTTTATCTGATAAAAGTTTTTAAAAATCAGGCTTCAGGTGTTTTCATTTCAACAGCACAGCCACCATCACACCAGTAACACTTCTTTCTGCTACTGCAAAGGGAAGAGAGGACACCAACTCCAAAGTTTTACACACAACTAGTTAGCAGTGTAGGGTAACTTATTCTGACCCAGAGAAAGAAACACTTTAATGCAGCAGACACAGGTTTGAACCCTCCACAAACCAATGTTTCCCCTTGGAGGGGGGTGGGGAAGGTAAAGAGGGTTAATTTTACATACTTAAATGTGAGTACACTCAAAAAACACAGGGAAACTCAGTGCTCAGCCCAATAGTTTCAGAACTTACCTCTATCCAGACCATCAGAATAATGCTCAGCTGCAGTAAAGTGCTTTGCAAATAGTTGTGTATGCCGTGTTCCATGTGAGTGATTGACTAACACTGGGAAACACACCAGATACCAGTAACATCCCCACACACACACTCTGCCCAAGCACAGGACTGGGGCTAGGGAACAATGGCTCTGCAAGCCCAGTCCCTAAACAACCCATAAGGGGCACAGACAGCAGGAGTGAAGGAACAAGGCTGGCTCTGTCTAGCAAACGCCAAGCACTGGTTTGCGAGCAGCTGCTGCTCTTGTACCCATGGGCCTAGTAGGGAGATATCTCTTTAAGATGCATAGATTAGCAGAGGGCAGACATGAATTGTGTCTGGGTCATTGTTGGTAGGCAGATGCACAATAAGCACTCCACACCCAGAAGTTTCCGGAAGTGGGTGTAGTAGTTTTGGGCATGCTCAATATAGGTTCCCTCTAGCTGGACTCAGATTAGGTTGAGGACAAGCAGCCAGGGGAGCGGTTTCACAAAAGGCCATGTGCCTGTGTGGGTTGAAAGAAACTGCTGCGCAGGAGCAGAAATCAGGCTGTTTTCTCCCAACTCAGAAGCACTTTGCATCGGGATATTTTTTAACCTATTTACTGAATCTGAGTGGTTGGTTAATTAGTTAGCTGACTGAGTGATTTCACCCTGGCACTGGTAGCCTGCACTCAGAGAGCGGCAGGAGTTGACTAGAGCTCCCAGGAGACGGGCAGCAATCCACAAAGTTCACCTGGGAGTGGATCCCTCACTAAGTGCCAAGGCTTGGGACTCCTGTGCCACCACTTGTACCAGGAGCTCAGCACCTGAGCAGCCCCAGGGGAAGTAGGTCAGTCACCCTGTTCCTCCAGCCACCAGAGAGCCTGCCAGAGCAAAGGATCCGGGGACCCAGCACACAAGATGGCAAATCACACAGTCTTCCACCCCTGGGAAAAGACAACCTGAGGGAAACAACAGAAATATCTTTTTATCTAGATGTACCCACCTGTTTCCCCCAGGTCCTGTTCCAGTGCTCCCAGCCATGCAGCTGCCCTTGACAGCCCACAGCTGGCTCTGCTGTTCACATCCTCACAATGAGCCACCCTTGGAACACAGCAATCATGGACAACTCTCATTCCTGGTTCACCATCTATAAAAATAGCTCTCAGCGTGACATTGGTGTTCCTCCTGATTTAAAAGGGTCAGGTTGTTTACAGAGTGCAAATGAGGGCACACATGAGCTGGAAGAGGTCTTGGTTATACCAAAAGAGTATAAAATACTAAAACTAAACATCTGAATGGACCATGTAATTAAAAGAAATACCTTAGCCATAGCCTCTAATGGAAGTGTACCTATTCCAGCAAGAGTTTCTTGGGAGTAGTGATTTAACACAATGATGAACTGTGGCTTGCTGACCCAGCAGGTAAAGGAGACTGAAGAAGAAAAGTAGTGGTAAGTCTTTTCTATAATAATAATACTTATATATTTATTTGTATTATAGTAGCAGCCCATGGCTCTGAGATTGTGCTAGGCCCTATACAAATGCACAGGTTTCAGAGGGGTAGCCGTATTAATCTGTGTCAACAAAAAAATGAGGAATCCTTGCGGCACCTTAGAGATAAACAAATTTCATGGAGTGGAAAATACAGTAAGCAGGTATAAAAATACAGCACATGAAAAGATGGGCATTGCCTTACCAAATGTGTGTGGGGGGGAGGGGTTGTCAATGCTAACGAGGTCAATTCAATCAGGATGGAAGTGGCTCATTCCCAACAGCTGACAAGAAGGTGCGAGTATCAACAGTGGAGATCCTGGGAGACAGGCCAGTCCTCGCTTACAGACAGCCCCCAACCTGAAGCAAATACTCACCAGCAACTACACACCACACAACAGAAACAGTAACCCAGGAACCAATCCCTGCAACAAACCCTGTTGCCAATTCTGTCCACATATCTATTCAAGGGACCACCATCATAGGAGTAACCACATCAGCCTCACCATCAGGGGCTCATTCACCTGCACATCTACCAATGTGATATATGCCATCATGTGCCAGCAATGCCCCTCTGCCATGTACATTAACTAAACCGGAGAGTCTCTATGCAAAAGAATAAATGGACACAAAATCTGAGATCAGGAATCATAACATTCAAAAACCAGTAGGAGAACACTTTAATCTCCTTGGACACTTAATAACAGACTTAAAAGTAGCCATTCTTCAACAAAAAAATCTTCAGAAACAGACTCCAGTGAGAAAATGCAGAACTGGAATTAATTTGCAAACTTGACACCATCAAATTAGGCCTGAATAAAAACTGAGAATGGCTGGGTCACTACAAAAAATAGTTTCCCCTCTGTTGATATTCACCATTTCTTGTCATCTGCTGGGAATGGGCCACTTCCGCCCTCATTGAATTGGCCTCGTTAGCACTGACCTCCACTTAGTAAGGCAACTCCATCTTTTCATAGGCTGTATTTTTATACCTGCTTACTGTATTTTCCACTCCATGCATCTGATGAAGTGGGTTATAGCCCACAAAAGATTATGCCCAAATAAATTTGTTAGTCTCTAAGGTGCCACAAGGATTCCTCGTTGTTTTTACAAATACACAGTGAAAGAAAGACCTTGCTCCAGCAGAGTTTGTAATCTAAATAGACAAGATAAATGTGTGGAGAAGAAACTGAAGTGAAGTCACAGGCGGACAAGAGAATGAGAATCCAGGACTTCTGAATCTCAGCCCAGCTCTCTGGTTGCTGGACCATTTGGCCTTCCCAAGTTGTCCTCTTGGCCGAGATGGTGTCAACATTCAGCCTTCTGCTGAAATAAATCACATTTATAATTCGTATTTGCATGTCCCCTTTTACAAGCTGTTCATTAGGCATTAGAAGAATACTGAACATAAGTAGGAAGCAGAGAGGATGTGTTTATTTTTTCTTGGCAGATGCATATACTTAGCTCTGATATAAAGTTAAGTTGAACTATGTATATTTCTGTGCTGCAGTCTTTGGTGCATGCAATATACTTGCAGCATATTATAAAAGGTAAATTGGTTATATGAGTTGCAAAGTAGGCATAAAGTGTACCAACGATTGACTTTAAGATACACTTTAGCTAGTTCCAATTATGAATAAATACCCTGTAAGTTATTTAAAGATACGCTGTCACTATCAAGGCCACAACTTTTACCTGCATACCTTGCCTGTTTTTCTCCACATGGTGTTTGTTAATATTAACAATACATTTTGCAACATTAAATATAACACTTATTCACACTCAGTTCTCTAAGGAAACACAGCTGCCCCCCCAACACAAGCTGTGTTAGCGATTTAACCATCAAACACTATTCCTCACAGGAAAGGACATGGGGTTTCAGAGCAGTGTGCTAGCCTGGTGATGGCACCACAGACATGGACTGGTACTAGGAAGTAAAGACAATGTTACTGCTCAGCCATAGCAGCTAGAAACCCACTTGCACAATGCAGATTGCTAGACTGGATTTGCACACAGATTTCTGTGTGATGTGTCCAATTTCTCATTAGTTAAAGGTTAGTAGGTAACTAGTTTACTAAACCACACAAGTCTGAATTTGAATTACTTCAAAACTTGGTTATTCAGATTATCTAGGTGTTTTTAAAACTCTGAGCCCATCACTCTTGTATTTGAACAATTGAGGTTTAGTTTGGCCATTAAAGAGAGAGAATAACCTGACAATAAGTTCAGATCTGGAGTAGAATCTACACTTCCACAGATCCCAGAGCTCTTTGGATCCAGAGTTTTAGTATGAGCCAATCTCTAAGACAGTATTTTTATATTAACATACAAAGTTTTGTCAGCAAAGGGGAAACAGCTCAGTTACAGATTTCATACTTTCTAGAAATGAGTAAAATGAACTATTGCCAAGAAAGGTCTGAAAACACTATTGATTTTCATCTTGAGAAGCTGTCACTTGTTTCCTACCACATGTCATTTAAATTGGAGACTAATTGTTGACTAGATTTGGAGGGTTGGGGGATGTTTGATGCAGAAGGAACAACATTTGACTCTAGCTATTTTGTAAAACTAAATTCAGAGAGGGAGGGAAAGGAGAGGCTATTTGAAAGCAGAGTGCTTTCTGCACATATTTGTAGACAAAAGTAATTTGTCCCTTACAGCTCATCACAAGCAGACAGATTAGGAAAGTATGCAGTATTCGCTACAAATATAAGCAAAGCTAATAGGATACATTGGGCCAAATTCATCCTTGACGTTGGCAGAGGTGGAGTTACATCTTGAATGAATAATGGTCTGTTATGACTAGCACTGTCTTTTTAAGGGATAGCACTATAATTGGTGCTAAGGAGAAAGTCCTGGAGCTGGTTACTGAGGTGGTTTGTACTTACTTTCGCAGCAACAGGGGCATGGTAAGCTCCTAAATCATAAGCCCAGATGATCCAGTTCAATACCAATGGGGTTGATCCCTTTTTTTGAAAATCCTTTGCGGACACCTATTTCTCACACTTGCAGAACTATATTTAAGCAAACAGGATTGATAAAGTTATAATCACTTGGAAGCATAGTCCTTTGGAATTTAATGAGATCTTTGTAGGGCCTCTAATATTATCCCATGAGGCAGTTTTCTTGTTTGCTTCCTCTTTGTACTAACACACAGTGCAGTGGAACTGGCCCATTGACCCATACTAATTAAGAACTATTTATATAATGAAATCACAGCAGAATGATTAAATTGGACCTTAACTGTAGCAAAGCTTTAAAAAAGATTGGCAAAGCCTGTTGGATAGTGAGTCATGAGTTTTACTGAGATTCCTGATGCCAACTGTTTGAGCAATGTTGAAGTATTTGAGCCATTTTTTTCTTTCCCCTAGCTGTATGCGATTCTGACACCGTGTGGCACATCATGGTACTACAATGGCTAACCAGCCACTCAGGTCAACGGGACTTCAGAGAATGACATTATGTTGGTTTTGCCACTTTGTTGCTATCCCCATCATTAGTGGTAAAATAGGAGGTATCTTTGCTCCATTTCCTCTTGCTATATTCTCCTTCCTTCTATCTCAGACCTTACTTAGGGATGGTCTTTAGAGCCACTCATTGCTGCTAAAAAAATAACAAGGAGTCTGGTGGCACTTTAAAGACTAACAGATTTATTTGGGTATAAGCTTCCATGGGTAATAAACCCACTTCTTCAGATGCACATTTGATAGCGGACTATCTTCTGCCCCCTCCCAGGAGTGGAATGCATCTGAGCCTTTTTCGTTTTTGCTAAGCAACAAATGATAGAGTTCTTGTAGGTTTATTTTCTATTATCCTTGCTGCCTTACCTGCTCAAAAAAAGGCTTACCTCATATATTTTCAGTAGTGAAAGTATAAGGCTCATACAGCCCAATCCTACAAACCTTGGTCAAAAACCACTGTTCAGTGCGAGGGGAGTGTGACAGATTAAAACTAATCTGTCAGTACTTCATACTTGGAGAGTAGAATATTGGTAAGAAGCGACAGTATGGAAATGTAACATACTTCCATTGTTGTATGCAGTGTAGTTGTAGCTGTCTCTGGCCCAGGATAATATATACTAAAAATAAAAGATGTTACCACACCCATCGTGTCTTTCTAATATAAAATATTGTAACTTTAAAAATAAACTGGGCTTGACTCAGTTTGACAAGAAACAACTAACATGAAACCCAAGATAGTCACTTTGAGACAAGTATTTGTGGGCCCCGTGACTGGTCCTTCATGAGATGCCAAAAACTTCTTCCTGAAACAGGTTGGGGACAGTAAAAGCAAGGCAGCCCATGGGAGCAGGTCTCCTACAAAAAATTTGGGTTGTAGAAATGGGGGAACCAGCGAAGCAAGCAGGCCTTCAGCAGAACTCCCTAAAATAGCGTATTTAATGTCCCGGAGTCCATGCTAATTCTGCACAGGGAAAATCCAGTGCTCTGTTGCCTATGAAATAAGGGGAACTCTGTGAAAAACTGAGATCTCCCTACCCCTTCATATGGATGTGATTCTAGAGATATCATATGCAACAGCAACAAAGCAACTGGAATGATTTGTCACCAGCATCTCAGACGGAACCCTATGATTTTTCATTAGGTTTTATACCATAGCCCCTCAACTTCAGGGCAAAAAATTCAGTGAAAGGTCTAAAATGGTTTTGGATATGGATTATGCCCATTAGCAGATAGCAGTACACACAGCCCCAGCAAACTGTCATTTAAAAATTAGATTTTTGTTTAAGAAACATCTGCTCTTGATATTCCCTATATAAAAATAGTTGTGGCTATTAAAATTATGGAAAGGGGATTTATTTCAGATGTTATGTGCCAATCACTGTATCAAAATATGCACACACATATGAGATGTCTTAATGTGTCTAGTGGGAATGATATTTTGCTGAAAAGGAAACTTACATTTTGTTTTACAATATGCTACTGCCTTTCCCTTCCCCTTCATGTATCAAATGATCTCTCAAGAGCTTGGAATTCAGCCAGGTACATCCTTCCTAATTAAAGTGTATAAAAATCAAACTGTTTCCCCACTTTTGGCAATATCTTGTGTTTTTCAGTTGGAATTATTCTTTAGCACAGTGTTTCTCGATGACTGGCCACAGACTGGCGCCAATCTGTGGCAGTGTCCTTGCTGCTCCCTGAGATCTCCCCGATAATTTAGGAGGGCAGCAAGCTGGTCACTGATATAAAATAAGGTTGAGAGACACTCTCTAGAACATATGACAGTTGGATACATCCATCCCTTTTGTAACGCCATCAATTTCACCAGAAAAAAAAGGGTATGTGTTTCACCATTATATACCAACACAACGTTCCTTCTCTCCAGGTTTCATCTGTGTATGCTCACCCGCCACCCCACCCCACCCCACCCCAGTGCCTCCCTGGCAGGAAGCCCTGCCTACATGGCTCCTTCTGAGGAGCAAAAAGGGTTTTAATTCCAACTGGATCTTGCTTTTGAAAGCCATACCTGCCTCCCTCTAATTCTAGCCATTCCCAAATGTTTACAGCTGAGGCCATGGAAATCCACTTCCTGTATTTCACTGCTATTAGCAAGCTGGATTTGGGGCCATTATGTTTTCAAGATACATCCTGTACTGAATGTTACAAGGCAACAGCTCTGTGACACCTCCACAACTACCATTATGACACAATTTCGCAGTGCTAGAGTACACTTTTTTGGGGGGGTTGGGGGGATCTGGCATCAAAATTTATGCCAAAGAGGAATTTGGTGCAATGGCAGCATGTTTCTATAAGACGTGAGTAGCAGAGGAACTGCTACTCCACCTACACACCCATGATTGTACGAAAAGAGAACAAGCAACTAAGGACAGGTCATTGTTTTGTGTAAACTGAAGTACTGCACCAGATACAGCTCCATGTTTTGCAGGATGTATTTGTGATAGATATGGAAATTTCCTGCACTGTCCGGAACAAACCTTATTGAATTAAGTTCAACCTTATTAAATCTGTGTGCCATTGTGGGCCAGGAATCGAATATAATAACGTGGGGGACGGGACTAAGAACAGTGGGGGTATTTAGGCAAATTTATTCAGATTGTAACACCTCCAAAAAGGCACCACCACAGGAAAAAAAAAACTGTGGGGATTTGAAGGACAGTTCATTGGCCAAAGCCCATGTTTGAGTCAGGGTGATCTCTGGTAAGTTTATTAGCATGCATGTAGATTTTTATTGTTTTTAGTTTGTTTTCTCTGTAACAATTTCTCTTTAATGATTTGTGTTCTTTGTTTTTGTGTCTTCTCTTGAGCCATAGAGAGACAAGGAAGAAAAATTTCTCTCTTACAATCAGAAATAAGCATCTAGGATTACAAAAATAGTAAGAAAAGCAAGAAATGCATCAGGCTCTCTTTTGTTTTAACTTGTGAATTTTCCCTCTGCTGGAGGGAGGTTTATTCCTGTTTTTTATAACTTTGAAACTAAGCCTAGAGGGGAATTCTCTGTGCTTTAAATCTTTTTACTTTCCTGTAAAATTACCTTCCATCCTGATTTTACAAAGGTGATTCTTTTACTTTTATAAAAAATAAAATTCTTCTTTTAAGAACCTGATTGATTTTCAGTGTCCTAAAAACCCAGGGGTTTGGTCTGTGCTCACCTGTATCAGTTGGTGAGGATATTATTCTCAAGCCTCCCCAGGAAAAGGGGTGAAGGGACTTGGGGGGAATAGGAACTCCAAGTGGTCCTTTCCCTAAATCTTTGTCTAAATCACTTGGTGGTGGTGGAAATACATTTCAAGGACAAGAAGGGATTTGTGCCTTGGGGAAGTGTTAACCTAAGTTGGTAGAAATAAGCTTAGGGAATCTCTTTCATGCAGAGGTCAGAGTGGGGAGGGAGCCCTGACAGCCCATTTCAAGCTGTTGGCAACAAGGTGTGAGTAACAGTAGAGGGATACTTAACATGGGGAAATAGATTCAATTTGTGTAATGACCCAGCCACTTCCAGTCTTTATTCAAGCCTAATTTAATGGAATCCAGTTTGCAAATTAATTCCAGTTCAGCAGCTTCTCATAGAAGTCTGTTACTGAAGTTTTTTTGTTGAAGAATTGCCATTTCTAAGTCTGTTACTAAATGACCAGAAAGATTGAAGGCTTATGCCCAAATATATTGGTTAGCCTCTAAGGTGCCACAAGTACTCCTCATTCTTTTTGCAGATACAGACTAACATGGCTACTACTCTGAAATCTGTTGCTAGTTATAATTTCTTTCCTGGCCCTCAGCTACCTGAAGATGTCAATACAGTGCAATTGCAAGGCCGCACAATTTATAATATTTCTAGAATGGAGAACAGAGGGGCCTGATTAGTGTAACTGAGAGGAGTCAGTTTCCATTGAAGTAATGGAATTGCCACATTGGTTACATTTGATTTACACTGACATTAGTGAGGTGTAAGTCACTCAATGAAGTTCCTAAACCTAAAATGCTAAACATTTTATTCTCTTTCAACGAACTGCATACACATTTAAAATATCATTAAAATAGTATCTTTAATATACAGTTTACATACTTACAATACACAACTGAAATTTGTTTATATACATTACAGGGATATTTATTTGCACCTGGTTTAAATAATCTACTTTCAGCCTTTTACACAGAAGCCCAAACCAGCACAGAATTCCACAGAAAAACCCCAAAACACTCCAACACTTTCATTTTATAACAGAAGTGTGCTAACCCAAAGGATTTGGATTTTTGTGTTTATTTTCAAATGTTACCTGTGACATTCTATACCTTGGGGGAGTGCCCTGTAACCCCCATATTCCTCATCTGTATATAACTGTGATATTGCATATAAAGCATGCCATGTGAGGTACTGGGGAGAGGTTATGATCAGTAGAAACCCACTGGTCTATCTAAATATGTATATCTTTAGTGCATATGAAGGTATGAAATTGTGCTGTATGGTTGTCACTAAAACATGCTGCAAGTTGGCGAATCAGGTTAGATATAAGCTAAGATATAGGGAATAAGAAAAGTAACTAATGCCCAGGCAGGTGTCAAAACAATCAATGTCCATTTTGTCCAGCAATGACTCACTTACATGAGACCACACCAAGGGAATTGCTCAACATTCCCTGGGAACTCAGCAATGCTCACCAGACGTGCCTGGACTTGTATTATCCAAGCATATGTGACACAGTATAAAACAGAACACAACAGGCCCATGCTTCACCTTTCTACCACCCCGACCTATGCTGCAAGCAACAAAGACACTCAGAAGACCAAAGACTTCAACAGAGGAGGCTGGCCCAGGTTTCCAGGGCAAAACTTGTGTACTATGAACTCAATATCCAGTGGGGTAAGAAAAATTGCTTAATCTAGATGTTGCCCAGTCTAATAGGGTTGAGAATTTAGACTGCGAGTTTATATTTTCTTTTCTTTCTTATATTTAGATTCTTTCAGTCTATCTGTTTGTCTTTACCAGTGAGCTTGCCTGAAGTGAATGGCAAATCTGCTCAGCTTTGCAAAGGCTGGTGTATGTCCACTGTCCTTTGATGAAGTGGTGAACCAATTAATAAATTTGCACTGCTTGTCTTGAGCAGTGCAAGACAGTCTATTTCTGAGGTACAGAACTGGGAGCTGATTTAGCTGGTGCCTTTCCTTGTGTGATTCATGAAGGGGCTCTGGGAGTGTTCGTGCAATCTAGCAGGGTGTGGGGTTCCGCATGCAGTTCTGCTGAGTGATAACAGCACCTGGAGGGGTTTGCTGCTTGTCACTAGCAAGGCCTTGTGAAAGACAGCTCAGGCTGGAGAGAGTTAAGAGGGTAGAGTGGTCTCATGGTCCCAGACTGCACCCCGGGGATCCCGTCACATTACCTTTTTGACTATATGGAGTACATTTAAACAGCTAGAACTAGAACTTATTCCTGTTGTAGATAAAAATCTGCAGAAGACTGCCAGAATCAAGAAGAATCGTTCTCAAGATTTTTAATCTGGCCATTATGGACTTCGATGGTCAAATATGAACAGTTCTTAGAGTATTAGTTGAAGACATCATTAATGGTGCCTAACATGCAGCAAGACCTCTGAACAGACTTATTGCCCCGCTATCACAATATTAGTGCCAATACAGGCAAAAACTGGTGACCTACTTGCAACTGTTATTCTCCAAGATGCGATGCTGACGTGTATTCCATGTGGGTGTGCAGCCCTGCATGATGGAGCTGGAGAACTTTGCCTAGCAGTGCCCGAAGGGGTGGTGCTCACCCCTCTGGCCGTAGGCCCTCCCCCATGGTGTATAAGGGTGGCGCTGCCCATACCCCTCTCAGTTCCCCACACTGAATGTCCAAAGTACAGACGCCGATGCCGAGGAAACAGCGGGTGTGTTGGGGAATACTCATCTGCATCACAACTCGGAGAACAGGTACAGGTAACTGTCTATTCTCTGAGTAGATGCAGCTGTGTATTCTATGTGGGTGACTTGCATGAGATGATGCCTAACATCTATTTAAAGGATGACTGCAGGCCTGCCTTCTCGTAATGGCAGAGAGGTTTGCAGAAATATGCACAGAGGACCAAGTGGCCACCCTTTAAATGTCCAATATAGACCTGAAGAAGAGCTCTGTAGAAGCCCAAAAACTTTGTCTCTCTCACCAACAGAAATTGGTACAATAAAAAGTTTTTACCTCACCCACCTTGTCTCTCTAATATCCTGGGACTGACACGGCTATAGCAACACTGCGTACAATATAGGAATGTCATTTAGATATGCCACTGACGTCGCCTGAGCTCTCATGGAATACTCCTTGAGAAGGCATAGCCTAGGGTACTTCATATGCTGTCATGATACAGGAGTTATCCACATGGAGATGGTCTGTGGAGAGATTGCTTTTGGCCCTTCATTCGGCCCACAGATGAGACAGACAGACAAGATGAGGAACAGAAAAGTTTAGTTCTACCCAGATAAAATGCTAGACATCACCTGACATCCAGTGTGTGAAGATACTGCTCCTATGGGGTTGCACATGGCTTGGGGAAGGACACTAGCAGTTATAAAGAACATTTAAACTAAGCCTAAAGTACTACTATGTACAAGAAAAGTTCTCAGAAAACCGAGAGCAAAAGTGTGAGGTGAAGACACCACACAGGGCCCTGATTCTAGCCACCGGTGATGAGATGGAACTGAGGGAGTCAGGGTGGCACTATCCTTATACAGCCAGGGGAGGGGCTACAGGTGCAGGGTTTGAGCACTGCCTGTATGGATACTGCTAGGCAAAGTTATCCGACGCTGGCGCAATGGGCACATGTGATGGGGCAACGTGGCCCATTACTGGTACTGCAGGGGTTAACCCTTCCCTCCTATCAGAGGAAGCCACGCCCCAGAAGCCCTGCTGGGCATGATCCAACTGAAGACCAGGTATAAAAGTCTGCAGAGCTGCTCAGTCTGGGCTGACTGCCGGAGGGGAAGGAGGCATGCCACCAGCTCCCGAGGATGGACAGCCTGCAGTCCAGGATCCAGAGGACAGCCAAGCCGGGACACAACCTGAGGCGCAGACAGAGACCCGCCCCAGAAGGGAGCAGACCAGAGGACTCCCCCGCAAAGTGGAGAACACGGAGTGTATGGTAGGAAGTGACCTGGGGAACTTCAGAGGTAATCAGCATTAGAACCGCCTGGATGCTTAGTGTGTTGTGGGCGGATCCCTGCTGAGCTACGGGCAAGTGAAACCCTGCCACTAGCAGGGATCTGGGTCAGGACCCAGTGGAGAGGGTGGGCCCAGGTCCCCCTACTACCTCACACCCACACAGGGATTCCTTGGACTCTGGCTGTTGGGCCACACTGCCCTGATACTAGGGGTGAGCTATATGGACTCTGGCCATTAGGCTGCACTACCCTGCCTGCGAGGAGGGGATTATAGGGTGGGCCACACTGCCTTGACACATGGGGTGAGATATGTGGACTCTGGCCATTGGGCTGCACTCCCCCTGCCATTTGGAGCGATCTATATGGACTCTGGCCATTAGGGCCCACTACCCCAATGAAGGAGTGAGTGTGTGGAGATGGGCCAGCAGGCCGCATTGGGCCACCCACAGAGAGACGGGCAAGGGGACTGGTGAGTGGCAAGGGTCCGACACCCCATCCCACCTCTACCACAAAGGGGCGCTGCGATGCCAGACCCACCACAGCGTGCATACACACATACAATACACAGCTGCATCTGATCAAAGAACTCACATTCCCCCCACCACAAATTTCATTAGTATCCTCTAGTGTGCACTTTGAGCACTGCAACACTACTCACACACAGGGTATGTCTACACAGCAATTACACACCTGCAGCAGGTCCAAGCTAGCCAACTAGGGCTTGTGGGGCTGTTTCATCGCTGTGTACATTTCTGGACTCAGCAAGGTGGGAGGTCCCAGAGTTTGGGCTCCAGCCTAAGCCTGGAAGTCTACACAGCAGTGAAACAGCCTAATCCGGGTGAGCTAGAGTTGGCTGGCATGGGCTAGCTGTGAGTTTTTCTTTGCTGTGTTGACACACCCTCAAAGGCAAGTGACTGGGTGAGTTGGGTCTGTGGCCAGGTTTTTCCTCCTTCACCTGGAGGCTAGTTCATACTTTAGCATGCTCCCCTTTTCTAATAGTATAGTCAGTACTGCTTCTAAGTATGTGCCTGCTATGGTCCCTAAAGAGGTCATAGGCCTACCTCTGCTCCACACAGGCTTGCCTTCAGCCACTACATATTTCCCTCCAACATCCAGCTCACTGCCAGTGATAGAGACCTAAAATGTAAATAACTTGTATTAACTGACTTTAATTAGTAGGGAGTCAAACTTGTCTCAAGAGGAAGCTGTAGCAGAAAACACTTCAAGTACTTAACAACAGATTTAAAATAAAGGTTTTTAAAATGTTGCATCTATTCACACAGTGAGCTGTTAAATGTATTGTCATGAAATAAAATCAATTAAAATGGTGATACTAACAAAATGCATACAAAATACAAACTGCTTTAATCCACTGATTCTGAGCTGCAAAGAGAGCTTTTAAAAAGACATTTTCCTTCTTGTATTGGATGAATCAAGTGTCTTCAGGCTCCAGTTTTGTAGCACTAAACTATTAGCCTTTCCTTACTTTTGCTGTATTAAAACTACCTGAATACAAAGATACGCAATGAACTGATTTTAGTAAGATGTTGATTAGTCAGACAGGCAGTAATATATAAGTATTTAAAGAGAAACTGAGCTTCCCTAAATCCCCCCCAACTCCCCCCCCCAAATAATTTTGCCCTCTTACAAAAGTAGAGAAGTCTCCTCTGTTAGGATTTGTCTACACAGCATTGCAAAGCACATTAGAGGGATGTGATCTGTACAGTGCTCTAACTGCCCATGTAGAGCCTGTTGGCACAAACTAAAAGGTACCTAATTCGCATTAACATGGTGGGGCAGGTAGCGTGCACTACAAGCCACAGAAAAGGATAAAACAGGATTCAATTCAGCGTAGTGTTCTAGAATCTGTACCTCAAAAAGAAAGAGAAAATAAATACACATACCAATAATTAAATAAGTATCATTGGTCTGATTTTTCACAAGCAAGGAAATCCAAACTCAGGGATAGAGTTTTGCTGTAGGGAGGAGAAGGGGGTCTCTGAGAAGCATGTGATTTTAGCACCCAATCCTGGAGATGCTGGATCTCTGAACTGAACTCAACAGATAGTTAGCTTTAGAAGGAAAAAACACAAGCTAGTTCAAATCCACAGCAAAGAGCATAAAGCTTAAGAATGACAAGAGTAAAGTCTGGTTTTCCATGTGGAATTTAAGAATTTGCTTGTATGCAAAACACTTGTCACTCCGAATAACACCCAATAGCTCTAAATTTGTGAATGTATTTCAATTGTGAATGTAATCCAGCTGTCAAGTTGTAAAAAATGCCTGGAAGCACAGAATAGCACAGTTCAGATAAGGAGAATGTGCTAAAGCTTATTCACTGTGATCAAGTTATATATTCTTAGAGGAGCCTAGTCCTATAAAGGACTGAGTGCCCTTACCTCCCATTGACTTCAAAGGAGTTGGAGGGCACTCAACACTTTCTAGGAGGTGCTCAGCACACCAGAAGATCTGCCCATGAGTGTTCATTTTCTAATCAGAAGTGGGGATTTTAATACCCCTTTGAATCTAAGTTAGTTATAAAATGCAGCACTTATTTTTTTTTTTTAGATTTAAGCTAAGGAGGTGCAGGAAATGTTGCACACTAATTAACTATGTATAAAGATATCTAAGAAATCCCCACACAGAACAAGCCATTACAAGGAGAACAGTAGAACAGGCCTGCAATTGTGTGTGTCAGCTGGGACTTTGTATTTGGAACCTGCTTCTGCAAATGTGTTTATATTCCTCTATTCTTAATGAGGGGTGTGTGTGTCTACAGGGCAACATAAACCCAGGGTTCGAACTCAGGCTCAAGCCTAACTCCGCGTCTGCCTATGCACAAATTGCACCAACCCAGAGTTTAGATCTCACAGGGATGGAGGAGCTGAACCTGAATCAGGACACCTCCACTGGACTCATGTTCTGGGACGCTGCCAAAAGTATGGCACAATCCCACTTTTTGTCCTGTGGACAGTGAAGTTTGGTGGACAGTCACATTTTTTCCCCACACTACACCATGAACAATGGGCTTCAGGGGCCACCGTTTTGGAGAGTGCTAGGAAGTCTGGGACATGGGGGTTTGGACCTTGGCCAGCATAATGCAGCGGGGACACTGGAGCCCCAGGTTGGGACCCAGAGTTTAACAATTCTTAACGTGGGGTACAAATGAATGTAGCTCAGGGGTGGGCAAACTTTTTGGCCAGAGGGCCACATGTGGGCGCGAAATTGTGCAGAGGGCTGGGTTGGAAAGGCTGTTCCTCCCCAAACAGTCTGGCCCCTTCTCCTATCTGACCCCACCAACTTTCTGACTGCCCCCCTCAGAAACCCAACCAATCCACTCCCCTGCGCTCCTTGACCCTTGATTGCCCCTTCCAGAGACCTCCCCACTCTAACTGCCCCCGCCAGGAACCTACCCCCATCTAGGCCCCCCTCCTCTTTCTTCCCTGACTGCCGTCTCCTGCCCCCCCCATCTTAACCACCACCCTCAGGGACGTCAACCCTTATCTAAGCCCCCCTACTATTTGTTCCTTGACTGACCCCTCCCTAGACCCCCGACCCTAACCACCACCACCAAAGACCCCCCCCACTTGCTTACCTTGCTCAGCTGGGTGCTCCAGCTTGCGCAGGGCCCCAAAGCTCCTTAAGCTCTGCCTGGCGCCCCAGCCAGGGCATGGGGTCCTGTGGCTAGCGGTGCTCCACCCCGCACCCCAACCCATGGGCGCAGGGGTCCAGTGGCGCTTGGTGTGCCTCGGCCCAGGGACGCGGGGCACTGCTGGCGAGCCACACTCGGCCCAGCCCCAGAGCTCCACGGCTCCCTATGCTCAGCCGGCCTGGGAGCGCAGGGCGCCGCAGCTCACGGCGCTTTGCCCGGCGCTCCAGCCCGTGGGCGCAGGGCCCCGGAGCGAGCCCCTCTGTGCCCCGCGCAGAGCTCCCTGCGCTCGGCTGGCCCGGGAACGCGGGGCCCCATGGTGCCCTGCGCTTGGCCCGGCGCCCCGGCTGGGGAGCACAAGACCACCAGCGGGCCAGATAAAAATGGTTGGCAGGCCACAGTTTGCCCACCTTTGATGTAGATGCTCAAGCCCTAGGTTAACAAACCCAGTGTCTGCTAGCTTGATTTCTACTAATCCTGGGCTTACATTGCAGTGTAGACATACTCCTAGTGGCCTGTTCCATTTTACACTAGGCTGGTGTGGCATTGATGCATCAGAACCTGGCTTTCAAATTCCAATATGCTATCGTCAACAAAAACAGACCAACCGGCAAGGCAGAGACACAGCAATACACATCCATCTGTACTCAAAGCCCAGTTGCCGTGTGCTTTTTAATGTCCTGAAACCCATCTCAGATGCCTGAATGTTAACAAAACTGCAACCCCTCATACCTTTTCCAAGAGTAACAGGTGTACCAAACACACACACACTTTTGTAAAGTTTGAGCCTTCCAGTGTTGAATATGTCCATGTGGTTTAGTTAGGGCTAACAAATCGTAATTACACCCTATGCAGTCCATAGGCAGACAGTGACAGGCTGCTGAGGGCTGCTTAAGTTACTAGTCAGGTTCACTCTGGCCCCACAAGCAGCCTCAAATTGGAAGGGCTGAAAATGTGGCTGTAAGCCAGCTTATCCTCCCTAGATTCTCCTAGTTCTGTGCTGGGTCTTAGGGCTTGTCTTCACTACAGGCTAAATCGGTGCTGCTGCGATTGATGCAGCTACATCGATTTAGTGGGTCTGGTGAAGACACAATAAGTCGATGGGAGAACGCTTTTCTGTTCACTTAATTAATCCACCTCAGTTGGAGGTGGAGGCTATGTTGCTGGGTGTCTCCTGTTGACACAGCGTGGTGTATACATTGCATTAAGTCGATGTAAGCTATGCAATTTACATAATTTAACTAGTGTAACTTACATCGACTTACAGCGTTAGCGTATGCAAGGCCTTAGAGACAGCACAGACTCTCACCCAGTGTATTTAATCCTCTATCTACATTTCAGTGTCCGCACTGTTACAGGGAGTTAGTGTGCTTTTGTGCTTCAGCAATGATTTAGTTCGAGGGGACTCTGTACAAGTGCAATTATCTACCTGCATAGATCCCAGTGCAGAGTCCAGATGGGTTCATGGAGCTAATCAGAACAGTAAGATTAATCAAAATGGGTTTCCTTCCCCTACTGATGGGGCCATGGGATGGCTGAATTAACAAAAGGCTCAACTTACTGCATGCTACGTAAAGATCTGCCAAAGTAACATGTGAACTGAGCTGGTGAAGTAAGCTCCCTTTCCTGTGAGAAATCAGCATGACGGGGTGGTCATACTACTAAGTGACTCACTTGATAACAAAGCACCTTTTGAAATCTACGGATCATGAACTCTTCATTTGTTTATGGCATGAACAGAATGGTTCAGAGTAGCAAACATCTTCCCCCATGGTCAACCAGATAAGCAGGCTCTTTATTTTCAGGAACACTAAGCTTTATTTATTTATTTCATATATAAATGTTTTACTCAGAAGCAGTAACATGGTAAATTTATCTAGGTAGTCATGAAGATATTTTGGTAAAATTATTCTGCAAAATATACTTTTAGTGGCATTCAAAGGATGTTTTAAAACTCTTTAAAAAGTTCAGATACAATGTTAAAAATGATATTTTAGAGTTTTGATCATATCCTTTATTAACAGTAGAAAAGGAAAAACTAAGTCATGGCATGTTGCCAATAATCCGAACAGAAATAACCTCAGAAGAAATGCATTTTTTTGCTGTTAACACAAAACTGTAAACTGGAGTTGTGTGTGGTCTTTCATATTAATTGTTCAGTAATAAATACTATGTCTTGACAAGCTACATGAGTAAAAATTAATTCCCTTAACGTCCGGTTTTTAGCAGCTGCTGAATGTTCGGTGATGCACAAGGCACACCTCTACGAGTCCTCTACATTTTTATTGACATATAAAAATCTGTTCACCACTCTAAAACTTTATCTGCATAGCAAGAATTTCTTCTACTATTATTTACAGAAAGGGCTTTTAGTGCAAAAACAGGAAACAACGTACTAGCCCCAGCATTTCTAGCACATCTCTCACACAGTTTCATTAACATCAGTCAGAATTACTGGACTACATTTTCGGCCGCCAGCCATTAATGAACTGCAGTATTTTCTTAACCTGCAATTTGCTTAGCTTAAAGTCCTCAGAAAGGATCTCTTCTGTAAGTTGAATGAGTAAATTGCCATCAATCTTCTCTGTAACAAAGAATGATATGACATCTTCTGATAAACCAATAAACCTCAGAGATTTAGATACTTCCTCTATTGAGAGCCCAGAAAGGTCTGTAGGTGGTTGCCAGGGCGAGCCATCGCCACAAGACCTTGGTGCTAACTGAAGGTGAAGGGGAGACGAAAAAGGGTAAGAAACAGAGAAAACATTCTGCATGCCCTTTTTAACAGGATATTGATCTTCTGAGAGGTCTGGTGAACAAGTCTGAGATTCCTCCTCTGCACCGTCTATTTTCAGAGGCAGAGGACAAGTGTCTAGAACTGGCTTCTCATCGTTCAATTTTGGTGCACGAGGAGGTAAGGCAGGGCATGAATGACTCTGCTTTGCATTGCTGACTGCCAGATTTTTCTCATCAGTGCATTCTAAAGAGTAGCTTGCTGACTTTGGACAACTGGAGATGGTGTTGCTGAACTCTGTTGTGACCAACTGCGTGCAACCAGCAGAGAGTTCACACCCATCGAAGTCGAAAGTAAAAGAGGCTGGACAGTTTCTCTTTGGTGTACCTGGAGTCTTCTGTCTTGGGTAACTATAACTCCTGCTTGGATCCAGAAGAAAATCATTCCTGTTTAAGCCTTCGGCAGCTCCAGAAAAATGGTTTGGCCAGGACAACCTAGAAGGCAGAACTTCAGATGAGGGGCTTCCAAAAGGTATCTTGCTGTCAGGCTCTTTTGATTCAGTTTTCATTATGTTGCAAGGGTAGCAAGAAACAGGGGCACTCTCAGGTGCATTTGTCATGTCACCTTCTGTGATGCTGCTTAAAAAACAAAGCCAAAAGATAGTTAATATGAAGAACTGTTGGTGTTTAAGCAATGTTGATATTTAACCATATAAATCAGGAGATGGGTATTGCTGAAAGTAAGAACCAAGCCAGAAGAGCTTTTAGCGTTTGAAAAAGCTCACCTAAGTTTATTATTAACATTGTTAATCTTCGTGCACATCTGCACTTCTTGGCACTAGCCTGAATGAAAGATGCCCAAGTACCCACAGATATCAGTAGAAAGGCTGGTGGCCTGGTTCTTCTGGCTCAAGTGAAAGCAGAAAACACCCAAAGACTCAAAAGAAACTACATGCTATTTCTCAAATATCATCCATTCCCTCCTGAACCCCAATCTAGCTTCTTATACCAAGCACCATGGTATGGGATTACTTCTACAACCTTACATACATATGCAGCATCTTCTACTACTGTATTTTATTACTAATAGTAAATATTGCTATTTACTAATGGCCTCAAACAGAACAGGGTTCCTATTGTACTGGGCAAATAATCCAAGCCTTGAAAGGTTTAAAATCTAAAATTGCTATGGTGCTCTGTCACACAGGATCAGGGCTTAATTTATGCCAGGACTTGCCAGGGCTGTGCCCTGGCAGTTCACAGCTCCAGCCCTTTAGGGGGTGCCATGTCAGTTATGAAAGAAAAACAAATTGCTTGAGTCCTGCCACCTAACTGCTTGAGCCCCGGCACCTCTTTCATTACAAGTTAAGCACTGGACAAGATCCATGAAAGTCCATGTGAAAAGAACACAACCTATCATACTTTTAGTTGATCTGTATTATGTTGTATAACAATAGCAGTAATGAAAGTTTGTTGCCATGTATAACCCATTTAAATTTGCAAGTAAATTAGCTATTCAGCCAACTGCCTCTTCCTTTCAAGTGCACTTTAAGAAGGATAGTCCTAATTAGTAAATTAAGCTCAGGATCAGATAATTTATATCCAAGAGTGCTGGAGGGATTTAAGAATTAAGGAGTAAAGTTGCTACTAAACTATGTAATCTCCTATTAAAATCAGGTATACAATACAGGAGAGGAGCAAATGTGTTAGTTTTTTTTTTTTTTTTTTTTTTTTTTTTTTTAAGTCGTTGGGGGTAATCCCAGGAATAACAGACCAGTAGCCTGCCTTTAGTAGTAGGGAAACTGAAAAAGTTATAGTGAACAGAATTGTTTACAAAAGACAACATGTATAGCAGAGATAAACAAGCACAGTGGTGGAAAGAGATGTTTGAATTTTTCACACACTTAGAAGGACTGGGTTTTTAATCAGTAAAAGTGAATAAATGTCAATTTCACCACATACACACCAATGGAAAAAATATTTCCACCAATAATAAGCATTTTTCTTTAACTATTCTCAAGTATCAAAAGTGATGGACTTAGAGGTTTATATAAGGATATTTAAGTTATATATTTTGACGTGTAATGTTGACAATTTGTGTTTTTAATTGTTAAAAATGAGGCCTTACTTGAATTATAGGCTGATCTTCAGTCATGGCTGGGTTGTAGACAAGACATGGAAAATAGTGGAAAAATAATAATGGACCTTTATTAATAGCTATAATGTCAAAAAGCCAAGAAAATGTAAGAAAATTTTGCTAGAATGATATAACATATGGACAATAAGGTGAATAGAAATTGGGCTAAACTTTTAGGCTCAACAGCTCAATGTCTAGTTGGCAGCTGGTATCAAGCAGAGTGCCCCAAGGGTCAGTCCCAGGGACAGTTTTGTTCAACATCTTTATTAATGATCTGGATGATGGGATTAATTACACCCTCAGCAAGTTCACAGATGACACTAAGCTGGAGGGAGAGGTAGAGATGATGGAGGGTATGGATAGGGTCTAGAGTGACCTAGACAAATTGGAAGATTGGGCTGAAAGAAATCCGATGAGGTTCAACAAGGACAAGTGCAGAGTCCTGCACTTAGGAAGGAAGAATCCCGTGCACTGCTATAGGCTGGGGACCGACTGGATAAGCAGCAGTTCTGCAGAAAAAGGACCTGGGGATTACAGTGTACAAGAAGCTGGATATGAATCAGCAGTGTGCCCTTGTTGCCAAGAAGACCAAACACATATTGGGCTGTATTAGTGGGAGCACTGCCAGCAAATTGAGGGATGTGATTATTCCCCTCTATTCGGCACTGGTGAGGCCACACCTGGAGCACTGTGCCCACTTTTAGTCCCCCACCCCACTACAGAAGGGATGTGGACAAACTGGAGAGAGTCTAGTGGAGAGCAACGAAAATGATTAGGGGGTTGGGGCACATGATTTATGAGAGAGACTGAGAGAACTGGGGTTATTTAGTCTGCAGAAGAGAAGAGTGAGGGGGGATTTGAGAGCAGCCTTCAGCTAAGGGGGGTTCCAAAGAGGATGGAGCTAGGCTGTTCTCAGTGGTGGCAGATGACAGTAGTAGTAGTAATGGTCTCAAGTTGCAGTGGGGGAGATCTAGTTTGGATATTAGGAAACACTATTTCACTAGGAGGATGGTGAAGCACTGGAATGGGTTACCTAGGGAGGTGGTAGAATCTCCATCCTTAGAAGTTTTTAAGGCCTGGCTTGACAAAGCCTTGGCTGGGATGATTTAGTTGGGGTTGGTCCTTCTTTGAGCAGAGGATTGGACTAGATGACCTCCTGAGGTCTCTTGCAACCCATATATTTTAGGATTCTAATATTCAAGTTTTATGTTATGCCTGCTAATTTCTTTTGGATAACCAGACATTTTGCTGCAACTATATAATCCTAGAACAGGATAGGACTACCTCACTTGTCTGAGTTAGCATGATAATTCCAACACAAATTAGCTTTATAGTTTACTACCTGCATCTAAATCTATTTCAATACATTTTTTTTTAAGAGCAATGTACAAAGCATGGGTGATGACAAAAATGTTGCTAGGCTATTTAATAAGATTTTGCACAGAGTTAAGGTTGCAAATACATGCTAGCTTTAGTATTTTCAGGCTCACGTTTACCCCCTGGTGACATTCTCTTCATAAGTTTTGCTTTAAATTAAGTGTTATATAGAGTTGTATATGATTCCCCTTGAAATTTAGGGCAGATTATCTTATACCTTGCACACCTGTGGTAATGTATGTAAGTATTAAGTAATTTATTATACAATACATTAAAATGAACAGTTTCTGCTTATGTGCGTTTGCTTAAGTATTTTAAAAAAGAGCTACTTCACTAAGTTAACTCCTAACAGGAAGCAGTGACACCAACATGCAACATATGTTAACAGAAAACTTAAAAAAAAAAAAAAAATGTTCATCAGGCTAATTTCAGAATAATTAACCATGTAAAAATTCATAGATAAACAGTATTTCCCTATGGAGGGAAATATTTGGATTTCATGGCTCAAATACATACATGTTGTGCAGTCCTGAAGAATAGTACGAAAGTGTAGGGCTAGGAGATCGAGTCTGTTGCCGTGCTGGTTTGATTGTGCGAGGAGGAATGGAAGGACTGGTGGACGAGGGCTTTGAACTTCGTGGTGGAACAGGTGGAGCATTGAGGAGCCTGCATTCCTCTCTTACCTATATTAGAAAAGAATATTTAGCAAATAGCTTGAGAACCCAGTAACAACATTCTGCACCAGCTAGAACCTGTCAGTTCAGGTTTCTACCTTGGAAGGAAATGATAAAAAGGAAGGAGAAGAAAACACTAGTGGTAAACAATACTCTATCATCAAAAATATGTCTGTCTTAAGCACCTGCTAGAGGAGACAAAAGTTTGCAACCAGGAGGTCTTATTACCGGCAAAGTGAAGTTACTAGTGCATATTTTTATGTACTTTTATTTCACTAGTTTTACATCTGTTCATTCAAAAGAATGAAGACTGAAATTGTTTAAAGGAAACTTTAAGTGGTGTAGAAAGTTAGACTGACCATTTTAGGTACTGTATGTACTGTAGAGGAATGAGTCATTACAAAAAAATCTGTTTGCTAATACAGTTTAGTTGTGATCCCTCTAAGATAGAAAGTGACAATATCTAATTAGGTTTTAATGCTTCATGACAGTTTAAAATTAGTACTGAAAAACCCACCACACCCTGCGCTAGTTCCCACCTTCTATCACTCAGATACACTTCTAATCTATGCCATATGTACCATATGATACATTTGGTTAACACTTCAGAGCAGATGCATTAGCGTTGCAAAACTGAAACAGACAAATTGGGATATCTGGCACTTTCTTATGGTTGCCATTTTCACTTTTTGCTGCTCTGTCTTGTATTCTTGCCTTAGTGGTTTTGATGGAAAATACTGGTAAATTGATTGTGCCAGCCAGCAGAGGGCGCACTGTAACCAGTCCTGCATTCCCTGCCATCCTTAACCACCAAAGTACAAACACCTTCAGATAGGCTGATCTACAATATAGGAAGTCTATTTCTACTTCTAATACCAGATTTGCCATAGAAGCTCAGGAGAATTGACAAGGCAACTGAACTTAATGCATCCTTGTTCTCAGTCTTCATTAATTCTGCTGAAAGAGCGTTTAGGTTTATCAGAAGAATGGACATCTTTACAGGTATATCACACGTTTGGTCTGACAGAGAGTTCTTCCTTTTTAGCTCTACTGCAGTCCAGATGTACTTTAGAAGCCAAGCACTAAAAGAATTAATGTAACCCCTAAAAACCCATTACACCACATTGCATGTAAATTAGCACATGGACTTAATTTTTTCCCCGTCTATTTGTGGTGTAAAGTAAAAATGGACTCAAGCTCCAAGTTAAAAATACACCAGTGGTCTGGGGAGGAGGGATGGGGGGTGGGGAGAGAGAGCAATCCAGACCACTAGCAACATATGCAACACAAATGGGTTAAAATATGAGGGCAAAGGAGCCTGATAAAATACGAACTCATTCTGTTGGAGATATTTCTTTTGCTCAAAATCCAACCTATCTCCCACCATGTTTCCAGCTCACACTTATATCACAGCTAGTCAAGGCAGTGGCCCAACTGTCGTAATCAGAGCACTTTTCATAATTCTTGACTATTGGTGCATTATTGTAATTTTTTCTTTATCAAAGTTTTGGTTTGGGCCCATTTCTAGTTAGAAGAACCCACAGGAACTTTCCTCATAGAATGGACCAACAGGTTAAGGATCTGACTTAGAAAGAATTTTGAAGGAGAGTAATTTTACTCACATGATTAGTCGCACTGAATAAGTTTTATTCAGAGTAAAAATTATTCTGACATTTACCCTGACCACAGGTAAAATCAGGCCCTTCATATACTGCATCCAGCCTTATGTTAAATATGTAACTATGCAAAGGAAATTGTCATTTTAGAAGGAAATTGTACTTTTAAAGTTTAAGAACATTGCAGAACTAACAGCTTGGCAACACTGCAACATGCAATTAGCATTTAAAGTGATTTAATTTATTTAAAAATATAAATGTGGAAATTTTTGCAATTTACTTCAATGCTTCCCGAAATGCAATAACCAGTTTAATACTTGTGTTAAAAAGGAAATCAGGGACTGGGACATTTCAGTACATTCCTTTCTCAAATCAGAGCAAGTTAAAATTACAGGAAATGGCCAACAGCGCAAAATGCTGAAATAAATTTGGCTCTAGGGGCTCTTCTTTGCTCTCTCGCTTATAAAAAACGGAATCAATTTTACTTATGTATGTTATTAAATTCAGGCATAAAATTCCTGAACCATTTTAGTGCTGTGCCCCCCAAGAATGCCTAGGGACTTAAAAAAACTAAGTCAGACTAAGCAAAGTTAATATGGCATGCTATGCAACATGCCCTTAGGGTCAGAGAGAGACCATTCAGTGCATGCAGCTCACTGTGTGCATGGAGCAGTCAAGGGATTATTATTTTTTTTTTTTTTTACTTGAAAGAATAGATATTGGCACAATTAATTACACTTACTACCTATCACCTTTGTATCCTATGTTTAATTCAGGATAAGGCCATGGACCATAGTATTTTCAATCTTGATTTGTTCACATCATAAGACCACCATAAAGTTGTCAAGCTCAGGTACCAAGAAACCCAACACAGTTACAGTGACTGAAAGTTACAGGGCAGACTGATCAGAGAGCTCGGGGGAAAACTGGAGGGGAATCTACTCACTAGGTCTGGCTCAAATGTCCTGAGCATTAAAATAGACCAAATGGAGGGGACAAAAATAAGTGTCAAAATCTGTATGAACCCAGAGGAAACGGGGTCATTAACCCTCCTCTGGTGCAGCGACAAAAAGTTCCCATGAAATGAACTGGGACCACTCTGAGGCTCAGAGACTCCTCCTCTTCTAAGAGGAATGTTGACCAGCATCTCCCTCTGGCATGTGGGATGGAGCAGGTCTGTTCAACTTTGGTTCTTAATCCAGGACCTCCACTGGTTCAGGAGTTGTCTGGTGCCATGGCATCTACCGCTCATCCTCTGTGGTGCCCTTGGCACCTTCTGGCTGTGTTGCAGAGTCACCAGGTCTGTTGACATTGCAGCCTGCACCTCCTGGGCCATAGACTATGGAGTTGAGGCTGACCTTGACACTGAAGGCCCCCTTGGACAGAAGCTCTAGGACCAGGGCCTACTGGCCACCAAAGTCCTAGCTGTGGGTCCTGTGGCCCCCTTGGAATCCGTGGGATGCTCCTTGGTCTCTGAGGACCTGCTCTTTGACCAGTTCCAGAGCAAGATCACCAGTCTGTTCCCTGTGCTACTAGGGGGCTCTTCTGTCCAGATCCTGGGAACAAAAACAGGATCCCTTGCTGACACAGTAAATCACCTCCTTGTGCTCCCTGGATGATACCATCATGCTGGAATTTCCTCTCCCTTGGTGCCTGAGGACTCTAAGGTATATCAGGACCTCCTGAGGTGCATGGCTGATACATTGGGTGTCCAGTCAGAATTTCTCCAGGAGAATATGCATAAGCTCCTGGATATTCTCCAAGAATCAGCTCCACGGAGAGAAGCCCTCTCAATAAATAAGGATGGAGCTTACAAAGGCCTTCTGATATACTCCAACTTTGTTTCCTCTACAGCAAAGCATTTGGACAAATGATACTTCATTCCCACACAGGAGTTTGATGGCTTCTGTTCCTATCTGGCCACTCACACTCCGGTGGAGACTGCAGCAAATGACAGTGCTCAGCCAGGAAGGTATCCATCTACAACCAAAGACAGAGTCCAAGAGGACGAACTTGATGGGGAGTCTCTTCCCAGCAGATGCGCATCGCGAACTAGCAAGCATTGCTCTCCAAACATGACTTTGTTAACTGATGGCCATGTCTAAGTTCATGGACAGGTTGCCAGAAGCCTCCAGGGAAGAATTCAAAACATTCATTTCAGCAGGTTGTTTGGTGGCCAAAACTTCATTGCAGGCAATCCTGGACATAGTGGATGCCTTGGCCAGGATTATGGCATTGGCTGCAACCAGCAAGAGGGTCTTATGGCTGCAGAACTAGGCATTGCATTCTATGTGCAACAGACCATTGAAGATTTATCATTTGATGGGTGGGTTTTGTTTTCAGAAAACAACAAGGAAACCATGCAATTCTTTAAAGACTCCAGAATGACTTTGCGTGCTTTGGGAGTATATATTTCAGCCGTGAGGCAACATCCCTATAAGTGATGGTGATATGATATATATATATATCATCCCTATAAGTGATCGTGATATGAGGGGATGGGATCTAAGATACTACAGAAAATTCTTTCCTGGGTGTCTGGCTGGTGAGTCTTGCCCACATGCTTAGGGTTCAGCTGATCACCATGTTTGGGGTTGGGAAGGAATTTTCCTCCAGGGCAAATTGGCAGAGGCCCTGGAGGTTTCTCGCCTTCCTCTGCAGCAGAGGACAGGGGTCACGTTCTAGAGGATTCTCGGTGCTTTGAAGTCCTCAAACCAAGATCTGAGGACTTCAATAGCTCAGATATCAGTGAGATATATATTGCAGGAATGGGTGGGTAAAATTCTGTGGCCTACATTGTGCAGGAGGTCAGACTAGATGATCATAATGGTCCCTTCTGACCTTAAAGTCTATGAGTCTATGATCAGCAGCCGCAACAATACCACCACTTGCGGTGCTTTTTCAGACAGTCCTTCCTTCCAGTGAGGCACGGGTCTATTCCAGAAAGAGGCACAGATCTCAAAGGAAGAGGTCTTCTGGTTCTGGGTTTAGCAAGCTCCCCCCAAGAGTCTAGCAAGCACCCATTTTGACTCCCTTCCAAGACAGTGATTCAGTGGTAACTTCTCCTTCCCCAACCCCCTTGTTTATGGCCTGGCAGGCTGCATTTGCAGTGGTTGAGACTTGATTACAGCTGAAAACTGGGTCCTATCCATCTCTCCACCCCACCCCCAACCCTGTCTCTCTTCAAGGACCTCTCTCACAAGACACTGCTCCTTTAGGAGGTTCAATCTCTAGTGCTGCTGGGGCTGTAGAGGAAGTCCCCCTGTAGCAGTGGGGAGAGGGGCTCTTACTCCCAGTATTTCCTGGTTCCAAAACACAAGGGAGGAATGACACCTATCCTCGACTTCTGAAGTATTTGTTGAGATCAAAGCTATGTGAGATTTTGTACAGCCATCCTGACAACTATCCTCACCACCTTGAACCACAATGACGGGTGCTGCCTTGGACCTTCATTTAGGATGCTTCTTTTCATGCAGTAATTCTCCCAACCCACAGGAGGTTTCTCCAGTTTGTTGCGGGCAGACCAGCACTACCAGTACACCATGCTGCCCCCCTTTGGCCTGTCTTTTGTCCCATTCCCAAATGTACAGTCATAGTGACAGCGTATCTCAGGAAGAAGGGAATTAATATTTTCCCTGAATGATTGGTTACTGAGGGGCAAGTCCAAGGAGGTGGTCCTCTGTCTTGTCCAGTTCACATTGCACCTACTCAATCATCTGGGTCTCATCCTAACCAGCAGGAAGCTGACACTGGTTCCAAATCAAAGAACCAAGTTCACTGGGCCCTGATAGAATCTGCAAATTCAAGTATGTTTACGACAACTGATCGATTGAGATTTGCCAAGTATGTCTGAAGCTGCGCTTCCCTACACTCAAGCACAGAGAGGGTGTGCCTGAGGTTGTTAGGTCATATGGCTGCATGCACACGGGTAACCCAGTATGCCAGGCTGCACCTTTATCCTCTTCAAACGTAGCTGAAGTCGCTCTATCGTCTGCACCATCATCCCCTGGACAGACTGGTTTGTGTTCCTCTGACAGTCCTGAATTCCTTACAGTCCTGGATGGTTCAGGACAATGTGCGCCAGGACAATCTCTGAGCTCAGTCTCCACCGCCCAGAACTATTGTCATAGATGTCTCCTTAATAGGTTGGGCAGTGCATCGGGTGTCACAGAAGGCTGAAGGCCTGTGATTGGAACAGGAAGCTTCTCTGCCGATGAGTGTCCTGGAGCTACGTGCCATATCAATACCTTTCAGATTGTTCAAGATCACATCAAGGCCTTAGCCATTCTCGTGCTCACCAACGATATCACTGCAATGTATTATGGGAACAGGCGGGGGAGCACACTCCATCATGCTTTGTCAGGAGGCAATCAGGTTCTGGCAGTTTTGCATCGGGGAACCTTTCCCCCATGGCTGATCGCTTGCACGGAATCTACAATCACCTGCTGGATCACCTCACCAAGAATTTCTCCTCTCTCAAGGCTGGTATCCTGTGGTCCATCTTTGCTGTTTGTGGCATCCCGACAATCAACCTGTTAGCCATGAGCAAAAACAAGAAATGCCAGCTGTTGCAGGTCTCAGTCTGGCCTCCCTGGCCAACACTTTTCACTTGAGCTGGGAAACAGCACTCTTGTATGCCTTTTCTCCTATTCCGATCATGGACTGTGTCATGCTTATTGCCTCAAAGTGACTGAAAGAGCATTGGTTTTCTGACCTCCTCACACTATTGATCTGGTCTCCCATATTCCTTCCACTTCACTCCGACCTCCTGACTAGCATCACTGTCAGGTTTTACACCCAACATCCCTGCATCTCAGTGTGGCTGCTGCATGGTTAGATGAGGCGGAGGAATGATGTTCAGAGGTGAGCTGGCAAGTCTTGCTTAACAGTAGGAAGCCCTCCACCAGGGCAGCCTATCTGGCCAAGTGGAAGCAGTTCACAGTATGGTCGATAGCTGTGGGAGTGCAACCAACACGGGCTCGTGTCCAGGACATTTGGGGTATCTAATACATCTTCAATCTTCTAGCCTCATGTGGAGTTCATTGACAGTCTACTTGGCAGAAATTTCGGCATTTCATCAACCTGTCCATGGGAAGGGGTGCTTTCAAACCCAATGGGAGTGAGGCTCTTAAAAGGAGTCATTCATCTCCACTCATCGGTTACAGAGTCAGTTACTTTGTGGGACCTTCAAATTCTTTTAGAAGCCCTTATGGGATCTGCGTTCAAGCCTTTGGCAACTTCTTTCTCCCTTCTATGTCAGCAAATAGCCTTCCTTGTAGCGATAATATTTGCCAGGAGAGTGTGAGAATTTGTAGGCTTTGATGGCAGAGCCTCCTTACCAGTGATTTTTTCCAAAGATAAAGTGACTCTGCGGCTACACCCTAAGTTTTTATCTAAGGTAGTTTTCCCAGTTTCATTTGAACCAAGTTATATATTTACTGGTGTTCTCCCTTAAGGTGCAGTCAATCCCAGAGGAGCACTGTCTCCACATTTTGGAAGTCAGGCAATGTCTAGCATTTTATCTGGAGAGAACTAAACTTTTCTGTTCGTCACTGCATCTGTTTTGTTTTATATGAGGACCAAATGAAAGGTCAAGCAGAGTCAATCTCCAGGTGGAATAACTTCCTGTATTATGACAGCATATGAAGTAGTCCACAAGCAGTACGAGTTCATTCCACAAAAGTTCAGGCAATGTCAATGGCATATCTAAATGACGCTCCTATATTGGACGCTTGCAGGGAAGCCAGTTGATCCTGTGAGCATACTTCCGCAAACCACGGTGTCGTCATGGCTGTGTCCAGATCAGCTGCAAACTTTGGGAAGGCAACACTGCAGTCCTTCTTAAAATAGACACCTTCTGCAAGTACTGCTTGCAAGTCACCTACATAAACTATGTGGCTGTATCTACTCAAAGAAGAAAAAACAGTTAACCACTTGTAATTGTTGCTGTTCAAGACACGGTGCAGACATGTATTCCAGGACCCAACCGCCATCCCTTCTCCATCAGAGTCTGAACTTCTAACATTTGGTGTGAAGGAACTGAGGGGGTCAGAACAGCAGCACCTTTATATGACCAAGGAAGGTGCTAAGGCGTCAAGGCGTGAGCACGGTTGCCCCTATGGGCGCTGGTAGGCAAAGTTCACCAGCTTTGGTGCCTGAGGCACACGTCTGCAGCATATCTAGAAGAATAACAGTTAGAGGTAGGTAACCATTTTTTATTCTTTCATTTCTAAAAATGGATGATCTTTTAGCTATTGGTCAATAGACCTGGTCAAATTAGTTGCATATGTTTGCTTTGTCAGGGTTAGAGAAAATAGCTTGTTTAAAATCAGCCATGTAAGGAAGAGCCATTGGGAATCCCATACTTCATTATTTCAGATCCTCCATCCTCTACACTTCCAGGCCCCATGCTGTAGATTGATGATTCTTGAATAAGGATGCTTTTATTATGTTATTAAACCAATTGTAGTTGATGAAGTAATACTTGATCATTTTGCTGTGAAATTCATTTACTATCTATATAACAATGGATTCACACTATTGTGGCTCTTTTGGGTAATGTTGATTGGTAATTTGGCTCTTGAACCACTGAAGTCTGATTATCACTGCACTAGTTAATGCTTCTCTTCTGTCTGGTGACTTACAGAGGACAACAATGCAAACACTTAAATATTACCTTATAACACTGGATACAGAAATTTTAAGTGAGATTAATGTATGCAGCAATTTACAAGGATTCCATAAAGTCTAAACACATTCTTTAGTTCTAATACCTATTTCCACAACACTAACGCACAGGGGAACCAGACTGATTCCAGCTGCGTGTGTGTCATTGTTCAGTTGAGACCTAGGGGGCTGGGCATAGGAAGGCACCTGGTCTGCCAGAGCCTACAGCCATTGTAAGCATGTGGGGTAACATTTTCAGAAGCACCTAAGTGACACAGGAGCTTCTGAAAAAAGTATCCGTGATACAGAATACATCTCGCCTACAGTTTTAAAAGTAGAAAAAATTCATGGCTAAAAATCAAACAGGGGTATCCCACTTAATACCTCAGCTTTTCCCAAATACATTTTTTCAATATTTTTTTGTTTATATGAACTTGACTCTTCCAGCATACCTCATGCTGCACATGCTTAAAAAAAATAAACATACTGGAGAATCCACCCAGCATTAAGTCTTTTAGCACTGACTTGACTTCCTATTTATTTTCACTATTAAAATTTTTTTAATACAATGCTTGCAGAATACATTATATTGTTTTCACATAGGATTAAAATCTTTTGATAATCTTGTAGATGACAAAAAAGGTCAAACTTCTAAAATAGTTAAGTTCCCTACAAACAGTTTTTTTCTTTTTATGTATATTTTAATATTTTTGTACGCAGAAGTACAAGCATTAGCCAAGTTTGATGGAGACATACTATGAAATATCATTTTAAGGGAGTGATGAAAATAACATATGTTCACTAGCGGTTACTGGGCTCTACTTGCTCTATAAATACTTCCCATGGAAACCGAACAAACATCTTTTCAACTCTAACCCATTGATGAAGTTAGTAGGTGGCTGATGTTCTTTCTAGAGCTGTTCCAGGAAGGTACAAAACTGATTCTGATGTATGGAAACACCCAAACCAGTCTTAAAATGTATATTATTAACTTTAGCAGAAACTGGTTCAAATTAATGGCAAGAAATATACTAAAATTGTTGAAGTTGTTCAGCCAAATATTACGCATGCCTTGAAAAATAACACACACCACCAAGACATATTTTCAAGATGAACCGAAAAGGCAACGTTCATGGAAATATCTATTCACCAAACTCAGTCATACTAACCCAGAGCAATACTGAATTAAAGTTTCTGTATTTCATGTGCTTTTATTTAGCACTATAAATGATCAAGCTGAGAGTAACTGTATGCTGTTCAATAAGAAAGGGGAGTCCAATTCACCCTGCTCCCATGGACTACTGTTCTTTCCAGGAAGCTCATTTGTCTTCCATTTGGAATGCAGCTGACATTAATACAGCCACTTGTTTTGACAATATATGTTGCTTTGTCAAAACATTGTAATTGTGCATATCCAACTGTTTGTCAGCACAGCTCTTGGAGTTATGTTTACAGATTACATAATGCTGCAGTTCCGGCTTGTGAAACAGGTACTGATTTTCAGGAGCGCCCCATTCTGGGTCTCCAGTTCTGTATGTCTACTTCTCCAGCACTGTCACTGCCCCCACAGTTGATAATGTATCAGCACTGTGTGCAAGTGGATAAGTGTATTTGCAGTGTGTATGTGCAAAGGGTTAATAATAGTTGGAACAGGGTTGAGAGGGTTGGGTTCTTTTATGAAGGTGTTTAGACATCAAAACATTTTCTTCATTAGTTAAACTTGAAAGGAGGTCAGGAATCACCCAGGATAGGTTTAAGACATTCAAACTTTGTAATAATTTCTGATCAAAGCATTTTGGCTAAGAGTTTCTTTGATTTTAAAAATGTTTAAGGAAGTCTCAACAGCAGCAGTCCATGTAAAGTTATAATCTCCACCCAAACCTATTTAAGGAGCTTGGGGGAGCCCCTAAGTGTTAGGCCTAGAGGCAGATGTATCTTCAAGCAAATTCCTGGGTAGTATTAGGAGGAGAATAACTACTACAGAGTTTGTATTATGAACCTTGGCAAAGGGAAAACAAACGGTGTAAAAAAAGTAACCATCAAAGCTTACGAGCTAAGAACGCTGCACGGTTCCAACTTTAAATGTAAGCTTCTTTTAATGATCAACACTTTCTCCCTAAAATATCCAGCATTAGCTCAAGACACCTGTTTTCAGCAAGACCAAGCTATTACTGCAAAATATGGAATTTCTAGGCCAGCTATTTTAGATACATGATTTTTGATCAAACCAAATTAGGAAAAATGTCTCAAACAAAGGACTCCTTGACTTTTGAACTCTTCTGTGTCACAAATACCTTGTCCAGTTTGCCTCAGACTTTCCTAAGAGGGAGAGGGGGAATTTACCCGGGGATAAGATTGGTTTTGGTTTGGTAGAGGCTGGGATTGAGGAGGATGGTATAAATATACTCCAAAATACAGCCAGTTTTATAATGGAGGAGAAAAGAATCTATGGTCATTTTCACATTTAAGTGAATTGTTCACGGAGGCAAACTATTAACTCAAGATACACATTGCTGCACAGTGATACTTAAGTATTTTCAATCTCTGTGGCTGAATCGAGGATGACGTGAAGAGATTCTAAATGGGTTTAAGCCCAACATACTTCAACCATAAGAAGAAGCTTGAGCAAAATGTGAGGCATTGAAGGGTAGGTATAACTGGAAAAGTGAAGGAATCATTTAGGATCTGTGAATCCTTATCTGTAAAAGCAGTAACCAAGGCAATATTACATCCCAAAGTGTAGGGATTAAATGTTAGCTGTTAACAACATAGGATTGATTTTAATACAAATTATTTACTTGTGGCAAGGATTAAATTACAATATACATTTCTCTCTTCCCCATCTCAAGACTAGGTCTTGCCCTAATGATTCCCCCAAGCACACACACAGTTAAAAATAAATAACACTGACTTACAGCTTCTGATTTGGGAGGCACCGGAGGCGGAGGTAGGGAAACATCTGAAGATTTTGCTGCTGCTGCTAGAGTTCCAGGTATAGGAAGAGATGCAGTACCACCCTTTAACCGGAAAGAACTTCTATAATTATCACCTTTGTTTTTTTCACTTAGTGAGCGAGTAAGAGGCTGATCGTTAGGCTTCCCAGATTCTTGGTCCAGCCACAGTTCTTCATAAGGGAGTTCTGGTTTTGCAGGTAGAAACATTGATTCTTCACTAACTTCAGGAAAAAGGTAGTCACTGCTACTGTCACCAGAGTCCTGGTACTGAAGAGCCTCATAAGAAAACAGGGCCCACTCGCTACACAAATCTCGGCACCCATGAAGGTTCACTTCACTATTTCCATGCAAGTTGTTTCCATAAACGCAAACTGAGAGCCGGTGAAAGGACTGTGTTAGTTCATCCCGGGCATAGCTGAGAGAATTGGGCACATGATTGTGCCCAGTGCATCGACTTTTCTTAGGGCTTTTACAATCTTCATTCCAGTCAGTTTTCACATCTCGCACTGCACGGGAATATTCATCTATGTCAAACTGTTCCTGGCAGATATTAAACCAGTGCTGGACCAAGGTTTCATGCCACAACTCCCCCTTCACAAGACTCTCTGGGAGGCTAAACTTTGGAAGAGTCAAGTGCAAGGGAAAATGCATTGGAATAACTTTGTTACCACGCAGCACACAACAAACCACCACAGTCTTGGTTTGAATGTTGACAAACTTGTATCTATGCCCCTCGCGGATAAAATGCAGGTCATAAGGGTTTCTTGGTGTGGGGCTTGGCACAGTTACATTAACAGGCAATCTTGTCTTTTCTACTATATTGCGAATTGTGTGCTCACCTTCTTGCATCTGTAGCTCCAGTGGACTGCGGGTGCTAAATCTGCCCTTACACTGGAAAGGAAGGCTAATGCTTTCATTGGTCCTATGGTTCATACAGATGAGACACGGCATTTTGCCTCTGCCTAGCTTGCTGATGGAATTAAGTTTCCCAATTTTCTTGAAGATGGTGTTGAGTCGTGACTTTTCCTTGGACGTTTTTGCATAAAGGATTTCTGCTTGTCCCATTAAAGTGAGCTCATCTCCAGTGCTGAGAGTGATATTATAAACCTCTGTGTCTTCATTGCATTCACCCGAAGCCACCTGCAATACAAATATAAACAAATAAAAATATTTCTCCCGGCACAGTGAAGATAGCACTTGAATTCATACTAAGTCTATTTAGGTGGATACAAGGATGGGAGATTATATCTTGAAAGAAACCGTCAATTATTTTTGTTTTAATAACTTTAATGGAGTCAAACACAAGAATTTTATCATGAAAATCTGCACAGGTTAAATTTCTAATATGCACCACACACTATTATGGTCTTGCTTGAGAAAAAAGTAGAGTTATCTGGAACCAACAGAGTTGCTAGAAAGAGTGTGACTATACAAAACTAGTTTTTAGGGAAGGACAAATAAAATATTCTGCACATTTAAATAGCAGTCATCCAAACGCAGTAAAGTATATTTGGGAGATATTGGTATCCCTAGTTACCTGGCATTCATTCTCTCTCCTGTTTGCTGCTTTATGGCATTTGCCTGCAGAGGCCTTGGAGGAAAAGGGAGAAAGGATTCTCTCTTTCACCAGCTTTCTTCCTTGAGAAGTAGAGATGACCCCCTTATTGTGCCCCTCCCTAGTGATCCGGAAGTAAAGATACTTTCTTGGTATAACCCCTTCCTAGGCCCTCAAGGGAGTGAACTGAACTCCCATCCTCTGGGATGGAGGCACTAGGTCAAGAATATTGGTTCTGTCACCTCTGTCCACCTCTCCCTACCAAACCCTAGGCTTCCCCCCTTGGTTTTTACTTAGATTGTGATTTGTGAGTTTAGATAACATATGTGCAGTCACATGTTTCCTACTATGGAAATTGTACTAGAAGGTAAAAAGATGCCCAGGCTTGGCTGTTCTACGTTTATTACCTCAAGATTGCTGAACTCTAGATCCTCTCTCTAGACCAGGGGTCTTCAAACTCCCCCTCCCCCCCCCCAGTCCCTTTCCGCGGAGGGAAGAGTCTGGCGGCCCCCGGGGGTATGTCTGCTGAAATGCCGCCGTAGAAACTGGAAGCTTCCGCTTTCCGCAGCCGACACTTCGGCAGGACTAAAATAGCCCACCTGGGAGTTCAGCAGCCTCCCAGGTGGGCTCAGCGGCGACAGGGTCTCGCACATCCCTTGGGGTGGGTTCTTGCCCTCCTGGGGGTGCACGCACCCCAGTTTGAAGACCACTGCTCTAGATAGCCACTTCTATCTGTCTTATATTTGGGTGTCGTAACAAACTCCTTTCCCAATTAAGTAACGGAACTCAGCTCGCCTTTTCGCAGCAGGATCAACACTCGTATGCAGAGTGAGGTGTTTCAGGCAGACCCTGCCATCCTGTTCAAATCACCTGCTGTACAGTGTAGTACAGAGCATTAGTGGCTGGACATGTTGAGCAGGGATTTCATTTGAAGATTTTTTTAAATTATGTAAAAATTGTTTTCTCCACCCACAGAACATCCTGTTTATGTGCAGAGTAAAGCGCTAATTCTGTGCTTCAAAATCTGACACTGTGAGCAAATAGCTGCCACATAAATTATTAAGACAGCTTACTAACCAATTTTATTATCTCAGTCTGTTAAATAAACGAGAAGTGCTGTAAGTAATTGGCCTTCCCCATGGAAACTATGATTTGCAATTTGTCCATATTTGTGAAAATGTGATTGACTTCTGTGAGTCTTTCACAGCAAGTACAAACAGTGCATTCAATACAAGTGCTTCGATATGTTCAGCATGTCTGCTTAGCATTTCAGTTTCAGTGTTTCCTGAGAGGAAGTTATTCAAGTTCTGCATTATCTAAACACTACTAATCAATCTAATCCAGGAAACTACCAAGGTTTTGTAGTACGTCACACCCATTCACAATTTACACTAGTGGTCAGGCAACATTCAGAAACACTGATATATATAAAAGGAAAACATTCAGCCTTCTGCTGACAACATTTTCATCAAGCTCATTCCAATTTGCTCTTCAAGACCAGTACACAGGAAGTTACATTCAGGGTTTGGTTACTGGAGGTCATTTTGACTTCAGTGGAATCGGTGGGAGTTGAGGAAAGTCAGCACATGTGCATACCACACCGACTTTCTGAAAAAGTCATCTTCTGCCAGAATGTTCACTTACATGGAAGTGCAAGTGTATGTGTACTGTTTTGAAGAGGTAGGGCACATGATGAGACATTTAAGACTTGAGAGGTAGCTGTATTTTCTTACTGCACTTTTCTGTTTGTTTGTTTTTTAAGGGCACCAGAGGGAGTAAAGGGAAGAGCAAGGGAGGTGTTATATAATCTATGATTGCTGAGTTGCTGCTTTGACAACTTCTAGTTCCTTAGAGATCTACAACAATCCAGAACAGCAGGAAACATTTAGCCAAATATTAAGCTTCTGAGGTGATTAACACTCTGGCTTCACAATGAAGAGCATGAGTCTGTTCTTCACAGCAGTTCCTGGGTCTGCTGAGGTAAATGCTAGTTATCAGTGAGGTCAGATTATTTTCTTAACAGAAAAAGGAAAGCAGCATTTAAAATCAATAATAGTGAACTGATTAATAAATTGAACAAGTCAAATTTAATTTTGTTTTCAACCCAGACTCTTAGCAGAGAGTTCTATAACTTTACTGCATAAGTTCACCTGGTGATACCTTAGGAAATAAAACAAAATTTTATGAATGACGTTAAGTGTTAAAACAACAGAAAAGTCTTCCCTGGGTTCCAATGTGGTACTGGCCTTGAATAAAATACAACTCAGCAAACTTCATTCTGAATGGTAAATTCAGAACAGCTCAGCTGTTGTCGGAAACCTTCATAAGGGAAGCACAAAAAAATAAATTAGCTTTAAAAAGGAAAACCAGAAGTTGAAAGATTGCACAATGGACTTAGCTCCCATCTAAAAATCCTTATTAAGGTGAAGTTAAAGTTGAAAACAGATCTCAGTGGGTTGCATGCATATTAATTTCAACGTTCTGGAAAGAGAGTTAAGAAAACCCTAATTCTCCTTTTCCTGAGTTATGTCTAAATTTGATTTTAAAGTCTATTTTAACATATTAACATGTTAGTTAATAGACCTGTAAATTCTAGTGTAGATGATGTAAATGTTTGTTCCAGATCAAACATTTATTGCTAGTCTATCAACAAATGTGTCCTATTTACACTATAATTTACAATCACGATATACTAACAGTGTTAAAACACAACCAAAAAATTAAGATGATTCATTCTTAAGGCTACATTTCTCAAACAAAGCACCTAAACTATTGCGACTCTGCCCCTATAGCGATGTGCTGAGAAAATTAAACTCTCACTAACTCAGTCACTCATAACAATTTCACATTATCAATAACCACAAACTGGAATGCCTTAACAATAATCCTACTGTGTCTGTACTGATCTATAGCTCTCTTTATTGTCATATACAATACAAACAGCACAATTTAAGTGATCACTTCACATACTTACAAACCCAATCCTGATGGGGCTGAGAGCACCCATTTCCTCAGCGAAGGTGCTTAGCACCTTACAGAATCAATCTTTCGGGAGTCCATGGTGGAACTAGTTATCTAAGTGTTATTAGACACAGAGCTATCTTGCCTCCATATACAAACATAAATACTGCGATGGCATACAAACTGATAAGATCAATACAAAATGAGCAAAGCTAGTATGATGAAAAACCCCACACACTTCATATCAGAGACCTGTGTGTATGAAACAAGCTACAGAAGATGTTTTTTCTATCCTCTGCATGTGAACAGGAAAAGACAGCAGATTGGCATCTCCATGGCGGCAAAATTAAGATAGCCCAGAGTACTCACCAGTGAAGACAGAACTAACTGAACAGTCCCCCGATGTTTGACACACTGTTAAACAACTCTTCAGGATTCTATTAAAAGTTGTAACACTCAAGAGATGACAGAAGGAATAATCTTAGAGTAGGAGTACCACTGAAACTACAATCAATAATTAACGATATACTACAATTCCTAAACATCCTTTCTTAATATCATTAGTGTTTTGGTAGCTCACAGAGGTCTCAATCTGGACTTATGGTCCCACAGTGACTTGTTTCTCTCCTTATTTCCATCCTACAGGTCAGCAAAGCTATTGCCCCCAGATTAACTCATGCATGTTTTCATTAGGATATTCCTTGCTCCTCCATCCTAATTCAGTTTTGCAGTATTGCCAAACTCAAGTAATCAAAAATTACGATTTTTTAAAAAAAGTTTGATGGAGGTGAAGGGAGGAACCATGTTTTTAGTGCATCTTTTGCCTTCATTTTAACTTTCTTCTACTCCTCTGCCAACTTGTGTGTGATGATTTCAGGTAGAAAGTAAACAGTCAACGACCCTTTAATATATGTCTCTCCCCACCTGCTCAGACAGAAACTATACTTCCCTAACTCAGGGTGAGGAGAAGGGAACTGCCATCCATTTCTTATTACTGTCTTGACTCAGCAGTCATATTTCTCTGCCTGGGACTTAGCAGCGCCACTTCCCCAACACCTCTCTCCCCCACCTCATGCCTACGAGGCCCCTCTCCCAGCCACAGGGCCATACATAAAGGCAGAACTCAGTGGCAGGACATGTCTGTGTCCTTTGCCCCTAAGCTCTTGCACAGAGCTCTACTCGCATATCCAGCCCTGAAAAATCATTGGTCACAGGAGCTTCTCATGTAACTTCTCATGTCCTGCAGGCACCAACATCCTACAACTCACAATCAATTTGCGAGAGCTGGTAACACTGCCACCCTGCCTCTTCCTGTTGGAGAGAACTCTCCTTGCTTATCACTGGCTTGGGGAGCGCCCATCTGAGACCTCCATCTCTCATCCATCACTGTCCTCTGCACAACGTCAGCCTCCCTCCTGCCACCCATATCCACCTGCAGCCCTAAATCTGCCTCTTGTTCCACCCACAGTCCTGCTCCCTGTCCCCTCCATCCACCTGTTACAGTGCCTCTGCTGCTCCTCACAGTCCTTGTCCCCCTGAATGAGAGTGGCAGCCATTTTGCCTGGACGCCTCGGTTCAATCTTGCTGAAAACAGTGCGAGGTTACAGTGAATTTTATTAAGGGCAGCCCCACTTCCACATGCAGATAGATTGCAAGGAAATGGAACCATCTTGCTGGCTTCTGCCTCACTGACAGTATTCAAAATAACCACCATCTCCTGTTAAAGAAAAATTCACCAGTTGGTGCCTTTGACCATGTTTGCATTAGACAGGTAAAATCACACCCAGAATCTCTAGAGTTGGGATAAAATCATGAGAGTTGGCAATATTGGTTTTGAAACATGTTAGTCTGGGAATAAGAGCCCTGCTGATTTCTAGGAACATAAAATCAGGCAATGGGATGGGGAAAGATGAGTTTAGTGAATGAGTTTTGTTTAAACAATTCACCTCCCAGCAGTGTGATAGCACTGCACATTTTTCTGGAAAGTTTTTTCCCCTGCCACTTAAAAAAATTAGAGTATTTAGACATTTCACCATAAAAACCTGACGTGCTTGCAGTTAGCTTGGTAATAAGCAAATCATGGGCAAACAAATCCCTGATCTTCCTTGGAATCGACTCAGCTATGGTTTAGGGTTATTACCTCATAAAAAGGAAGCTTATCACTGTATTGTAAACCAGGCACAATCATCAAGTAAACTCCTCTTCTTCCCACCCCACCAAATTATTTTTGCCTTCCTGCTTGTTCTTGCAAGATGCATTACCTTACAGCTACTAACATTAAATATTATACTCTATATCTCCATTAGTCCTTACTCCTCTTAAATCTTATTGCCTGGTGATACATGACCACTCTTCCCTTTGTGGTATCTGCAATATTTGCTGCATTGCATTTCAAAGCCATTTCTAAATCACTAACAGACATTTAAAGTGAACAACTCTCAATACTAACAAGTAGGTTTAGGACTTATCTTCCACCAGAAGGATCCTCTTCCATATATTAGTTGCTTTCTGTTCCCTCTCTGCCAGTTATCAATCCATGTCCACAGATCAGCACTGATGCCAGCATTTTGACCTCACTCACTAGCTTCCTACAAAACATTTTATGAAATGCACTACAAAACAGTGATGAATTACATCACTGTAATCTTTTAAACTCTGTCTCCTGCAATTCAGTGGCAATTTAGATTGACTAAAGTGACATTTTCTGCAAAAGACAGACGTCAGATAGATAAAAAATGACTACCTACCTAAAATTTTGTACCAGGAAGATTAACATAGTGCCTCTCACAAGGTAGTACAAAATAATAGATTCTGCCAATAGCTGATGCGATAGGTTTTCAAGTCCTAACTGTTCTAATCTGTTATCATTTGATGAAAAGTGTTTAACCATCTGGATATATAAAGGTTTATATCAAAACCTTTTTATTCAGTTGCTTTATTATAGCTTGTTACATCTGCTGCATCTTATTATGAGGGAATGCAGCAGTTATTCCACAGTAAAGGTGACTTAGCATCAGTGCTAACTAAAAAACCTTTAACTACAATTCTTTATATTCACCTCTGCAGCAGTACTTTTGAGTACAGGAACTCCTCACTTAAAGTTGTCCTGGTTAACGTTGTTACGTTGCTGATCAATTAGGGGACATGCTCATTTAAAGCTGTGCAATACTCCATTCTAACCTAGTTTGGCAGCTGCCTGCTTTGTCCACTGCCTTCTGCCTTGGAGCTGCTCCCCGACACTACTGCTTGCTATGCTGGGGGAGGGGCAGGAAGACGGGGACTAATGTCGGGGTCTCCCCCTACCCCCTGCTCTTGCACCCCACTTACTCCACCTTCCATAGAGCAGGAGGGACACATGAGGGAGGGAGCTGGCTGGCAGCAGCTGGTCTCTGCAAGCTGATCTAATTAACAAGGCAGTGTACGAGTTGGCATACTTAAAGGGGAATCTCTCGCTCTCACACTCAGGATGTGTCTCTCTTTCTCCATGTGAGAGTTAACCCCTGTGCGCTCAGCCAATTGCTAGTTCTTTGAGCAGTAAGGCATTCCCTGGGAAATATCCCACCCTCTGATTCCTCCACCTCAACCAAGCTTCACAATCATCATCATTGTGTACCAATATTAAATTGTTAGTTTAAAACTTATACTGTGTGTGTGCGCATATATATGTAAGTCTTGTCTGGTGAAAAAAAATTCCCCGGAACCTAATCCCCCCTCATTTACATTAATTCTTATGGAGAAATTGGATTCGCTTAACATCGTTTCGCTTAAAAAGTCACATTTTTCAGGAACATAACTACAACATTAAGTGAGGAGTTCCTGTATTTAAGCTGCTTTACAAACCCGAATAAGTTATTCACAGATAGCAAAATAGGTCAAAAAATAAACAGTTCTATTTTTATTTTTCTAAGGATTGTTAGACTACATAAAAACACTGTTTTTAAGAGGGATGGATGAACTGGAAGAGTAAGCAGTTGCCTACATGATCAGAGACTGATAGGCTCCTAAATTTGATGAGTAGGGCCATTCCTATCAGGAGTATGCATGTGTTTATTTCCATCACCTGAAGCAGGCTTTCCCTGGTTTCAGGAGTTAAGGCAGTATCTCAATACTGCCTATAAACTGAAAGGTTCAATATAAAGCACAATCTTAGTACTGTATCAGGCCAGGTCACAATGAGGGAGCCTGGGCTACAATTTAAATTTAAAACTGAAGATGGACTTATTTTAGCCATAGCTACTACGGCATTTTACAATACCACATTGGTTACGGACCTCTAAAGAGATTTTTTTGTTTTGTTTCGTTTGGAAACAAAAGGCAAGCTTATTAGGACTGACAAGCTGTTATACAACTATGTCAGTAAATCAGAAATTTATTCATTCATTTGCATAACATTTTTAAGGCTTAGAAAACGGATCATTTCTCAAACAAATAAAAGCTCATTTTCATTTCTGAGAAAAAATGCACTCTGTAGGGCAGTGGTCCCCAGCCTGTAGGGCAAGCTTTGCTAAGATGGCATGGAGGAACATTCAGGGCAGCGTGTGGCAGGGTGCAGGACAGCCCCCACTGGGGGTTGGGGAAGGAGTGCCATGCTTCCAGTCTCCTCTGTCCCCAGCCCTGTTCAGCCCTCAGGCCCAGATCCACCATCAGTCCCACACCGACCCCAGCCCCAGGTCCCCTCCATCTCCAGCCCCAGCTCTGCCTTCATTCTCCCTCCACCCCCAGACCAGTTCCGCCTTAGTCCCATCTCCTCCCCCATTCCCAGTTCCACTGCCAACTTCACCTTGGCTGTGCAATAATGGGAGGGGGGGCAAACAGATTCCATTAATGGTGGTGGTGGGGGGGTGCGATTGGAAAAAAGTTTGTACACCACACCTGCAGGGACTAGCATAGTAAACCACTATGACAAGAAGATTACTTAAACACATTACTTTTCAGAGACTAATGGTTTTCACCAGCCAAATGATTTGTTCAGTACAAAGTCAATTAAGAATTACTTAGGAACTATAGCACATGTGAATCTTCTAAATGCTCTACAAACATTATTTCTCAGAATATCTCTTGGAGGCAGTTAAGTAGCAACCCTTCTGTGAACTTGTTTTGGAAATCAGTGACCCCAGAGACAGTCAATGGCACGCTTTGGAATTCAGGGCTCCCGGTCCTATGCTCTATCTGCCGGGACAACATTGCCTTTCTTTAAGGAAGCGTTACCAAGTTACATGTCCAATAAGATGTGGGGGGTTTATTCTTTTTTTCCTCATCAGTCTGACCAGCTACCTAGGTACTTATATAGACTCTCTCTCTCTGCAACATCTGACTACTTATCCTTGACAACCTATTGCTATTACTATAGAAAGAGCTATCCCCTGATGCAGCTCAGCTTTTCTCTAGTGGTTTCCCTCCATCTGTGGAGAATCATGAAAAGCCATCTTCACTAGTGTAATGGTGCTACAGAAACAAAGATCTTGGTGGTGATTTACCAAGTATTACACTGAAGAGGTTACAAAAAGCATTTCCACAAAGAACAGGTACTTGTAGAAACTACATATTTAATCTAGAAAATCTTAATCTCTTAAAATTTTCCAATTCTCATTTCAGAGTAGACTAAATATGAATCCAAGAAAGTCTGCATCCAGAACATTCTAAATGTTCTCTCTCTCACACACACACAGCACAGACCTATGGGCTTTTTACCCATCCAGAAAACTTAATGTTGATACAGAAGGACTAATGAATTGTTAACAATTCCATAATAATTCTTCAATTCCCATTTCTGCCTGCTGTTACACAGTAATGTACTCCAGCCATGTGCACAGCCTCTCCTATCTCACAAGATAACCCAGCAGATTTTGCACCATATCTGCCTGCCACAACTATAAAGAGAAATGGTGATAAGATGCCCTTTATGCTTAGATGTCAGTTAGAAAGGAAAAAGGAGCCATCTTCCTCCCCACAAAGTGAAGTAAAATAACCTCTTCTCCCACAAACAGCAAGACTGATCTTCACAACATCCCTAGCTACATCAGAAGCCGAGTTTTCTCCTCTTTGCTGACTAACTCCTGCCCCATCACACACGTTTAGATGGAGAGGCAAGGATCACACTGGACAAGCCATAATGGGAGTAGCAGGTACATATTTATGGCTGGTTCAATGTGCATTGATGGGGAGCAGTATAGTTGTTACCCTTCTCATCAGGGAAGACAGGAGCTTTTCCTTTAAAAGTTACCTGTTAGTGAGAAATCCTAACAGTCAGACCACTAATTTTTGGATCTAGAAATATAACTAAGGGGGAGGGAAAGTGAGGACCAGAAGTTTGGAGACCAAACCATGGTAGAAAAAGCAGACAGGTATGAAACATGACAAAGGAATGGACAGAGAGGGATTCAAAACAGGAAGCAAACTCTGCACTGCCATGTGAGAGAAAAAGTTTAGTTTTCACTCTTTCAGAAGGAAAAAAGTAACAAGATGGAAGATGATGAAGAGAAAAAGAGGGAGAAAAGAATAAATGGAAAAATTGTTAAGATGATATCAAAGTAAAAGAAAACTGATTTTTATAATATTTCCTATATTTATTGTACTATGATGTTAATTGATAGACTAGGACTGGAGTAAAATTGCTGTTGCTGAGCATGCAACCATGCTAATATGATATATGATCATGGACCTTTATTAACTGGGAAGATATTTTAAAAAGCCCTGTCAGAATGGCGGGAGATTCTCCTGCTTTGCCTATCAAGCCTACTACATTTTGGTTTCTTTTTAATATAATGAAATAATAAATATATAAACAAATAAAACAACAACAACAACAACAAGGCTCACCTTCTAATTCTTGATGCAAGAGTCTTCTGTTATCAAAATCCTGACCCCACCCTTTGGTTACAAGATTTCCTATCAGATAGAACAGTGATTCTCAACCTTTTTCCATGCCAGTACCTCCCTCTCATCCAGCTGGGATCTAGCCAGAACGCTGTATGTTGGAAGAGTGGTGGAAGGAGAAGAAATCACAACTCCAAGTTGAAGAACCCTTAGTGTAGATCCCAAGAACTTCCTGTGAGCATCTATGTATATGCTGCATACATGCAGAGGCATCAACTATGTTACATAAGCCTTTTTCTTTCCTTCTTGTATTTGAATACTGAATAATGCTGTATTAATTTACAACATATAAAACTGGAATGATTTTCTGTATAGAGACATAATAAACTTTGGTCCTCTCCAGTGTTTATGTCAATTTCATAGGCTCTTACATCTATAGCATTTGTATTGTACAATAGTTATTTTGTTACAGTCTTATAAAAAAGTTATCCCTTAAACTGTTAGTCAATCCTGTTACATTACTTCACTTTTGTTTTTATTTTTGGATGTAAACAGGCTTGGTCTAGACAGATATCATTAATTTGAAACAGTTGCAGGGAAAAAAGGCTAAGGCACCTGTTTAGCCTATCAAACATAGAATTTTTTTAAACTGAAGAATATTACTATCAATAGCAATTTTCTGCATACACCACTGATATCAAAACAGCATGCTACATTTAACTTTCAGTATACTGAACTGGCAAAGTATTTTTTAAAAATTCCCATTCAGCTTATGTGGGAACAATTTACATTTAACAAGTTTGTAATTGTATACTCCTCCCCCTATAAAATCATAGCTGTGCATTTCACTGACTGCATTTTAATTTTTCCATTGATCAGTTAAATAATGCCAATACATTTGTACAGTGCTGTACAGAGCTATGAGAATGTATTTAATCTTATGCATGTTTAACTTTGTCCTTAGAATGCAAAACTGCTCTGTAATTTCACATCATGGCGTTAAGTCATCAGGTTCCCCATTATACACATCCAGGTTAATCAAGAGTCTCTGTGAAAACAATATGCTGTTTTGAAAGGTACATTCATTTTGTCATTACATGAGTTAAATCATATTTCACGTTTATACAGCACCCTTTCAAACGTCATGCTTCACATGTATGGAAACTACCGGCAAAACCTTGGTCCTCTGCTGCAGTAGCGCAAGAGGGATGAAGGAGCCAGCTAGGGATTCCTCTTGTGTAGAGGACTCGGTGGTAGTGTACAGCTAGCATAATCAGCTCGCTCCCATACCAGTGTAGAAGGTATGGTTTGCTCCTACATGCTCCAGCTCCAAGGGGTTATGTAACAACCCTTGTTGGTGTTCCAGCTGGCGCAAATGAGTTCGGCCTTGAGGCTGCTGTGACCGGTGTTGGGCACTGACTTGGCTTGCACTGTACCCTGCTGAAACTACAGGTGAGAATTTGTACGGCTAGATACAGACATTGTCCTATTTAATGCAGTTTCAGTCTGAGCATGTGTGTGTGGGGCAGGGGGGAGCGGTGGCATAGGAAACACTTTCCCATTCCCATGTGAATCACTGATCCTCTCACAGACTCAAGATGTACACAAGAAAAGCAAGTGGGTCTTTTTGTTGTTTTGCTTTATATACAATGCTATTTAATTGCAGTAGTCTGCACTCTGATTAGATATAACAAGTAACTCCATCACAGTACCCTACACGCTGTCTGGAAATGAGGCTTTCTGGAGACCGAGTGGAGCAGCTGCTGCCTAGGAGGGAGTAAAATCCAGACTGCTTTCTGGGGGTGGGGTGGTGAAACAAAAGACACTTTGTCTAAAACCTGGCAACAGCACTTGAGTTGGATGGATTACTGGGGGTGCTCCGCTGCTGGGCTACAGGATCAAAAGGTCCCTTGAAGAACACACTGTTTTAATACTACAAAAAATTATACAGAAGATCACTGCCTAGGAATATAAGGCTAAAGACTCATCTTTCTTAAAGTCACTTTTCCCACATAGCGCAGTTGCTTATTTGCCATGTATATAAAGATTGTACCAGTAAATCATTTAGATGGGGACAAATATTTATTCAGGGGCTACCTTAACGTTGAATGTTATTTCCTCCATGACGTAAACTCGTTCAGGAAATGCTTTAGCCACCTCCTCCACACTGTTAAAATACTGCACTGGCTCCTTAATATCTCGGTCTTGTTCCAGCAGCTTAAACTGCCCTGAAAACAGATGATAAACAGAAGAGCGGTAAGATATTTACATTGGACAGCTGTCACTGTGGCAACTGCTTGCTCACTACATCCCTATGATGCTTTGTCAGTTTCGTCTAATTATTAATAGTTAAGCAACAACAGAAGAGATTGCAAAAGAGTCTTCATAAGCTTTCAAAGGAAAAGCTACCAAGTTTCACTAACCCAGAATTACAAGAATGTGTGGGAGGCGAAGTCAAATTAAAAAGGAATCTTTTATAAGATGCTCTCTCTCAAACTGGCAAGTAACTACTAGTGCTTCTACATGTGTACACTTATACCTTACAGCTTCTGTGTAGAAAGCTCATAGAATACTTTGATTTACAGAAAACACAAAAAACCCTTGTGCCACAAAGAAACCAAAAATAGTGCTGAAATTTTTTAAGTGTCATTAGACTGCAGTAAAGGAGTTAAACTAAAACCAAACCAATCTCCTTACACCATATTTTAGTAACAGTAATGTACTCCTTGAATGCTTTCCACATGACATTTTACAAACAGAAACAATGTTTCAAATAACTTACTAGAGCTAGCTCCATTTAATCCATTAGTAAAAATGTGTACCTTTAAACACACACACCCTATTTTAACCTCCGTGGAAAATAAAGTATTCCTCTTCTAAAGTAAATAAATTATGAAATGTTGGAAATAAGTGTTCCCTGCTAACTTTGCCCTGCACCACATGACAGATATTTTAATTTTATTAGTTTCCTAAATGTCACAGAAGACAAATCTCGGCCCAGACCCTAATACCGTGGCCACATTCAGGATTTTGGAAGGAATGTTTATATGATTCTGAATAGTCACCTCATTTACTGCATTTCTTTTTATGCAATATGAATGCACAATTTGAAAGAAAAATTTTGCTGTAAAGAGCAGTAGCTAAAGCTGGGACAGACACTACATATGTTCTCAATATATCAGGGAGATAAATTTAAATCAGTGGAGTGATTTTCCCCCACTTTTGAAAAACATTGAAATTAGTAGCCTATGGGATAGTCCCCATCAAAAACATAGTACAGTGAACCTGTCTCAAGCAATGACCCGAGACAGAAAAATTTGTAGTTTAATTTATTTAGATTTTAAATAGCTAAAAAGTTGCTTATCCAAGGCTACAGGCACCCTAACTCACCGTTAACAAATACAATTTGATCTCGGAAGCATCCAAATGATCAAAACAGGAAGTCAGCCAGCCAGCCACCAAAAAACCTGTCTCTTGCCCCTTCATCTAGGAAACAAACCCTTCTGTCCTCTCCAAAATCCTTATTCGACAGATGTCTTTTGGGGCGTGCCAGAAGGTCCCCAAATTTTGACTGCTTTGAACCAAGGGGGTTAGGGGAAGCAAATCTCGCAGTCCAGAACCCTGACAGCAACCCCGTCTCTTTTATAACCAGGAGGATCCACTCCAAGTGTCCCAGCTGACTACAACCCCTTGCTGACAAATGGAGGCTACTCTTTTAATAAGGGTAGAGCAGGAGTGTTTAAGGATACTTTGGGTGGACTCATAAGGTAGGAGTTTGCCCTTATGCAGATTTCATGGTATTTTAAGGTCTGATAGGCAGGGCGAGTAGCATTGCCTCTCAAAGTTCCCTGACATTTCCCACCACAATACTACCCTGTTTCCAGTTGTTTATAAAGCTTTACCAAACACTAACCATTTGGGCTGAAGTTTTCCACGATGGTTGCTTGGAAAATTTCAACCAAAACATTCCAGCTGTTTCCAAGAATGAGGCAAGGGACAAATAAGTTATTTTGCCCCTCCTAAAAAATTCTGGCAACTTTTTATCTGAGGAACTCTAGCCCTCCCCCGCCTTATTATTTTGGAGCAGGGCCAAGTTATAAGCCTTTGAAGAGTGTGATCAGTGGAGACTTGCTAGAGTTTAACAGAGACTCTCCTCACTGAGCATGTCCAGCCCAGGGCTGAGCAAGATTTTACCTACAGTTGCAGCTTTAGGCTGCTGTGGGCCAGGCCAGGTCTGGATCCAGGCACTAGAACTAAAAATTGCACAACTGTCACTCCTGTGCTCTCAATACTTCCCTTGCCTGAGCAACCTTAATTCAGCCCCTTATGCTCTACAATAAATTACATGATCGTATACTCTTCACCCACTCTTCAAGGGATTAAAAAAATTAATCCCAATTAATCGCGCTGTTAGTAATAGAATACAATTTATTTAAATATTTTTGATGTTTTCTACATTTTCAAATATAGTGATTTCAATTACAACATACAAAGTGCATGGTGCTCACTTTATTTTTTTATTACAAATATTTGCACTGTAAAAAAAGTCAAGAGAAATAGTATTTTTCAATTCACCTAATACAAGCACCGTATCTCTTTGTCATACAAGTGCAACTTATAAATGTAGAATTCTGTACAAAAAATGCAAAACTTTAGAGCCTACAAGTCCGCTCAGTCCTACTTCTTATTCAGCCAATTGCTCAGACAAATAAGCTTATTTACATTTGGAGGAGACAATGCTGCCCACTTCTTGTTTACAATGTCACCTGAAAGTGAGAACAGGCGTTTTCATGGCACTGTTGTAGCTGGTCACAAGATATTTACGAGCTAGATGCACTAAAGATTCATACATCCCTTCATGCTTAAACCACCATTCCAGAGGAAATGCATTGATGCTGACGACAAGTTCCTCTTGATAATGATCCAAAGCAGTGCGGACCAATGCATGTTCATTTTCCTCATCTGAGTCAGATGCCACCAGCAAAAGGTTGATTTTCTTTTTTTGGTAGTTTGGGTTCTGTTGTTTCCACATTGGAGTGTTGCTCTTTTAAGACTTCAAAAAGCATGCTCCGCACCTTATCCCTCTCAGATTTTAGAAGGCACTTCAGATTCTTAAACCTTGGGTCCAGTGCTGTAGCTATTTTTAGAAATCTCACATTGGTAACTTCTTTACGTCTTGTCAAATCTGCAGTGAAAGTGTTTTTAAAACAAACATGTGCTGGGTCATCATCTGAGACTGCTATAACATGAAATATATGGCAGAATGCGGGTAAAACACAACAGTTCTCCCCCCAAGGAGTTCAATCACAAATTTAATTAACGAGCTTCATCAGCATGAAAGCATGTCCTCTGGAATGGCGGCTGAAGCATGAAGGGGCATACGAATGTTTAGCATATCTGGCACGTAAATACCTTTCAATGCCAGCTATAAAAGTGCCATGTGAATGCCTGTTTTCTCACTTTCAAGAGACATTGTAAACAAGAAGTGGGCAGCATTATCTCCCATAAATATAAACAACCTTGTTTCTTTTAGAGATTGGCTGAACAAGAAGTAGGACTAAGACTTGTAGGCTCTAAAGTTTTACATTGTTTTGTTTTTGAGTGCAGTTATTTAACAAAAAAAGCTACATCTGTAAGTTGAGCTTTCACAATAAAGAGATTGCACTTTGGTACTTGAATGAGGTGAACTGAAAAATACTAATGATTTTTTAATCAAAAATAATATAAAGTGAGCACTGTATCCTTTGTATTCTGTGTTGTAATTGAAATCAATATTTTTGAAAATGTAGAAAAACATCCAAAAATATTTAATAAATTTTCAACTGGTCTTCTATTGTTTAACAGTGCAATTAAAACAACAATTAATTTTTTAACTGCGAGTAATTTTTTGAGTTAATTGCGTGAATTAACTGACAGCCTACTAGGCATACTTGTCCTGCCTCAATGCAGGGGACTGGACTAGATGACTTCTTCAGCTCCCTTCCAGTGCTACATTTCTGTGATTCTGTTTTTCCCACAGGACCATTGCCTTTTCAGTGTATAGAATGAACCAGCTCTGGGAATCAATTAGTCTTTTGCAGTGAAGGAGTCTTTTCTATAGGACCCCTGCTCATTTGTGGCAGAAGTTGGAAGGTATGTAATGAATGAGGTCTCAGACTTAGAGAAAAAAAAATGGGTGAGGCAATATCTTCTACTGAACCAACTTTTCAGAATTAAGGCACTTGAATGCTTGTTCTAGAGAACTGGATTCTGTCCCTGCCTGTGGCACAACGTTTCTATGTGATGCTGAGCAAGTCACTTGAACATGCAAATAACCTGTGCAAAGTTTGGTTTTTCCTTTGTGCATGCCCCACTTGAGACTGAGGTCTGATTTGTAGAAATGCTGGGCATTCATGGCTGTAAATGAAGTCACTGGAAGCTGTACTTTGAACATATCAAGTGCTATATAATGCTACATACTCTGAAAAACAAATAATCAGTACTACCTGTCCCAAATGGGGTGCCCAAAACAAATAGCTGCTTTTGATCTTAATTTCTCTGTTCCTCAGCTTCCTGTTGTAAAATGGGAACAATAATACCAACTCATCTGACAGGAGGGGGTTGTGAAGATAGATTAATGTTTATGAAGCACTCAGATAATATAGTGATGAGAACCATAGAAAAGCCCATGAAGAAATTACTAATTCTATCTTCAGAGCATATTTTAAACTGCATGCAGTAAAGCCTGAGGCCACACTCTGTACAAGGAGAAAACAAAATATGGAATAGCTGCTCATTAAGCGAGCATTGTACATTGTGAATTGAATGAGGCAGAGGCCTGTGGTAAAAGTAACATATGCTCATGTAACTAAAGGACTATCATAATGCATATGCACAAGAGGGCAGAATTAAGGTTGTGCAGGCAACATGAATTCTGGAATTTCTTGGGAGTGTTTGACTTTGCAACCTTCATGATGTCACTCAGGGCTTTTTGGAACAACTGTATCTGTAAGTTACTTATCTCCTAACTGAAGACAAGACTTAGTTTTAAAACAAAAACAAAGAAACAATCAAACAATACTGCATGCAGAGTAGCAAAACAAAACTAACTTTTGAGAGAAGATAAATTTAGTCAAAAAACATTAACGGGAGCTTGAACCACAATCACAGCATGACTTATCTTCACTTTTCTTAGGTATTTGATAATGAAGTATTGTCAGAAATCAAAAATAACATGCTTTCAAAGGAGCGCACAGGCAACTCTCATATCGTGGGACATTTTATATTAGCACAATCAAATGACAAAATCCTAATAAAGGAGTTTTCTTGTTAATCAATGCAACGAAACCAATACAAGTTTCACCGCAGGGAAAGAAAGACAGTGTATTAAGGCAGTATTGCACTTTTAAGATACTATCTAACTAGGTGGAGAAATTAGATTATTTCCATGCAAAGATGCTTGTAATGAAAATGGCAAATGGAGCAGAGATCAAAAAGATGAGCATGAAATACATGATATTACATGAAATAACAGGAGGAAAAAAAAAAGAAAAAAAAGCCTAAAGTAGCAATCCTTCCTTTGGAAAGTGCCAAATCTGCTAGTGTTGGGATAGTCTGTAGACCTCCAGCTACAAAGATAAAGCAATAATTGACACAGAAGATCAGCATATCCATGTAAAAGTTATGCAATGCACTTTCCTGGAAAAGTCCAGTCCAGTCCAGTCCCACTTAAACAGCACAGAACAAAACCCATAACAGAAGAACAAGGTGCAATTAGACTATTGATTTTGTTTCCTACTATAGTAATTCTTTCCACTTACTATAATTACTGTTTTACTGTACTTTACTTTTAAAAATCCCTGTTCCAATACAAAAATTGATTAAAAACATACCAATTCCCAGAGATAATGAAGAATTAACACAAACACAAAAGCAGATGTGAAATCAAAAATTCTGTAACTGAGCATTGTGTAAAGTGTTATTGTGCCACCATACAGAAAGCTTTGAGGTTGCAGAAACATCTTCTCAGATGTGATACTTGTCAAACCCTTCTCCAAAGAAAACGTTGTATTGTCTTTCAGAAGCTTTGATTATTTAAGTAAAATCACCAAGTGAGTTATTCCATCTGCAGGACACAGTGCTGTTCAGAAATTAACAGACCATACATTGAGATAGCAGGAGTAAGAAGCAGAGGTTTACATTTCACACTATGGGTACATCTACACTACTCACCGGATCGGCAAGTAGCAATCAATCAATCAATCTATTGCATCTAGACTAGACACAATAAATCAATCCTCGAGCACTCTCCTGTCGACCCCTGTACTCCACTGCCGCGAGAGGCATAGGCGGAGTTGACGGGGGAGCAGCAGTTTTCTCAGCGCCGTGAAAAGTCAATCTAGGTGCATCAACTTCAGCTACGCTACTCTTATAGCTGAAGCTGCAAATCTTAGGTCAACCCTCCCCCAATGTAGACCAGAGCTAAGTCGAGTGTTGACCATGTACTCAGCATTTTGCAGAACCATAGTCATGGCCTACAATGTTTAGAGCAGGGATCTCAAACTCAAATCATCATGAGGGCCAGATGAGGACTAGTACATTGGCCCAAGGACCACGTCACTAAAACCTGGTGGTCAAACTACTGACTCACTTGATAAAAAGCACCTTTTGAAATCTACGGATCATGAACTCTTCATTTGTTCATGGCAAGAACAGAATGGTTCGGCGTAGCAAACATTTTCCCCATGGGCAATCAGTTAAGCAGGCTCTTTATTTTCAGGAACACTAAGCTTTATTTATTTATTTATTTCATATACAAGTGTTTTACTCAGCAGCAGTAACATGGCAAATTTATCTAGGAGGTCATGAAGACATTTTGGGTGCTTAGCACCTTTCAGAACAGGCTCTGGTAGCACGTGCATTGCAACAAAGCCCTGAAGCCAAGGGGAATGACAGGTGTGATTGAAATTACGCCACAGATGCCCAAACCACCCCTCTCCCAGACTGCTCCAAGTTAATCTCCCCCTCTCGGTCTTCCTGTGCATCCTGGCTCCTGTGGATCTCTGCTAGACTGTAAGTTGTTTGAGGTCTTACCAAGCACATTGCTAGCACCTAATGAAAAGAGGGATGTTACCATAGCCACAAGAGGTATCTAGCTGCACAGAGCTTGTGTAACGAGGTAGTAGAAGGAAACAGAGAGGCACGTGGCTTGGAAAAGCCTCCCTCTCCCAGTTTGCAAATCGTGCTTGTTTCCAGGGGAGGAACGAGGAGTTGGGAGCTATTTTCAAATGTGAAAACTCTGTGGCGCCCCGAGAAACTAGAAAGGGGATGACAGGCTGGCTGAGAAAAATACAACACGCCCCTCATCAGCCCAGCATGGTAATACAGCCTCGGTGGCCGCTGGGGAACCCTGCCCAGCCTGTTGCTCTCCTTCCCTTCTGCTGCTTGTGGCTCTTCAGCACCAAGCTCCGCTTAGCCCTGCTGCGGCCTGCACATGTTTGTGTATGGCCAGGGGTGGTGGGGGGAGACAGCCTTGCACTCCCGCGGCTCCACTTGCACAGCTTGGCATGAGTTGCCAGCCTGGCACTGGGTAGGTGGAGGAGGAAGTCCCTGGGACTGCAGGGGCAGGAGGAGGAGAGAAAGAGCCTGGACTTGTGATACCCTATGGTTTCTTCGCCTCTAGCAACACTTCAGTACGTGCCCCACTCCTTCCCCAAAGTCCCCACCCCAACTCTGCCCCCTCCCTGCTCCTAATTCCAACCCCTTCCCCAAATCCCTGCCTGGACCCCGCCTCCTCCCCATAGCGTGCCACATCCCCACTGCTCCCCCCTCTCTCCTGGAAAGTCCTAAGCACCTTCAAACAGCTGTTTGGCAGTGGGAAGTGCTGGGAAGTAGACAGAGGAACTGGGACGCAGCATGCTGGGGGGGGGCAATGAGGGGTGGGGGAGGTAAGGGGCAGAGTGGGGAAGTTGGCGCTTATGGCGGGCCACAGGAAATAACTCCGTGGGCTGTGGCCGCATGTTTGAGACCCCTGGTTTAGTCTCTTTATCTAGTTGACAAAACACCATTTTGGGAAAGACTGTTGATTTTGCCAACATTCCCCATTAAGAATTCTAGCGCCTGTGGACTCTGGGAACACTGCTGCTTTTCTTTTAGAGTAGAATGACTTTAACTGGAATTGAGCAGAGATTTTAAAAGACAGTCAAAGGAGTAAGAAAGATGTGAATGACCAAAATAATGAATTTCAAAGTCAAGTGGCTTAGGAAAGAGAGGAGGAGGTATAGAAGGAGGGGCAGCTTATTAGGAGTGCAATGGAATGTAATATTTCAGTTTGAAAGGTCACCTCAGCACTTCTGCTTCACTTATTGATTGGGGTATAGTATATTTTTCTGTTGACGTGTGCATGTTATTCCCATTAGTGTTGCTTGTGCACACGAGGCAAGGAGAGTAACCCCGTCATTTGACGTGGAGATTGATCTGTCTCACCAGGAGAAGTCTCAGCTTATTTGATCAATCTTCACTCTGTTAGCGAGTTCATAGAGTGGAGCTATCTTACACCACAGACATGGCAGAGAGTTGAGGGGCAAAACTGGAAGCCAGAAAAAATATAGTATTAAAATAACCTGGATATAATCTTAACACATACTAACAGGCAGATAATTTTTCTTCTTTCTGTAGAATTATGTACATGGCACTCAAGTATTGTATTTTGTTTTATGAAGTATTGGAGTGATAATTTTTGCAATGACATAAACCAAAAGCATAATTTTTTTTAGGGGAAAACGCACCAACAATCATAAGTTCTGATGAAGCTATACTTTGAATAGTTCCAGCAACAGCATGCTAGGTACTTTATGAATAAGTATAAGTTATGATACCTTCCCCCAGAAGCTTACCATCTAGACCAGTGGTCTTCAAAGTGGGGTGCGCGGGACTCCCCCCAAGGGGTGCATGGTGTCCCTGTGCCGTCGCAGAATCGGCCCTGGGGCACCGCCAAAATCGGAAGTGTTCTATTTATGCCCGCCGAAGTGCCGCCGAAAGCGGAAGCTTTCTATTCGATGGCATTTCGGCAGACATACCCCAGGGCCACGAGAGGGAGAGAGAAAACGGAAAGGAGCCGCAGGGGGAAAACTTTGTGGCGTGCTGATCTAGACAATAAGCCTGCAAAGGAAGGGTTTGGGGGTCTGTAGGGGGTCGCCACTGGGGCTCGTCCCTCTGCGGGGCGGTTGGGCACCAGACCGCCTCGCTACACACCCCCCCCCTCAAGGCGGGCTCTCATTCGTCAGAGCCCGTCCCCTCTATACCTCCCAGACGGGATAAAAAGTCCGCGTTCGCGTGGTCCTTGCCGGCCCTATGGCGAACCGTGTACGCGTAGGGCTGTAGTGCCAGATACCAACGCGTTAGTCTCATATTGTTGTTCTTCATTTGGGCCAACCACCGGAGGGCGGCATGGTCCGTGACCAGCGTGAATGGCGACCCGAGGAGGTAGTAACGCAAGGTGTCACAGGCCCACTTGATTGCCAGGGCCTCCTTCTCAATCACGGCATAGTTCTTCTCTCGCGGGAACAATTTCCGGCTGATGTACAGGACCGGGTGCTCCTCCCCGCTTACCTCCTGGGAGAGTACAGCTCCAGGTCCCACTTCAGAGGCATCTGTCTGGAGGATGAACTCCCGGTCGAAGTCGGGGCTGTATAGAGCAGGTTCTCGGCAGAGAATGTCCTTGAGCCCCTGGAAGGCGTCCCCGCACTCCGGGGTCCATACTATCCGGCGAGGGCTGTCCTTCGTCAATAGCCCCGTTAGCGGGGCTGCAATGGATGCAAAGTTGGGGATAAATCGCCGGTAGTATCCGGCCAGACCCAGGAACTGCCTCACTTGGCGTTTCGTGGTGGGAGGTGGGCAGGTTGCCAGGGCCTGGACCTTGTCCACAAGGGGCCTCACTCGTCCCCTCCCAATGGTATATCCTAGGTAGGTGGTCTCCTGCCAACCAATCCGACATTTCTTTGGATTGGCCGTTAACCCAGCGGCCCGCAGAGATCTCAAGACTGCGGCCACTCGGTCAAGGTGGCCTTCCCACTGGTTGCTATAGATGACCACGTCATCAAGGTACGCCGCCGCGTATCCCCAGTGAGGCTGCAACAGGCGGTCCATCAACCGTTGGAATGTTGCGGGGGCCCCATGAAGCCCGAAGGGCATCCGGGTGAATTGATACAAGCCCGAGCCTGTAGCAAAGGCAGTTTTTTCTCGGGAAGCCCGGTCAAGGGGGATCTGCCAATACCCTTTACTTAGATCGAGGGTGGTGAGGAAGCGAGCTTCTCCTAAACGGCCTAGCAGCTCGTCCACTCGGGGCATTGGGTAGGCGTCAAATTTGGAAATGGCGTTTACACGTCTGAAATCGATGCAGAAGCGCTGGGTGCCGTCCGGTTTGGGAACGAGGACTACCGGACTGCGCCATTCACTTTGTGATGTTTCGATGACCCCCAGGTCCATCATGGCTTGGACTTCTTCCTCGACCGCCTGTCGCATGTGGTACGGCAGAGGCCAGTTTGCCTCCCGGACCACCACTCCTGGTTCTGTCTGGATGTTGTGGTGGACGAGGGTTGTGTAACCGGGCTGGGTTGTGAACGTCCTTGGAAATGCCTGGAGAAGGCACTGGGTCTGCCTACGTTGTTTTTCCGTTAAGCTTTCCCCAAGTCGGGGCTCCTCGGTGTCCGCAGTCCGGGGTACCTGCGGGCCCAGTTCTGGCTCCGGCGGACAGGGGTTAATCAGGAGGCCTTCTCGTTCCCTCCAGGGCTTCAGAAGGTTGACGTGATAGGGTTGGATCTTCTTGCGCCGATCGGGCCGACTAACCTCGTAGGTAACGGGTCCGACCCTCCGGACTACCTCGTACGGCCCTTGCCAACGGGCCAGTAGTTTGGACTCGCTGGAGGGCAGCAGGAGCAATACCCGGTCACCAGGTTGGAAGTCGCGAACTTGGGACCCTCGGTTGTAGGTCCGGGCCTGAGCTTCCTGAGCCGTCCTCAGGTTTTCGCGAGCCACGGCCCCGGCATGGGCGAGGCGCCCTTGCAGCTGGAACACATACTTCAAAAGGCCCTGCGTCGGGGACGGGGCTTCCTCCCACGTTTCCCGCATGAGGTCTAGCAGTCCCCGTGGGCGACGTCCATATAGTAATTCAAAAGGGGAGAACTTGGTCGAGGACTGGGGTACCTCCCGGATAGCCAGGAGCAAGGGTGAAAGGAGCTGGTCCCATCGGCGGAGTTCCTCTGGGGGAAACTTACGCAGCATCCCTTTGAGGGTCCGGTTGAAGCGCTCCACTAAGCCATCTGTTTGTGGGTGGTAGACCGAGGTGTGCAGCTGTTTAATCCCCAGGAGATTGCACACCTGCTTCATTAGTCGGGACGTAAAATTCGTTCCCTGGTCAGTCAGGATTTCCCGCGGCAGCCCTACCCGGGCGAAGACCTTCATGAGCTCGTCTGCCACGGCCCGAGCCGTGATGCTTCGCAGCGGGACAGCCTCGGGAAACCGAGTGGCATAGTCCACAATGACCAGCACGTATTGGAACCCCGCTAGGCTTTTTGGCAGGGGCCCTACCAAGTCCATAGCTACCCCCTCAAAGGGTGTCTCTATGACGGGAAGGGGAACCAGCGGGGCTCGGGGGGTCTGCGGAGACGCGGCAAGCTGGCACTCCGGGCAGGACCGGCAGTAGTCCCTCACCTCTTGGTGCACCCCGGGCCAGAATAATCGTGCCAGTACTCGGGCGAGGGTTTTCTCGTGGCCCAGGTGTCCTGCCGCTGGGATGTCATGGGCGAGCCGCAGCATGGCCCGCCGGTGGATTCGAGGCACCAACAGCTGGGTGTGGAGCTCCCCCGTCCGGGAGTCACGCTCTATCCGGTAGAGCCGGTCCTTGCGTAGCTCAAAGTGGGGCCACTCCTTAGCCCGACCTGGGTCGACCACGGTCCCATCCACGGCTGCTATTTGGTCATAGGCCCGGCCGAGAGTGGGGTCCTCGTTCTGGTCTCGACAAAAGTCGGTGCCGACACCGAATTCGTTGGTGGGCACCGAGGAGGGCTCTTCGGGGCCCCCTTCCCTAGCGGGGGCGTCTGGTAGCTCTCGCCCCCCTCTGGGGTCATCTGGGGTTTCTCCCTCCAGCGCAGGAACCATATTGAGGCCTCTTCCGGCACTCTCCTGGAGAACCCCTGCAAAGTCGGGCCAGTCCCGGCCCAAAATCACGGGGTAGGCCAACCGGGGTGCTAGGCCCACCACCAACGACCGTGTGACTCCTCCCACGGTTAGTTGGGCCCAGGTGCTGGCATAGGGGCGGACGTCCCCGTGAATACACTGTAGTCGGATCGACCCTAGGCTGGGGTCCGCGCTAGGGCCCAAGCTCTGACGGATCAGGGTCTGCCCACACCCTGAGTCAATCAGGGCCAGCGCGGATTGGTCCCCAATCAGTATTGGGACCGTCAGCTTCCTGGCCTGCGGCCGTCGGGCACGATTCTCCCCAGTGCATACGTGCCCAAAGCTGCAGTCCATATCTGGGCAGTCCCTCTGGAAGTGCCCATGCTTCCCACAGGCAAAGCAGGGTCCGAGTTCTGTTCGCCCTGGCCGGGTGGATGTCTCCCCGGGGCGTCCGGGGCCACTCCGGCCCATCCCCAGGGTCCCCGTGCCTGGCCGCCCCGGGGCCTGCCGACCGGACAGCTCGGGGCGTCTGGGACGGGCCTCCGGGAAGCGTGGGGGAGGTGGGAGATTACCTCGAGCATTTCCCTTCTTCTCCCCAGCCGGGCGTTCGAGGCCAGGGGGATGTGCTCGGACCCCTGCGCCTCCCGGCGCCTCTGCCGCCAGGAAGTCTTCCATGAGGGTTGCCGACAGGGTTGCCGGCCGGTGGCGAAGGACCCAGGCTCTCCCTCGGGGTGGGAGGATGTGGACAAACTGCTCTAGGATCACTTGCTCGGTGAGCTCATCTGGAGTTCGGGTCTCCGGTTGTAGCCACCGTTTACACGCCTTGCTCAGCTCCTGAGCCACCAGGCGAGGCCGGGCACCCGGGGAGTATGTCAGGGTCCGGAACCGTTGACGGAAGGTTTCTGGACTGACATCTAGGGCATCCAGGATTGCCGCCTTCACCTAGTCGTAGTCCTGGGCGGCCCCGGTGGCTAGGCCTCGATAGACCCTCTGGGCGGTCCCGGTTAAGTAGGGGGCGAGGAGGGTGGCCCACTGGTCTCGGGCCCACCCCGCAACCAACGCCACCCGCTCAAAGGTGACCAAGAAGGCTTCCGGGTCATCCTCCGGTCCCATTTTCGACAATCGCACCGGAACGGAGCTGCGGGGCGCCCCACTCACTTCCTCCTGCCGGGTGTCCGTGGGGCGGGGTAGGGCGGTCGCCAGCTGCTGCCAGCATTGCCGTTGGAGCTCCTGGTTCTGTGCCCCAAGGTCCCGAATCAGCTGCTGCTGCTGGGCTCCCAGCTGTTGCAGGAGCTGCTGCTGCTGCTGGAGCTGGGCGGCCTGCTGCCGCCCCTGGCTCTCTGCCAGGAGCGGGAAAAGTTTTGAGAGGTCCATCGTTCCCTCTCTGGCCCCTTCTCACAGGGGTCGGGGAGTCGGTGCCTGCATTCTCCACCAAGTGTAGGGGGTCGCCACTGGGGCTCGTCCCTCTGCGGGGCGGTTGGGCACCAGACCGCCTCGCTACACACCCCTCAGCCGGGTTGGGGAATACCCGGGCCCGGGGCTCAAGTGCTCAGTCAGGCCTGAGCAGCGTCCGTTCAGCCCGCCTCTGCCCAAAGGCCGGGCGGGCAACCCACCCACAGGGTAGGGTCAGGGCTCAGACCCTCAAGCAGGGGCTGAGCAGTAGCAGTTTGCAAGGCCCAGGCTCTGAGGCAGGGCGGGGCCACAAAACGCGGGGTACAGTCGGGGGCTCAGACCCTCAAGCAGGGGCTGAGCAGTAACAGCGAGGAATGACGGCGGGCTGAGGGGGAGACTGCCACCCACGGTTAAGGGTGGCAGGGGGGACGCAGGCCCACCCGCTCCACTGCGTCCCGGCCCGGGGCCCTAGCAGCGGTCACAAGCCAGCTGCAGTCAGTGGGGATCCAGACCGCAACACACTGACTCAGGTTCAAAACGCATTCCCCGGGCCACTTCCAAACTCCCCCTCAAAGGGTACCTGGGGAGGCGTGGTGACCTCCATGGGCTCCTCTGAGTCGCTGTCTGGCGGCAGAGGCGGCAGCTCCTCGGGGTAGCACGGACTGGGGAGGCTCGGTCCCTCTTCCTCCGGGTAGCGGGCGCAGGGCAGACTGGGAAGCTCCTCGGGGTAGCACGGACTGGGGAGGCTCGGTCCCTCTTCCTCCGGGTAGCGGGCGCAGGGCAGGCTCGGCCAGTTCCCGGGCTCCGACTGGGTCACCGGGGCTTCCCGTTCAGGAGCTCTGGCTGTAGCCTCTGGCTCCTCCGCTGGCTCCCTCCGAAGTGAGCTCAGGGGCCGAGCTTTTATCCTTCCGGGTCGGCCGGCTGACCTCTGGGGGAGGGGCGCAGGTTTCTCCAGCTCTGCCCCCTCTTGCCTCTGGAGAGGCTCGTCCCTTTGCGGGGCGGTTGGGCACCAGACCGCCTCGCTACAGGGTCACTACTGTTGTGTGTCAACTGGGAAACTACATGTCTTGCTCTCGTTTGCTTCCCTTCTTTCAGTTAGTTGAAATTTAGAGTTTATTATTTTCAGTCATTTATTCATTGGTTTACAGTTTTTTGCAGAAAGATTTAGAGAGCACTAGGAGTTACAGTCATTTTGAAACAGGAGACTTCTTGGAATCAGTCTTTAGAAGGAGAGAGTGAAGATAGAATAGACACAGTAAAGGAAGGAATTCCAGGTGAACTTATGGGAAATATCTATACTTTGTATGGCCTGTTACAAACATTCTTAAATCCCCAGAAGCTCTGTGAGCTAGTAAAAATATTGCATTGTTGCATATGTGTATTCATCACATTCATTTTTAAAGAAAAGAATACACGTAGCCCCCCAACACACACACACACACTTCTAGGAATTTTGGGAATAGAATGAAAATTAACTGTGAAAAAGGCATGTTTAAGGAAATATAAACATTGTAATTAGAATCTGAGGTTGCACCTGAGCTGGAGATACTTTAAAGCCCAGAACAGGGCAAGGCCACAATAGCACATTCAAGAACCCAGTAATTGATTGTGTAATACTCTATGCTCAGTGGAAAGGAATAGGAATAGTTTTACTTCTTGGAAGGATTATTAAAGTTTCGGGGGCTTCAAACACCACAATTTATTTCTGCTCGATATCAATCTGATAGGAGTCCTGCTTTGCTGTCATTCATTCAGTCAAGAATAAGACTGAGCCACACACCATTGTTCAGTTGGAGATGTCATAGTGAATGATTAGCACACCGCTAGACATCACCTTTACATGATTATTCAAGAGACCAGGAAAGGGAATCAGAACAGGATCTTCCACATGGCAATACAATTAAAGGCTACCTGCATAGTTCTGGACTTTTAATTAGAATCTATAATCATGCATTGGAAAAGAAAAGGGAGCTAGATAGAAAGATGTAGCGGACTATCTCCAATTTCTATGATTCTAAAAGTGTAGATAATGGCACCATAACACCAATCAGTACAAGTGTGCAATGACACTTTAATCATCTTTAATCTCAATTTAACCCAAGACACTGAATATATAGGTGTATTAAGTTACAGATGACTTAAAATGGCAAAACACGGCAGTCTGTGTCCCTCCACTGGGAGGGAGGGAAGGTAGATTTTGGAGGAGGCATTGCCAATTTGTTCCTCATTTGGCTCGAACCACTGCCAAAATATATTGGACAGCACATGAAGCGCTGGGATGACGGTGGCAGGGAGGCAAAGGGAAAGGCGACAATGCTTTTAAAGTCTCAATATTTACCCAATGAACCCAAATACTATTTCTGTTTTCATACTTGCTCCCTGATTCAAAGCTTAAAACCAACCAAAATAGGAGTCCTTGGAGTGGGAAGAATGCAGCTGCTTATAACTGTAGTTACAATGAGAGAAGTCCTCGGTAAAAAGATGGAACTAAGTGTAAACAAACTACTTAATTTATGGACTGAAGCAAATTATAACTACTGTCTGCCTCAGAGAGCGGACAGCTCTAGAACATTTATAAACAAGGGCCATTATGCCTTGTGCATCTAAGCTGCCATCAAGTTCAGAATCCAAAACCATTCCTGTTGGTGCTCTTTTACTGAGACCAAAAAAATAAAAAGGTTGATTTCTAGGCATTGGGTTGAGCCTGCTGTGCCAGCACTCAGACAAAATCTAATTTGGACTAGAAAAGTGAGCAAATTTGACACAGAAGTTATATCAATTGGATAACAAAAAGCAAAAAGATGTTTTTACCTGGGTGCTTTCCAAACCATAACCAAGTTTTGAGATTATTTTCACCATTTGCTCTCCAATAGCTGACTTTCTGCTGCATATTTCTGTGTGGGATATTAAATTAAAATAGCTCAGCAGCAAAAAAAGAAGTGAACACACGAGTGAATCAGCTGTAATGTGCCTTCAGATCTATTCCTAACTATTCACCCTGTAACTAACTATAAGCAGCATACAATAGTTTCAGGGGACATTTGCAAAAATAAAACAAACAAAAAGGGCCAAGGGGGGTCTAAAGCCAGATGGAAATTTAATTTGGTCACAAGAAAAAGTTAGTTTTGATAACCTCAACCTAATTTCTGGTGGACATTTGTCAATCAAACAAAACCAGCACAATTTCAGGCAGACTGACTCAGACATCCAGGATTAGAATAGAAGACCTATTACAGGTTAGGGTTTAGGCACATTGGCATTTTTTTCATAATTTTATCATAATTCCCTACATTATGCCTTGCTTAAATAGGGTATATTATGTCCTCACCTTCATGCGCTCTCTCTATATTTAGCCTAAAGAGAATAGTCACTATTTTGATGTTCTTGGTACACCTATTTATTTAAATTCCCTACTTAAATTACAGAGTCTATATTCACCAAAGAAGGGGAATGGAAGTTTTGTAGTGGTAAACATCATATTGATAAGAGATTATCAGATTGTCTGATGAAGCCTTTTTTAAAATTTCTACAAATGTGGGTGTAAGTGAATCACATTTAGCATCTACTTACCAGTTGCACTGAATAAGCTAAGTTAGGAAGATTCTTCTGATGTACACTAAGCAGCATTAAAGGACAACTTCTTGTCCTCCTGACATCAATAGCAAAACTCCTCTTGACTTAAATGAAATGTTGTCTTTAGATTGAAGACCTGAATTTTGAATGCAGATTATTCACTCTAGGGGCTAAATCGTTATTCTAATGCAGTCAATGGGAGCTTGGCAGCTCATTAACTACAGTATTAGTTGTGTTAGGCCAGCTCTAACTTCTAGCACTTAGTTTGGTTAACCAAAAAACAATGAACAGCTCCAATACTGGGGAAGAGAGGTGGTACAGACTACACAGTAAATGGAAAAGAAGAGATTTTTGTGCAAATTAATGACTTCAGTACTTCTGAAAATAAAAATGATTTGTGGGTTTACACCAGAGACAGTTAAACAGCATGCATTCAGATTTGGTCACCATTTAAAAACACAGACTGAGTGCAATTAGACCAGCCTTTCTATTCAGGCTTACACACATTGTTTAGCTCTTGACAAGTCTTTTTAGTCAAAACTCAGACAAGCCTAGCAAATGCTAAGCTAAATGATTAACTTCTCTTCAGAGCAAAACAGCTTTCACTTTAAAAGAGGTTTCGGGGTTCATGTTTCCCAACAGTTGGCACATTAGTACCATGCTAGAAATAGCATGCTCGACTTTTTCTTTTGGGCACAGGACTCCTTCCCTCCGCGCACCCCGCCCCCTTTTCTTTTCATTCTTTTGCTGACAAGACTTCCATGCTTTGCTGGTCCCACATCAGTGCCTCCTTTTCAATAGCACAACTTTTTCTTCATTCATTGCAACCTTGCTTGTTGAGCATTCTTTTGTGCCTTTCAGGTTTTGACCCTGTTCCATGTTAAACAGGCTGTGGTGCAAGTGTAGGATGGTGTGTATAGTAAAATATTCCATTGGACAAGGACAGTGTTGTTTCTGGCAGAAACTTTTGATAGGCTAAACAAAGCTAAAGAAAAAGTGCATTCAGACAGCAGCAATTTTGAAAATGTCCATAGATCAATTTCATATGCAAAGTGCTCGTTTCATGTGCAGGAACAGGTTTTTTAATTAACCGAATGGGAGGAACTTTAAAAATCAGAAAATGACTGAGTCAGCAGCCATAATCCTTGGTAGTATATAGTGCTTTATGTGAGACGGATAACATAACATAAGAACTACCACACTGGATCAGACCATGGTCAGCCTTGTCCAGTATCATGTCTCCGAAAGTGGCCTGCACCAGAGCTTAAGGGAGAGTTTACAGAACAGGGCAATTATGGAGTGATGAGTGATCTACCAGTCTTCTATTCACAGTTTTTGGTAGTCAAAGGTTTAGGGTTGCATCACAGACCATTGTGGCTTATATCTACTGATGGGCCTACCCTCTATTAACTTATCCAGTTTTTTAACCCAGTTATAATGTTGGCCATCACAACATCCCATGGAAATGAGTTCTAAATTAGTTATGCATTGTGTGAAAAAGTATTTCCTTTCAGTTGTATTAGACCTGCTGCCTATTCATTTCATCAGGGGTCCCCTAGTTTTGGCATTGTGTGAAATAACACTTAACTATTCACCTTTTCCATGCAGTTAATGATTTTATAGACCTCTATCATATCTCCCCTTAGTCTTCTCTTTTCTAAGCCGAACAGCACTTCATTTTTTAAGGCTCTCCTTCTATGGAAGCCATTAATATTGGTTGCCCTTCTGTGAACCTTTTTTTAGATGAGGTGACTAGAAATGTGCACGGTGTGGGTTCACCATGGATTTCTATAGTGGCGCTACGATATTGTGTCTTATTGTCTATCATGCTATACTGTTAGCTTCTACCATTTTGCTCCCAAAACTGTTCCACAATCTAATAGATGTTGTAGTCCAGAATATTTTTCCTGATAGTTAGCCTAAGTTTTCTTTTATTGGTTTTATTTTATTACTCAGTTATAGCCCCTGTGCCCTATTAAATGATTCCTCTATCATTTTGATGCTTTTGACTGTAAATTCTCTGAGAGTAGTACAAATGTGCTCACAGTCTGCAGTGTAGAAAGGTTGGAAATCAGGAGCAAGTTACCTGTGACAATAGCTTTGCTAAAGAAACTCATGCTTCAGCCTCTTGACCAGCCATCAATTGACGAATTCAAAAAAACAGAAGTCCATTTTAGGTAACTCTTGTCATGAGTTTTTGTATGGCATATCCAGATTAGTTCAGTTGTACCAAAGTATTTTCCAATGGAAAATCATAGTAAGAAACTTATTTTCAAGATACCATTTTGTTCTAACATTTATTTTTAATGTTCAACCAGCATCATTAGTGTCTTCTTGCTAGACGAACATATGCATCCACCCCATCTGTATTTTATGTTGTGCTGCCAAAACACCTGTGTGTTACCAAAAACCTACAGCACCAAAACAACTTAAAATGCTTCTTGATTTACTATATGCGATTGGCCAGCTACATCTCCACACTCTGCATATTAATCTTGCCTGCGTTAATAGTCTTGTACGCAATAACTATGGAAGATCATTCTGATGTTCATTGGCAGTGTGCATCAGCATATTATATTGATAGACTGAACATGGATGGAGAGTATACTGCAACCCCAGAGATAGAAATGCAATGTAAAGTAACAATGAACTCATGCAAGTCTTGCTGTTAAATTAGGAGAGAAAAAAAAATATTAGTATCCCTTTGGTTAAAGAAAAGTTGCCTCAGTACAAGTGAGAGTTTAACAAGGCATGTAGCCACATCCTCTTAATGATTTCCAAGTAATGTTTGCTCATTACAGTAATTAAAATAGTAACCTAAGCCTTGCAGGGTCAACAGTTTTATAAAAATTAAGCTGCTTTCTTTAAGCTGCATTTATCATCAACAGTAAAAAGTCATTCTTAAACCAAACTAGATCCTCATCACCAGACTGTTCACAAGATAATGCACAAAATGCACTGGGTTTTCAGACGCTATACTGATTTGCAATATACAACTCCCTGCGACCCCTCCCCTGCTGTCCTCCCTCCCCCCCCGCAGCTCCTGCCGGTGGCTTTGGCGGCACTGCACGCTCCACACATCTGCAGGGTAGCATGTCTAGCTCCCGCGGGCCGTGCAGAGCTAGACATGCTGCGCGGTGTGGTAAGAGGGTCGGGGGTTGGATAAGGGGTAGGGTGTCACAGGGGGCGATCAGCAGCAATAGGGAGTGGTTGAATGGTGCAGAGGTTCTGGGGGACGAGGAATGGGGGGGGTTGTATAGTGTGTGGGAGTCCCAGGGGACTCGCGGGGGTGGGGATAGGAGTCAGGGCAGTCAGGGGACAAGGAGCAGGAGGTTTAGATAGGGGATGGGGTCCCAGGGAGGTGGTTAGGAGCAGGGGTCTTTGGAGGGGGCAGTCAGGGGACAAAGAGCAGGTGGGGTTGGATGGGCTGAGGGTTCTGAGGGGGGCAGTCGAAGTGGGAAATGGGTGGGGGTCAGATAAGGGATGGGTCAGGCTGTTTGGGGAGGCACAGCCTTCCCTACCCAGCCCTCCATACAATTTTGAAACCCCAATGTGGCCCTCAGGTCAAAACATTTGCCCACCTCTGCCTTAGCCTATGGCTCCACTGCAGTTGATTTGCAATCACAAGTGTGACTGCAGCTCAGGTAAACTGATCCATGCTAACTTTAATTTAACTACCACAGCTAAGAACAGCACTGAAGTTGTGGTGGCAAAGGCATCAATACGAGCTGTGCAAGTCCACCTAGGACCCCAAGTATTTACTCATGTTACTAGCTTGGGCTGAAGCCCGTGCCGCAGCGTCTTCACTGATATTCCTAGCCATGCTACTAGATTAAAGCTAGCACATGTTGCCTACACAAGCTGAAACCACAACTTTGACTGCAGCTTGGACACAGCATGAGGCTCTAAGGGTACGGCTTCACTACCCACCGATTATTGGCAATCGATTTATCACATCTCATTAAGACGCGATCAATCGATTGCCAAAAGCGCTCCCATCAACTCCGGAACTCCAGCTCGCTGAGAGGTGCAAGCTGGAGTTGATGGGGGAGCCCGCTGCTGACCGTTGCTGCCGTGGGGACGGCAGGTGAGTCGGCCGAAGATGCGCCGACTTCAGCTACGTTATTCACATAGCTAAAATTGCGCATCTTCAGTTGACCCCTCCCCCTAGTGTAGACCAGCCCTAAGACTTTCTTCTCTCCTCTAGCAGCAGCCTTCTAGGGACAGTGTTCTCTATCTGTCATTATCCTTGACATAAAGAGTTTACAAATATCAATGTCCTAACAGTCCCCAACAAGGAATATTTCTTGTCAGCTGCAAGAGTAAATCAAGGGGCTATGCAAAGGTGTTTTATAGCCTTTCTTTACACTGCTCTGCGCATACAAGGCCACCTGCACTGGGTGTCAGAGCACCCCAAGGACTATTTTAACCTACACTGGCACCAAGGGACACAAAGGACTGAAGATATAGTGCAGAATCTGTGTGGAATAAAGGTGTCCCAATCCCACCCCCTTTTCATTGCTATACCTGCCACAGCGACTGTGTGCGGTATAAGAACTCTTACATTGCTGTATACCACTGAAGGATCACACTTGCACAGGGACAGACTTTCCTGACTTACATAAACAAGATTCATGGTGAAAGCTTGACAGTGATGCAATACAAAGTAGTCAAACCGCTTTTGAGAGTCCAGTTCAAGAGCTCATGTTCTGGTGCTGAGATTTTTTATTTTTTTTTTTAATTTCTGCACTAATACCACACTGGCTAACAAAGAAACATGTTCATCTATTTTGATGCTGATCAGCTGGCAATACTTTTACCTCCTCTACTTCCAAAGACTTGGTTCAAGATCTCTCACTTTTTAAATTACTCTTGGCCTGAGGTATTCACCCAAAACTGCTTTTTCTCATGCCAAAAGAGCAACCAGGAGACTTCTGAAACTATCCTTTTTAGCTTGAATTGCCATTTTCATGGGATCTGAAGCCTAGAGTTCTACCCATAGGGCTATTAGCATATGAGATGATGACAGTTTGAGAGTTCAGAGAAGATTGCAAATCTGTCTAATGAAACAGCAGACTGGCCTCTGACAAGGTTCTTTCTGCTGTTGATAAAATTTCTAAACCTACAGGACTATAATTCTAAATTGGAAGGGGTAAATACTGGTGCTGATGCCTTCACTTTCCTACAACAAAACTGAAGGAACAGATGGTCTGATCTGAACACAGATTAAGGATTATAAATATTAGATTAAAGAGGTAGCTGTGACTGCTGGAGATTAAAGGCCTTGAGATCTTTATTTGCAAATAGTTGGCTAACACTCGAATCTCGGAATTTGCTAAATCCCTTTCATTTTTATTTAGTCAGTTTGCTTGCCTGTTTACGATTGAAGCTGTGAACTCCAGTTAGGACCATATTAGTCCCCTTCAATGTATACAACCTCTGTAACAGAAGCCTTAAGTGGCAAAAAATAGTGAAAGTATTTTGCAAATCTCAAGTATTCTCTCCAAAGTACTAGATGGGCAGCTTTGAAGCAGCAAAATAATTATTCATATTAAAAAAGGGCCTATGTCTTTGGTATGGGCAACATATTTCTTAGGTCCCTACACAGCTGAGCTGTTTTTGCTCCTAGATTTCAGTTCAGGATTGACAGATACTATGTAGCAGAGATGGCTTTTGGAGAGAATAATTTTTTTGATGCACTACAACTTCTCAGATTGGTATCAGTGTAATAAGTGACATCAGAGTGTGCACATGAAGAACATTTTTACAACAAAAAAAGATAGATTTTTAGGCTTTTGTATGACCTCAAATCCCTATTGCCACCGGGGTCCAGTATCAAATAATAATTTTTCCACATGCAGTTAATTAAGCCCCATTGCATTTCATGATTTCAAAGCAGAATCCTTTTAACACTAGTGAAATACTAAATTACATATTAATGAAAGATTATAATATTCTTGTACTGCAGTATCCAAGAGCACTTCTGTATACTAAATGTGTTGCATTTCGATAAAGTTTTAACAAACAGACTATTACTCAAGAGCCAACAAACACAAACCTAATTTACAAATCAAGAAGGAATTTTCCTAGTTCCAGTTAAGGCGGGGTGGGGAGGGATAGGAGTCTCTACAGTTAAACAGTCAAAACCCACACAGACTTAATTTGCATTGCCCAACTCCATTCCAGTTTCAGTGAGATGGGGAACTAAGTATTTGCCTCCAGCAGAGTAGAAAAAATGTGTTTCCATGGCTATGCTGCGTAAAGCAATGTCTGAAAAAGTTGTTCTGAGCTAGTACTTTTAGTATGTAATAGCTGGGTTAATTTTAAACAGCCCAGAGCACTTCTAACTGGTATAGGAGACTGGAAGGGCTAGATTGCTGGTTCACTGATAAAGAACAATGCTTTCAAATATTATACCATATTATAAAATTTAAAGAGAAGATTACTTAAACTCCTCCAAGAAATGAAGATGCCTGCATGAGATCTCAATTCAGACATCACTGAACAGGGTGGAAACTATTGCTCTGTAAAGCAAAGTTCAGGATGTCAGAATTTCCACATGTATTATAAAGCAAGGTTACAGTGTGAAAATCAGGTATGACTCAGTGAAGAGCTGTTCAAGCATGCTAGAAATCACGTGCTGTGAACTCCTCAAGAATACCAGGATTTCGTTTCCAAGAGGTTTGTCATGTTAGACGCTACACTTGCAAGCTTTAAGTTTCAGGATATTAAACTGCCAGGGGCATGGCGCCAGCTTTTTGAACAATTACCTCTGGAGCGGATGTGTGATTAACCTTATTCTTCTTGGCGTATGCCAAATTAGGAGATAGAGGTCATCAATGCAGCAGTCACTGTGGGAAACCCTGCACTGAGAGCATTGTGTCAACTCAGTCAGTAATTGTCATTGCTGGTGCTATAACAAAGGAATCTACAAGGAGGCAGCAGAAAAGAGGAAGAAAAGAGCAGGAATAAAAATGGTTTGCTCTAACAAAGCCATACATTTACTCAAAATGAAAAACCTGAATAGTTAAGCAGAGAAACTAAGTTCCCTTTAGTTGGGGGTGAGGGTACAGGAGCAGGAGAATCTTACCTAGTAAGCATAACAAGAGTTCATCTACTACATCTTACATGAAGAGGGGGAGAGTAGGAGTACGATCCAGAAAGCAAATATCTCCACTGCTAGCATCCATTGCTGCAAGAACTACTAATCCCTTTTCTTCCATTCCTTCATGAAACCCCAGTCATACAGATATGGAAGGAGTGTATTTATGCTATTGTAAAATCTACTCCACAGTTGGATGCGTGATCTCCACTACGAGTAATTCAAATCTGAAATTACTTATTGAGCTGGAGAAGTAAAGGAGTTGCTAGATCGCACAGCAGGCAAGTTTATCGCCCTCCCAAGAGGAGATCTGAGTGGATTGGGATGTGCGGGGGAGAGGAGTGTTTGGCGGGCGGGGGCGGAGTGAAAAACTGAGAGAAGTGAAAGGTTATTTGACAACCCAGGATTTTGGGGGAAAGGGGATAAGGAGTGGGAACCAAGTTACTTGGTCACCCCCAAAGTTGGCAGCCTGTCCTCTAAGACAGAACATGGGGGAAGGGAGAGAATTAGAGCCTACAGAGAGGACTTAGATGGACGGGGGGCTCGTTGAACAGGGAAGAGGGTAATGGGCATTATGAAGGCTTTTCAGATAAACAGCCAGGTCCAAATTTTCAAACTCAAACACCTAAATAAAGTGTGATCTGAATTTTCAGAAGTTGACCTCAATGGGAGTTGTGGATGCTCAGCCCCTCTTGTGTAGGGAGGAGGGGGAGTGGGGGGAGAAAGGGGACAAAAAACCAAAGCCTATTTAGGGCCTGAAAGTTTCTAAAAGTTCAGGCCTCAAACTTTCAGAGGCTTATTCAAAGTGAAGCTCCACTATGAACCTTCAAGATTTGTTCATCACTAGTTCAAACTTTAAAACAGACTTCCAAAAGCCATCAACTAAGTAGGAGCATTCCTTAAATCAATGAGATCACTAAAAATCTGAAATAGCCTTACCATAGGTTATAACCAATTACTCAGACAATCCAAGTCATATATAAAATAAAATGAACTGAACACCACATTGCAAAACAATTCATTGTATTCAGAAACTGAACTCCTCATTAGGGATGAGTGAGTTCAATTATACATATGCCAAATCTTCACCCAACACTTAAGGTGAATTTTTCTAAACTTCTAAAAAGACACAGTTACGGTCAGGGCAGGTGATTATGGCAGTTGACCTGGGTGCCAAATCAACAGCCCAGTGGGAGGAAGGGGGCATATTGCTTGGACCTTTTATTTTGGTAAGCTGTTCCACTCCAGTTTGTTTGACTTTTTTTTAAACTCAGCTGCTCAGAGGCTCTGTAAATGTTTTCTGCCCTAAGCAACAACACATCTAGGGCTGGCACTGACTACTGTAAAGGGAGGAGGTGGGGAAGGGGGAGATAGAACAGAGAGAATGCAAATCCAAACATACCCCTAAACACTTGTATCATAATCCAGGGAAGGGACAGAAAGGTGAGAGAAATCTGGCAACCTACTACCACACTATAGCATCTGGTCTTATCTTCTGGAGCAATTCACTCAGACTGCAGCAACAAGACCAGGAAAGTCCCACTAGTGTGTACTGAAGGTGCTAGTAGTTAGGCTCATTCCCTCCTCAGGTTACTGTTTAATTTTCCTCATCTTACAACTGACTAGCTGTTACTGCTGAAGGACAGTTTTATTCTTAGTCCTAACACTTCAAAGCTACACACTTAGCCAAGAACAAGAGAGGAACTAGACATTTTACAGAAGGAAAGAACTGATACAGACGCTGCGTCTACACGTATGGCAGTGTGTAGAGTACATGCACTGCATGCCCCTCTATAAATAGTAGTGGAGATGGAGAGGCCCAGTTTAGGTCAGTAAAGACATACTAGAACCTCAGGGGATGTACCCTACACCCACTGCTGTACATGCCCAAGCAGTGCCTCTCCCATCTACCATATTATTTTTAGCAGCATAGGGTCCTGCTGCCATCCCCCCCCTAGAGCCTTTCCCCATTGTCTCCCCTCGCCAGAGATTTGCACTGCTGTGTGTAGCTACACACTGCAGCGTGGATGCAGCCTGCTTTTCACTCTGGTGGTAGCTACACATATTCTACATGCCGTTGTCAGTGTAGACAAGGCCAGAGATGCATACAGGGTCTTATTTAAAATTGCAATGGGCAAAAAAACAAGCGATCCTCAACTTTGGTGAGGACAAGTGAGTGATTTAAGTTCAGATGCTAATGACCCTCTTTCTCCTTGGCAGTACCTGGCTTCCTCTTGCCCCTATGATGTTGACTCTCCCCTCCCCACAAGTTTCCAATTTCATTATTTTGAATGCTTGGGATTGACAATATAGAACTTGTGAGTTGAGCCCCGCCCCACCCCAAATTAGCTTTAAATCATGATTTTTTAAAAAAATTTTATTTTTAAAAAAAGGTTTGGTTCTGTTTCTTCACCTTCTCATTAGGGTGCCCTCCAATAATATTTTCCAGCCTTTATCCACCATCATGCAGGCTAGAAACAAAACACTGAGAGTCTTGTAACTCCAGGAGCTGAGGATTTAAAAACAACAACAAAAAAACCCCAACACATACACAAATCTTGGAACTAAATGAAATCACAAGCATTTGCAACAAAGCAGTTGGGGGTGCCTCAGCAGTCCTCTCCCCACTCTGATGCAGAGAAAAGCTAAATTTCCCCACACTGCCACTTTAAAAGTTGCAAAAGACACTCAGGGCTGGTCTTCACTAGGGCTGGGGATCGGCTGTAGAGAGTTGAAGTTGCTGTCTCTACAGCCGACTTACCTGCCGTCCTCACGGCGGCAGCAGTCGGCGGCGTGCTCCCCCGACTCCAGCTTACGCCTTTTGGTGAGCTGAAGTTCCAGACTCGACGGGGGCAGCGCTAGCCACCGATTTATCACGTCCTGACGAAACGCGATAAATCAATCGCCAAAAGACTGATTGCTACTGCGCGTAGTGAAGACAAGCCCTCAGACTATGGAGTCATGTTTCAGTGGGCACCATGGTACTGTGAAATTTCAAGTCTTGGGAGATCTCTGCCTCTATTCCCACAAGAACTCGCAGTGAGGGATCTTTCTCACACAGAGTCATAAATTATAAGGCCAGAAGGAACCACATCTTTTAAAAAAATATCCAATCTTGATTTTAAAATTTCCAGTGATAAAGACTCTACCACAGCTGCTGTTCCAATGTTTAATTACCCTCCCTGTTAAATATTTGTTCCTTATTTCTAATCTGTGCAGTGAATGTAAGAGCACCAGGCTGATCACTTTGCTCTCGGTTCCAGAAAAGGTGGTTGCACATGTTTTGCTGGCACATCTGGAGCCTTGGCTACATCAGAAGTGTCGTCCCCAACCATTAGGCTTTACAAGGAACAGGTCCACGTTAGATGACATTTTGGCCCTTCACTTGTTGTCACAGTTACATGAATAGTTCAGGAAGCCCCTGCACGTAGCATTTGTTGATCTGAAGGCTGCATTTGATTCAGTAGATCATGTTGCATTATAGGAGGCCTTAAAGGGCGAAGATGTCCCTACTACTCTAAGAACATAAGAAAGGCCGTAGTGGGTCAGACCAAAGGTCCATCTAGCCCAGTATCCTGTCTACCGACAGTGGCCAATGCCAGGTGCCCTGGAGTGAGTGAACCTAACAGGTAAAGATCAAGTGATCTCTCTCCTGCCATTCATCACCCCCCTCTGACAAACAGAGGCTAGGGACACCATTCCTTACGCAGCCTAGCTAATAGCCATTAATGGACTTAACCTCCATGAATTTATCCAGTTCTCTTTTAAACTCTGTTATACTCCTAGCCTTCACAGCCTCCTCAGGCAAGGAGTTCCACAGGTTGACTGTGCGCTGTATGAAGAAGAAGAACTTCCTTTTATTTGTTTTAAAACTGCTGCCCACTAATTTCAATGGGTGGCCCCTAGTTCTTCTATTATGGGAACAAGTAAATAACTTTTCCTTATTCACTTTCTCCACACCACTCATAATTTTATATATCTCTATCATATACCCCCTTAGTCTCCTCTTGTCCAAGCTAAAAAGTCCTAGTCAAAAGTCTAATCAAGTCCTGCTGGACTTGATTAGAGAGCTGCATAATAGAACCCCTGCCCGTGTTCATCTGGGGAACCTGATGTCATTGCCTTTTAAATCAGTCTCTGGTGCCAGGCAGGGTTGAGTTCTGGCCCCAGTAGTTTTTTGTTGGGCAATGGATTTCATAATGCAGATAAAGTCAGGTCCATAGGCATTGAAAGCAGTGATCTCTCGCTCACAGACCTTGACTACGCTGATGACGTCATTCTTTTAGTACAGAGCCCTGACAGGTCTTGTGAGGCACTCCAGCATATGGAGGAAGAGTCAGCTAAAATTGGTCTCTGTGTTTCACAATCATAGACAAAACTGGAAAAATCGAGGACCAGGTCCACTTGCGACTCCAATCTCTTTGAACGACGAAACTGTCAAATCAATTTCCAGCTTTTGCTATCTGGGTTCTATACTTACCAGCTCCTCCAATTCTCACAAAGAGGTTCTCCATAGGACTGGCATCATAGCATCTGCCAGGGGCCGTTTACAACGGATATGGAATCAAATCATCTTAGTAGAACAACCAAATTCAGGATTTATTCGAGGTGTATCCTTCCCCTACTGTTCTACGGCTGTGAAACATGAACGCTACACTGCGCAGACCAGACAAAGCTGGAGTCTTTCCACACAAAATGTCAACATCATAGAGTGGGCATAAGGTGGAATGACTATCTGTAATGCAGATGTTTATGGTCACTCACATCAACAGACTCTTGGAGCCATTATCCGCAGTCAGCCCCTTACACTTTTCGGACACGTTGCAAGGATGTCACAAGACGGTCCAGCAAACGCTGTTCTCCAGGTGGCTTGTAACATCGGATATAGAAATCCACCATCTGAGGGGTGGAGCCAGCCCAAAGGCAGACGCCCTATTATATGGGTTCAAGTCTGTTCCAATGTTGGACTCTCAGGCCATCAAGCCTTTAGGGTTGCGCAGGAATGGACCAAATGGCCAAGGATCGCTACGGCCAACTGTCTGACTAAGCACTGAAAAAGAAGAAATTTCACTTTAAGCATTTCCACAAGGACTCATTTACTTTGGCTGCAGTGAGTCAAACAACTTCAAGTCAAAGCTTAAATATGTGGAATAAAAACTGCTAAATAATTTTCCACTCAAGGACTCTGGATGATTCCAAATTGAACCTTCCTACTTTAGGCTATATGGAATTGGCAAGCCCACTAAAGTGATGAATGGTCCCTTTATTATTTGCAGTGCCTGCATACGCACATCTGACCTGGGGGCAATGAAGGAAACAGGAGTTTAACCATTTTACTTACATTTACAATTACTTACATTTAGGAAAGTTCATTGAAGCAAGCTTGGAACTACCACTATGAATTTCACCAACACAAAATTCGCCCTGAAATACGGTACTATGCCCATGTAAATCAGTTTTACACAGTCCTAACATATTAAGTGACAATGGAATTTCAGATGAAGTTAGCCATGGAAGAGGCAGTTTGATAGCATTCCCATTAGATAAGGGGAAAAGCAAACTTCTGCCAAGAGAGGAGGTGGGAGCTGAAAATAGAAAGGAATAAGTTATCACTAAATTTTAAAAACTGCTCCTTTTGTTATTTATTCTTTTAAGACCCCAGCTTAGTTTAAGGTTTATGTCCACATCAAGTGTTCCTTAAATTTATGCTTTTGGTCTTTGATATCTACTGCTATCATTTTGTTCGAAGCATGTCTTTTGACCTTATTCCACTTTCTCATTCTGAAGTGGATTCCCCTTAAGCTGTACATAGTTTTCAAACTGAAAATGTTAGTAACTAGACTGTCTGCATACTTCTGGGAGGTCCATTTGTTACAGCTTCAAAGATGACAGAAATTAGCTGTGCAATGTTAATATACAGCAGATTATACAGCATCCAGGGGAAACCTATGACTGCACAACGTTGCTTATTTTGATTTCAATGTTCTCTATTAAAGAAAGTGCAGGATGGTGCTTTAGCCATCACCGTTACACTAAAACACTAACTCAGCAAAAACAACTCAGTTGACAGGAAGTCTGTCTGGGTATGGAAACCCCTTCTGAAAATAAAAATCTAGAGGGGACAGGTACAGAAGAAATAAAACAGAGGGGAAAAAAATCCTTCCTCCTCTAATCTCTTTCAGCTATACTAAGCTTGGATGTCACACGGCGCAGTAGAACGCAAGAAATTTTCTGGTAGACGTGTTCTTTTTAATTTGATCTGTCCTTTTAAATTTCAGCGAGGCAGAACAGCTTAGAGAACTGCACATTCACCGATCTAAAGAGTCATCTGAAACCATCACTCAAATAAATAAGCTACGGGTGGAATTGTAATAGCCTGATTTTTGACTTTGTGCTAGTATACAGTCAGACTGTACAAATCCAGTTACACAAACATACTATTGCCCTGAGTCTCAAAGTTCCCTAATTTTTTGAATGCAGACAGCCACCCTTTTTATAAATTTTAAAAAGGCTTGCACCCTTCCTTGCAAGTCTAGCTTTTCAGTAGTAAATTTCTCTTCTCATATACCAGGGTGGCCAAACTGTAGCTCACAAGCTGCTAGTGACTCTTTCACAGTTAAAGTGCAGCTTGCAAACCCCACCCCTCACACATACACACTGTCCTCCCTTTATCTACCAGATCTGGGGGGTGGGGACCTCAGGGCTTCTGCCCATAGGGAGAAGGGTCTCGGGGCTTCAACACTGCTGGGCGCATCGCTGGGGCTTGGGCTGAAGCCCTGAGCCCCAGCAAGCATGCCTCACGGAGCTGGAGCTCAAAGTCCCAGCAGCCACCTCCCGTGGGGCTGAAGCCCCAAGACTCTCCTTCCAACAGGGCTGAAGCCCTCAGCCAACTGTCAGGCATATCCCAGCTCTTGAATGTCTGAAGATTGTTGTATGCACCTCAGAGGGTCAGTAAGTTTGGAAACCCCTGTCATACACAGAAGTGACAATTGTTTTTATCCCAGAGATGTTACCATTGATTTAGAAAGGTTTATGAAGGACTCACTAGAAACCGCAATGAATGTAAAACATGGTACAAAATGAATTGTAAAATTTTGAATTGATACTGCTGCAATAGATTTAACTAGATTTCAAAAAGGGACAGGTGCCTGCTTGAGGTAGAGGAAAGGAATTAACTTTTTGGACCTTAGCACGTAGGAAGAGTACAAGGAAACTTTAAAAATATGAAGTTTTAAATAGAAAAGTTCATAATTATTTTAAATGTCCTCTTCCCCCCACCCCTTGCAAGTTCCTACACTCCTACAGATTTTGAGTAATATAGCTGGGGGCACACACTTTGAACAAACAGCACAAAGTAAGTGCATGTGAACTTTTTGTAATTCCTGTGGGCAGGAGGTTAAATAGTCAATTCAGGAATCCGTTGCCTAAAAGTATGAGGCTTAATATCTTTACCCTTCACCTCCAAAGATTTGCTTAAAGCTGTGTCACATGACTTAAATTCCTCTGAATAAGTAAATTAATATAGGAAATTGAGAAACAAGGAAACTTCTGATGAACATCCTCCTTTAAAAGGTGTTGGACAAACATCCTTTTTCTCCAGGATAAGAGCTGCAAGAAGTAAAAGGAATATATAGAAATTTACAAAAATAAAAATAGAAGTTATACTAGAAAGGACAGAAGTGAACCAAAAAACCTAAGAACTACAAAACATGGCATGACAATGGTGTCTCCATTTTATTGCATATATTTTCCCTGCCTTATACATTTGTGGCAGTTGCTTTATGCCTTGCCAGATCTTTTTTCTTCTTTTCCTCCACAGGAAGAAAGAAAGAAGTCTACAAATTGATTTCTCAAAAATCATTTACACTTCTTCATGCAGGTCTGATTCAGTAGCCCAATTCCTCTGTTCTTTATGTAAAGCACCACACTTATAAACAGAGTCCATCTTTAGACTACATCTACAGTAGGAGCACTTTACCAGTATATTATAATCAGCAATAAGTTCCTAGCATGCATGCAGCTATGCCAGCAAAGCTGTGCTTTTTTACTAGTATAGATAGTAAACCTCCCTGCCATCCAAAACAAATTATGCCAGTAAAAGCACAGTGTTGCCAGTATAACGGTGTCCACACTAGGGACTTTTGCAAGCACATCTACAATCAGTCAGAGATCATCCATTACTGACACAGCTATGCCAACAGAAGTCTGTAGTATAGACCTGGCCTTAGAAAACCTCCCATTTTTTATGTATACCTTAAAATATTTCCAAGTACAATTCTATTCCACCTTCTTCTGGAAGGCCAAATCTATTAAAACAGATTTGTCAGTCCATTGAGTGTTTAAGACCAGTTTAATTCTATAATCATAATGTACAATATTTCACAACTACATTTAAAGCAATCATTTATAGAAAATTTTTTGCACCTTTCAAACACAGCAAATACCATTAAATCTTTATTCAAAATGAAATATTTTATCTTACACCAGACCAGCAGAAGGGAATAGATTTTGTTCTCAAGAAGCATTATTCATGATCTTCTTTTATTATTTGGTTTTGGAGAAAAAACACAAAAAAGCACAAGGAAATGTGGTTTTGTAACTAGAGTACAATCTTCCAATTTTTTCTTTTGTGCTCCCTTTTCTCAGTTACGATATGGAAGTTATCTGATGTTGACAGAGAATTTACTCCACAGTTTTACAAAAGTGCAGTGTTATCCATAAGTAAGCATCAAGAATTGCAAGAACAATATTTTACTGAAATTCAACAATTATCTTAACAACAGTTCTGACTGGTAACAGGATATAAAAACAGGAATGCTTTGAAAGTTATAAACATTTATGACACGCAACGTGGGTGAGGCAATCTCTTTCATTGGACCGTCTCTTGGTGAGACACACAAGCATCCAAGTTTACGCACTGCTCTGAAGAGCTGTGCGTAAGCATGTCTCTCTCACCAAGAGACGCTGGTCCAGTGAATGATATTACCTCACCCACCTTGTCTCTCTAATATCCTGGGACTGACATGGCTACAACACCACTGCATAAATATTTATAGCTGACAAGTTTATATTCTTTTAAACCAAGTGATTTTTTTAAAAAAACATATTTCTTCCGGAAGCATCTGGCTCATCTTGGACAGCTTTTTTTTTTTTTTTTTTTTAAAGCCTGGGTAGGTTCTAAGAAGTGACGAAAGGAGGGAGACAATATATGGGAAAACAAACAGATAAGACACCTACTTACTGGAATAGGTGCATTGTGAATGTTGGTCGCTGACTGCCTTTATATTAATATAGTCAGAAACTCTCTCGAGAAACATCTTTATATACAGTACTTATCTTTCACTAAGTGTCCAGTAGATCAGTAGGGAGGGAATGCATATAATTACTGGTAATTACATGAACTAGATTTTTTGGTCCTGGTTTTATATAGATGTACTCTAGTGAGCAAGAACATTATTAGAGGATCAACCATTTTCCACACTAAAGCTTTAGCTCAGATCTGTTGGAATACACTAGAATAAAATGACTAAATTAGAATAAATGATTCTTTCATGTGATTAGAATAAAATGACTAAATTAAATCCTTGCATGTGTGCCTCATTTAATCCAGACTCAACAGATGGTGAATGTGTGCAGTATTCGTTCAAGTGCCCAAATCAATCTCTGAATGATTCTTTTGCTGGTGGCTGGTACACAGATACTTTAGAGTGGGCTACAGCAAACCAAAATCCTTTTAATCCTACTTCATTCTTATTTCAATTAACTTACACCTGGCAAGACTGGTTTACACTACAGTTTAATTATTAGACCTTCAGCTTGTGACCCTCTACCCCCGAAAGAAGACTCTTTATGGTAAAACTGGTGAAGATTAAAAGTTAGAAGGGTATATCCAGTTAGATGGTTAAGTGACACTATAGTTCAGTGATACTGAAATGCACTTATTTTTATATGAGCAGATTGAGTACACAGTATCAGCACAAAGGTTCATCCCTTTAAACACAGTCACAGTTGTTTCCTGCTGATGCAGGAATCCAACCAAAACAAGGAAACTGGTGGATACTAAAGGATCATGTTGCATATTCTTATACAGCCAAAGGATTGCAGCCACCTATTCATCTCCCAATGCCTTTGTAAAAGTAATCTGGTAAGTAAGAGTTGTATCCCCATCCCGAGTTGCATCTATATGGAAGTAACACTGGTGCAGAGTGGGGTCAAATGAGGCCCATCCCCACATTACCTTGTCACTGGTTATTGAAGTTAAGAAGTCACAAGACAAACTAAATAGCAGTTTTACAGTGTAAAAGCTTATTCAGTGTTAAAACTAGAATTAGAGGGTTGCTTCATAGGCCAACCACACTGCATGCACCGGGGGGCTCCTTGCATTCCTCCATTCACCCCGCTTCCCCCCACAGCTCCCTGTGTGCCGCCCTCCCAGCCCTCTCTATTAAAGGGACTTTCTGAAGACCCCCCCACACTCACACACACCTTTCCTCATGCCAGGGTCTCTGTGGGTCCCCCATTCCGCCCATAACATTGGCTTTGTGTGACCCTTCATTCCCCGCTTTCCCACCACAGCAAGTGCTCTGGATTTCCTTCATTCCTGCCCTTCCATGCCAGGTCCCTCACTTCCCCTCATGCCAGGAACTCTGTGCCCACTCCCAACATTTTTCAGAAACTGCTGGGAGGCTGGGCAGAGTTGAGATGGGGGTACTGTTTTGTGGAAAGAGTTCAGGGGAGCAAAACACAATAACAGAAACTGCAAAAATATCAGAAGTGCTCAATGCCCTTTTTGTTTCAGGTTTCACCAAAAAGCTTAGTGACAGACACCTAATATAGGGAATGCCAGTGAAACTGTGGTAGGATCTGAGGCTAAAATAGGGGAAAGCAATCACCTGGTTCTGGGCATTACAAAAAATGATTAAAAGGTCTAGAAAACATGACCTATGAGGGAAGATTGAAAAAGTTAGGTTTGTTTAGTCTGGAGAAGAGAAAACTGAGGGGGAACATAATAGTTTTCAAATGCATAAAATGTTACTACGCAGAGGGGAAAAAATTGTTCTCCTTAACTTCTGAGGCTAGAACAAGAAACAATGGGCTTATAATTGAAGCAAGAGAGGTTTAGGTTGAACATCAGGAAAAACTTCCTGACTGTCAGTGCAGTTAAACACTGTAACAAACTGCTTAGGGAAGTTCTTGAATCTTCATCATTGGACGTCTTAAAGAACACATTAGACAAACATCTGTCAGGAATGGCCTAGTTATTACTTAGTACTGCCTTGACTGCAGGGGACTGGATTTGGCCTACTGAGGTCCCTTCCAGTGCTATGATTCTATGGGTCCCATCTATTGGTTCTTTGATCTATAAACAATTAGAGGTGGTTGAAACTGCCGGGTCTGCTACCCAGGCAGGGATCATGCAAGGATCTCCATCTGTCCACCATTTCCCTTGTCCCAGCTTCCAAATATCACCAAATCAACAGAGTTCTTCCCACTGATGCCTACCACATTTCCCAAAATTTTGGAATTGATTGGATACAATGTTCAAAACTTAATGCGTTACAGACCAGCTCCATCAAATTGAATGTAAAACCTCAGTTGGTCAGTCAATAAGGGAGGAACAATTCACACTTAACAAAAAGACATTCAAATTAACTTATACAAAAGATGTTTACAAGTCTTTAGCTAAGGATATCTGTATATGAATGCATTACCAGACTCCAACTCTTGGATTGTATGGGATGTTCTCTAGATATCAGTGAAAATAATCTGATTAACTCCCAGTGTTCTTCCATTCTCTCTCTCTTAAATAGGGCTAGAAAGGGGATGCTTCAGTTTTAAAATACAAACTTTTAAACACGCTATCCAGGTTCCCCCAGTTTTTCCTAAGCACTCCCTTCATCTCCCAAGAAGGCTAAGCCACCTATACTCTCAAGGACCACTGTGTGACATAATACCCTAATTTGTATTCTGTACTATGCAAAGTGCATGTCAAAACATACCCTAGATCGCCTTTCTGAAAAGTCTTTTAGTTTTAGCTCCTCTAAGGAGAATTATAACAATAATACTCCATTATTAACAGCAGTTTTACATTAACTCCACTCATCAGTTGTGAACAGGCCAGGAAATGGAGGTCAGTCATCACCTCAAAGTCTCAGACACACATGTAAATTAAAATTAGGAGAAGAGAGTGTTTGCTGCTGTGTGGGGACTGCAGAAACTGCAATCTCCACCTCCTCCTCAAAAGGTACACATCATGTCTCCTAAAAGTAATTTCCTGATAATGTATACCATGAGGCATTCTCCTCAGGTTCAGTTCACCTGCATGGAGCACTGGCCTCAGAACAAGAGCTGATACCCCTGTGTGCACCACAAGCTTTCAATTTTAATTCAGATTGAAGGGCACTGGGGAAGTTATGGGGCTGTTTGAAGGCCAGAAAAGGGGGTTCAGGAAAGATCTCTTTCAATTATGGGGTTTAATTGTTTGTTGATACCCCACATGGGTTCCAATATGGGTTGGTAGGTGACAACTAGAGGTGTGTAGTTGGTGGATATTTTTCCCCTCTGTTGAAGCAGGTTGTCTTGGGATATTTGTGTGGCCTATTCCTCAATATGATCTACTTCTCTGATGGAATGTCCTTGTTTGGTGAAGGTGGTTTTAAGTGTGTTAAGGTGTGTCTCTCTCACACATGAAAGAAAGCTTTCTCAAACCTCCTCTTTTGGCCTTCAAACAAACCATCCCCAAGCTCATCATCAGAAGCAAGCTGCCACACACCAGGACATACCACCTCAAAGGAGCATCAGAGCCTGCCTAACATGTAAAACCTGCAGACATATCTCCACAGATACAGTGTTCAACACTCCCCACAACACAGCTTTCAAGATCCCTGGGTGCTACATAGTCTTGTCATAACATGTGGTGTGCCTCATTTAGTGCATTAAATGCCCCAATAACCATCACGGTGCTCTCAAATAAACTAACCCTGAAAAATGACAAAAGACAAACATCCTACCACCTAAGAGCGAACACTTTTCACAAAGTGATCATTCCATATCTCATCTATCAGTTCTCATCCTCAAAAGAAACCTGCACAACTCCTTCAAAAGACCACGCTGGAAGTTAAACTCATGGTTTCCAGTGGAGACACTAGCTTTATGGTTTATTACAACAATTTGTAACCTATGACTGCAGAGTTCAGGCCCTCTGGGTTTTGTATTTTTCTCATATCATAGTGGATGACTATGGGCTCTACAGTTGGAGCTGGAGATGTAATTTCCAGTGCAGGGAGACATAGGTGCACTAACTTCCATCAGCTAGCACACTAAAAACAGCAGCTTAGTTACTGCAGCACAAGCAGTGGGACGAGGTAGCTCTAACTTTAGAGCCCATAGGCACAACTACAGCATGAGAAAAAATACAGAACCCAGAGGGCCTGAACACAGGTCTTGGTTAGTAGGTAAGTTAAGGAGGAAATGATTTTAGAACTATAATTTACTGGTAAATTTATTAATCATTTGAGCTTTTAGTTTTTGCATTTTAAATAAAGTTTAGTTCACCCTAACGAAAAAGCCCACAGACACGAAGAGCCCTAAAAACAATCAGGTTGCCAGAGAGCCTGGGAGAAGCTAAGACATTTAATAGTTGAGATACTGTCCTACATCCGACATGCCAGTATTTTCTTTTCTCACAATTACATATGGTCACTCTCAAAATTAGGATTTTTGAGCTTTTGTTGGATTGTATCAAAAAGTCTCAAATAAACTTGTAGTTCACACAACAAACAGAACTGTTGTGGAAAGAACAACGATGGTGCAACTCAGGTCTTCTGTTTGTTTTGATTGAATAATGGGTTGGCAACAATCGTTTTACTGGAAAGAATTAACATTTACTTGTCTCAAATATATTTTTAATTACTGAGGTGTAATCTACAGCTTTTATCTCATATACACTTTTATTTATCTACCATGTTTCTTCTAAACCTTTCACACAAAACTCCCTTTCTGAAGAGGATGCACCGAAAGGAATTCCAAGGGAAAAGTGAGCACTGAATGATGCTATACAGCTCCCTGTTAGCACCAATAGAATTGAGATTGTCTGATTAACCAAAGATGCTTTTCCTTAGTAGGGAAGAAAGACCATCCACTAGGAAGCAGGGTGTCCAAATTAATAGGATTCTACTGTCTACACCAAACAAAGCAATCACATTAACTACAGAGAAGATAGTGCCACGGAGTATTAAGAATGTAATCCTTTAAGACATTGGTTCTCAAACTGCTCTATAGGGTGGGAACGTAATCTTGAGATACCGTCTTGTGGATCAGCTGCTCATTCACAACCACTTAATATCCTTATCGTAGCAACAGCAATTACTGAAATGGAACAAACACACATTTTTAGCTACTTCTACTGTATTCAGCAGCTGGAAACAAGGAACATAGCCAGTTCCATGTCACCAGCCAGCTAGCTCTCCACAGAACACTAACAAGTGGTCCACAGGCCAACGTTTGCTTTAAAACTAAATATCTCTAGGAATTAGTTAGCTAGACAAGTTTTAAAAAAGAACCACACACCAGTGGATGAAATGAGTCTAAACCCCTCAACTCCACATAAGCACAATTAATGTATCCAGCTATCCTGCTTGGCCTGACATCGTGGAAGGCGGCCAGAGGTTACAGACATGTTACAGGAAAGGAAGCTACAGAAGGAGCTACTGTATTTGCTTAATAAATCTACTGCACAGACTACTGTCAGTGGATTTTGTTCCAAGAAACTGTACAAACAAAACAGTCTTTTGCAGACTGGAGGAGGAAGAGGAGGAGGGGGAAAAAAGATGTGATCTTATGATCTTTAAAGTTGAACAACTGAAATATTCATTGACTGTCTGTGGAGCTCGTGGAGATCCTCTGAAGTTCTCTGACAGAACTGAATTTTACAAACCTAGATAAAGTACATTAAGTGATATTAAAAAATTAATGTTCACTTAAAACTTGGTAAGGTACGTAGTTTTCTGTAATACACAGAATAAAACTGATCCCATTTTTTGGTTAAATCGAACCTATCTTTTTGGAAAGTTTTCCACCTTCAGTAATTACCCTTCGAGTACAATTTTTCTAATGGAAATTACACTTTCCGTTGATGGAAGTCAAATTTTAAAAAATGACACTTTTATAAGTATCAGGAAAAGATTACCATTATATTAGCTAAAATATAAGAAAAATTAAGTTTAACATGAGGTTTATCAAACATTCTTCAATAGCTTTTGGTCTACTTCATCTTGCATGCTCAAATTACATTCCCACTGCATATAACGTAAAACACTTTATTCAGGGAGACTTACAATTTCCCTCCATCCCCACAATCAAGTGCATTAACAGTGTGAATCTCAAGGTGCTTAAAGATTGTATGAATACTAACAGAAGTTTTTCTTCCTTCAGCTTCAAATAAAACACTACTGGGAGATAAAGGCAGTAATTTCCAGTTTTATGAATACAGATGAAGCCAAAGAGTAATTAGTTTTTTTTCCCTACACTCAAGGTAAATTGTCTTTAGGTTCAATTTAATTTAATTAATATTCCCAACAAGCAGTATTACTACATGTAAGGGAGGGTGTATGCTGATATCATAGAAATAGAAAGCATCCACCTTACACACACAAAAATATAAATGGGCTAAATATTAATTGGTCTCCCAAAAAAAGAGTCTTTAGAAGAAAAACTTTACACAGAATACTCGGTACACTTAGTGGGTGGCAAAATTCAGGGCACATGCCAATTATTAAGGGAGGCTTATTTTAGACCAGGGGTGGGCAAACTTTTTGGCCCGAGGGCCACATTGGAGTTATAAATCGTGAGGAGGGCCGGGTAGGGAAAGCTGTGCCTCCCCAAGCAGCCTGGCCCCGCCCCCTATCCAACCCCCACCCAATTCCCACCCCCTGACTCCCCCCCCCCAGAACCCCTGACCCATTCAGCCCCCCCCACTCCTTGTCCCCTCACTGACCCCCTCCGGAGACCCCCC
>ML677334.1:58300420-58458313 GCA_007922305.1 Dermatemys mawii
TACTGCCTATCTAAGCCCCCCATTCTTTGTTCCCTGACTGCCCCCTCTTGAGATTCCCCCACTGTAACCACCACCCTGGGGGGACCCCCCCCATTTAAGCCTCCCTGCTTTGTTCCCTGACTCCCCCCTTCTGAGATCCCCCCACCCACCAGTCCCAGCTCGCGGGCCAGATTAAAATGGCCGGTGGGCCACATATGGCCCGCGGGCCGTGGTTTGCCCACCCCTGTTTTAGACAAACAACTCATCTACAAGCACCCTTTGTAATCATGAGCAAGCTCCTTACTACTGCACTCTACCATGTGATTTTGGCAGCAATTATCTTCCAGATTCATTTGTCCAATAGAAATGGGTTTTTTTCCTTCAGCCATTACTGCTAAGGAAGCTAGATACATCTAAATCAGCTACATTGATTTGTTTTTATGAAGAAAAGAAAAAATAAAACAGGTTTTCAACTACTTTAAAAAAAATTAAAAAACAATATTGCCACAGACTCTCTCCACCCACCTCCATGTCTGTATATTTAAGGTTTCATAGATATTTTCAGAAAAAGGAGTGAACCTAATCAAGTGTTTTAGTAAACCATTATTTGAATAAGTTTCATGCCAGTGTAAGGAAAAAGTCTTCTACTTGGGGCATGGGGTGCACACCAGAAGTGGATACAGTAAAGAAACCTTTTTAGGAATTGTATTTTTAATTGCATTTAGAAAACTGAGGGTCTGTTTGATGGAAATAGTAGCATGCCCCTCCTCCCAGTTCACACAGACCATTCCCCAAACCACTTCACTGTAGGAAGCTCTGGCTAGTGCAATGGTGTCCTAATACTTCCTTCTGCAGCTGGTCTTTAAGCCTTTATAACCAGGGGGTTGAAGTCACGCTCTAATCTCTTAAATGTGTAAGAATCAACAGAGCTCCCCTTTGAACACCCAGCCTACACCAAAGCACAGAACAGATTGTTTCAAATGACAGCTGCATTCTGGCAGAACACACAGATTCTCCACCAAGAATGGAAGACAGGAAGCATCACTCAGTCAAGGGAAGAGGCTGCCAGCGGGAGAAAAAAAAAGGAACACTTGTTTGAATAAATGATCAGTGTGACAAAAAAAGTACATCACGCACATACGTTGCGTCTCTCTTTTGATTGCATCCTACTCCTCCCTCTCTTTTGTATATTGCTTGTCTTTATTAGACTGACAACTTTTTGTGGTAGGGGCTGTGCCTTTCTGTGCATTTAAGTAGTGTCCAAGACATCGTGGGTGCTATTGAAATAAAAATAATAAATAAATTCTCTGAATAAACTGGATTCAAAAACTGGATTCAAAATTAACCACACCCTGATGCTAAGAAGTGGTGCAGAGACATACTCCCTCAACGAAGTCAATGCAAGCTTTTTTCAGTTAGTCCATTAAGTGAGCTGTGATCTGCTGACTTTATAGTCCGGGGTCGACAACCTTTCAGAAGTGGTGTGCTGAGTCTTCATTTATTCACTCTAATTTAAGGTTTTGCGTGCCACTAATACATTTTCACATTTTTAGAAAGTCTCTTTCTATAAGCCTATAATATATACCTAAGCTATTGTTGTACGTGAAGTAAATAAGGTTTTTAAAATATTTAAGAAGTTTCATTTAGAATTAAATTAAAATGCAAAGCCCCCCAGTCCGAAGGCCAGGACCCAGGCAACATGACTGCCACTGAAAATCAGCTCGCGTGCTGGCTTTGGCACTCGTGCCATAAGTTGCTTACCCCTGTTATAGTCACAGATGTCACATTACTCACTGTGTATATTTCATTCATTTTGTCGTCAGTAGGTGGAATTCCACACAAAAGTCAACAGTATTGCAAACACTTACACCAGGCCTGATTTTGATTCTACGTGATGGCCATTTGCTTAGGTCCAATTTCTTTAATAAAAATGGCTTCATGGTATCACAGTCATATTGCTTTTTACCAACTCCTTAAGTTTATCCTAGGTTTCAGCAAGTTAGTTTAAACTAGCACAATATTTACTTCCAAATGAAATTACTGCCTAAGTTCATCTGAAAATTAGTTGTAGTCATTTTAGGGTGGAGGAAAAAGTTAATGCTATATGTATTTTCCAGTTGCATAACTAAGATTTTTTGTAGGTTCGCTTCATGTTCTAACACAGAGTGAAAAAAATGTTTAAGTTCAACTTTTTAAAAAGGTATTTGTGGGTTCTATACACTCCTGGAGTCAGTTTTGAGATGAGCTACATTTATTTTTCCCTGATTTCCATTGAAAAAGCCTAGACGATCAATTAATTGATAAGTGATCATTAATATCTGGGGACAACTATATCTGACAATTCTGAGTTTTTACATTTCGACCATCCAATTTCTGTATAACATTGTAATAAACTAGAGTTCAGTGTACCTTAAAATTCATGTTACACATAATGCACATATATTTAACTATGACTGAGCACTATACAAAATATCCACATTTGTTTACAAGAGGTCTGAAGAGTACTATACAGAACCTGCTAATAGAAGGCCTGTACCTGCCAGCTTCAGTGGAATGAAGAAAGGAAGGGAAACACATTTGGGATTAAGAATTTCTAGAGCAGCTGTTTTCAAACTGCAGGTCAGAACCCCAAAGTGGATCGGGACCCCATTTTAATGGGGTCGCCAGGGCTAGCGTTAGACTTGAGCCCCCTTGCTGCACCCCTCCTGCATCCTGCACTTCAACCCACTGCCATGAGCACCTCTCCTGCCCCCCAACCCCCTGCCCTGAGCCCCTCCATATGCCCCACACTCCCTCCCACACCTTATCTCCTACCCCAGCCCTACATTCATGGCCATGCATGCAATTTCCCCATCCAGATGTGGCCCTTGGGCCAAAAAGTTTGCCCACCCCTGCTCTAAGGTCCCCTGGGTCTGGGTAGTTACTGGTCACTATTCCTAGTCTGGGAGGGTCTGAGGCACAATTCTGGATGCAAACTCTATGTCTGACACCCTTCTTGGGCACGGGAGCCGGCAGCCTGGCTCCCTACATCTTGGGACCAGGGCTTTGGCCCTCCCAACCTGAGTTGTTTAGACTCATTCCCCCAGAGTCCATTGGTTGTGGCAACTCTGGTTTTCTAGTGAAATCCTTCAGGGACAACATGGCAGTAAAGCAAGGGACACAAACTTAGCAAAGAAATTTCTTAACCATAGTTTCAAGGATTAAAGCAAGTACTACAGAGTTAAAGATATTTGAAAAACAAACAGCCCTGAAAGCAGCACTCTCTCCTCCCGCCCACACACCTCCACCCATGTCTCACCTTATACCTCCTGCAAGTCCTGGGTTTGGTAAGCATTTCAAGGCTATGCTCTAACCCCTTCTGCCATGCACCCAGGCTGAAGAGCTGCATTCCCCTCCTTCAGCCAGCCGCCTTGTAGAGCGCACCTTGTTCACATGGTTGTGCTGACAGCCGAGTGACAGCGTTAAGAGCCCTGGATGGCTCTCCTCATTAGCCCTCTGAGGTGTCCCAGCCCCAGCTATGAGCACAGTATCCAGAATAGACTGCCCGTGTCAGAGGAGACAAGTTTTCAACACCACTTGGGTATCTCAATCAAAACAGGAAGGTTACAATGCAAAGCAAAGGTTACAGTGAAGGTTACAATCACAAAGCAGCTTGAAGGACAGCCAGGTAATGTTGCAGAGGCTAGGTTCAGAGCTGAGCTAAGACACCGCCCCTCTCTGCCTCCTTTCCCCACCCCTGCTAGACCCTTTTGCCAGCAAGACTGACGTACAGAACTGGTGTCTCCCCACAGTGTGGGCCACCTGCTTAGGGTAAGAGGCTACATCTTGTGAAATCTCTTCCTCACTCTTGGAGGAGATTAAGGGTCTGTGTACAATGCAGCTGGGAGTGTGCCACTCAGCCCAGGTAGACAGACTCATGGCACCATCCTTGGCACAAGCTAGAGTAACACTGACAGACCCCTGTCATTGGTGTGTGGTTTATACTAGCTCACTAGAAATAGCAGTGTGGACACTGTGGCATCAGCAGAGGCACAGGCTAGCCATCCAAGCTCAAACCCGCCTGACTCCCTGGATTTGAGCTCCCAGTTGCAGGGCAAGAATACCCTAAATTTTAAGTCCCATTGGCCTAGACACAAAGGAACACACACCCCCTTTGCATTTACTACAGCACCCCACTCTGCTTCCACTGTTCTTGTAGGAGTCTGCCGCAGAAGCTCCTGTCTCCCTATGAGGGAACAGAGGGAGGAGGGGCTCTTGCGGGTGCCAAAAGTCTAGCAACCTCCAGAGAATGGGGCTACTTGCAATAATGAGAAACAGCAACTCAGACTGTTGGTCTCTTAGAAGAAAACTTTTTTGTAAAAATGAACAAAATCTAGAACTTATTTATTACATTATTGGCCTGATTAGGTGCTGAAGTTGATTTTACTCTAATACAGAGCAATCTTTGAGCCAATATACAACCTCCTAAGTAAATGGATTCAGTCACCATTTCCCATCTGAGAAATGCACTATATTAATCTTGTTTCTTTATACAACTGTGTACAAGTTATACGATGGAAAGGTAACTCCTTAAGGTTAAAGTAGCCTAATACTTTTCCTAACATTCAGCAGTATTTTAAGTGCACCGATAACTACTGATGGTCAGATAGATAACATATAAAGATGTACATAAAAAAGCATAATGGAAGTTGTAGCTCTTGTAAATTTTTTTAAAAAATCCTTTATTCAAAACTTAGCATTTTGAGCTCTGTCACAGAACTATGATTAAGAGTTCACAGCACTAAATAATTTTAAAACGAAGGGGGAGCAAATGAGGATATCTAAAAGTGACTGCTATATTTAGGAACAGAACAATCAATGCAATACATACCTCAGTTCCACGAACATAACTTGGATCAGTCACCAATATCTGTTGAGAAAAGTCAGTCTGATAGGGGGAAAATCCTATAAACGATCAACAATGCCCAAAAGAAATACCTGTTTTCTTCTCTGAAAAGTGACCAAATCTTTGCATAAGACACAGTAGTTCCTTTGCACGTGCTGACTGCAATACTGAGCTAGTTTACACAAACAGGTGATGATTAAGCAATGATCAAACACATATAGGTGATGCTACACACTCATGGTCAACGGGAGAAGCAACGACATAACAAAATGTGGAGTTCTGCCAAACTGCCTCCACTGACAAAGTAATACCTCTCATTTCAACTTTACAGCCAGAGAGGAAGTGTTGTATTACTATGTCAGTGTGGGGATATTTTTTGTGGGCTTGTAATCATAGTTAAAAATAATGTCTGCTCCTTTAAATTATGTAAAAGGATAACTGCTGTATAAAAGGACCCTTTTGTTGATATTTCAGACCTGATTATTGTCTTGACTTCAATTTTGCCTCCTTTTAGCACAGGCAATGATTTTGAGGCACGAATGCCATTAACTCTCTAGAGACAAGGTGGGTGAGGTAATACCTTGTATTGGACCAACTTCTGTTGGTGAAAGAGAAATACTTTTGAGCTTACACAGAGCTCTTCTTCAGGTCCAGGAAACATAGTTGGAGCATCACAGCTAAATACAAGATGGAACAGATTGTTTAGCATAGGTAGTTAACACACACTGTAAGGAACCATACAAGATGAGGCCTGTGAACCTGCACAACACCTTCAAAAGACAAGCCTGGGAGCTTAAATTAATATCTTTTCTAGACACTAAAAATCATGGATTTAATAAAGACACTGGATCTATGGCTTATTACAATAATAAGGAACCTACTAACCCTCCCTTTTTTGTCCTATGACTGCAGAGGTGTGCCATGTCACCTTGAATGGTCTCTTAAAATGTTTTTTATTTTTGCTACACAATCTGTTCCACCTTGCACTTAGCTGCAGCATTCCAAGTACCTTTCCCAGACCGGAAGAAGAGCTTTGTGTAAGATCAAAAGCTGGAACGGTCCAGTAAAATATATTGCTTCACCCATCTTATCTCTCCAATATCCTGGGAATACCACCACTACAACAACATTGCAAACAACAAATGGGAGATTCTCTCTCTAGCTGATTGTGCCAACACATCAGGTAAACTCACATCTATATTACATCAAAGATGCCCAGAAATAGTTATGACTGAAGAATTGCATGTTAATACTTTGCAGTTGCAAAATAAGGATATATAAAGGAAGACTGAACTCTGAAAAATATGGCTTTAGCCTATCTGTATGTATAGAAGTGGTATTATAGGATTCCACATTTACGTAATGATTTCCATAACAGATGTAACTCAATACACGATGAAAAGTAGTACTGTATAAACTTATATTTGCCACTAAAGCAGGCAGATGTGACTGGATACATAAAGGGACAGTTCTGTTCAGATAGAAGGTACCATGTAGAAACAATCCAATACTGGATACGAGTACAACTGCATCAGCAGCACTTAGGCTTCAACTCACTCTGCCTGACAAGCCAACTAGCTCCAAGTTTAAATCACGACTTAACTTGAGCTAGAAATGTGTGTGCACAAACATGAGTTGGGGTACGGGTAATATGCAAATTACATCTCGAGCTAACACTGCGGTGAAGACAAAATCGCAATCTGAAGGGCTTCTATGTTCCAGTTAGCTACACCTATAAACCCATTGCTGTTGATAGTTGTAAGCGAGGGTCTAGTTTAGAACCTTTATAACCAGTGATGAGGCACCTGTAGGTAGAGAACCCAGTGTGATTTTGCAGGGTTTGTAGTTTGATTGTTTTTGAAACTCCTCATTACATCCAACATGGAATCAGCTATGCAGATATAAGCACCTTTTTAACAGTATAATTGTGTCCATACTAGTAAAATTGGTGCATCCTGTATAAATCTGTTTCTAAGTAGATCTATTTAAACCATACAATACATTACGTTTAGATAAGCCCTAAATTTTCGGAGTAGGACCACATACTGATTTTAATTATCTTTGATTAAACATTAAAAGGATTTCAGAGTCATATTCAGAAATTACTTCCATTATACCCCTTGGATATGAGCCCCAAGTCCCATCCAGTGTGTCCAAACAAAAAAAAATTTCCACAAACGTATCAACCACTTTTAAACCCATCCTTAATTATTCACTTAAGTCTAATCCAAAAGCAATATCAACAGAAAGCCTGAAAAGGTGGATAAGGAATACCTGCAAATGCTCAGAACAAGAAAGCAGCTTTTTAAAGGTGGGATTTTCTGGAACACAGCACCAGCCTAGCTCTGCTTCCATTGAAGTCAAAGGGATTTCTGCCATTTGTTTCAAAATAGAGGAATGAATGAATGGTCATGACTCCAGTTCAGGATACTGCAGTAAGATTTACTTTAGAAATGAACATAATATTACTTTCTGAAAATAAAGGCAGAGTTTGATAATCGCGAAAGCTATTTGAGAAATGTTTCAGCTTTGCTTTTGTCACCTGACAACAAATGTTTACTGATTCTACTCCATCAAAACAATGAACTTAAAATCTTGCTATTACCGTCTGCTTTAATGTCATTAGCATTCTCATAGTATTATAAAGAAATAAAATGTTTCTTTCTTTAGAAAAAAGGTACTGAGACCAGAAGCACAAGAAGTATGAGTCTTTGGCTTAACTACACAAACAAAGGTATTTACATTTAATAAATGCGTCTTGTGTGTCTGGACCAATTACATGCTCTCTAGGAATGGTGTGTGTTTCACTATATCCGAGTATAGAATTACAGCTGCATAAGTTAAATAAAAATAAAGTCCAAGAGAAAGTATAAGAAATCTAAACCTGATGGGCTACTTTCTAAATCAAAAGGCTCAGAGAAAACAATCCAGGGCCTAATGTAAAGGCGTGTGTTTATATTGATTTTACATGGAATCATGCTATATTACATCTTACTAAACTTAAACATTGAATAAAAATTACATTCTAAAAAAATCTTGACAGGCCAAATACAACCTAAGGTATTTGTATTGCTGACCTCTGTAGAAGCTGTCAATACTGAAGCCTGGGGCAATGATAACCAATCAGATATCAAATTTCTGCTTCCTGATTAGTTCAAAAATCTTTCCCCACGTATAGCCACTAAGTTTCATTAGTTGTTAGTCTATTTAAAATAAAATGTCCTAGTTAATTCATAAGGCTTTCATTCACTAAGTTTCATCAGGTATTTCTAATGAAAATGCTTTCTTTCAGAACTTACTATAGCTGAAGTGACTTCTGATTTTCAAGGGCAAGATTTACTGGGCTTAGAGGTATGGCCCTTGTCAAGAGACTTTGATTTCCACAATTACCCCTTCCATTTATACCATGTGATTATGGATCAACCTTCAGTACATTTACAATGAATAAAAACAACAACGATCACCACCACAGCCAACGTCAAATGTTACCAAGATGGGACCAACTAACAATCCTAGCTTGTTCAGTTAATGTAACTCCCTTATCAAGCAAAAACCCCCTCAACCCTGCTGCTTAGGGCAGGTACATGTGTCTCCAATCCCCTATCATCACAGTAATTGTACACCCTGCAAGGATTTTGAAATAGAAATAACTCATCTCTCCTCCTCAGAAAACACCTCAGTACACACGCTGGCCCAAACAGATGTAATTCCTGCTTGTTACTGAATAATTCTTTGGCAAAGTGAACGAAGTCATGAATAGAGTTTTGGAAACTGGCAGGAGGAGAATAGACGAAGACAATAGTTTTAAAATGTTTTACTTTGATGAAAAAAGATACCAACCTAGGACCAAAAACCCCTTATTTACTACATTTTGGAAGTGCAAGAAGATAGTTACAAGCCCCTGCAAAGTAGGCTATGTCTATATAATGCAGACAGGCCCTGGTGTACCCCTGAGGTTTAGCATATGAGCCTCTCTAACTGCATGAGTTAAAAGCCACTTGGGCTCTTAGCCAAGGCTGTAGCAGACTCATGAATCTCTAGATAATATTGTGTCATTAGCTGGCACGGGTTATATCCACACTACAAAATCATGTTGACCTAACTTATGTCGGCATACAGCCGCCACAGTTTTTAAATAGCTTATGTGTGCATACACTTTGCTCCTTGCATCAGCACTGTGGTAAATCTCACCAGCAGCGTTTGTACCAAATCTATTGTCAATGTGGGGCATTGTGGGACGGCTCCTGAAAGCCAGTAACATACAACGCAAGCAAGGCAGTGTCTACACGGACACTGTGTCGACCTAATCACATTGACCATTACTTTATGCTGCTCAGGGAGGTAGGGTGACCAGACAGCAAGTGTGAAAAAATCAGGAAAGGGAATGAGGGGTAATAGGAGCTAATAAAAAAAAGACCCAAAAATCAGGACTGTCCCTATAAAATCAGGACATCTGATCACATACAGGAAGGTGGTGTTACAAAATTGGTGCAGAGGCACACTTACGTCGACAGGAGCCAAAGTTAAGTGAAGACACTTCCACAGCTAAGTTGATGCAAGGCAACGTACATCAACCTAACGTTGTAGTGTAGGCTGGACTTAAGATTTTGTGCAATGGAAGTGCAGTTCCTCCTTAGTTGTAATATTCCAGTGCAATAAGCCGCAATAATTTATCACAATGAAATGTCACAGAATCAGAATCCTCCTTTTTCCTCACCCATACAATTTAAAGTGTTCCTGGAAGCACAACTTCTATTCCACCCCATTTGACATTTGGTATGTTAACATATTTCAGCATTTCTTTCAGCTCACATAAAACACTGGAAGAGCTATAGTTATAAGCATACAGAAATGTCCTTTTATGGCATGCGTTCAGTTAGTCATTAAACAACTTAGCCATAGAAAACTGCTAAAAGTTACGTATTTATACAATGCAGTAAATTTACACAGCTCTTTACAAGATGGACTAAGGCAATGGCAATAACCTAATAAGCGATCTAGTTTCATTTCTCTGCTAGGAAAGTATTGTTCACCACTGTAGTGTCTAGCTGATAACTGGAAATCAATGAGACCATGCGCCACCCATGGTTGATCTCATGTAGTTTACCTTGCAGTAAATCTCCACTGTATTTTTAAAGCAGGATAGTTAAGCCACATTAGTTACCCTGCTGCAAAACCCTCACCATTTTTGTCAGTGAAGACATAGACATAGCAGCTGTGAGGAGACTGGAAAGACCCCACACAGGCTGCTCCTGTGTCCCCAGGGTGAGGCACCTTTACCCTTCTTGTTTTAACGTCCATCTCATCACCATTTCAACATAGGGTTGCCATCTGCATTCCCTCTAAGGTGAGCACCTGCACAGCCACCAACATGGGCATCAGGAGCCATGCACCTAATTAGAGGAGCCCTGCAAGTGCACAGCCACCGGTTGTCCGGCCTCTGGAGAGGAGGAGGTGTAAGGGTGGAGGGAGGTGTGGGTGGGGGGAGGGAGAATGGAAGTGAGTGGGGGAAGTGGGGTGAGGTGGGGGTAGGAAGCTTGGGGCATGCAGGGCTGCAGCCAGGGAGAAATGTCTCTCTGGGGCTGCTGCAGGGAGTGAGGGATGGGTGGAGTCCTCTGCCCACCACAGGCCCAAGGGTTCCCCTTCAAACCTATCCCTCTCCTTGTTGCAGGGTTTGTGAGGCCCCCATAGAGGTTGGTGTAAGTAACAGATTCATCCCTCTCTGTGACCACAGCTCCCACTAGTGCCATTTGGCCACCACAGTGGTCTTCCGTGTGACCCCTTTTCTCTCTTGGGCTGCATCACCTTTATGGTTATAACTTTAAAATTTTTGTATTATATTATATGAGAGAGAGAGAGAGAGAGAGAGAGATTGCCACCTTTATAATTTCTGATAACTGGCCCCTCAAGGCCCCACCCCTTCTCAGCCTCTTCTCGAGACTCTGCCCCTGCTCCACCTCTTCCTCAAGCCCCCATCCCATCACTTGCTCTTCTCCCTCTTCCCCTGTCACTTGCTGGATCATCTCAAGGAGCCTGTCTGCAGGTAGGAGGGGACCCCGGCGGAGCAGGGGCTGGTGCAGGTTAACGACACAGCATCTCCTGCGGCCCCGTGATAACTGAACTTTTGGTTTGGGTGCCATTTAGGGTTACCAGGCTCCCTTTTTGATTGGGCTTTCCAATTGAAAACCAGGCACCTGGCAACCCTAAATGGCATCCAGACACAGAAGCCAAAAACTGGACTGTCTGGTAAAACCCAAATGAGTGGCAACCAATGTTCCCTCTAATTTTTTCCACCCGTACATGGGTACCACATATCCGTATGTTTATCACAGGGCCGGGGGAGGTGCCGGGGTCATTAACCTGCACCAGCCCTTGCTCCGCCAGGGCCACCTCCTACCTGCAGACAGGCTCCTTGAGATGATCCAGCAAGTGACAGGGGAACAGGGAGAAGAGCAAGTGATAGGGGTGGGGGCTTGAGGAAGAGGTGGAGCAGGGGCGGAGTCTCAAGAGAAGAGGCTGAGAAGGGGTTGGGCCTCCAGGGACCAGTTACCAGAAATTATAAAGGTGGCAACCTTGTTTGAACATATGTGTTTGGGCTTTGCAGCAGGGGAAAGCCGTGGTGGGGCATGTCTGGACATGCTGTGTGTGTGACCATCACAAGGCGCCTGGGTAACTTAAGATATATAGGGGGAGTGTCACAATTTCTCCTTGTGAAGAGACAGAGGGACTCTGAATAGAGAGGAAGGTTTGTCTGCCCACAAGCAATAAACCTCAGTTATATATACAGGGATTCTACTGTAGTTTTCAATAAATGGTTAAAATCCAAGTGGTTTCTCTTGAACTTAACTGAATTGCTCTAGGAGGAAGGGCAGTTCGTAACACAGCAAAGTAAGTGTTTGCAGGATCAGGGCGATAGCAAGTGACATTAGTTGCTTAATCATATTATAGCTCTTTTCAAAAATCTGTCCTCACAATTCAGCCCTACCAACTAGTAATGATTTTTAACGTTTACACATGGAAGTGTTCAGGTAAGAACACCTTTCTTGTATTGCGTGGCTATTCCTGTGTACATAGATAGAGACTATTACCCACCTCCCTTCAGACTCTGAAGTTATTTTATCAGAGACACAGGCCAAAAGTAACATGGGTCTCTTTCTTCTATATTGCATTGTAATAAGTGGCCATTGTTAATTTAAGATTGAAAAGACTAATACTTGTCCTCTTTCTGCACATGTCCAGAGTGCAAGGGGTGGGGGGAATGGAGAAATTCACTACATGCAAAAGTTAGCGATGTAAGCAGTGTCAGGAATGAGATATATTCTGACATCTGGTGGCGAACTATGGGAATTGCAGTGAGCCTTGCAAAATAAGTCTGGGGCTGATCAATTTGCATAGACACACCCACTGCGCCTAGCCTGAGCCCACAGCAGCCCACATGGCCACTTCGGCTGATGAGGGAGCCCCAGTTTCTATGTTATTGGGGCAGGAATGATAAAGTGATGTTACTGTGATTATGTGAATGAAGGACTATGGACATGTACTTGGCCCTTGTTATGATGGAGGGACTCGCCATCATCTAGGTAGCACTCACTGGGCAAGGGCCATGCGTTTCAGAACACTGTGAGATCAAGAGAGGTGGTGCACAAGCACCTATACCTTTTGGTAAGGGCTATGTCTGAGGGCTTCCCAGGCCTATTGCATTCTGCCTCTCTCTACTGTGGAATGTCAGAATTGAATTTTGCTTCCATTAGGCACCTGGTTTCAGGCTGCTGAGCTGAAAATTGCTTTGGGCTCACTGGTGCACCTGCACTAAGGCTCCCCTACTGTATGCTGAAATCACTTAAGAGCTAAAGAAATCACTGAGCACTGTCTTAAGTAGGGGGGCCTGAAAAAAGTGCAGAGTGGCTGGTGGAGCAGAGCAGTCTGCGTGTCAGCTAGCAGGATGGCTAGTGGAGTTATTGGTGCTGCGGAGTGGCTGGTCTGGCAGAGCTGTCTGTATGAGCCGTTGGTGCTACGGGCAGAGTGACCGGTGCAGCAGAGCTGTCTGTCGACTAGCAGAGGCGTTGGTGCTGTGGGCAGAGTGACCGGCGGGGCACAGCTGTCTGTGTGTCAACTACCGGAGGCGTTGGTGCTGCGGGCAGAGTGACCGGCGGGGCACAGCTGTCTGTGTGTCAACAGCTGTCTGTGTGTCGGCTAGCAGAGCAGCTAGCGGATCAACAGGCAGAGCGGTTCGTGGGACAGCCAGTGGAGCGGAGCAGAGCTGATTGTGGGGAGAGCTGCAGCGGAAGCTCACGGAGAGGCGGCACAGTCGGCCTCAGACCACGTAAGGTGCCCCGTGCCCTACCCTCCATTTCTACCCAGGCTGGGAGGTAAGACTCTGCCAATTGACTTTCGAGCTCTGCACTGACCCAGAACAGAGACTCTTGGGCTGCTGGACTTTGGGACTATTGAGTGACTTTTTGGGGTTGCGGAACTCAAGAGCCAAAGGGAAGGCCACGGCCTATTTGCTGGGAGGGGGGCTTCTGGTACATGGTTTGGTTTATTAACCTTTTTTTCATGGTGTTTCCCCAATATAATGCCACATTGTTTCTCCCTGTTATTAAAAGGCTTTGGTACACTCAGACTCAGTGCTTGCGAGAGGGGAAGTATTGTCTCTTACAGACGCCCAGAGGAGTGGTATATGGTTGTCCCAGGTCACTGGGTGGGGGCTCGAGCCGGTTTTTGTATTGTGCTATTGGAATGGAACCCCTGGATACTGAACCCGGCCCTTGTTGCTGCCAACTCTGATGGGCAGAAGGGTTACAGCCATATTTCTCTCTCACACACACTCCTGCCCTATTAAAAACCGCAGTGCAATGGCTTGCAAGAAGAAACCTGAGCTGTCATATGAAAAGCTCCAATTTATGAAGAGATCAGGCATTTGTCAGATGATAGATCTAAAATTCTAAATAGGCTAAGGGAAAATACAGCCTTAATCTCCCAGTTTGTTTACACGATTACCACATTGCTCATGAGATACACTTTGTGTAACGACAGTGAATTAGATTTAGAAAAAGGCAGAAGTATGGGATCTGAACTAGTTATTGCAATTTAATTTAATGGGCTAGATACAGATAAGCTGTTTTTGCTCAGGATTTCCTCTCCTATATTGAAAGAGGAGCTGTAAGAACTCAGCTAGAAGAAATCAGTTGCAAGAAAGATGTTCTAGTTTCACTAAAGCTTCTGTAAATACTTCTGTTATCTGATGTTACTTTGCAATTTCCCAATGTTATAGTCCTCAGTGAAAACCCCCCCCCCCCCATCCCTGGGGGGCTCCTATAACAGTTTGCTACTAAAACCATTTAACTCTTTTACTCACCCTCCTCCATAAAAGAACTTCAACAGAGGAACAAAAAGACACTGAGAATTGCAGAGATATGATTTAATTAGTTCTGTTTGCAGCAGTGTACACTAGACATCCTGCTTCAGGGACATACAGGATGACGTGCCCGTATATAGTATTCCTTGCAAACATCGTTGTACCTATCGCTCAATGTCTTGCACAGTTTCATAATAGCTATTGTCTGAGACATATTTGCATCTGCTGAGATTTTTTTTTTTTTTTTTTTTGGCACGTCAGTGATTCTTTGACTGGTTCTGTAATGCATGAAAGCACATGCAGGCACCTGCTATATCCTCACTACAGATGGCATACTGAAAAAAAACCAAAAAAAACAAAAAAAAAAAAAACCACCTTCCCGGCAGTTTCCAGACTGACTCCAGGGCCCAGAACCTCTGTCATTATTAAGATGAGCACACACACCTTTGGATGGCAGTGTAAGATGCCAAGAGGAGTATTTCCTCCCTCTACTGCTCTCAGGCCTGCATGCCAACTTACAAGTGGCTTGGTATGTGACCAAGTGCTCTGAGGTTTTCCAGGCAGTCACTGGATTGTGAGCAACATTGTTGGATTACAGCTGGAAAGACAAACTGCACCACTGCAGCTGCTCCACCAGCCCTTGCCATCAACACTAGAGTTGCACAACTGCAGAGCAGTGTGAGGACAGATAGCATGGTACTTTGCATTTGTCTAAGCAAAGCTATCACAATGGAGGAATATTATGCGTAGAGTCAGATCCCAATATCAGAGTAATCTGTGTAGCACAGGAGTTCCTTCACCAGGACAACAGTCTAGTATCATCACAAATTTCTTTGGGCTTCCAGAGTTATAGTGAGAAAATGTAAAATAGGCAGAGCCATTTTTGTTTTTCATTACACTAGGGTTGCCAACAGTCTAATTCAGGTAGGCAAACTATGGCCCATGGGCTGTATGCGGCCCACTGGCCATTTTTATCTTGCCCGTGAGCTCGGGCTGGGGGAGTGGAGCCAGTGGCCCCGTGCTCCCAGCCCATGGCGGGGAGCCGCAGGGCCCTGTGCTCCCAGGCTCAGCGCGGCGTGCCGCGGGGCTCTGCTCAGTGTGGTGAGCTGCAGGGGCCCGGGCTCCCAGGCCTGGGCACAGTCCAGGCTGGAGTGCAGGGCTGAGTACAGTAAGCAAAGGGTTGGGGCTTAGGTGGTGCGGTCCCGTGGGGGGGTTGTGGTTAGGGTGGGAGGAGTCTCAGGAGTTGACAGTCAGGGAACAAAGAGCAGGTGGACTTAGATAGGTGGTTGGGTTCTGGGGGTGGTGGCTAGGGTGGGTGGGTCTCAGGACAGGGCAGTCAGGGAACAAAGCACAGGGGGGCTTAGATAGGGGGGTGAGACTCCGGAGGGGGGTGGTTAGGGTGCGGGGTCTCGGGGGGGGGCAGCCAGGGGACAAGGAGCAGGGGGGGTGGGGGAAGGGTCCGGGGTTCTGAGGTGGGCAGTCAGGGGCAGGAAGTCAGTGGGGGTCAGATAGGGGGCAGGGGCAGGCTGTTTGGGGAGACACAGCCTTCCCTACCCAGCCCTCCACACAATTTTGAACCCCAATCTGGCCCTCGAGACTAAAAGTTTGCCCACCCCTTGGTCTAATTGCACAAACCCAAACACCCTTACGCTACTCACTGCCCTGTCTCTTCTCCAAGGACCCACCTGCCTGCTCACTCCAGCCCCACTCCGTCCATCGCTCCCTTTCCTCCACCCTCACTCACTTTCACTGGACTGAGGCAGGGCGTTGGGGTGCAGGAGGGGATTTCAGCTTAGGGCAGAGGGTTCGGGATGCAGGCTCTGGGAGGAAGTCTGGGTGTGGGAGGGGGCTCAGGCCTGGGACAGGAGTACACGCTCTAGGAGGGAGTTTGGGTGCAGGAGGGGGTGGTACAGGAGGTTGGGGTGTGGGAGGGGGTTTGGGATGCAGGCTCCAGCCACGTGCGCTTACTTTGGATGGCTCCAAGAAGCGGCGTCATGGCCGGCAGCAGCCCCTAGGCGGCTCTGCGTGCTGCCTCCGCAGCTCCATTGGCCAGGAATGGGGAACCGTGGTCATGGGAGCTGTAGGCGGAGTCAGTGCTTGGGGTGGGGGCAGTGTACAGAGACTCCCTGGCTGTGCCTCCTTCTAGGAGCTGCTGCCGGCCATGACGCTGCTTCCAAGAGCGGTGCAGAGCCAGGGCAGATAAGGAGCCTGCCTTAGCCCCTCTGGACTTTTAACCGCCTAAAATCTCCCAGATTGGCTATAGTAGCCTCCGGGAGATTGAGTCCAATTCCAGGAGACTCCCAGCAAATCCAGGAGTGTTGGCTACCCTAGATTACAGCAATGCAAATCCATCATCTAAAACAGAGTCAGTTGCACAACTGCGCCAAAAGCAGAATTTGGCCAACAGGAATTTCATGCTCTACAAAGCTGTTTAATTTCTGAAACATTTTACAACGTCTAACTTCCACATGATACTTTCAGAACCTTGGAATTACTTGTGGGGTGTTATGTTACTTATTTTTAGGATCTTTAATATAAGTAGCCAGGCTGCAAAAGTATTTCATAACAACTGTAGGTACCTCACCACCATCAAGAGGGAAAGAACTCGACACTTACCCATTTCCCAAACTAAACTTTACAGCATTTTCTCTTGGCTTAGCTTCTCCAACATTAGCAGATCTGTACCTTTATTATATTGTTACATTTTAGTCTATTTTTTCCTAAACCTGAAAGTTCACAAGAATATTCTGGCAGTAAGAGGCTTTTTTAGCATTATACCACACACAAACTGGATGAGCAGCCAACTGCTGAGTGGGAGGCTCATTTACAAAGGCCATTTGCTTGCCATATGTCTCTTTTTTCTAGAAGAAACTAATTCCAGTCTTTGCAGTTTTAACCATAAATACAGCTTAGCAAACAACTTTGTGTTGAAAAGCATATCACAAAACTTAAAGCAAATCACAGTATTTAGAGTCATGAAACAAATTGAGACTGAGACAGGTAGATTTGGGATAGCTCAGTGATTTGCGCACTGGTGTGGTAAACCCAGGGTTATGAGTTCAATCCTTGAGAGCGCCATTTAGGGATATGGGGCAAAAATATGTTGGCAGATTTAATTGGGGATTGGTCCTGCTTTGAGCAGGGGGTTGGATTAAATTATCTCCTGAGGTCCCTTCCAACCCTGATATTCTGGGTTAAAGATTATGGCCCTGATCCTGAAATTTAATTAGCATGAACAGAACCTTATGCCTGGATGGGGTCTCACTGAAGTAAGTGGAGTTGCATAGTTACAGGGACCTGCTCACAGATAAAAGCTCTGCTTTTGCAACCCTAAGTGCATCATTGAGCCTTCTTTTTTATATATATAAAAAAGGGTATTTTATGTATACCTTTTATGTATATTTTATATATAAAAATGGGTATTCATAGGTATCAGGCCAGCATGTTTATTATTTACACCCTGACACAAAACATTACCTCTCTCTTTTGTCCACCAGTTCTGAAGTCAAACTGTCTCTGTTAATTCTATTTTCATAGCTCTCTATAAATATAAAGCTCACATTTCTATAGCAACCTTCCTCATGAAGGACACCAAAGTGCTTTACAAAGAAATCTAATACCGTGTAATAGGGATCACTTCACCACCAAACACCACAGCTACATCTGGAGAAAGTTAGAGCTGTTTAATACCACAAAGCAACCCTACTTCTCATCCTAAATACTTCCTGTCATGAATCACTGGGCATTCTATGCCCTGTACCCTCTCTGCAGTCTCTTGTGAGGGCACCCTTGCTAGTGAGGGAGGAATTGAGGGAAGTCCCACAACTCTCCCAGTCTTAGATTGGGTCCCCAGGCTTCAGCATCTGTTTCTCACTGTGGCTCCGTTTGCAGGGCCCATTTGGCTTGGGTCACTGCAGAAGTCTCTCTCTTGGGAGCTTCATACACAGTGACAGCTCAGCCTTTTCAAAATACAGCACTATTTAACAGTGGGCCGAATACTGTGGTCAGATATATGCGTTAAACCAAAAGAGACTGACCTGCATAAATCTACTAAACTTCACTCCTTCCTCACAAGTTGTATGCAGCCTAGTCATCCCTGCTCCAGTGCTGGGAGAGACAGCAAGCCTCAGAAGCACTCCATCTCAGAGAGCGAGATTCTCCTCCAGATCTTTAACAACCACTAAGGTGAGGATTGATTTATTTACAGTTGATATGAAACACCTCTAGCAGCACTGAGTTCAGCTCTGATCCCCATCCAGCACTGCACTAGAACAGGGGTAGGCAACCTATGGCACGCGTGCCGAAGGTAGCACACGAGCAGATTTTCAGTGGCACTCACGCTGTCTGTGTCCTGGCCACCAATCTGGGGGTCATTGCATTTTAATTTAATTTTATTTAAATTTAATTTTAAATTCAGCTTCTTAAACATTTGATTTACTTTATATACAACAATAGTTTTAGTTATAACCCATTGACTTATTGGAAGAGACCTTTTAAAAAAGTTAAAATGTATTACTGGCATGCGAAACCTTAACTTAGAGTGAATAAATGAAGACTTGGCACACTAATTCTGAAAAGGTTGTCAACCCCTGCGCTAGAGCATTGGTTCTGTTCTCACTCATAGTACGACCCACCAAAGCTCTATCAATATAAATTGCCGCCCATTGTTTTCCTCAGGTCTCTCATTCAAACACTGGCCAGGCCCTGCTTCCAGACGTAGTTTTAAAGCACTTCACATGTAAGGTGCTTCATTTAGTGGCACTGTGTCTCTGGTATTGCATGTCCTTCTGCAGTATGCTCCTTGACCAAAGCCATGGGCAGCAAACTAGCAAGTGGTTTATGCAGGACAAGGGGAAAAAAAAACTATTCAAGAATACAGAGTAGATTCTTCATATAAGCATATCTTATATGCGCGGCAAGGAGGAGGCAGGAATGCAGGAAGGACATTTAAATGCACTAGAACCATAAAGTTTGGGATTTTAGCTTTGCTCTCCATAAACAGTTTAAAAAACTTAGATTAAAGTAGATTGTATTTTGAGCCTGTCAGACTTAAAAAGCTTAAGAAGCCACAGCATTTTTACTACTTAAGAGTTCATCCCTGATCTCCAGCAATCAAGTCCACTCTGTTACAGATATTTGTACTTTCCAGGACATCATTCTTCTTTACCTCACCAAAATGAACGTACATGTTAAGGAAGTACACTGCCAGTTCTGTATTAATTATTAATTCATTCTCTACTTTCTCATGAGAGACTGTGAATAGATTTAATTTTGGCAGAGCTGACACTAGTGACCAATTAAGATACAACGCAATGAGCAGTTCCATATAGTATGGGTTCTAAAATTGAAGGTTATTGGCATGTCCAAGGAAAGGGATCTCTTTCTTCAAGGCTACATGGGAGGGACATCCCAAAACATTTTTCCCTTAACTGTTGATGAGTGTCACAGCATAGTGACCTCTGAACCATTGACATGAGGAATATTGAAGGGGACCACTGTCACGAGTCCCCTTCCCAAAATGTAACTTACTCAATGGTTTAGTTTTAAACGTCTTCCTTGTCCTCTGAAGTCCATCAGTTAACCAAAATAGAGCCTCTGTTGAAGTCTCAGCTTGTCTGCCAGGTGGCCCACCTACTAAGCTCGCATGGGAGCCTGCATGTGACAAACCCAGGCATTCTGCATTTTCCCTTCACGCTACCTGCTCTGCCCTTGGGATCAGAAGAGAGTATTTTACAGTTTACCCGATAACAGGAGCAGTATTCTCGTACATAATAAAAAAGCTGAGTGAAAAAACCCCTGCAGAAAAAGTGTGTATATACAGCTTGAACCAAAATAATGCTTTAGGCTTTGACAGTGTTTCTTCAGAGCGTAGGTCCTATAGGATAAAGCACAAATCAGAGTTTATGGTGTATCCCGCCCTTCCATTGCCACCTGTTCTACTCTTAGGCTATGTCTACACTACATACCTTTTAGCGATGCAGCTGTGCGGCTACAGCCGTGACACTAAAAAGTGAAGTGTTGCCGCTGTTTGTCGGCAGGAGAGCGCACTCCCATTGACAAAAAACTTTCACCCCAGCAAGGGGCAGTAGCTCTGTCGGCAGGAGAGTTCTCCTGCTCACAAAACGCTATTCACCCTAGCGCTTTCATTGGCAAAACTTTTGTTGTTTGGGGGTATTTTTTTCACACCTCTGAATGACAAAAGTTTTGCTGACCAAGTTCGAGTGTAGACAAAGCTTTAGCTTTACATTGTCCTGAAGTTCAGACAGACGTATAGGTAGCCTATTTACTAACATTAGCAGTGCTCACATACATCTCTAACTCTAAAATAATCCATGTTAGTTGAGAAAAACTATACACTACAAACTATAGCTTAAGGATCTTTTTTAAGTAAGCACAAACCTGCTCACTGTTCATACTTTAAGGAAGCATCTCCTCTACAAAATTATAGTCCTGGATCACTGGCTAAAACTTAAACTCTACTTGAAACTCCCTACTTAACCAACAAATTGATACTTGGCATAGTAGTATGTTTTCATTTTGTTACTGGCACTGCTTGGTACATCAATTCAGTCATAGCTGAAGAAACGTGTGATGTCAGTTTCTTTAAAAGAATACACAGATGTGACTGCTTTGGTTCCCAAGCATAAAGTCTTCTGGTTTCTACAGGGAGGAAAGAAGTATTCTTACCAGACTTCCCATCAGCACTTCAAGCAGCACACACTGACTCTGAGAAGCTTTTGGATGCCTGACAAGACATTTGCAATATAACATCATCCTGTACTACAGACTTCCTGCTCCCTCCAAACCCCATCCCAAAAGCCTTTCTGAAGACTTCTACACAGTGTGTTGTATTTTAAGCAACAAAAATAATATTAGTTATTTTTGCACTATTTACTTGTCATTTTAGTTTAGTTACAACATTTCCCTCTCTAATTTTGGGAAGTGAATCTATACAAGTCTAACAATGTGGGCTTTACATACTATTTCCTACATCTTGATAGGAAATGTATACCACTTTTTTCAAAAGTAGATTTGGACTTAGAGGAGACCAAAATCCAGGAGAGTGAAGAGATGAACCTGAAAGGGAGGCAAAAGGCACAGAGAGAGGGGAGAGGGTGGAAAATGAAAGCAGTAATGTGCAAAATAATCCACATATTCACCCCCAAAACAATCATTTAAATATTTGTACTTGCAAGAATTCTGCATCACTTTTCTATACTACAGTATGGATCAAGAAAAATAAGGATTACACGATCCTGTGTTTGAATTAAAACCAGAACTCTAATCAGTTACTACATTATTCTTTGAAAGAGCTTCATTTGCAGCAGTGTTTGCTTTCTTTTCTACCCCCATAAACAAACATACTATAGTCAGCTATGAATAGCTCACCTAGACCTTCAATACCAATATGTATCTTCAGTCCAAAACATGTGTCTAAGGAAAGAAGACATAGCAAGACTTTTTAACTGAGGAACAGGTTGTCTGGCTACTATAAAAGGAGACTGCGGATTCTTGTTTTGCAGAGAAAGTGATACCTACCATTTTTGCCAGCTTCACCAAACCAGCAACTATTCCCTTTGGGATTAGAGTGAGAAAAGGAGAATACTTCCCACTTCTCTCTAATCCTTCCCCCAGCCTCCTGGCTGCTGAGATGGGCTGCTACTCTCCCCTTTCCTCAACCATTATTTTTAAGTCATCGTCCTCAATATACCCTGTTGTTCCTTCCTAAGCAGCAGCAGAGTGAGACAACCAAATTTTTATCAGTTTTATTGCTGCCCAAAGGAATCTGAAAAAATCCCAATGAAGACTGACAAGACCCTAGTAAGCTTTCATCCAGCTGCAACTTCTCAAAGCTAGAGCAACAGCAGAGGTACAGAGCTCCCTGAAGAATCAGGAGGAAGATGCTGTATTGGACACAAACTCCATGTTTGGCCAGTTATCTTCTCCAATTAGAAAGGCTAAAAATTTAGTTGCGTCTCTTCCCATCTGCCCCAAATTAAAATTTTAGATTTTGGAGCAGCTTAAGTCTTTCATAAGGACATTAATTGGCTTTCCATAGAGGACTATTTTTAAAATCCAGCTGGGAATCCCAGCTTTCAAACAGAAAAATGAATTCATCTCTGACTTTAATATGAGGTATTAAGGCTACAATCATTCTAGATACCTATCTGATCAGTGTATTAAAAAAGATGTGGGTACCGGACACTTGTTCCCAAGAGAAGATACAAGAATGCTGCTGGCTAGAGTCTGCTGAAACACAGGGAGAGAGAGAACCCCAAAGAGCATCAGGAAAAGATAAGTCTCTGGTACAGAAATATTTAAATAAGGGCCAACCACTATTAAGGGGGGCTCTTTGATTCTTCAGTTACAGAAACAACTAAAAAACCCACCCCAAACTTGTACCTTTTTTACTTTTACTTTGTTTCTGGGGGAAACGGATACGTGATTTTCATGGACCTTTCTGCAATTAACCAAATATTTGAGTTAAAAAGCTAAAATAGAGTTATTAAAAATGGATGTTTCTTTAACAGCTATGTATGACTACATATCTGTGTCTGTACTTTTTATCAGCACTAATTGCAAGAAAGACCTTAGCAACTCTGATGTCTTCAAAATGGCACTAAAACCAACAGGAATCAACATCACAGGTAACCTTCCATAGAAGAGCATTGGCTACTGGACCATCAGATACGTAGGTGTCTTTTGCAAGTAGCACACGTTTACTTATTTTGGGGGGGGTACACGTCATGTATTAAAAATACTGCATTTAGGCACTGTTCTTTCTGAAAGTTACGCCGCCTTTTAAGGCAGATTAGCCCCAAGAAAGCCATGTGCTATTTGGGTGTCAGGCTACTCTATCTCAGGCAAGGTACAAAGTAAATTAAGAAGCAGAACATCCTGCTTCATTGCAGGGAGTGGTACAGCTGCAAGTAGGGAAGAATTCATGTGAATAAACTCCCCACCCAACAACTATGCTACTACCTGTTCTAGGTCTCATCCTTTTTTCTTGGAATCTCTTAAGGAGGAGTCACTACCACCTAGGACTGGGCAGTTTCCACTGGCAGAAAGAAAAGTGTTTGGTATCATACAAAGCCAGATATACACAACCTGCTCTTCTTTCCAACTGTACAGATATCTAGACACTAGAGGCCCCTGCTCTTTATGGAATATTTGGGAGATGGGGGGAGGAGGTGCTTCCTCAATTGTGGATTCGGAGTGGGAAGCTTAAGCAAAAAGTTGTCCTGGGAAGTCTTTTTTAATGGCTGAATTTTGGCAGGGAAGACCTTCAGACTGTGAGCCAAGGAAGAACTCAGTGTTCCCTCCTTCCTCTAAAGGCTTCCAGGAGACAATGAGCATACTTAGTCTGTAGTGGAGGTCTAATAGGGTTGGCACAGTGCTGAGGGACAGATAAGGTCACAGTTCTATTCCAAGCTCCTTGTGACCTTGGACAAACCACAGCCTTAGTATGGCTATTTAATAATTCTCTTTGTCAAATGTTTTAAGAAAGTAGCTAGACTGGTATGTAAGTGCCACGGTATGAAGGCACTGTGCCTTCCTTATAATTCCCAATGATCCAGTTGCAATACAGTTTATGGCAGAAGTCTGTCAGAATCACAAATCTGAGGCCAAGAGAGCCTTTAGAGTCTTAGGTCTGTCTACACTGCATTTTAAAATCACAACAGCAAGACTCAGGCTTGTGTTATGATGCGAAAAACAGCTATGAAGACATTTTCACTCGGGCAGGAGCTTGGGATCTGAAACCCACAGGAGCCCAAGCCTAAACAACTACATAGCTGTTTTTAGCACCATAGAGCAAGCCCCACAAGCCTGAGTCTGTAGATCAATGATACCCAAACTTCTGAGGGTCACCCCTTATCTCTGTCACTCCCACCCTTCCGAGCTGGGGACGGAAGCGAGAGTCAACAGTGTGTCCTTGTTGCCAAGGAGACGAATGGCATTTTGGGCTGTATAAGTAGGGCCAGCAGATCGAGGGACGTGATCATTCCCCTCTATTCAACATTGGTGAGGCCTCAACTGGAGTACTGTGTCCAGTTTTGGGAACAACACTACAAGAAGGATGTGGAAAAATTGGAGAGAGTCCAGAGCAGGGCAACAAAAATGATTAGGAGCCTGGAGCACATGACTTATGAGAAGAGGCTGCGAGAACTGGGATCGTTTAGTCTACAGAAGAGAAGACTGAGGGGAGATTTAATAGCTGCTTTCAACTACCTGAAAGGGGGTTCTAAAGAGAATGGATCTAGACTGTTCTCAGTGGTACCAGATGACAGAACAAGGAGTAATGGCCTCAAGTTGCAGTGGGGAAGGTTTAGGTGGGATATTAGGAAAAACTTTCACTCGGAGGGTAATGAAGCGCTGGAATGGGTTACCTAAGGAGGTAGTAGACTCTCCTTCCTTAGAGGTTTTTAAGGTCAGGTTTCACAAAGCCCTGGCTGGGATGATTTAGTTGGGGTTAGTCCTGCTTTAAGCAGGGGATTGGACTAGATGACCTCCTGAGCTCCCTTCAAACCCTGATATTCTATGAAGCAGGGCCTAGACTGCAGCGGGGAGGGACGGGAGGGATGTGGACAGGGATAAGGGAGCAGAGTCTGGTGCTGCAACTGGGGATAGGCCTGGCGCCTGGAGCAGGGCCACGGCCAGAGGCTGGGGTGGAAGCAAGCCACCTCGAGACGGGGACAGAGGAGCTGGTTGGTGCTTCCTCCCCAACCCCTGTGGGGGCTGGTTCCAGCCCTGCTGTGCCCCCGTTCCCCCCAGAGTTCCTCCACACACCCCTAAGCAGACACACCCCAGTTTGGGGATCTTTGCTATAGACCAGAGCTCTCAAACACACAGTCTGGGCGCCACATGTGGCCCGCAGAGTTATTTCCTGAGGCCCGCCATAGGCACCGACTCCACTGGCAGCCAAGCTCCAAACATTACTGAGTGTTTATATTTCATTAAAAACCCTCTTTGAATTACAGTTTTAAAAAGTTAATACATTGGCTTTTAATAGCATACTATATTACTCTTCATTTTTTTACTATACTTTTGTATCATTGTATGTGAAGGTTTCGGTAATGCAGCCCTTGGGCCAACGTACTAGTCCTCATGCGGCCCTCATGGTGATTTGAGTTTGAGGTCCCTGCTGTAGAACAAGGTTCTGAGATTTGCAACCATGGGTTTTAAAACACACAGTGTAGACATATCCTCGGAGTCTTCAGCTCCACAACTGAAGAGGCAAGTTCACTAATAAGAGGGCCTTTAGCCAGTATCATCATCCTCATTAGCAGGAAACAAATGAGCAACAAGCCTATGAGGCATTCGGCCATGATTAACAAGTCTAACTAGTATTAACAAGCTTTAGCACTACTATACAATAGCATCCTACTAAACCTTATTCTTATTCATCCCAGCTGCCACACTGTCAAAGGCTCACATGACGCAGTTTTAAATTTTTCAAACACTGCTTGGTTTAAGAGAGACACTCTGATAGCTATCAAAACATATAGGTAAGCAACAGGACAGGGCATGTGTTATTATAGTGCAATAATTGCATACCTCCACTATGCTGTGAGGCATGAGGTCAAAGGCAGAATGTTTCCAACACCCAAAATACATGACAGTGTAACACACCCTGGAATGTGATGTTCTTTTATTTTAAAAAATTAGAAAGAGCGTTTTCTTCTTTACTAGTTACATCATAGCTGCAATCTGTATGTTCATATACGGAGGGAGGTATCCCCCCAAGCTGCAAGAGAAATTTTTTAAAAAGGTTTAGGTTTATAAAACGTGTTGCTTTACATATCTCTTCAGAGGAATTGTTCTTGCTCTGAGGAAGCTCGTCAAACATGGCAGTCAGAAGAACAAATGAGGCAAGCAAGCTGCCACCTAGGCACAGCAGATTTAAGGCTATATATTATACATACATACATATAATAAATAAAATCCTACAGTTCCTGTTCTGCAAGATTAGGCTGAATGGAAAGTCACAGGAAAGGGGTGGGGGCAGAGATATTATTGGTTAAATGACCTTCCAGTTGCATCAAACTTGTTTCATTTTCAACGCAAGTTTCTCTTCCTTGCCTAGCTCTCCCTCCCCCTCCAGCTTTTTTTCCTTTATAAGAATGGCCATACTGGGTCAGACGAATGGTCAATCTAGCCCAATAACCAGTCATCTGACAGTGGCCAGTACCAGATGCTTCAGAAGGAATGAACAGAACAGGTCATTTTACTGAGTGATCCAATACCTGTCATCCAGTCCCAGCTTCCAACAGTCAGGAACACCCAGAGGATGGGGTTGCATCCCTGACCATCTTAACTAATAGCCACTGATGGACCTATTCTCCATGAATTTATCTAATTCTTTTTTAAACCCAATTATACTTTTGGCTTTCACAACATCCCCTAGCAACGAGTTCCACAAGTTGACTGTACGTTGTGTGAAGAATTACTTTCTTATGTTTGTTTTAAACCTGCTGCCTATTAATGTCATTAGGTGGGTGAACCTAGTTCTTGTGTTATGTGAAGGGGTAAATAACACTTCCTTATTAGCTTTCTCCACACCCTCCATGTATCATATTGTACTACACTTACTCACACCATCTTTGTTGTTGTCTAAAGTTCTGTTTTGTTAGTTTAAAAAAAAATCAAACACATGGCTCTTCAATGTTGAGAATTACTGAAATCCTTGCTCCACATGTAATGCCTGCAGAATGACAAGTCTAAGTAATGTGTCCAATTCTAGGGTCTTTCGAAGAAAGGACATGCAGGGGTAATGAACTATGACCACACGCAGACATATTATGGTCATCAGCAAAGACTAAACCTGAGACCCTCAGCCTTAAAAAGCCTCTACTTCTTGAGCAAAAAGAAACCTAAGAGACTTCCAAGATATTAGACGCCTGTATAGCCAGTAAAGACACATGAGCACATGGAGCAGCCAGTGTATTACATACTCCCTTTCAAGCCTATGTAAAGTGCCGGTGTGTAGCACACTGGGGTCAAATCACACTGAGGATCAAAGTGTCTGTTTATGGAGCCATCATTAATTAAACAAGAAAATTCACCTTTCCAACTGACTCCAAGGGGACCACCACAGATAGGGATGAGGGCGGCAATCAATGTTGATAAGAAGCAGTATACCGCAGTCTGCTTCTGCATGCTTTCCATTTCCAGAGTCTCTTGTGTTTCAAAAGGAAAGTGTAATCACTGAAGTCCCTCAGTCCTATGCCCCAACATAAGATAATATGACAGATTTTTTTTCCCTCCCCCGACAGACTACTTTTTACTAACATCTCGAAAGCTATGGACCATTGCTTCACCTGATGTTATTAATTTTTCCAACCTGGCTCGTGCATAATTCACACAATCAGTTGAAGATGCTACAGAGACAGATGTCCATTTGTTCAGTGTGTGCATCTAGGACTAGGTGTATTTTAAACATTTATAAAACATTTTACAAAAGGGTGCCTCCTTGATAGGTTTCATTTATGAAATAAGACAGTGGGTACCAACTACACTGGGAAAGGACAGACACACTAGACAGCAAATTAACACCAATACAGAGTAATGTAATGTCTTTAAACTCTCATGAAGCCAGATTCTATTTATACACATTAAGAGAGGATTCACAATCAAAATGTTAATTTTGACCCACCCTTCATTTAACATGCGTGAAGACTTATCTTTTGTTGTACGAGCCGGATCACATTAGCCATTTTGTTTTAATTATATGAAAATTGAACTAGACGCTACATTAACTTTAGCTTTTACTCTAAAGGGAAGCAGACTGGAAACAGTATTCAAAAGGGAACACTCACAGACTTACAGCTGTGTCATACTTAACTGTTCCTCTACAACAAGAATCTAACCTTGTAACCATCTGCAGTAGAATATTTACACTGAAGCTGTGGAAATACCCTGGAAGTGATGTTCAGCAGGACAACAGAGCTAAGCCCAGGATTCATCATTCGATAATTCATTTCCATCCTGCTAATTCAGTGAAATAAATATTAATATTTAACTTTCTAAAGAGAGTTTGTACCTCATTTTGAGGGGTAGCAGAAATGCTCAATACTAGCAGTTACGTATACGAGTGATAGGTTTAATTACTACGAGACTACAGCACAGAACTAAATTAGTTTCAACTTCCCCTTCTCATTTATCTACTTTGCTATAATTTTGACAGAAAAAGCTACTCCTTCCTTTTTTTTTTTTTTTTTTTTTTTTTTTTTTTTAAGAAAAGACTATTCTAAAAACCACAGGAACTCTATAGATCTTGTAGAAAATTTTAACAATAAGCAATATCAAATTGCTACTGTGGTGTTCACATTGCATGTTCCCAATTCACAGGATCTTCAAGTTCCAGCAAAGCCCTGGCTGGAATAATTTCGTTGGTGTTGGTCCTGCTTTGAGCAGGGGATTGGACTGGATGACGACCTGAGGTCTCTTCCAACCCTAATCATAGAATATCAGGGTTGGAAGGGACCTCAGGAGGTCATATAGTACAACCTCCTGCTCAAAGCAGGACAATCCCCAACTAAATCATCCCAGCCAGGGCTTTGTCATAATACTCTATGACACTGAAAATTCACTACAAAAAACAGTAGTCAGCAAAGCATTAGATGGCCAAGATTTATAGAGGTACAACATTCAGCATCACACGATAACAAAAAGCACCAACAGACATTTTTAATCCTTCAGAGGCTTGTTATAGAGTGGCCATTAAGACAACTCTAAATGATGTAAATCCACAGCAAAACACCTGCCAAATGATGAGCATTTTTACAAATACAAATAAGATTTGTGATATAAATTGGTTAGTAGCTAAATATACCTCAAGTGCACATCAACACCAACTACAGCTGAAGACTATACCCTTCAGTAACATTTGGATCAGGGCTAGCAGTTGAATGCGTTGGTGTGGAGAAGCTGCCATTAAATCCTCGTCAGCATACCATCCATACAGTAGATTAAGAAAACTTCTCTGAGAAAAGGCTACACACACTTACACAAGTTCTTCTTCCCCAGTGCATCACAATCTGTAACACTGCATGTTTTCAAGATAATTTCTAACTAATGTCTAACCCTATTTCAGGACAGTGTCTGAACCCAGCAAGTGTATAAGTTCACCTCATGTAGAGTAAATCAAGGTAAGTCGATATTTAGTTTTTGATCAGAACTTTTCTATACTCATGGAACGCATTTTAATGTTTTGGTTTAGCTTACGATATAACAAGTTACACTTAAGTAGGAGGGAAAGATGGTTTTACTTTTCTACTGTTTTATTTTTCCTGTGATGGTTTCTTTACTGGTAGCAGAGTGTATTATGCATATTAAACACACATTTTTTGTTGTTATTAGCCACATCCTATACTGGTAGAGTCCTTATGCAAAACTAGATTTCTGTGGAATCTTGGAGTATAACCTAATTATTTCAGATTTGTATTTCAGTGACATCTATGTAAATCTGGGGTTACTATATAGAGTGGAGTGACTCTGGATTCACACTAGTGTAACAGATTAGGATCTAACCCTAACCTCAAATTCAGAATTAATTAAACCAATATTTCAAGGAAAAATAGGAAATAAGTTAACTACGGCAAAAAGACATCACTATAAACAAACATGCATCAATAAACTCTTCAGACGTCAGAACTCTTTTGTGCCAATAATTAGTTTAATTTTATGTTCCCCCATCTTCCAAGATTATACTGAAGATTTTAAACACACTATTCAGTATGCAGAAAGCTAAGTGTTTATTTGGCCAAAGCATTACAGCTCAGGCAGTGGGCAGGGGTCTATGAAATTGCTGTTACTATATATAAACTAAAAACTGTTTATACTAAACAAGTTTAATGCCATACGTGTTATGATATACCGTACGTGCCTTCACTCTGAAGAATATAAATGTAGTTTTTTAAATTAAGCTTCCAAACTCCAAGACGACATAGGAATGGGGAAAAAACTAGAGTAAGTCCCATCATTGAAATATAGAATATCACTGTTACAAGTCTTTCATATTCAAGACTTTTTGCTTTAATGCCAACGAGTTCTTCCACAACTAAGTATACTTTTATTACATTAGTTATGTATTAGAATGAACCAAAAAGACAGTGTTAACAAAAGGACAGTAATCTAGTCAACACAATATAGGAAAGAAAAGGAAAAATCTAGCTCCAATTTTCTTACATTTTATTAGCATTTATAACTCAAGCTGTCCATTCCACTTCCCATCCTCCACCCCTTAGCTTCCCCCCCCGCCCCCGAAAGGAGTTTATACATCCTCCTATGGTAGATATTTAAATGCTAAACATTGTCCAATTTGGGAAAAAATACAGCAAATTCTTAATACAAAATAGTACTAAAACAGTTTTTGCCACAAAGAAAATAACTTGGAAGTGATATTAGTTATACCACATTTATATGTAACAGTAAAGAAAGCATACTTTGTGCAGTCTGTAGCAGGAAGGTACTGTATTGCAACTGAGTTAGTATAATGCTATGATTTTATATCATTCTGTGGCTCTTATTGTGGTACTATTGTAAACCCCTACCATGCAAATATGCAATGTAAAATTTATTCCACTTCTGTCCTATTTCACTTGTGGTACTACTAAAAAGTATTCAAAAAATACTATGAAATATTGTTAACGAGTTCACATGAAAACCACTGACAGCTAATTATACTCCAAAATTATATCCTATTTTACTAAATAGTAGGGCTGTCAATCGCAGTTAACTCAAGTGATTAAGGCAAAACAAATTAACTAGATATAAAAAGTCACAATTAATTGCAGCTTTTATAGCAATGTTAATAGAATATCAATTTAAATTTATTATAAATATTTTTGATGTATTTCTACAATTTCAAATATATTTCAATTACAATATAGAACACAAAAAATGTACAATGCTTACTTTATATTACTTAATACAAATATTTGCACTGGAAAAAATATAGTATTTTTCAATTCACCTGATACAAGTACTGTAAGTGCAATCTCTTTATTGTGAAAGTGCAACTTACAAGTGCAGAATTTTTTTTTTTTAATTTATAAATGCACTCAAAACCAAAACCATATAAAATTTTAGAGCCTACAAACCCACTCAATCCTAATTCTTGTTCAGCCAATCAAGTTTGTTTACATTTATGGGAGCCAATGCTGCCCACTTCTTATTTACGTCACAAAGTTAGAATAGGCACTGTTATTGCAAGGTATTTGCATGCCAGATATGCTAAACATTCATATGCCCCTTCATGCTTTGACTACCATTCCAGAGGATATGCTTCTATGCTGAATTTAAATTGGTATTGTATTATTTAACAATGCAATTAAAACTGTGATCAATCATGACTATTTCTCTTAATCTCATGATGGTGATTATTTTTTTTAATTGTTTGGCAGCCCTACTAAATAGTTATGTAATTTACCAGCATGCTGCCTAAATAAATACAAATGCATTCAATCTAATGCAGTAGCCCTGGGCGTGGTTTCAGTTCCTTTTATGCTCTCAAATATTGTTACAAGGTTCAGCCACAATCACTCTAACATTAGATATTTAGCTCTTTGCCAAGCAAAGTAGTGATCAGTGTAATTGACAGGCAATTCATTTTCTTTGATAGTTTACTTTAAAATCAATAATAGCTTTACCTGCATAATGTACAGGGATTTCTATCTTTGGCCCTATGACATAATGACCCTCCTCCAGACTATGAGCTGTAATTGTTGTCCACTGCCGGCACGAATGAATCACAAGGTAATCATTCTCTCGAAGGCCTTCTACAGTGTCTCCTGCAAAACAGATATAAAATTACATCAGATTCACTGCATAAAAAAATACTATACTCTGTATTATACAACTTAACGCCATTTATTCTGCATTACTGTTTACTGCAGTGATTTACCCAACTTAAATATCAAAAGTTTCTGAAGACAGGTTACAGTCTTATGCATTTTTATTTAGCAATTTACTCTTACCACTTGAGAAAATAAAATTTAATACTAGTATATGAATACTGGAAAAATGTAATTCAGTTGTTCAGCAGTACCTCTAGGGTTCTTATGAAGAAAGCTAGAATGAGCAGACTTTTTGGCCTTCATTTATTTTTATTTGGCTCCCTTAATGAGAAGCATGTGACATTTTAATTTTCAAAATACAGAGATAACCAGGGTGCTTACTCACACTTTACTGGGGGTTCTGCAGCAAGTGGTGAGAGGGAACAGAACTAAGGAAGACGTCCCCACCCCATACACAATGATGAGACTTATTAAAGAACACACGGGAATTGTCTGTACACAATCAACATTAATTGTAAAGAGACTTATGGAGTTACACAACCAAGATATTTTGTTTCTAAACAAAAGGTTCATTTCATCACACACCTTTGCAATCATATGCTCAATAACAAAATACAAGAAAGCTCAATTCTGCACATTGAAGAGCAGCCTCATTTATAAGACTGATCAAGTATCTCCTATTGTGCTGCAGTCCATCCATATTCTGATCAAAAAAAAAGATAGCAGTGGAACAAACACCTCTGAGGGTAGACGAATATGACATGGTACAGTCACACAGAAATCTAAACTCAGATCTCAGTTTTATATACATACTGATGTAGTTGGTAAGCATCACCTGTCATTTACATTAAATAATGTATTCACATCAACACTTTTGTAGCACTAATGCTTATTTTGATCCTATTTAGTAAAGCATTTTAAAACAGGCATCATAGACTGAGGTATAACAAGTCATACATAAAATAGGACACAGTACCACGTTGTTAGAAGTGTCCTAGATAAGAGGATACCAAATAATTTTCACAAGTTTACTGACAGTAACAAGTCAGTTATTCCTATACGTAAAAATATTTTGAGCTTACAATATTAATATCAGAAATTAGCATATCTCCTCCCACAGATTCAGTCCATTCAGAGGATGACTTCCATTTTGTGTTCTAGACTGTTCTACAAGAATTTGCAGCCTTATCAGTCATGGTGAACTGGTCACTGGATATATTCCTGGGGGTGGGAAGATATTTCAGTTTAGTCATTCTACCCTCTTCCCACTCAGCGATTCCTGCAGTTTGAGGCTCAATCCTGCAGTCTTTATACCAAAGTTTTCTAATGCTGAAGTAAATGAAAATTCAAAGTGAGCAAGAAATGTAAAGTTAACCTTTGCTTATGTAGTTTTGCCAGATGTCCTTCTTTGTCCATTGGCAGCTATCTAGCCCACCCAAATACTCCCAGTTCATTTCCCCCATAATTGTCCAGCCTCTACATCTCCTTTGGGTATCCCTGCCAAATTTCAGATGTACATGCCACTCATTACTCTTAGTCAGGACAGAAGTATTTAGCATGCACAGCCCCCATGAGAGTCATATCACACGGGCATTCAAACTGGCAGACGAGCAGGTGCAATACAATTTTCAAAGCATAATAGACCCTCATAATGTAAAAGAAACAAATGAAAAAAAGAACCAAAGTAGCCTATAGATAATCTTATCTTCATTACAATACCTCACACACTGGGTTCTGTGGCCACAGCATTTATGTTACAGTGTATTTGACATCCATGTGCCATACTCTGTCTCCTGCATAGCATGTTGCTCTTACCTATCTTCAAATCACATTCAGTCTTTCTACTTAATAATGCATAGAAAAGAGCCTTAAGAGAAATTAGTTCTGTCTTTCTATTACAATGTCTTTAAAGTCATCAGAGACTGATGCGTAACCAACACAGGCCAAGAGTAGTAAGGCAAAAATACCAACAATTTTAGGTTTTATTTTCCCCTATCCCCAGCAATCATGGCCAAAAATCTTTCATAAAGCAAGTCCTCTTTCAACCTTGCTATCAAGTCTGGAAATACATATTCCCCCTCAACTACTACAGAACTCATACCCTCTCCACTCTTGGAACCGGATCCTCCAAGTTCTTCCAGGCAGATAATTATTGGAAAGATTGGAAAAATTACTCGAAAGAAACATACTTTCACTGTCTCAAGCTGTTTTTATTTTCCCTGCTGAGACCCTCCACAAAGGAAATACAGGCAAACAGGACTATGTAGAGTAACAGGCCACTTCAAATACTCCATTTGCAATGGCCACCACCTGCTCTATTCCTACCGCATTTCATGCTCCCATTCCATCGAAGTACCACCAACCTACACATTTTTTAAAGACGTGTTCTGTGTCAATTCATAGATTTAAGGGCAGAAAAGGACATTAAGTAATCTAGTTTGACCTCGTGTACAAAACAAGTCACACAGAATTTAATCCACTTACTCCTGTATTAAGACCAATAACTTGTGTTTGATTAAACACCACCTTCAAGAAAGATATCCAGTCTTCAAGATTTCAGGACATGGAGAATCCACTACTTCCCTTGGTAGTTTGTTCCAATTTGTTACGATTAAAAAATGCGTGACTTGTTTCTAATTTAAATTTGTCTGGCTTAAATTTACAGTTCCTGTTATGCCCTTCTCCACTAGATTAAGTGGTCCTTTAGTTCCTGTTACTTGATCCACGTGAAGGTACAATTCTAGAACGGCCTCACCATTTGTAGGCCAGAGAGAAAAGGTGGTTTCAAAATAAGGACTGGCATTCAGAACTGAATTCTAAGTGGTACATTTATCACTTTCCTTGATATTGCAATGAACAGATCGAGTCTGTTTAGTTAACATTTATTCTATTTTCATTATAGCACCCACTCCTCCAGCATGATTGTTCCTGAGCAAGTGGGGAGGGGGAGGGGTAAGAGAGTCTGGGGAGGAAATGGCATACTTGATCCATTGGAGAGGAATGACTTCCAGTCCCACCATGTTTTTAAAGTAAGGTCAGGTAATTGGCAGAACCACCTCCTGTGCATGTACATGTGCATACACATAGTCTTTCTAGAATCTCCCCCCTCTGGTATCTTGCCTACTCTGATCACAAGCTCACTGCTAATATACAAAACCTCTCTTTAAATATTCCTGTCACACATAGCAAATTAGAATTGGTGTGTTTGAAAAAGAGAAGACAATTTTACAGGAAGACATCCAATAATAGATTCAATTTCTGATTAAGGCAAACTTACAGTTCAGATAGTTAAATTCATGTTTCTTTAAGTCACTGGCAACAAGCAATTATTTTGTCCTACAGCAAATATAATTATCATGCCCATATGGAATTAACTAGTATTTTACTAGTTTCACTGGCTACAGTGCATGCCATTTGAAGGCAGTACAAAGCATACCTACACTTTTTCTGTCACAGAGTTTAAAGTTATACTTTCAAAACAGTACACAAATAAAAAGCTTTAGTGTAATGATCAGGAATTACAGAGGTCATCCTTGTATAGTATGAAAAAAAGATATACTCAGCAAAGCGCGCACACAGACACACAAGAACTGTCTCCCTTATGGTTCTCATAAAGTGATTTGTCAACAGTTACTGTATTAATTAAAACAGGGTGGGGACCAGGAGTGTAGAGTATCAGAGGGATAGCCATATTAATTGTATGCACAGAAACAACGAGGAGTCCAGTGGCACGTTAAAGTCTAACATTTATTTGGGCATAAGCTTTCATGGGTTAAAACACCCACTTCTTCAGTTGCATGGAGTAAAAATTACAGATACAGGCATAAATATACTTGCACATGAAGAGAAGGGAGTTACCTTACAAGTGGAGAACCAGTGTTAACAAGGACAATTTACTCAGGGTGGATGTAGTCTACTCCCAATAATTGATGGGGAGGTGTCAGTACCAAGATAGGGAAAACTGCTTTTGTAGTGAACCAGCTACTCTGTATTCTCTGGAATACAAGCTGTTAGGAATAGTATCCCTGATGATGCCACAGCATAAGTGGTTGCTAAGCTCTGCGACTTTATCCTCACACACAATTATTTCAAATTTGGTGACAATATATACCTCCAAACCAGTGGCACCGCTATGGGCACCCGCATGGCCCCACAGTATGCCAACATCTTTATGGCTGACCTGGAACAACGCTTCCTCAGCTCTCGTTCACTCACGCCCCTCCTCTATCTACGCTACATTGATGACATCTTCATCATCTGGACCCATGGGAAAGAAACTCTGGAAGAATTCCACCATGATTTCAACAGCTTCCACCCCACCATCCACCTCAGCCTGGACCAGTCTACATGGGAAGTCCACTTCCTGGACACCAGGGTGCAAATTAATGACGGCCACATCAACACCACCCCATACCGAAAACCTACCGACAGCTATGCCTACCTTCATGCCACCAGCTTCCATCCCGGGCACACCACACGATCCATTGTCTACAGCCAAGTACTGGAGGTACAATCGTATTTACTCCAACCCCTCAGAGAGAGACCAACATCTACAAGAGCTTCACCAAGCTTTCTCAAAACTACAATACCCGCACAAGGAAATAAGGACACAGATCAACAGAGCCAGACGTGTACCCAGAAGCCTGCTGCTGCAAGACAAGCCCAAGAAAACAACAGAACACCACTGGCCATCACCTACAGTCCTCAGTTAAAGCCTCTCCAACGCATCATCAGGGATCTACAACCCATCCTGGACAACAATCCCTCACTTTCACAGGCCTTGGGAGGCAGGCTAGTCCCGGCCTACAGACAACCAGCCAACCTCAAATATATTCTCACCAGCAACAGCACACCGCGCCATAACAACTCTAACTCAGGAACCAATCCATGCAACAAACCTCGATGCCAACTCTGCCCACACATCTACACCAGCAACACCATCACAGGACCAAACCAGATCAGCCACACCATCACTGGTTCATTCACCTGCACATCTACCAATGTAATATACGCCATTATGTGCCAGCAATGTCCCTCTGCTATGTACATCGGCCAAACTGGACAGTCACTACGAAAAAGCATAAATGGACACAAATCAGATATCAGGAATGGCAATATACAAAAACCTGTAGGAGAATACTTCAACCTCGCTGGACACACTATAAAAGATTTAAAGGTCAGCATTTTGCAGCAAAAAAACTTCAAGTCCAGACCGCAAAGAGAGACTGCAGAGTTGCAATTCATTTGCAAGTTTGATACTAACAATCAAGGATTGAACAAAGATTACAAGTGGCTAGCTAACTACAAAAGCAGCTTCTCTTCTCTTGCTATTCCTCTAGCAGCTGAACTGGAGGCGTGAATACCTCACCCTCCCTGATTAGAGATAACAAGCTGGTTCAGCCTCATTGGACTAACCCTGTTATCTCCCACCTGGTTCTTGCCTACCTGTTTATACCTGCCCCTGGATACTTCCACTGCATGCATCCGACGAAGTGGGTATTAGCCCACGAAAGCTTACGCTCTAAAACTTTAGTTAGTCTTTAAGGTGCCACAGGACTCTTTGTTACTTCTGCTATTCCAGACTAACATGGCTACCCCTCTGATTCTTGACAGCTACTCTCAGTTATCATTCAAGAACAAATTAATGGTGTTAAGTCTGCAAATGAATTGTAGCTCTGCAGTTTCTCTTTGAAGTCTGTTTTTGAAGGGCATTTTTTTTTGTTGTTGATGGCTACTTTTAAATCTGTTACTGACGTCCAGAGAAACTGAAGTGTTCTACTACTGGCTTTTGTATGTTACCATTCCTGATGTCTGATTTGTGTTCATTTATTCTTTTTGGTAGAGACTGTCCGGTTTGGCCAATGTACATGGCAAAGAGTGGCTTCGCTGGAACATGATGGCATATATCACATTAATAGATGTGAAGGTGAATGAGCCCCTGATGGCGTGGCTCATGTGGTTGGGTCCTCTGATGGTGTCGCTAGAGTAGATATGGGGACAGAGTAGGCAACTGGGTTTGTTACAGGGATTGGTTCCTGGGCTAGTGTTTCTGCGATGTGGTGTGTAGTTGCTCATGAGTATTTGCTTCAGGTTGGGGGGCTGTCTGTAAGTGAGGATTGGCCTGCCTCCCAAGGTCTGTAAGAGTGAGGGATCGTTTTCCAGGAAAGAAACTACACCATCTGCTTAAGAAACTCCCTGCTACAGCACAAGACCAAGTCTACACAGACACACCGCTAGAGCCCCAGCAAGGAATATTCTATCTGCTACACAAGATCCGTAAACCTGGAAATTTCTCACAAATCACAGTCAGCATTTGTTGAGAGCAAAGATCCACTAGCGGTAGGATCTCACACCAAGATCAGGTTTTAATTTTCAGTGCAATTGTTCAGAACCGGACAAGAGCACGGTGGTTGGTCATATGCTGGAACTGAAAGATGTTAGAGTTTGGGTATTAGGACGTTTCAGTGGCCAGTCATGTCACTGGATATTGGTGTGGAGGTGCTCATTGCCAGAAGTCAATTTCCTCGATTTTAAGTGATTGTGTTACAAAATGGCCTCCAACAATTTTAACTATAAACTAAAATTTTTGGAGTGCAATATATTCAGTCTGAACTTCATCCTTCGGTACTAAGGATTTGGGGTCACTGGGCAGATGCGTGTTTATGTAGAGTTGCATGGCTTCATGCATCCTACCAAAAAGGCAAACAGTGCACTCCTGAAAAATACTTCCACGATTTCATCATTTGTGCAAGAGATTTTTTTTTTTTTTTTAACTCAGCAGGTATAATAAATATCATCTATATGTCTGCTGCAGTAGTTAAAACCATATCCTACTCTTAAAAGTCAGTGAATGGGGTTCCTCTAATTTAACAATTAAATTTTGGTCCATTAAGTTTCATAAAACAGCATTCTTGCCCATTACACAAACCGTAGGTGATCACTTTTCAAACCCAACAAGCACCAGTAAACTGACATTCAAGTGACTTACAAAATCTGAAGATTAACATGACTCATTCACTTACAAAAATATGTTAAAAATAAAACACAGAGCTACAAGAATCTAAACATTTTAAAATGCCACATTTGCTCATCTTGGTTAAAAGTTTAGATCCACCCTTTAAAAATTAAGTTTTTTACTCTGGAAACATATAAAATGGAGGTAGAGAGTTTTGGAAAAGGAAAGAGGTAATGGACACCATTTAAATAAATCAGATTAACTAGACAGATACTGTATTTCCAGCAGAAAGATTCTGAAGGAAGCATTTCTTTGCCTTCATTCCAAGATGAAACTGAGCCTAGAACTATCCCTTATTCTTCTTCACTTAAGCTTGTAAATGTTTCTCTTCCTACAATGAAGAATCTTTTTTACTTTCTCCAAAGAAAGCTGAAACAACAGTTCATGGTCTAAAATCATCCCTAAAAATTGTGAACCCTAGTAACTGACAGCACTGTACAAGTGGACTATATGCCTCTTGGTAAAGAATACATTGTGAGCCCTATTGGATGGCTTCAACCTCCTTCGGGCCAACTTCATGCCACATCTAGATATTTATAGCATACTCAGTACCATAGTATTCCAGTCCCAGAGCAACAGAATTAGATACCGCCTTAGATTCTACCAAACCCAAAATGCATACTTCCTTTCATTGGTGGGTCCACATCAGTCAGTGCTTGACCAGACTCTAGCATTAGGGTACCTACTAAATTTGTTATTCCTCTTTGATCTCTTGATACCCAAAAAAAGTGTCTAGTGTGAATTTACCAATTAATGATCAGTAGAGAGACTCAAGCTGCAAAGTCTGGATCCAAGTTCAAATAGTTTGGGAGTATTTGGATGTGGGATTTGGTTCAGATCTCTCTCTACAAATCAGCAACATTGATTACTAATTTTTAACCACAAATAGTGGTTTTTGAAATAGTCGATTCTCACACCTAAAGTAACTCTTGAGCCAAAACTGACTGAGAGCTGCTCTAAAGTACAGTCCTATGCTGGCAAGATAGCCTCCGTCTTTGTTCAGTGGGCCAAATTCTACCCTTAAACATGGAGGTGCAATTCCCATTGAAGTCAACAAGAGCTGTATGTAAATGTCTATGGGCAGATTTTGGTCACTTGCTTCTAGGACTTCAACTGGCCAACCTGAAAGGCACTATATCCCATTACCAATCCCCTGACCAGTTCAATCAGAAATCAACTTTTTTTAAAAAAAGGTTAAGAAATGTATAGAAAGGGCAACAAAAACACAATAAGTGTGATTTATTTCAATAAAATGAATTGTAGGGAGCTGAATTTACAGTCTAAACAAAAGAGGGGGCACATGATTCTCAGTACCTATTCAAGTGAAGGCAACTTATAGTCTCAGGACAACAAACAGTGGCCTATAGCTATAAACAGAAATATATATATATATATAGAATGTTCTTCACAGGCCTTTTCTAAAACAAGACTTTTTTGCAAAGATTTTTCATTGTTGCTTACACCAGGGGTGGCCAGCCTGTGGTTCCGGAGTCACATGCAGCTCTTCTGAAGTTAACATGCGGTTCCTTGTACAGGCACAGACTCTGGGGCTGGAGCTACAGGCGCCAACTTTCCAATGTGCTGTGTGGTGCTCACTGCTCAACCCCTGGCTCTGTCCCAGGCCCTGCCCCCACTTCACCTCTTCCTGAGTCTGTCATGCCCTAGCTCCTCCCCCCAGAGCCTCTTGCACATCACAAAACAGCTAATCGGAAGGTATGGGGAGGGAGAGGGAGTGGGAGGCACTGATCAGTGGGGCTGTCAGTGACTAGGAGGCGCTGGGAGCAGGGCAGGGGGAGCTAATAGGAGGCTGCTGACGTATTACTGTGGCTTTTTGGTAATGTACTTTGGTAAATTCTGGCTCCTTCTCAGGCTCAGGTTGGCCACCCTGGCTTAACACCAGTTCACTCTTGTCTGGTATGACAGCCACAGGAAATTGCCAGTGTTTTTAAAACACTGTATTGATCAGAGCTGCTTTGGTGTTAGCAATGGTGGGAAATTTTTTTTAAAAAAACCTAGTACAAAACAACTGAGCAGTGGAATAGAATCCCAACGGAGATGGTCAATTTGCCAACATATTAGATTCTAAAATGTTAATTGAAGTGATACTGTGAATTCTCATGCAAAATTAAGGGTAAGATTGGAGGACATGCTTTTTTCTGACCTTATTTACAGCGAGGGATGGAAACAATGTAGGAAGTGTGATATTTCAGTGGTAGGTTTACCATTAAACTGCAGAGTACTATAGAACAGTCAAAATCTCTACTATGCACAGTACCATGTAGCCATTTGGAAACAGTTCAATGTCTCATGGAGAAAACAATCGTCTTTGTTATTTAAATATCAACTCCAGCTATAATTAAAACAATAGTTACTATGTTTCAAACACACAAACTGCCCAGCTTTGGTTTAACAGCTGAGAAAGAGTGCACACACAAAATGAGAACAGCATGACAATCTTTTCTAGTCAAAAGCTAATCAATGTTTGTTTCCCATCAAGCTTATGACCTAGGAGAATGTTACCAATGTATCATGTTTTATTTCTACGACATGGTTATATTGAACTACCATAGCAACTTCTCCCTTGTAGAACAGGTGCCTCTTTATTCCTTCAGATTACATTTTTACTAATATGAAAAAAATATTTGCGTAATTCTACTTCTAAGGTTAGATGGGGGGGAAGAAATGCACGTTTCTTGCAACTTTGGAGCGTTAAAATTAAGAAGACAGGATCTCTCAATATCAGTGAGAACATACAAGCTGCTCTCCAGCTTAATTCTAAATCAAAATCTTAAAATAAAAAAAAAAGAGTCAGCACTACAGCTTGCTACCAACATATACCATAGACCAGTGTTCCCCATACTGTGGGGAGCATGGAGGAACATTTCAAGGGGGCAAAGCAGGGCCTGAGCCAACCCCCAGGCAGGATGGGGAGGGAGCATCACTCAGCCCCGCTCTGTCCTCAGCTCCAGCTTGGCCCCCCAGCCACAAGACCCCAGATCTAGCTCCTGACTGCAGTGCTGGAGTGGAGGACAGGTAGGTTCCAATACAGGGAAGGGGTGGTATGACAGAAAAAGTCTGGACCCACTGCCGAAGACTGTCTACATCAGTTGTGTAAATAAAGCACCTTAATAAGGCAATTAAAAGTTTCATTCTGTTTTTAATTTTATAGAACCGTGGGGGAGGGGAGGGATTTTTGTTTTTTGCTTAATCCAGTACCCAACTGGATCTAATCTCAACAGCACTGATGACAGGCTGCAAATCACATTTCTTCCATACAAACATATTCCAGAGATTAATAATGAAGACAAGAAAGAGTTTAAGAGTAAAATCCGATGAGTATTCCAGCTGTAAGTTGTGATAAGAATTTGATTGTATGTATCTTGTATGACTGTATGATATCATGACTGCTATCTTGTGAGCTACTGGACTTCAAACCCCTGTAGTTTTCAGTTCTTTGACTACATCAGAATTTATTTTTGCCGAGCGACATTACAGCACCTAATAAGACAGTTGTATAAAGGGGCGGGTGGGAACGTTTTAGGGATGAGTTCTCTTAGCAAGAAAGAAGCAAACTGAACAAGTTTGATATGATATGATTTTAGTTTCCCCCTCTATTTCTATCATTTTCTTATTTCAAACAACTGAAAACAGGGCAAATAAAGAAATTTAGTTGTACACAGAAACGTTTTTGCAAGACATCACACAGATATACATTTCAGTTTTTCAACACTTAAAATCGAAGTCTACTGTGGAACAGTTAAAGAGTGAAGTTTTTAAATTCTAGGAGGAATAAGAGAAAGTCCTTTTTTAATCTATGCAACACACGGAAAAAATCTCTCTGCATTAGTTATTCTAATTTTTAATTTGAAATAAACTAAATTAGGATGCAACACCTGACAGAATCATTATCCAAGTTGGTCATCAGTGTCAAAAGAAAAATGTGGACGATGAAGGAATCTCATGATAACATTAGTTAAAATAGTTCCCCTTCTCATTCTCAGGATACCAAACCCTTCTGAAACAGAGATCCAGAGAGAATGGGATGTAAATTGTGTGCATATCTTAGACTTACTTCCAGAAACCTTAGTTACAAGCATTATTCAAACCTTTAATGTCTTTCCCATATTTTCTGTAGAATGCACAAATATTTAAAGCTATCATTCTGCTACAATGTATTTCACATATATTAATACTCAGACATTTTCTTTAAAGATACTTGGTTCTTATTAACAGAGACAATCAGGAATGGTGGTTGGATCACAGCCCCAACGCTTTCTTTAAAACTGACACCATCAACTTACAATCTAGTCAAACATACATACACATGCATGCACACACACACACCCCTTATGAGTAGTTTCAGGTACTACACCTGCTCCTCCACCCCCAAGTTCCCCTATCAGTTTGAAGTTTCACAATCTCTTCTGTGTTTTTAAAAGGAAAGGTGTGTCTTCTCTGTTCTTCTGGCAAAAAAACAAAAGGGGAAGGTAAACTATGAGGACAGTCATGTCAAATACACACAGTAAGCAAACTGGATGAAAATAAATCTTCTCTGGCTTCCCACTAATCTTTAGTGTTACTTACAACAAGTTCAAAGTATAGTTTTTAAATTGGTGGTGTTCTTCTAACCCAGATTTTTAGTGCCCTTAATGTTGTGTCTTGGTTCAGGAACCCATTACAAGTATTTGGTTGCGTCATAACTACTAATGTTGCAAGAAGGTTACACAGACGCACACCATGATGCCATCACCCAGCCAACAACCAAGCCAAGTTAGGATATGCAACTGACAAAGCACAACTGTTTTGCAACAAGGTCAAGGTCCATTACTGACAGTTGTTTTTTTTGTGCTAACAGAGTACCCTATGAAAATTGTGAAATATTGTAGAGAAACCTTTGCTAATTTCCAGAAACCAATGGTAAAAGGTTAAACACATCAGAAAGTTGTATATACTGGCCTTAGCTAAATAAGGAGAGTAAAGGAAAAGAGTGCACAAGGGCCCCCAACATTTGAAAGCTCTTGTACAACTCCAAAAGATAGTTTCAGTAAAGGCATTGTAGATCAAGTACTGTATTTGCATATTAGAAAGAAACCACCCTGCAGCTTCAGTAGATTAAAGGGTGGAGCTGTCACTTACAGCAACTAACTTGCAGGAATGGAAAGCTACAGAGCCTACCCAAGGAAGCATATCCTGCAAAGAAGGTTGCATGAATCCTTTAGAGCAGAGGTGGGCAAACTTTTTGGCCTGAGGGCCACATCTGGGTATAGAAATTGTATGGCAGGCCATGAATGCTCACAAAATTGGAGGTTGGGGTGCGGCCAGGAATGAGTTCCGGGTGAGAGTTCTGGGAGATGGGGGTTGTGGGTATAGGCACACGCTACGGCTGGTGGTGCAGGCTCGGGGTGGGGGCTAAGGATGAGATGTTTGGTGTGCAGGAGAGTGCTTTGGGCTGAGACCAAGGGGTTCAGAGGGCGGGAGGGGGATCAGGACTGGGGCAGAGGGTTGGAGTGCGTGGGGGGGGGGGGGGGAGTCAGGGGTGCAGACTCCAGGCAGCGCTTTCCTCAGGCAGCTCCCGGAAGCAGCGGCATGTCCCTCCTCTGGCTTCTACACGGAGGCACAGCCAGGAGCCATCCCCACAGCTGCCAAAAGCAGCAGCATGCCCCCTTACGGCTCCTATGCAGAGATGTGGTGCTGGCCAGGCACCTCTGCATGCTGCCCCGTCCGCAGGCACCGCCCCTGCAGCTACCATTGGCTATGGTTCTCAGCCAATGGCAGCTGCAGTGTGCGAAGAGACCCCTGCCTACTTCTACACATAAGAGCTGGGGGCGGGGGACATGCCGCAGCTTCCAGGCATCACACGGCAAGCCCCTGACCCCGCTCCCCAGCAGGAGCTTGAGGGCCAGATTAAAAGGCCTAATGGGTCAGACGTGGCCCACAGGCAGTAGTTTGCTCATCCCTGCTTTAGAGTACAATGCTGTTCCCAGCATGCACCATTACTGGTGTGTCAAAATTAAAGTGCTAAGTGACTTACCCAAACTGACAGAATGAATCTACGTATGCAATCACATCTGACACACAAGACATTGAATGCCATAATGCTCCCAAGCCCCTGCAGTTCAGTATTGAATAAATGAGAAGAATGCCATTTACGGAATCACTAACACCACTTCTTGCAGCAGCGAAAAGTTACTTTGAGGTCTCCTATCTCTGTACAGGCCTCAGACTCATAGACTTTAAAGTCAGAAGGGACCATTCTCATCATCTAGTCTGACCTCCTGCACAACGCAGGCCACAAAATCTCACCCACCCACTCCTACAATAAACCTCTCACCTGTCGGAGCTATTGAAGTCCTCAAATCACGGCCTGATCCACCCTTGCTTATGGTCACACAGTGTGTTAACTACTTTAGGAATCAAGCTTTCACCTCCTCATCCACAACTCTCCTGCAAGAGCTGGATACAATCCAGGAGACAAACAAGCGTAACTCACGCTGGCACCTATTGCGCTACCTACCCCCTGCTCCTCTCACACCAGCCAGCAGAGACAGGGAAATTTTGTTTCTTTAAGATTAGAGTTCTACAGCAGTCTCAGTGAATAAACATGAAGCCTGATCTTTCCCACTGCGTCACACCACCATTGATAACCCCAGCTTCTTCCAGTGGAAGCTTTTCTCCAGCTTCAGGCCTGTAAATCCATACAAACTGGGTCTCAAGGACTCATAAGTTCTGTCCAAACCACTACTTAATATAAGCAAAAAATATTTTAAGTATTCAGATTTCTGGCTAACAAGACACTTAGGGTGAAATTCTGGCCCCAGTGAAATCAATTACAAATCTCCCACTGACTTCAATACGGCCAGGATTTCCCCCTTGGCGTTTTGATTCAGTCTGTGTTTATGACCCATCAAGTCAAAAGCAAAGATCAGTTAAGGAACTCACTGGCTGTCAGACGCAGAAGGCACATATTAAGATCATCATGACAGCTTTCAAGACTTAAAATATAGGATATGCTTCCTCTGTTGGGCCAATTAAGCCTAACTTGTTACTCTAAGTCCCACCTATTCATTCAGGCTTTTCCTGAGCAAGGCAAGCAAGCTGAGGAATTGTTTTAAGCGATCTTATTGTCAGCTATTTATATTTCATATTTTAAAATGCCATTTGCACAAGTATGTTCCTTAAACATATTATATAACAAGGCCACTTGCTTTCTGAGCTAATGGTGCTGGGAACAGAGATGTCACGCTTTTTTCTCTTGGGAGTCTATTATCCTGCAGCATTAATCCCTGTTTGCAGATCACCAGAATCACTGTTTGAACTTGAGTGTACCTTGGACAGACTGCCCAAACGAAAAAAATTAAAATTAACTGATATAGGTAGTGTTCAGGTAAAGCTTTGCAGGCCAAAGGAAGAAGTAATCATTACTCTCTAGCTAGACTTTGGGTTGGGTTTTTTTTGTTTTTTTTTATATCCCACATGTGATTTTAGAAAGAACAAAAGATTCCACTTTTGTCAAGCAGCATACAATAATGAGAACATGGCCAACTTCCCTATCTCTAAGAGGGTGGAAGGAGAATACTACAATTCACAAAGCACTTTTACTATTGAGCGCTATAGTTTTTGTTTTTTTAATTAAAGTGTTCCCTTTCCTATATACTGCCTTTCACCTACACTGGAATGGTATTTGCTGTAGTTTTGCGGCTTGCTGCTAGCCACACCCAGTTTCTGAACACTGTGTGGTACCATACACATACATAGCTAGTCATACTTTATATTATGATCCGAGAGAGATACATTTTCAGTGTTCAACCCTCTCATCTTTCCCACCCACCATCCACACAGGCTCGACATTTTTTCCTAGAACAAATATGAATAAGTTTCAAATTTGAAGACTGAGAACAGACAAGTGTAACCATAACACAATTACATGGGCACAATTTCAAAACTGAATGTTTTATGATCAGATGTGAAATGCGTGATTTGGCTATAACCTTCAGCAGGAGGTGGGGGGAGATTTAGGTCTTTTCAGCAAATAGAAGTTAGCATTTTTCAGTAATTTTATACAGATACTCAAGAGTAATTTAAGGCTTCTGAAAGTGTTTTTCCAAGAACAAAGTTGTAAGGATGTAAATCAATTTAAATGTAATTAGCCCTGTGACTTCCAGTTATTCACACCACTACATGAATGAGTGTGGATGATTTTTCCCTATGAAACCTGCAGCAGATTTGCTAGTTTTCCAAAAATAGTCTAGGGAACATTTGATCTGCTCAACATGAACATTCTTCTCTACCTCCTCACACATCATGGTCTTTCATCATTGTGCTGTATTGTCAGTCTAAACTACAGTACAAAGCTCTCAGAGCAGGAACACTGTCTTTAGTGTATATTTGCTTATAACGTATCATGACTGGCTACAGAGCTATATATAGTATGGAAAATGCAGGCTGTACAAGTAAGAATAAATTTTAAATAGTATAGTTAAACTAACAGAAAGTACCATAAATACAAAATTCAAGAGATTTAAGTCATTTGGCACACTGTGTTTTATAAAGCTTGTTTTTTTGAGTCATATGCAGTATGTGTGTTATTACTATGATGAGCAGTTTCCTATAAGAGATTCTCAGATCTTGACAGCTAGTTATTCATTATGCCAAAATACCAATGTTCTTGTTGCAGTTAAAACACAGGTGAAGTTCCTGGAATATAGCTCCTGTTTCTGAAACTGCTATGCCATGTTGTCCCATATTCTGTAGCATTTCTTTTCAGCATGTTCTCTTAAGTTTACCAGACTACTACAAGAGTGCTGAATTCATTTAATTAAAGTTGCCAGGAACACCATGACCCAGAAAGGTATTAAAAATATTAACTTCTTTCCCATGTCAGTGTTAATGCTAGTCCCTTGTGTCATGCTTTATTACAACCATTTGAAACAATAATATACGAACCATTACACAACACTTTTAGTTTCTTAAGAACTATCCTGCTTGGGCATCCTTTCTTAGTTTCTGGTTGAGTTTACCTTAAATCTGTGTCCTTACGTCAAAGGTTCTAAACTTGTGGTCAGCAGACCCTGGGGTCCTTGGACTATGTGGGTAAGGACCCCAAAGTGGGTCACGACTATTTTAATGGGGTCACCAGGGTTGGCCTAGACTTGTTGGGGCCAAAGCCTGAGCCCCTTAGACTTGCCAACTTTCTACTTGCACAAAACCAGGGGGCCGTTTGATGCAGGGAGGGAGAGCTCAGTGGTTTGAGCACTGGCTTGCTAAACCCAGGGTTGAGTGTTCAATCCTTGAGGGGGTCATTTAGGAATATAAGGCAAAAATCTGCTGGATGATTTAATTGGGGATTGGTCCTGCTTTGAGCAGTAGGATTAGACCACAACTAGATGATCTCCTGAGGTCCCTTCCATCCCTGATATTCTATGATTCTCCAAGTCCCCACCTGTTCTCCAAGGAGCCCGCCTTAGGCCGACTGCGCCCTTAATGGCCCGGTCAGAAGTGCTGACTGGAGCCACCTGGGTCCCTTTTGATTGGGTGTTCTAGTCGAAAATCGTACACCTAGCAACCCTACAGCCCCACCATGCAGGGCAGAAACCAAAGCTTGAGGGCTTCAGCCCTGGGCAGCAGGGCTGAGGTTACAGGCTGCCTGCTAGGCCGGAAGGTCTTTGGCTTTGACCCACCCCCACCCACGGTGGTGGGACTTGGGGTTTGTCTCTGCCCATCCTTCCCCAAGAGATGGAGCTGGGACAAGTCTCAGGTTTCGGTCCCCACTCCTGGGTCATGTATTAATTTTTGTTGTCAGAAGGGGGTCACAGTGCAATGAAGTTTGAGAACCCCTGGTCTAAGGGGTCCGCAAAAGACTTAGACTGAAAACTATATGTATAGGCAACAGCTTTCCAAAGGGGTCTGCACCTTCAATCAAAATTTCCAAAGGGGTTGCAAATGAAAAAAGGTAAGAACCACAGCCCTAAGTGATATTTTAAGATTAAGTCAAATGAAGGCACTAAATCTCCCAGAAGACTGTTAAATTTCTTTTAACAACAATTAAAAAGCAGAACCATCATTTTTTAAAAAAATATATTTTTTTCCTCCACTCTTGAACTAAAGAATTTGCTGGAGAGATGTTCCTTAGATATTTTCTCTTAAAAAGGTAATCTTTGTGTACTGGTCAGGAGTCTGAAATTTCAGCCCAGAAGGTCTATTTTATGCCTTTGTCTATGTACCATCCCTGTGGTATCTGAGCACTTATGAGCATGTGAAAATAGCAGCTTAGGAAAAACCGTTTTGAATCCTTGACTACCATAGCAGAGCATTATCAAGAGCACACCATAATAGAAGTAGCATATTGATTCAAGAACATAAAAGTATACACTATTGTATCTGAAGTTGCTACTGAACAATAGGCTCAACCAATGATGGGTTTTAGCTTTAAAACTGAGAGATACATTAATGAACTCATGTGCATCTCATCTGGAAGATTGTTCCACACTTGCGAATAAGTGTTGCCAAGTTACTTGGACTCCAACTCCAGGAGGGCACTATCATTTTCATAGATGCCACAAGGTAGCAGCAGACTTAAAACAATTTAAAAGTTGTTACACTAAAGTGTTTCTGGAACACATTTCTGCCTGTTGGAAAGGAAAATACAGCAAGCATGGGTTAGTGGCAGGCAAGTCATCTGCTTTCTCAATCAATTGTCATGATGGAATCAGCAGACCACGAGGGAAAGTATGTGTGTGGGGCGGTGGGTGGAAGATTATATTAATTGTGTGCATTGACATATGTGCAATTCAAAACATTAATGGTCTGATTTTTCAGAGCTGCTCAATGCTTAGGGCAGAAGTCAGGCCATAGGTAAACTTTCGCTAGTTCCAAAATACAGCCTGTCTTTTTGCCTTCTCCTAACTAGAGGCTTGACCTACCCACTGAACCATCACCTACCCGCACACTGTACAATAGCTTGCCTTACACAGCATGGGAGTTTGAAGCGCATACATTCCGAGAGGCTCATGTCTTTTTGATCTACTTTAGTTTTTCTGAAGTGGTTCTTACCACCTCCTCCAAATGCAAAGTATTTCAGTGGACTGTAGTAATAGTTTCTTGAAAGAAGACTATCCACAATAAACAATACCACACCCAAACCTCTGAGGAGTGAAATTCTTAGTATAAAACATTGCTCAATTTCAAGGATATCCCCGAGTTTGTAAAAAGGATGCACTGTGAATTGTTCACTTTGTTCATAGTCAAATTGTTCTATTTAGTGTGATGTTCTTTGTCTCAAAACCACACAACACTATCTTATCATTTAGAACTAAACACTTCACATGCTGTAGGGAACAATCTTGCACTAATGGGAATGGAGTAGATAGAGGTCTTTTCCACCTCTCATTTCTAAACCGCTTATTATGGTTCTAAACACTTTTTTAAAAAATAGGTTACTTCTAGTGTGGTACCTCATTGAGGGCTGGATTTACAAGGTAATAAATAAAACATGTTTCCCCCAAGCAGCAACATGGCAACCTCAAGCCTTGCCAGATCAGGCATCAAGTAAAGTATCTCCCAGTGCAGTTATTTAAGAGACGTCTTATGAACCCTGATTAAGATATTTCACCCAACCCCACAGCCCCTCCTTTTCATAGGCTTTCCCTCCTTGAAGTCCACATCATAATTCAATCAGTCTGCCTTAAAGCAACCACAAATATTGCATTTATGCTGCGAGTCAAAAGAAATTATTCCCCCCTGAGGCTTAATAACTTATAGTGATCCCTCAGCACTGTCTTCAGAGAAATTCAGAGTGGTGTTCTTAATTAGGCTCAGTGAACAGCCAAAAGTGACTTCTGAACACTGGTGCCGCAAGCTGGGCTATCTATCCTGCCAGACTAGTGCCAGGATGTTTGATTTTAAACACACTCGTGTCATTTGTTTTAAATATTTTTGCTGGAGTGATGATTGTTAAATAGCTGACAGCACTGGGAAATATTTTTATCCGCAGGATGAGCGCAAGCAGACTGCAGTGACAGTGATCTCATCGCTAGAGACACCAACCTCTGGAATTGAGAGGGAATGTGGTCCCAGGTCCCCCCTTGGGAATACAAACAATAGCAAGCTGTCAAAAGTTAACAATGGTGCTAGGATGACAGGGGTCCTAATAAATAAGACAACAGTAGGACATTGAATTTTCCTATTTAAAAACAAAAGCTGGATTTGAACGCCAGACACAGAATTCACCATTTGCTCCCAAAAAGCCGTGCAGTTTAACTCTTTAACCAAAGCGTAATGTTCCATTTCTTAGGGTACGACTACACTAGACACAATAAATCAATCCCCAAATCGACTGCCGTACTCCACCTCGGCAAGAGGAATAAGCGGAGTCAGCGGGGGAGCAGCTCCCCGAATCAACTCCTGTACTCCACGTTGGCAAGAGCAGTAAGCGGAGTCAACGGGGGAGCGGCCGTGGTTGACTCGCCGCCGTGGGGATGGCCAAGTAAGTTGACCCAAGGTACGCAACTTCAGCTACGCTATAAGTTGCAGTATCTTAGGTCGACACACACAGCCCCCCATAGTGTAGCCCAGCCCTTAGTCTTAATAGCATTTTTCTTCCAGCATCCGAGATTATCTTTAGACTACACCAATGCTACCAGAAATTTAAAAATCCTGGAGGAAATAAGGATAAGATCTACACGGAGTTTTAACTTATTTAGCAGATAAAGAAGATAACTCACCAGAAAAATCTAAAGTTATAATAGTAAGTATTTTGCTGTCTATTTATAATCGCTGAATGGGCTGAGACACTGTTACCTCAGAGACCTGCTCTCACCTAATACCCTGCAGTGCCAGTAAAGGTCATATCAATGTATTTTTGCTGTTGGATCCTGGGGTGCAATTCTTTCTCCTTGGAAGTTAATGACAAAACTCCCACTGACTTCAGGGAGCCCAGGATTCCATCTCCTGGAGTGTAATTCAGGGGGTGGAGGCAGGACACTCTCATCCAGTTCTTACTGTCTTTGAAACTAGTTCTCTTTGGTCTGACATGGCCACTTTAGTGAGCCCCAAGACAGGATGTAATGCTTATTCATTGGGTTTAGTGTTAGTTAGCTGTGTTTGCACTTGGTTACCTTGGGTTTTCTCTTAATATTTAGTCTGTTACGACATACTGGCAACAAGCACGGTAATAGCAGTCTAAGTGCTGTCACTCGTTAAAGGTGACAATGTAGCCTCTCTTTTTTTTAAAATGCCCACAATTGTTATGGCAATAGGCACTTTAATAAAGAGACAAAACCAAGCATCTTAAATAAACTATTTACCATATTTAAGGACCATTCTATATTTCAGAGGACTAATCACTTTAGCAGCATTATGATGAATTATCAAAGGCAAGCTATTTAGAAACTGGAACAACTAAATATTCCCCATCAGCTTGAACTACCCCAACTTAAAATCAGAAGTTTTTATATATACTGTGTGTGTGTATATATATCATTTTAATTTCAGTTTGAGGTGAGACGTCACAGCCTAACTACTACCATGTGCAGTTTATATATAACTAGGCAGATTTCTTCTTCCCTCACTCCCCAAGGAAACCCCCAAAATCCACTTTCCCTAACCCAGAAGTAGCTTTAGTTTAGGTAAATATTTCAGATTTTGATTCTGGACAATAATTTTTTCTGATTTGCATCAGCTGTATTTTTTATAATTTCCTGTGTGTGTAACCGTGCTTATGTTCATATCTGCATTCTAAGTTATAGGCGATTCTAGCACAAGAAATCTGACTTCAACTGCGAATAAAGTGAAAATGAATGAATGAAGTCATCAGACATGATGAGACTAAAAAGTTAGGTCTATACTGCACTACTGCACAGACTACAGGGGCATAAACTGCAGAGTGCACCCAAGTGCTGTACTTTCAATGCCCTGTGTGGATGCTGCTGGTGCAAACTATAAATGCACTTAGTTTGCATTGACACAGTCCTGTCCGAAAGAGGACGCTTTTTGTTCAAGCTACAAGTGTACCCAGGGGGCAGTTAGACCACAACACTTTGGTGCACACTGCAATTCACACTACCCTGGTTCTCCTCACTGTGGCACAGTGTAGACAATCCCCAACAAGAGAGCAGTGAAGTCCTTGCACTCAAACAACTTATTTAGGTCTTAGAAAAATCGAATTCACAAGAGATGTGAAGACAACACTATGACAATCTCCACATTGCTAGAGAGCTTCAGGAAAGCAACTGTTCAAAGACAAGAAAAATTAATTCTTACAAATACTGATGTATAAAAAAAAAATCTCCAGCTCCTCAATCCCTCTTCCTACTCCACCTCCCTCCCCCACCCTTCACCCCAGTTTACTTTTAACAAAAATTCACAAAGGGAAAAGCAGCCAGTTGAAGACTTTCTTGAGGAGATTCAAATAGCCAACATTTTAAACACATGGCACCTGAATATAGGCACCTATCTAAAAAAGGCTTGAATTTCAAAGGGGGCAGAGCCCCTGCAGCTCCCCATTGACTACAATGGGATTTGTGGATACTCAGCTTAAAATTGGCCTGATCTAAAATAGTGCTAACTAACTTCAGACACCAAGGTTTGTAAATGTTGGCAAATGTGTTTACAAGCTGTGAATATTTTCAGAGAAGCTGAAACCCATTAAAAACCCAATGCAACCTGAATTACCTGTCCAAGTTACAAAGCGTGTTAAATTTTAGAGGATGCATGTTAGCAATAGGTTTTGCCTTTGGTTTCTCCTATACTTAATTCAGAGACATTCTCTGTCAGATTCCCATAAGTTGCTTTGTTATCCAGGGTATAGGCAGAGGACCTGGAATGACAAGTCTTTCAGCCACTCCTATAAATATACCACAAACTCTACTTTCTCACTTCAGGGGACAAAGCTCTGGCCTCTAGTTTACTGTTTCCTCCCTCCCATTTTAAGGCAAATCCCCTTTGAGGCAGAAAACACTCTGTTACCAGTGAGGGAGTCAATGTTGTCTGCATTCTTTATAAGACATTGACTTCTGTGACTGCTATCTCTATGATACCTCAAGCCAAAGCACGGAGACCTCTAAAGAGATGCAGAAAGATCTAAGTGCGAAGTTGAACAGTATCTGTGCATCCTCAATAACTATGAGGAACTCCTCTCACTACTTCCAAAAACAAGACAGAAACAACAAATCAAGGGAGATGGGGTGGGGTGGGAGGGGAGGAAGGGGTAAGAGAGAGAGAGAGAGAGAAGCATTCATATGAGGCCAATAATTTTATTTCTAAGAGCTCTCCCTGCTCACAGTAAGCTTCCAGTGCCCTTCCAATAAGTAGGGCCCTACCAAATTTACAGCCATGAAAAACTCATCCCGGACCGTGAAATATGGTCTCCCGCTGTGAAATCTGGTCTTTTGTGTGCTTTTACCCTGTACTGTACAGATTTTATAGGGGAGAACAGCATTTCTCAAATTGGGGGTCCTAACACAAAAGGGAGTTGCAGGGGGGGTGTCAAAGTTATTTTAAGGGGGTTGCAGTACTGCCATGCTTACTTCTGAGATTCCTTCAGAGCTGTGGTAGCTACTGGCTGCAGTAGCGCAGACAGGGGTGACCATGCCACCTTTACTTCTGCGTTGCTGCCTTCAGAGAATGGCGGCTGGAGAATAGCAGCTGCTGATTGAGGGCCCAGCTCTGCAGACAGCAGCGCAGAAGTAAGGGTGGCAATAACATACCATGCACTTACTTTTGCACTGCTGCTCCAGCCAGCAGCCGCCAGTCTCCAGCTCTGAAGGCAGAGCCGCCACCAGCAGCAGCGCAGAAGTAATGGTTGTAGTACCGCAACCCCCCATAAAATAACCTTGTAACCCCCCCGCAATTCCCTTTTCAGTCAGGACCCCTACAACACCCTGAAATTTCAGATTTAAATATCTGAAGTCTACGATTTTTTAAATCCTATTACTCTGAAGTTGACCAAAATGGACTGTGAATTTGGTAGTTATAAAAGGTCAAGTCGACAATGATGGCAAGTCAATACAGATGAAGCAGCAACATACACCACACTAGCCTAGGAGAGAATTATGAGATTATCACGGGACATACTACATCTGGAATTGCTTCCAGTAACCTGACAATCTTAAGCACAACTGTTGGAGGCCATCTTAGCTGCTTCAAGTCACAGAAGGTGTTACAACAATACAAGTCATATTAACAATAGTTTTCACATCAATATTGCAGTGCCCTGTGATGTAACACTATAAAACTAACCAGCAGGTAAGGCAGAAAATCTTTTCTTCATCCTACTGCTGACCATCAAGACAGAAGCACCACAAAGTGATATAGAAAAGATACTGCATAATCAAGAGACAAAGTTACAAAAAGCTCTGGCTCCCTCACCTCAGGATTATAATAAGGACAGGGAAGCAATAGTCTGATTCCAGTGTGGATGAGCAGATAAAGAATGATGAGACATTAAGCATGTTAGTCCAGTCTCAAAGCCATAAAAGGACAACTTTTAAGTCAAATGCAAAACTTGGTAATCAAATTATTTTACAAGATCATACAACCCTCACTGTCACTTCGTAGCTGACACGTTGAAAGTCCCATAACTACCACAACAGGCACCGAAACTCTCACACACAAAAGAGCATGATCCAGTTTATTTAAACCAGTAGAATACGGAAAGAAAATAGTGAAAGAAGAGCCAAAACTTTACCGTAACATCTAATAAGTAGATATGTCTGGTTTAAGAGTGCAAAACAAATGCAGTTTCACGATGTTGTAGCATTCTGCAGTTCTCCCTACCCTGAGGGCCAGAATCTGAATTTTTATGGGGGGGGGGGTAACATTTTTCCAAGCTTTAGAAACTCCTGGAGCTAATCGTTAACCTTATAAACATCCCCCCACTTCTGCATTTGCCAGTTAGTGATGGATTACTTACAACCCAATAAACGAGACATGCCGTTCCTGCCAGAAAACACGCAAGATCTTTTTGCAAACCCAGAGTAACGGCAAACGAGGGATTTCACACACCCCTATCACAATCCACCCCTGGCAAAGGTTCCCCGCACCCCAAGATGAGCGCAGGCCGCAAGGAAACGCTCTGGGACCCAAGTCACTGAGAGGACCCCGGGACTTGTGCGGATGGAACAGCTGGGGAAGCGCTGGTCCGAACGGCCGCGGGCTCTGACCAGGGGCCCCGGGCAAGTCCCTTCCCGCCGCCTGCCCTGTGCCCCGGGTCGGGAGGACCCCCCGGCTGTGCAGGGGGCCGCGCCGCGCGCTCCGGGGAGCCTCCCCCGCTGCTTTGCGGGATGTGCCGGAGGAGCCATTCCCGCCCGCGGAGTCGGCAGAAGTTAATAGTTAATGGGCGGCTGCTGCTCCCAGCCCCCCCCCCGCCGGCCCAGGGCTTCACTCACCGCTGTCCAGCCGCACGAGCTGGGGCAGCCGGTAGGTGCTCACCAGCTGGTCCAAGGGGACGGACACCGCGCTCCACTTCACCTCCTTGAGACTGGATCCCAGCGAGGGGCCCGGGTCCATCTTCCCTGCCGCCTGCGGGCCCGGGGAGGGGGAGTCGGGCTGCCCGGCGGCGGCTCCTGCCCGCCGGGGTGCTGCAGCCAAGGGGACGGAGCTCGCCCGGCTCAGCGGCGGCTGCTCCTGCAGCTGCTGCCGCCGCCTCCTCCACCTCCGCTTCCCCGGGACATGCTAGGCTTGGCGAAGCGCACGGCGACACCCGCCCAGCGGCTGCGGCTGCTGCTCCTGCTCCAGCCCCCCGGGGCTGCTCCCCGCTCGGCTCGCCGCCGCGGCTGGCCCAGGAAACGCCATCCCAGCACTGACTAATCAACAGGGTGCGAGAGACGCCTGCGCGGCGGCTGCTCCTCCCCGCTCCCCGAAGGAAAGTGCCGGGCTGGCTGCCGGGCTCCCTCCTGCGCTCCGTGCAAAGTCCGTCCCGCTCGCTCCCCCCTCTGACCGCTCCGGCAACCTGCAGCCGCCAGCCTGGAGCCGCCGCTCGCAGCCCCCAGCGGGGAGAGCTTCGCGGGCGCAGCTCGCGGGGGACGCAGAGAGCAGGCCGTCCATTTGACCTACAGGACGGCCCAGGGGTCAGGGCCGTAGATTGGCCGCTGACTTGCTGTGAGACACTGAGCGTGTCCCTTAGATCGCCCCTTCCCCATCTGTGACATGCGGTAACCTCTGGAAAGCTCTCGGCGCGCCCAGTCTCGGGAGTCATACCCACTGTTTACACAGCAGCAGGAGCCGTGGTGTCACCCCCGACACCTTAAACAGCCGAATAAAGGGTTGCGCTCCCAAGAGGTTATATATGTTTTCTTCCCAAAGTGGGATAAAGTGGTTTGCGTCATTGATCAGGGCTTGATCACCTAAACCCCATCTCTGAGTCTGCTCCAGGCTTTGAGTTTTGTTTGCATATTTCATCACCCAGCTGTAAACATCTATATCTAATCTCTAGAGATGGTGTTTTATAAAAGGTTAAACTATAATCTACAAAAAAGACACTGGCTGCAAAGACCCTCCAAACTTCCTATTCTCCCCTAGAACACTGAAGTCTTAAAGGGCACTTTGTTCTCTTTTACACCAGCTAACAATAAAATGTGCATGTGAGTTTGCATAATTTCAAAAGCCAAGTTCCACATCTGGAAAGGTAATACTGCTAATTTTACAAAGTGTTTGAGCTTTACAAATTGGTCTGAGTGCTATCCTGCAGTGAGTTCCCAGAATTTTTGATAGCAAAACCTCTTAAGCAGCAAAAAGAACACAGAATGACACAAAGTAAAGTATATACAATATGGAATTTCCTTTAACATAAATCTTCTCTTCACAGGTATGAAATTTCCATGTGTTATTTCCCTGTGCATGGAGGAAAGAGAACAGATCCCTTTGAATATACTTTTGTGTCTAAACTAAGTATTATTGTTATTATTATTATTATTATTATTTGTATTACTGTAGTGACTAAGAGCCCTAGTTACGTATCAGGACCCCTTTGTGCTACATGCTGTACAAATACAGCATTACAAATATTCGGCAGTTTCACTCCTCTTGTCACAGCAATTTTGAGCTGGGAGTTTGCATTAAATCTCTCCACCATTTAATTCAGTGTTGGAGATTTTGCCTGTGGAATTCATATCACATTAGGAAAAATATCCAATTAAGCTACAAATCCGTTTTTCAGTTTTCACCTGTGATAATGTTTGAATATTTAGGGCATGAAGATGTTTAGATCAGGAATTTCAATTTATGATTATTATGTATGGGAATATTAGACATCTGTGTGGTTATCGTGGTATGAAATTTATCTGATCAATGATGTTTTTAAACCAACCATTAGACTTCTCTTCAGAAGGGATTTTGTTATGAAATCTTTATTTTGGAGACCCCCATATTTTGTGTAACTTTGTGATTCCTTACAATAAGTGTCAGATGTGCAGCTTGCTAGGCAGTGAGAACCGTTTTTAATCCACAAATAAAACAAATAAGTCAATTGGGAAACTAACACTAAGCCATTATATTGTATTGTGATGAGTTTACTGTGTTCACTTTGTTGTCAGAACTCTGATTTTATTAATTAGGTTGTGTGGATTGCATTACAGCAGCATCTGCTAACATTATCATATTTAAGGCTGTATCAGCAGTTCCCTTATAACAGTATTTTTCAGTGATTTATAACACACTTATAAAAATCCACTTATAAGATCTCACTCCAGTCTGGTTATGATATTGATCCTACTGTGGCTGGTCCTTGTACTAGTGCACAAAAGAGGTGAGATGGCAAGGAGCCTTCTCCCTCCTTGTAGCCCTCCAGACATCTTACAAAGGGGCCAGATTTGCAATCTCTGCTAGTGCCCCCCCGGGCAGCAAGCAACCTCAAAGGGGTGGGAAAGAGGAAGGATCATCCCTAGATTTACCCTCTCCACTTGCTCTGAACAGCAAGATGGGTCAGTTGCAGAAAGAAGTACAAACTGCACAATCCTAAAGGCAGCAGTTGTGAGACGTATTGTGCTACAGACAAACCTAGGTTAGATTGTTTACTTCCCATAGGGCCGTGTGGTTTTGTACTCACTCCCCCAGCATGCACTGTGCCTCAATTATTTGATCTGACCCTGTTTCTTCAGAGCTCTGATGTTGGAAAACCTTCTTTCTTTAATCTCAGTTATGGTAGTCTCAGGTGTTACTTGTAATAATAGTAAGTATTAAAATATATTCATACACAAATGTGATTTTTGTGTCCCCGTAATAAATTAATGTTTGAAAAGTGCTTGGAAATCCTTGTGAAAAGAACTATTGAAATGGAAAGTGATATACTAGCTAAAAGCATTATTCTAACTTGGAAAGCAAAAGAGTGGTTTGAACTTGCCACTGGTGTAACAAATTCAGTGAATGTAGCCTGTGAAATATAACATGTTATAAAATAATTTACAAGACCCTGGTTAGACAGTCTGTTCACTGGGACCTGTGTCTGTGATTGCTTTAATGAGCTGTCTGATGCTGGGAGTGGAAACATAATACATGTTCCCCTAACCCCACATTGGTGAGCAACAGCAAATTCATTCTGAATCCTTTCTTAGCAAGCACCAGGTGGCTGTAGGCAGGGAATGCCATCATCTCTTAAGGTAGCCTGGCTGGAGTGAGTCAGGGGTATTTGCACATTGTTGAGAACCCTGAGAACAGAGGGTGGTCTCCTCTGATTTGGATTGTGCCATGCCATTGCTAGTGGATACCTGCAGCATGGACCTAGAGACTATACTAAGGGAAGTTACCCGCAATCATATTAGCTTACCTCCTTGTATTGCTGCAAGACTGTAATGTAACCATCAAACATGTTTAGCAGGCAAACTATGTCTCTGGGGACGCTGGTTTGGCTGCTTGCACTTAAGGTTGGGGTAATAGTTGTTGGATTGTTTAAAGGTTGAAAATTGTTTGAAATATAGGGAATGTCAACGCCAGCAGAAAATTGCCACCACAAGGGAACTCTGACTTTACAAGGACCTGCTGCTTGTAATTAGACACAGTGTCCCTGATCCGAAACCCTGTCTTGCTGCTTGTCATTCACATCTAAAGGGGTAGCCATACTCTACAATAAAGCACTAGCAGTACAAATCTCTGAGTCAATTTCAGATAATCAGGGCAGATTTTTAATGTATCTGAACTAATCATTGTAATATGTATGGGCCTAATGTTGATGGTCACAAAACCTTCATAGGCTTTACTAGATTACATGGAGAAGCCCATATCCCTGTTGTAATTGCTGGGGATTTTAATGAAGTACATGATCCTATTCTGGCTAAATCTTGTCTGCGGGGCCATACAAAAATGAAAACTAGAATGGCCCTGGAATTGTACATTAAAGTTCTGGGACTAGGTGATATCTGGTGGTTCTGGTGATTTGAGACAAATGTAAAGAGAAAGGTAAAATTCATCTGAACGATAGCCTGGCTCCACCTGAGCATTGTAACTTCTGCTCATATAAGGTGCCATACAGCAGGATTTCTCAACTCATCAGAACCCACAATCAAGTTGCCAGAATGTTTCAAAGGCTCACATGGCAGCTCCTGTGGTGCCTGTCCCATGAGGTTGGCTGGGCTCACCTTCCTGCTCCAGGCACTGCAACTCCTGGGGTTCCAATGCCACTCAAGTTTGGTCCAGTCATCATGACAATGGGAGTCCGGGTAGGCCGAATTTGACTGAGTGGCACTGCAACCTCATGAGCCAGGTCACAAATTCCACTGGCAGAAATTAGGTCCAGTCAGAAGAGCAGGACCAAACCTGAGTGGTGCTGCAATCCTGGAGGTTGCAACTCCAGGAGCAGAGAGCCAAGCCAATCAGCCCCATACCCCAGGAGCTGCAGGAGCCACCACTGGTGGGTAGGTGAGTGCTGGGCAAGATGCAATCAAAACCATGCCACAGTCTCTGCCCCCAGACTATCTATTGGGTTGCAACAATAAACATTTACAAATGGGTCCTGAGCCAATAAAAGTTGAGAACCACTGCCATAGAGGGATCTGTGGAAATAACACGAACACATCTTGCCTTCTTCCATGTTGTATTGGCACTTTGAACAACCTTTCTAAGACAGAGTGTCTGACACACACTTCTCCGTTCAAATCCCTCCTTAAAACTAATTTCTTCCACAAACCCCACCAATGCTAATTTGCATTCATGATGCCATCACTCATCCAACCTCTGAAAGAAAACATAATTTAAAAGCAACTAAAGATAGACTCCAAAATATCATCCTTTGAGTCATTCTGTACTTCTTGTGCCAGTTCTATGATTTCTGTTTTCATGACAAACTCCTCCAGCAGGACCACATCTTCCATTTTTGTCTTGTCATATCTAATAACAGTGCTAAGAATGAAGTGTGCCCATGAAACAGGGTTGAATTGTCCCTGGTCTTTGGATGGATGTAAAGGAGTTGGAAGACTTGGGTATGGGGGCCTTCTTCCCTTAGTGCCTTATTTCTTTGTACATGGTCCTGAAACAATCATAGTATCTGTGATGATCAGGCGAATCAATTTAGGTACAACTTTCGTAAAATTAACCAGAATTTATAATTGCTGTATCATTGAATGCTTCAATCGGTAGTGAAGCATCTATGGGCTTACAGGGTCCCTACCCATCCTATCAAAAAGAGGCAATAGAACAAAAGACGTCATTAACCTTAACAACTGGACTCTGGCTGAACAATGGATATGCTAACGAGGGTGTCTGAGCTGGAAAACCTGTTCAGCCAAGTTTATCTGTGAGAGGAATGGAGAATGGAAAATCCCCAAGGCAGAGAAAAATTGGGATAGTGGGTAGGGGGTAATAGAAGACTATATAAGAAAAAGACCCAAAAATTGGAACTGTCCCTACAAAATCGGGACATCTGATCACCCTAAAAGGCATAGAACAGGATTTAAAAAGACTAATGAGGTTTGAGAAAAGAAAAAGGAACAAAGGGGTCCAGTTTTGTAGCAGAGGAGTCTTTTCTGTCCAAAGGAAGTTGGGCTGGCTAGAGGGGATGGGAAGAGACAGCATAGCAAGTGAGAGAGACTGACTCCATGATTCAAGAAGCCATGTACAGGAAGGGTGGTCCTGGACACATCAGAGAAAACTCCAAATCCCAAAGAATGTTCAACTGTGGTGAGGAAACTGTGGCAGAAAAATGCATACATCTGTTTTATTGTTTTGTCCAGAAAAGCTACTTTTCCCTTGTGCTATCTAAAGTAAAGAGCTATTGTGTTAGAAACCTTTCCAAAGTCTATGTGTTATGTGTTTCAACTATCATATACCTGGAGAGGTAAACTATAAACCAAAGTATTCACAGGTTGGAGCTCTGGAAACAAATATGCTTAAGCTACTAGGGTGTCTTGGGGAACAGCACTGTTCCTGGCACCTATGACAGCTGGACCTCAAAGTCCCTTTTTTATGAAGGGGTAACAGAGAAGCCAAAGAAACCATGTTGCATCCTCCTCAGACCAAGCAAAGCATAAAAACACTAGAGTCCATCATGGTGGGACCCAAACAGTGCAGCCTAGTGAGTGTCCAGCAGGGGAGCTTTACCATGGCTGCGACCGTATTTACCCAAGAGAAGGAATTGCTCTGTCTTATCACCCACAGGTAAAAAAAATCACCCCCAAAGGAGCAGGAAGAATTCACTCCCCTTCCATACCATAGTGTAGAGCTGGCCAGTATCTCAGATGGAGGAGACTGAACTATCTAAAACGGATGATGCACGGGGCAGATTCCTACTGCGCACTGGGAAACTAAGGAAAGAATTGTCTCCCCCTAATATGGACAGTGGTAGTCACTCTCTTTTAACAGAGGATAAAATCATCTGGAGTAAACAGTAAAAGAAAATGCCCATGTTCTAAATCTTGATTAGGATAAAGAAATGTTACCTAAGTTTGATATGGACCAAATTTGGTCCTCAGTTACACCTGTGCAGATCCACTGCTCATTGGTGTAACCAGAGCAGAATTTGGCCCCATTTCTTTGTTCCAGTTTCTTGTCCAAATTCTGTCTCGGATCAGTGATAACCCAGAACAACAAATCAATTGAATTACTCTGGATTTTTACTGGTGTAACTGACAACAGAATTTGGCAAAATATTCATTCATTCATAATGGCATGGTATAACCAATTAAATTAATAATCAACTGGGATACATAACTCCCATGCCAAAAATCATTATAATTAACCAAATAGGAATCTACCAGCAGCACTCCCTCAGCTTAATATTCTTCATTTGATTTGTGTGTGTGTGTGTGTGTGTGTGTGTGTGTAAGGGTGATGTGGTTGTTCTTATATTAAAATAAACACATAGGATCTGATTCTGTTCTTACTTATTATACTTGTATACATCAGCAGTTACTCCACTGAAGTCAGTGCTATTATACAAGTACAAAATGGGTTCAAGTTAGAACAGGATGCAGATTCTCAATGTATTTATACTGGGAGAAAGTAATATTGTATACGTTAAAAGGCCACGAAAACTTAAACACTGAATATACTTTTATTAATACTCAGATCACCTAGTATAAAGGAACAAATTGATAAGAAAATAAGAAAATTTAAACATATTGATAATATTCTATTACAATTATTTTACAAAACTATAAATCTTCTTCTGATCAGCCATCTCTTGGCCACTGGAAACATTCCACTGTTCTGATGTACAAATTAAGAGGGTGCGTACATCCATGTGTAACAGCATGAAGTCATTTTCTTAGCATCAAGAGTGCAGTAAATAATAACAATTGATTATTTGGTGTTCTCTACACGATGTGTACCATTACATTAGTGTAAAGACATGTATTTATCAACTTCTGTTTTTTTCTTCATTCTAAAGTCTGTCTGTATAATGTATGTACATTAGACAAGTTTTTCTTTTATCTTTTGGTCCTCAGTTACACCTCATTTTGCACTGGTATTACAGAACAATACAAACTCTTTAAACAGGAAAAAAAAAACCAACCCCATCCCCTGCTCCCCAAAAAACCTATCCAGAAAAGTATGTTAAGTGACCATCCAAGGGACTGGCAGAATCTCAGTTATGGTCTCTAATTTAATTGATCTCTCTAATTTAAACTTAATTCAGACTGTATTGGAAACCTTGGGAATATTTTAAATTGGTCATTTAGATCAGAGGGTTATATGTGTAAGGGGCCCTTGTTGTAGGGGTCACTTTGTGAAGAGACTGACAAAGAAAAAAAAGGCAGACATTAACTTTAACAAGAGAAGGATTGTACGTTTTGGTCTCATTCCTGCAAACACCCGCATAAATGAATAGTCCCACTGTGCTGGTTATAAAGGTCCTAAATGCAAATAATTGATTTAACTTCACTTTAGAAACTAGGAAATAGAACATTCGTGTATATACAGTACTGTAGCATTGTAAATGTCAATACTTACAGCAGCAAGATTTCTGTAGCATACAGAAATTGCCTAAATAATCAAATTCATTTTAACATCTTTGTGTAGTCCTATGAAATAGTTAACATTTCCTGAAGTAATACAGAAGTGCAGGTGATATTTCACAACTGGCAGCAAGTTCTCTTTTTCTTACTTCCATTTAGATCCACCACATCTAAGTCACACAATATGCAGGAATTCTGCAAAACAAATTAAAATGAACATGGCATTAAGACGAATGCAGCTGCACAATATTAACATAGATGCTTGAATATTCTTTTCCATGAGTGGACTCATAAGGAAGCCCATCATATATTTTAGCTTTATAAAACATTTTAGTGTATCACTGAATATATTTCTAGCTCTGAAGTCAGGAAGGCTGGACATTTTCTAATAAATTGGATGAGTCTAGTGCCCATGGAAGTGACAGGCTGATAGGACATACTCATACTATACTTGGCTCTCGCCTCTTTTCTGAGTCCTGAAAGATCCTAGGGGTAGGCATGTATGGTCTTCTGAGAAGACATTACAAGTCATGAGCTGATCCTGTAAATCTCTACTCACTGGAGTGGTAGATACTCATATAGGTAGTGCTACTGACTACTTTCATAAGTAGAGCTTTCCCTCATAAACAATTTAGGCCTACTGTCATCTAGAACTTTAAATAAGCATCAGATTTTGCTATGACAAATGGTATGGTAGTTTTGTGATGTGCATAAATATCTGTACTCATTTTCATGTTTAATCTAAAGTAGAAATGGATTTTATGCTCCAAAACCCCAATCTTCAGAGATACTGTACAGTGGTACTGATGAATTGACCTATTTTTTCTAAATTTAGTATACAGTAATAGGAAGTATTATAAACTCCCTCAGCTCTGAGAAATTGGATTTGTCTCCTCTCACTGGTGGAAAGTCAGCTCAAAGGAAGGGTTCCAGCGCCACAAGGCACACGCGACTCCTGCTGGGGAGGAGGGGGACTGTGTAGCTCCAGGTAGGGATGTGTCTAGGGTATCAGGGATGTGCCAGTTCAGTGCATCCTCTCAGCTGCTAAGGAATCCAAACAATAACTTAAACTAGCAGAACCCCACAAGAGACAAGTAGTGCAAAACATGTCCCACTTCCTCAATGATAACTCTTTTAGAGAAACAAGGATATCAAAGCTCCTAAACTCATAGTTCAGTAAATGAAATGGACTTGTTTAGGGCCTGGTTTGCAGATGAGCTGGGCACGAACAAATCCAGTTGAAGTCAATGGGAGTTGCAGGAGTTCAGCATCCTTTAAAAAGAAAAAGAATCAGGCCCTTTATTGTTATGAAGGAAGTTAACTTATCTTGGCATATACATTATAGTGCGGTAGTTTTGCTAGCCAATTTTTTTTAATCCAAGCACATCCCAACATTTAATTAACTCAGTCTTAATAAAGTAAAGTAAAACCATCAAAATAGCATTCTATAATAGTAAAACATTTATTTGCTGATGTTAAGAGAAGATAGTAATCCCAGCACAAGGTTTTGGCTTCAGGCCCTTCCTGTAAGTGATGAGATATATTGAATTGGGCAATTAATACTGACAAGAAAAACAATCAAAACCAGTTATGCAGTGTACTGTAGCAAACATTTTAAGGCTCTGAGAGGTGAAACACTGAATCCCAGAATGAGGGGATAAAAACAAGGGACATTTTGTTATGCAGATAAAGAAAAAATGTTTCTGATTTCCCTACGTACTATTCTTTCCTTTTCTGCTTGGCCTGTTTTCCAAGAAAGCAATTATACACAGAGACATGCATGCAGTCAAGAGGAGTCACCACCTTTCCCTCTGAATCCAGTAGCTCTCAACATTTCCAGACTACTGTACCTCCTTCAGGAATCTGATTTGTCTTGTGTGCCAAGGGAACTGGTGCCAAGGAGAGCTTCCCACTGTGGGAAGTCAGGTCCCTGCCTTTGCGCTCCATGTGAGCTGTGGCTGAGGTGCTGGGATGGTTGGAGGTGCTGTCAGCACAGAGGGTTAAGATCTCGCAGGAGACCCTTTTGAAAGTCTCCGTGCGGAGACATTTGGGCTTCCTGCCTCTTCGCTTGGGTGAAGCTGTGCTCCCAATCAGTTCCGACCTAGCCAGGGAGCATGAGGGAGAGGTTCTACCATTGCCTGTCTCCATAGGTGGCTTTAGGGATTTCTCCATCAGGAGCATTTTTAGCCACAAGTCCATCATGACGAGCTCTAGTTTTCAGGCTGGTACAGTGAATACACTTAGCAAGGACGTTTGTCTCACTGAGGCACTTCACACAGTGTGTGTGTGTGAGACCACGGCACAGGCTCCTTGCAGGAGTCACATTTCTTAAATCCCAGCATTATTGAACTAGGAATGCTTGGGGAAGGTGTCTCAATGGGAGATGAACATGAGGAAAAAGTTTTTTATTTTTCAAACTAACAAACTATTCTAAGGGAAGGGAAATAACTGGGATATGTCTAACTATTTCTATTTCTTTCTACTGCTTTCCTTCAGTGACCAGGGAAGAGGTTAGCACTGCCCCGAATCCCGTCTTCAGCCAAGGATGACTGAGAAGGAACTGAGGAGGGTGCGGGATGCGCGAACTCAGGCAGATCCTAACAATGACGTGAGATAGCAGCTGAGCATGTGTATCCTGACCAGGCACTGCTACCAAAGATCTCCAATCAACAGCGCTGGGATACACCATCACCTGGAGTGGACCACCAACAGGGCCAGCAATCAAAGAAGAATCCAGTTCTCCAGAATGGCATGCAACTGCCTTAAGGACAAGACTCTCCTTCCTCTTCAGTTCCCTTTCCTCATTCACCACACACCATTCTTCTGCAACAAAGGAGGCATGGGCCATACAGACAACCCTGATTTGCTCCCAGAATACAGTCTGTCCAGGGCCTGCTACAGGCACCAGACAAGGAAGCACGTGCTTAGGGTGGCACGTTCTAAGGGACGGCATTCCAGCCATTCTTTGGGCAGCACAATCCGGCCGCCCCTCCTTTTCTTTTTGCTTGGGGCGGCAAAAAAGCTAGAACCGGCCCAGAGTCTGTCCTGTCCACAGAATGAGGAAATACTATGTGCTCATGTAACTAAAAAAACTGTATCATAATGTATAGTTTTAATATAGCTTTGGGAATTTAATTATATATAGTACAGATTAAATTAACTGAATGCATAATCTTTCAGGTTTCATTATCTAAAACATCCCTAAACAATATAAAAGAAGCCATTATAAAATGGTTATAGTAGTACTGTTCATACAGTGGTACCTCTTCATCCAGATGGTATCCAATCATTAGGCTTTATATGTTACTCTCACCTTCAGTAAAGAACCCTGGATGGAAACATTGTGCTTGATTTTGATGGTTCTTTTGCTCAGTAAATGCCTGTTTATTAAATACAGAAGCTTGTTTTGATGGTTAATTGTTTTTTGGGGGAGTGAAGATTGTTTTTTTATGGTTTTGTTGTATTCTTCAGAGAATGGCAATTGCTCCTGGTATTTATTTTGCTGATTTGTGGGGAGGAAGAGTTTAAGCATAGTTTCTTTCCTCCTTCCCCTAGTTAATATAATGTCATAACCAAGAATCCGCAAAGACCAGACTTAAGTTCAGAGACTATAATATTGTCAAAAGCTATTTGGGAGGATGACTGATCTTCAGCCATTAAACTGAACCACATATGACAGTATGGATGTAAGCAGTGTCAGGAATGAAATATATTCTGACATCTGGTGGTGAACTATGGGAATTGCACTGAGTTATGGAAAATAACTTTGTGGCTGATCAATTTGCATAGACACACCCACTGCGCCTAGCCTGAGCCCACAGCAGCCCACATGGCCACTTCGGCTGATGTGGGAGCCCCAGTTTCTATGTTATTGGGGCAGGAAATATAAAGTGATGTTGCCCTGATTTTGTGAATGAAGGAGTATGGACACGTACTTGGCCCTTGTTATGATGGAGGGACTTGCCATCATCTAGGTAGCACTCACTGGGCAAGGGCCATGCGTTTCAGAACACTCTTAACATTGAGAGAGGTTGGGGGAGAAGCACCTATACTTTTATGTGAGGACTTTGTCTGAGGGCCCCACAGGCCTATTGCACCCTGCCTCTCTCCACTGTGGAATATCAGAGTTAAATTTTGCTTCTATTAGGAGCCTGGGTTCAGGCTGCTGAACTGAAATCATTTTAGGCTCACTGCTGCACCTGCACTAAGGCTCCCCTGCTATATGCTGAAATCACTTAAGAGCTGAAATCATGTAAGAGCTAAAGAAATCACTGAGTGCTGTCTCAAGCTGGGGGGCCTGAAAAGAGTGCAGAGTGGCTGGTGCAGCTGAGCTGTCTGTGTGTCAGCTAGCAGGACGGCTAGCAGAGTAGTTGGTGCTGCTGGCAGAGTGACTGGCACAGCAGAGCAGTCTGTGTGTTGACCAGCAGAGCCATTGGTGCAGCTGACGGAGTGACTGGCATTGCAGAGCTGTCCGTGTGTCGGCTAGCAGAACGGCTAGCGGAGTGATTGGCGCTGCAGAGTGGTTTGAGTATCGGCGAGCAGAGCAGTTCGTGGGATGGCCAGCAGAGCGGATGGCGGTGAGGGCTGCAGCGGAACCCCACAGAGAGGCGGCGCAGTCGGCCTCAGACCACGTAAGGTGCCCCCTGCCCTACCCTCCATTTCCACCCAGGCTGGGAGGTAAGACTCTGCCGATTGACTTTTGAACTCTGCACTGACCAAGAACAGAGACTCTTGGGCTGTTGGACTTTTGGGACTATTGACTGACTTTTTGGGGTTGTGGAACTCAAGAGCCAAGGGGAAGGCCATGGCCTATTTGCTGGGAGGGGGCTCCTGGTTCATGGTTTGGTTTATTAACCTGGTTTGTGGTATTTCCCCAATATTATGCCACATTGGTTCTCCCTGTTATTAAAAGGCTTTTGGTACACTCAGACTCTGTGCTTGCGAGAAGGGAAGTATTGTCTCTTACAGACGCCCAGAGGGGTGGTATATGGTTGTCCCAGGTCACTGGGTGGGGGCTCGAGCCGGTTTTGTATTGTGCTGTTGGAATGAAACCCCTGGATACTGAACCCGGCCCTTGTTGCTGCCAACTCTGATGGGCAGAAGGGTTACATGTATAAATCTAAATGCTAACTGTATTTTTTTCCTGTTTTTGTTTAAAGTGTGACTCACAATTGCAGGATGGGTCATTTGGTAACCATGAGCAATGTTATTAAACAGCTGTCAGAATCTAATGAACACGTTTAGGGAAATCTGAATCCAGACTCTTAAGAATTCTAAATAAATAAAATACTGTTATTTGTAAACATGTCTCTGCAAACTTTCAGAATACCTGATAAGCCCAAATACAAATGTCAGAAACATTCATTCACACTAAAGATTTTTTCAATAATATAAAGTCATTTAATAATAGCATACAAAAACATGTATTAGTCATTCTCAAAATTATGGTCTACCTCTGTTACTCACGTGAGTAGTTGTAATGAATTCAGGTGATCAGTTAACTTTAATGAGACAATTCACGAGAGCTACAAGACTGAGTCCTTAGTGTAAATGATTTTCATAACTTGCACACAACTTAAAAGTCTCTATAATGTTGTTTTAACTATCTGATACCATTAAACACAAAAAAATATACTTCAAGTCCACTATAAAAATTATGACACAAAAGAAGATGTAGCAGACTCTGACATAGGGTAACTTGCTGCCATGGTTTAAAGTATGAGGCCCACTCTTTTATATTAGCAAGTGTAGTGAGAATAATTTTGAAAAACAAATGTACAATGTGTTTTAACACATTTCAATGTTTCCTCTAAAGTGAGAGTCCTTCAGACCACAAACTGCTCTAATTTTACAGAGTTCCAGGAAGCACTGAGTCTGTGCACAAATTAGAGGTCCCCAGCATTCCGGTTGCAGAAAGAGAATGTATAGTTAGTTAATAAAGTTCCAGCAGATGGTGCTCAAGAATATTTAGCAATATTCCTGGGTTTTGCAGGACCAATAAAAGCTGTTGCTGTGAACTTGCAAATACATTTCTCTGCAGCTTTTTACATCAGCTCTTAACATAACTCACCTGCTTCCTGGCAACCTGGCTCTAATGGCTTCCCAAGAGAACTCCTTAAAGGGGATTTCCGTTGTGGGACTGGTGTGAGATAATATGCTTTCTCTGGCCTATCTATATCCAGCCTGGGTGCATCTAGTCCTCACCCCCTCCTCCTGCGTGGATCCTGGGATAGGAGGATCAATGCCATAGACGCAAATGGCCAAAAGGAAGGGAATTCAGAGACCTGTGCCCTGAGGAACGATTTTGGACCAGAACATTGTGTGGGGATTTTCCTTATTTTATGATGGGTAAATAAATGTTTTATTATTGTAAAACAGATGTACCGCTGTCCCTGATACGTGGATCCTTTTTCACAGTTGCTCGTCACATTGCTGACTGCATTCACTTCTCCAACATATAGTTAGGGAGGTTAAAATTCAAGCAGTACATCCAAGTTTCACTGTTTTATGGACAAGCAAATTATTTTGTTGTACCTGAAAATTGTGGTGAAACCACAAGGCAGATCTTTGGTTTTATTGTAAACTCTGCCTTACCAGTCCAATGGGAAAACTAAATAAAACTCAGGTGAGGAAGAACCTTATTTGAATCAACAAAACAAATTTCACTGGAAGACAGTAAACCACCAACCAAAATAATGTTACAGAAGCACCTGCTGGCCCATCGGAGATTTCAAACATCTCCAGAAAAGATTAAATTTTGCCATTGGCAAATTTGCAAATTTTCTCATGAAAACATTTTGCACAAGCACACACACAAAGTGGAAATGAATAAGTTTACACACCTCTAGTCAAACAGATTGTTGTTTGACATATAGCTTTCTCAACATGCTAAGACCTCTGTTAGCATGTCTACAGTATAGAAAATAAGCATCTTCTAAGACAAGCGATACTTAGAATAACATGAGTGCATTAACCTTATAGTTGAATGTCATTACATGTTGCAGCCAAGTCTCTCAGGTCCTACAGAATACACATTATGGAGAAATATGAGCTTAATATATATTTGTCTTTGCAGCTAGTTGTATTTATAGTCATTAATTATTTTGTAGTTTTTCTGCTTACTTTAAAGATAATTCCAGAGACACTGTAATTCTAACAAACTTTATTATTCTTTATTCATAAAAGATACTGGCGATTCAAACAGGATCTTGGTGTTTCATCCCCCTTCTGTCAGTGATACTATAGCACTTCCACATAATATGATAATGCGTTCACACTCTTCAAGTCCTTGGGGTGCTCGAGTAAAGCCTAAAGGAGTCTCCCTTTGCCAATAAAGAAAATATACAAGGCTTTTTCTGTATGCTGCACAGCTAAAAGCAAAATACAAAAGCAGCACTCCCCATGCTGGAGAACATAGGGGAGACTAGCCAGTATCATTCCATTGTAATGTAAATGACAAAGGCATTGGCCCACAGAATCAATATCCAAATCTTTTTGTCTCTTGGGCTTGAAATTACCATCATTGTTTGATTTAAATTACACACAAAACTAATAATGTTGGAATATATTTAAGTGCTAATGAAAGTAAAGTAGCATGACAATAGATAAACTGTGAACAGGAGATGAGCCATTTTCTTCAAACAACTCTGCATACTCACCCCAGTTTTCCTACCTTTTTCCACACTGGATTTGTGCTTTTTTTAAAGCTAATGACTAGTTAGCTAATTTATGTGTTTGTTTTGCAGCACAGACAAGTGTCCTGGATTAATCTGACTGAGACTATCAAAATCATTTCATTTATAACCAAAGGTGCATTTGGATAAAGGTTTCTAGAAAAGATGCATTTGAATAAAGGTTTCTTGAAATAAAAATTGTTCTCCTTAATCGTCAATATAGTTAGTATTAATATATAAATTTGGTAGTGAATTTGCACAACTGTTACTGCTTACCTGTAATCTGAATTTCAGATATCTCAGCAATGGCAAACACGTCTATTACATTAAAACAACAACATCCTTTTGTGTTTCAAATATATGCAGTAAATTCCTTGGTTACAAAAGAAATTAAAGTAAACCTATCTGAGACACTCTGCCAAATCTTAAAAGGCCTACCGTTAGTGCTTCTGATGTGAATAATTTTTTTTTACAGTTATAAGATTTATTGAGCTGTATTTTCATAATAATGGACATCAGTCCACCTAAATATTTTTTTCTGAGAAATAACCAAGCTTAGTACTCTTGTATAATAGTATTGGTCCTTGATTTAGAAGCACTCTGACTCTGAGCTGATTAGTTTTATCACTATTGTGATAATTTGGTCTATAAATTTACCCTATTTGTGAGCACAACTGTAAAAAGTGAGTGAAAGTTCAAGGAATGTCATAATAATCTACAACAAATGCTGACTGAAAAAGGTGCAAAAGTGAGACAGAAAGACTGAATTAGTGCAAACAAAAAATCCCACTGGTAATTCAAGGACTGTACTAAGATTATGACTGGTAAACAAAAGGAGAGAATGGAAATAAATGAACTAAAATTGGTGTTTCAGAAATTAGACCTAATTGGTAGACAAAATAATGAACAGATGGGCTATTCCATCTATCACTCCCTTTCGAGATCCTTAAAAAAAACGAAAGAAAGAAAGAAAGAAAAAAAGAGAGACACTTTGGAAGGAACTTTTCTACTGCAGCAAACTTCATCATCATGGCTGCCACCCCCACAGTCTCCTGGGACCCCTGGGCCTTCGTCATCCTGATCCCAAGAAATAATCTGTCCAGACTGGGGTAGAGAAAGGGAGCTAGATGATTTTTCCATCTCTATCAGCTGCAGCTGAATCCCACGCACCACCTGGGATGTGAGATTTTCTCTGTTCCCCCACCCCCACAACATGTGTCCCTTTCCTTCCCCACCTGATTTCTTTTCTTTCCAAGTTCTCTCCTTTTCCCTTCGGTTTAATAAGAGTCTGGCTTAGCCAGCCAAGACTGCATATGCTGGTACACTATGTATTTCCAGCAGTGAGGTTGCAAGTGAAAGTCAATATCAGAGACAGAACTGCCATTTTCTCTCTTTGCTGTTCTTTTCTCTCCCCTTTTGTGTGCGTTTGTCTTGTTTTGTCTTCTAGAAATGAGACTTTAGCAACAGCAGCAGCAGCAACAGTTCCAGCCCATCTCTACTAATTTCTCTTTTCCCCAAAGGATAATTACTACCATCTTTAATATCACCCAAGAGACTGTCCAACAATTCTTTCCAGCTAAAGGAAAAAGGAACAAGGGATGCTGTTAAAATAAAAGCTTTATTTACTACTTTACATTTCAAATACTTCAACTGTTTTCCTTCTTTTCTGTATTTTTAATAAATGGTTGAAAAGATTGTTAATGCTGTTTATACTATGGTACTAAGCAGGCTGAGGTCTCTGTATACCAATCCTCAAACCTTTTTGAAAGTGTGTTTTGTTGGACATTGACTGGAGTATGTTAATCCTTTGAATCTTTGGGCCCATATAATCCACCTGAATTAACAGACCACCACTCTGTATGGTCATTTAATCAAAACTCTGAAACTTTCAATTTTGTCAGTAATTTTGTTCATTTATTTTCATTATGACTTCAAGACTATTCTGAACTGAAGACTAGTTTTGTATAACTAATGTTGGTGATGAATGACAATAATAATACATTTAAGAAGAATATCCATTAATATGTAAAGCAATATTTTGCTATCTAAAAATAAATCTCTTGATGGAAAATATTGTCTTAGCTAATTAATAATTCAGTGTTTTGTAATTATTGCTCTAGACATGCAGACTCCATCATGCAGTAGTAAGTACCTTTACACTGCCACACCCTTCAGGCTGAAAGACTGATTTTGACAGCAGCAATCCATTGCTTCCTGTGCTAGAATACAGGGCACATCCACAGAGCACAGCTCCATGGTACCCGGGTGGCATATAGTCCCCGGCAGGGAGGCTCACCAAACTGGTTCTGCTGTGTTAAAGGTCTTCTGCAGCTCTTACTCTGTCCACAGGATTTGTCCCAAAAAAGTTTTATTGCATTGCCTCATCCCCCCAAAAAGGAACCTACCTTGTTCAATATTTCTTTGAGCAATACTGAAAAGGCATCTTCAATATTTATGTTATGTGTAGCACTGGTTTCAAAAAAAGGTATTCCATATTCCCATGCAAGCTGGAAAAACAAATAAAGGAAAGGGAATGACATATATCCATATGTACAATACTATTTATAAAAACAAAATATTTGATAAAGCAACTTTTCAATACAAGTAAACAGACTAAATTAATAATAAATAATAAAGCATATATTCATAAATTTAGTGAACGTGATTTCATAGAATAATTTCATATGCATCTTCAATTTACTAATTTCAGGAACTCTTAAAACATTCTAATACATTTTTTCACTTGCAGTGATGCTTTTACTGACATGTGCCTTCATACACAAATTAAAAGGTAAAAGTATAATGGGCCTCTTCTAATTGTTCATTGATATGGAGAATGAACTGTATACAACAAGTGTGTTTGAATGAAAATATAGAGAAGGAAGATTTGGACTGCAAAATGTATAGTTTCAAATCTGGCAAAATCTATAGATATGAAAATGAGGATGTAAAAATGAACCCAGTTCTAAAGTATAGAAATAAATGATCAAATATAAACACAGACATTACAGTCTAAATGGTACAGAAAAGGATAACACTGAGGTTACTGAATAATATGTTTATGTCTTGTGGAATTTTAAAACATTTTTTTGTCTGTATTTGCAGCATAGGGATATGGGGCCTCATCTCAATCCCACGAGATCAGACCCATGGAGCATAAATTGCACAGGGCTGGGTTATATCAGGGGTTCTCAAACTGGGGTTCAGGACTTCTAAGTAGGTCACGATGTTATTACATGGGGGGTTGTGAGCTGTTAGCCTCCACCCCAAACCCCGCTTTGCATCCAGCATTTATAATGGTTTTAAATATATTAAAAAGTGTTTTTAATTTATAAGGGGGGGGGTCACACTCGGAGGCTTGCTATTTGAAAGGAGTTACCAATACAAAAGTTTGAGAACCACTAGATTATATGAAGCACCTGAACTTCGTATATCCCTAATTTTGGGGACCCAGTTAGTGTCTTGCATAATCTGAGTTTTCTCTCTTTTTTAAGATTTTTTTAAAATTATTTTTAATAAAAAAATTAATAAAAATACAAAAAGGTAAATGACTTACAGCTTTTACGTTAACTAATATTGAACATTATACAGGCTATTCAATATAATTAACAATTATGCAACTTTACAACTTGTCAAAGCTAGGAGACCAGACAATACACAATCAGACAATATTACATAGGCATAACATGTTACAGTGGGGGTAACAATAATAAAAAAACACAAATGGGAAAAAGAGAAGCTGGGTATGGGGGAAGTGACAGGCATTGAGAGGGGAAAAGATGAGAGTCAGGTGGAATGGAAGTCTGGAATTATTTAAGCTATCTCAACATTCTTTATCCAAATATATCAAGAAATGGGGTCCAAATGTCTTCAAAATCATATAACCGCTCTCTACGTCAAAAACCTATTCTTTCTTTTGCTGCTAACTCAGACAGATCTGAATATCACTGCTCTATTCTGTGCATAACCCTACTCCTCCATTTTTTTAAATTCATGCACTTGATAATCATTGTGGCCCTCAAGAACCGAAGTCTTTGTGGTGGAGGTAAATCCAGCGTAGTAGGTATAAAACCTAGGAAATAACTTTCAGCTCAGGTTTGATTGCTGAGGCCAAGCCCTTTCTCACTCATGTGCATAATTTTTTCCATCGCTGCCTGACTGATGGACAATCCCAGAGCGTATGCATCAGGGTTCCTCCTTCTTTATTACAGCACCAAACAATATCAAAGGACAAGGCCTCTCCATCTTTCACAACTTCTGTGGCTCCTAAAACACTCTGAATAGAATCTTTTACTGTATCAGGCATGGCCTGAAATCCAGAGAAACATTTTTAAGATTCCATAATATGTGCTACCATTGGTGGCCTTTTAAGGGCTGTGATATAGCCCTTACCCACACTTTTACAAAGAACTCCAGACTAATGGAGTTCCTTTTCATTAGTAAAGCATACATAATGGACACAGGACTGGGGAATTTATGAAGAATTTCCAAGCTCCCCAATAGCTCTGGGGCCTCTACCAGTCACAGGGTCTCTGGATCAAACTGGTATGTTAACAATGTTTTACCTGTAAGTACTGCCACTCTGCTAAAATATTGTTGCTTTAGTGTTAGAAAAGAGAGAAAGTCCTCATCCTTGACTAACTGGAAAATCCATATGATGCCCTTGCTCAGCCAGTTTTTCCAAAGTACATGTTTTTTATCCAATTTGCAAGTCTCTGTTACCCCAGAAAGGTGTTTTTGCATGATGGCAAGGCTGAAACTGGTACCTCTTAACTAGGATATCACAGATCCTTCACACAGCCACCACTATAGGCACTTTATTTTTCTCCATTAGAAAAAAAGAGGAACCAAGCAGACCAGCAGGAGGAACTGGATGCATTAATACCTATTCAATTTCCACTCATGTGGTCACAAGGGTGTTAGCATGTTGGAACCAATTTTCTATCTGTGATGTCATAAAAATATAACATTAATTTTGTGAGTCTGGGAGCCCAACACTCCCACACTTGGCTTAGGAAGCTGGAGTTTTTCAAGTAATTGTAACTTTCTTCTTTAAAAACACAATTTTTTAGCATTTTCTACCAGGGAACAACCCTTCAACATATAAACCAGTTACAGAACCATAGTTTTTCTTTAAAATCATAACTATTTATGGTCCTCTTCTATAACCATGCTCCTAAGTTTTAGGATACAAGTGCTAGGGTCCCTGCAGGCTCCCATCCATTGCCATCACCTGCAGCAAAGCCAGTGCCTACTTCAAGCTGCCAGAGCAGCCTCTCCCCGAAGGGAGGTATAGCTCATAGAAGAAGAGGAGCAGCAGACAGTTGGTCCAGGGAGGGCAGAAGAAGAGAGAATCTAACTTCCTTCCACCTCAACAGCAGGAAGTCCTTCAGGGAGAGAAGAAATAAAATGTAATAAAGAGGAAAGGATCATAGGTCCTCAAACTAGAAGCAAAAGCCCCACTTGGAGGTAGGAAAAGGATGAAGCAATGAAGAGGAGAGGGAGAAAGGAATCATTACAGGGAAGAACTTCAGACGAATGAGAAAAAAATGTGAAGAACCACGGTGGAACAACAGAATACAAAAAGATACAAGATACAAGATGTCAAGATTAAATTGTATGACATAATGTCATCTTCCAACCAGTAGAAGTGAGAGAATTACAAAATCAAATGGTTTTATAAGAAATTCTCTGAATTAAATTGTTTTCTTCTACTATAAAATGGGATAATGGGTCCAGAATTTTGAGGTACAGAGAATTTTGCAGGATCCATAAATCCTCCCTGCAGGATTCTGCAAAGGAATAATTATTGTGGCTTGCAGCTCTGAGTGTAGTTTGAAATAGATGAATCTAAATCACTCATTGGCAGAGTTGGTATTCTAAGAGTTTTTTCATTAATATACACTTTTAAAAATTGAACAGTGTTAGCTATTTCCTTGTTTATGGAAACTTTTACTAACCGACTCATTCAGGATTCTCTAGAGCAGGGGTCGGCAACCTTTCAGAAGTGGTGTGCCGAGTCTTCATTTATTTACTCTAATTTAAGGTTCTGGGTACCAGTAATACATTTTAACGTTTTTAGAAGGTTTCTTTCTATAAGTCAATAATATATAACAATAATTTAGTTGTATATGTAAAGTAAAGTTTTTAAAATGTTTAAGAAGCTTCATTTTAAATTAAATTAAAATGCAGAGCCCCCCGGACTGGTGGCCAAGACCCAGGCAGTGTGAGTGCCACTGAAAATCAGCTCATGTGCCGCCTTTGGCACACATGCCATAGGTTGCCTACCCCTGCTCTAGAGCTTTGAAATCACATTAGAAAAAGAAACACTTAGTACAAGTAAAGAATGCTTCAAAACACAGGAGAAATCTAGGGAGCAGACTGGCTGGTGAAGAGGTAATGATTTGTTCCAAAAAATTTTTTTAAAAAGAAATATATGGTTGCATGGTTAAGAACACAGAAGTTACAAAAATACCATATTTAACAGTCCATGAAACCTTAACACTATCCCCTTATGCACAGATATTATAATAGACTCCTGTTACATGATAACTTTATTTAAAAATGGTATGTAAATACACACAGAGAACATCTTGTACTACTCTGTGCAGGCTAGACAAAGTCCATGAAAATCTTCAAATTCAAGGTGATCATAATGAATGAGGGAACTGTGGACTTTAAAAGACACAGCTTGCAATACTGTTCACAGTGGGTCATTATTATTTTTTATTATTATTATTACTTTAGAATTTCATAATCTGAAAAATTTGGTTACATGCTAACAAAACACCCTGTCTCTAATAAGGTGCTCACCCTGCCTGACGAAGTGTCCACCTTCTGAATGAGATAAAGGCTGATTACAAACCTTATACATGCATACAATTTTCAGCAGCAGAAGCCAGTGTATGCTGAAGAGTTATAGCCACAATATCAGGTTGTGTGCCCCTCCCTGATCTCCCAGTGGGTTCTGAGAGAGAATAATTTGTTATGGCTCTTTAAAGGTACAGCATATGTCTCCCTAGGTGTCCTCCCCACCACACACAGAAACACAGCTGCACTATTCTCACTCCCTCTCTAGGAAGTTGCACCCAGAGGTTATAAGAGAAATGATTATGCAATCTTAACTACATGCAAGGACTTGTGTACTTTGAAGCACAGCCCCTTGGTTTCTGAGGCACACTAGTACATCAATATGGAAATTTTGAGGCAACTCCATTTAAATTAAAAAATACCTGTTTTATCTAAATGTGAAAGCAAATAAAGCAATCCGTACAACTGTCCCTGCATTATTAATATTGATATTCATTACATTTTACACAGTTCTGACATTTTCAGTTTTCCATGGGCTTTCAAATTTGTATGATGGCACACTGAAGATATGGTTAGGGAGACACTGCAGGTATTGGCACTTGGAGATTTTGGTATCTAAGAACAAAGCCAGTTAAAAAAAAATGCAATTCTATTTTATGAAAATTTGCTTAAAAACCTTCAAAATTTTCATGTTTGAAATTTTTCTCAGAATCTGTTCAGTTTTTTGATGAAAGAAAAACTTACATTGTTGTTTTTTCTCCCCACTGCAAAAGTAAGATGAAAATAAAAAATGGAAGAAAAAGATGAGAAAAATAAAATGCCTTCCCCAGTCTCATTTTTTGAAAACCCCAAATGTTCTGTTTTTTCATTAAAAAAGCCCCAGAAATTCAACAAAATAAAAATTTTCCATGAAGATTCTCATTTTGGTCAAAAGGCCATATTTTTGTGAACCAGCTCTACCTAAGAAGGCATGGAAGGTAATCTGGTAATGTGGGATAAGTACTTTACCTGGATGTGTCTGAGAAAATGCTCATCAGCAAAAGGGTTAATTAACAGTGCTGAAATTCAAAACTCTCTGGCTATATCCTCAGCTAACATAAGTCTGCGTAGGTCCATGGACTTCAGTGGAGCTTTGTCGTGTTACACTACATGAGGACTTGGCCCATTTTCTTTATAATGCATTGTTAAAATCGATTGATATGAATAGAACTAGTACATGTCTTAGGGTTATTGCTGCAGGCTGTCTGCACAGTCAGGAAGACATTTCCATTCACATTTTCACAAAGGTGAGGACTAGAAATAACTTTAAAAACCGCAGAAAACTTAGATTTGGAAGCAAAAATTAAACATGCAGCAAATTCCATGGCCACAGAATAAACATGTTGTGGATTATAGCTGGCGTGCTATCTATTTATAAATTAGAACTTTCCTCAGTCCAACTTCCAAAAGTGCAAAGAACAATGGAACCCCAAATATAAGATAAAACTACAACAATAAAAAGAGAATTTAGTCCCACTGTGAAGAATGCCAAAGATAAGCTACGGTGAACAAATGGAGGAAGACAGATGCAAGAGCATGAGCCCTCAATGGAAAAGACCCTGCTTCTTGCTCTCTCAAGACTGGGTCACAAAATTGATTGCTATGTAGGCAGCGCTGTATACTCAATGAGAGAGAGCAGCATATTAAGTGGCTGCCTGTGATATACGTAAACAGCAGCAGGGGGGGCCAGAGAGATTCCTTGGACTATAACTAGGGCTCTACCAAATTCATGGTCAATTTCTTGCTCATAGTTTTAAAATCGTAAGTTTCATGGTTTCAGCTATTTAAGCCTGAAATTTCACAGTGTTATATCTGTAGGGGTCCTGACTGGGAGTTGTGGGAGGGTTACAAGTTTATTTTAGGGGGGGTTGCAGTACTGCTACACTTACTTCTGTACTGCTGCTGGCGGTGGTGCTACCCTCAGAGCAGGGCAACTGGAGAGTGGAGGCTGCTGTTCGGGAGCCCAGCTCTGAAGGCAGAGCCACCGCCAGCAGCAGCACAGAAGTTAGAATGACATAGTATAGTATTGCCATCCTTACTTCTGCACTGATGCCTCCAGAGCTGGACCCTCAGTCAGCAACCGCCACTCTCTGGCTGCCCAGCTCTGAATGCAGCAGAGCAGAAGTAAGGGTGGCAATACCGTGGCACCCCTAAAATAATCTTGCAACCCTCCTGCAACTCCCTTTTAGGTCAGTAACCCCAAACTTGAGAAACGCTGGTCTCCCCCATGAAATCTGTATAGTATAGGGTAAAAGGCACACCCTTCTTTTCATTCTAACCTTCAGCATTTTATTTCTTTGAAATAAAGGGCTAATCTTTGCCCCAACCTTTTCACTGAAAACCAGATTTCATGGTGGGAGACGAGATTTCATGGTCCATGACGCATTTTTCATAGCCATGAATTTAGTAGGGACCTACCTATAGCAGTGGGTCTCAACCTTTTCAGACTACCATACCCCTTTCAGGAGTCTAATTTGTCTTGTATATCCCCAAATTTCATCTCACTTAAAATCTACTTGTTTACAAAATCAAACAGAAAAATACAGTAAGTGTCACAAGCACACTGTTACTGAAAGTTTGCTTAATTTCTCATTTTTACCATATAAATTATAATATAATTCAATTTGAATTCAAATATTGTACTTACATTTCAGAGTATAGTATATAGAGCAATATAAACAAGTTATTGTCTGTATGAAATTTTAGTTTGTACTGACTTTGCAAGTGTTGTGTAGCCTGTTGTAAAACTAGGCATACATATGGATGAGTTGATGTGCCCCCTGAAAGACCTCGAAGTACCCAAATTAGCAGTCACTGGGCCTGTTTTTCCTCTCACTGATTGATACTAAGTGATATTTTTAAGGAAGTGATATGTTTAGAAGAATTTCATAGACTCAAAGGGGTACAACAGAATAACACAACTCCAGACTTTCTGTTGCTTGTGGTCTTGTGAACAAGACAATGAAAATCATGCTTTGAAGACAGCAATGCTAGAGTCATAGATACTGTTGTGGAAGATTACTGATAGATCGTGTTTTAGAAAAATGAGGAGGAATGAAATAAGTATTGTATTTTAACATCCCACTTAAAAACAATAACCTGAAAATGCAGACTCCAAAATATTTTTAAAGTTTAACTCTGAAATAAAAGAGTTTTCAAGTGTTATTCTAGAAAGTATACAATAAAAATGTTTTAAAGTTAAACTTTTATAATAATAAGTGTTCTAAAGACAGCAACTGGTAAAGTTATTTGCCATACTCTGCTCATATATTAAACAAGTATTCTTTTGCAGCAATTCATAACAAAATATTTGGAACTCAGGAACATTTTAGTTTTTAAGGTCAGAGTTCACATTCAAATATCAAAATACTTTGCAGGCTAGGAGAAAACACCAGTGATCTATGCCTACCTTTTCCCCTCTATGCTTTGGAATTACACGTTCTGTCTCCTTATCACACTTGTTACCCAACAGTACTATATCCACCTCGTCATCTGCTTTCTAATGACAAAAGAAGAGAAACAATATTAACATGTATCATGAAGTTTAAAAAAATAAAATGCACACCCCTTTTTCATTCTAACCTTCAGCATTTTATTTCTTTGAAATAAAGGGCTAGTCTTTGCCCGGACCTTTTCAAGGATAAAATAGAAATGCTACCTAGAGCTACAAGGATCCTGTTGACTAGGACAGGACATCATAATGTAGAGCAATACAGAGCAGCAGAATGTGAGCATGTGATGGAGTAGAATATAATTTTCTGATCCTTTGAAAAGAAACAAGGTAAACAGCCTCCATCTTCTGATGAATACTTGATGCTGATGGGAGGCAGGAAATTCTCCCAATTCCCAGACCAAGCCTCCTTAGAGGAATGTGATGCATGGGCTGGCACATTAGTTAGGTCTACCTTCTAGCACTCATACTATGGAGCTGTCATATTGCCTTAGCTCTGGTGGTGAGACAAGAGGCACCTGGTACTCTTTCTGCTTTCCATTCTTGTACGTCAAAGGGTAGCATTGCGCCCAAAATGTCCAACCTCACCATGACAGAAGTTAGATTATTCCAAAACCTTCTAACGGCAGGTCTACATTACCCGCTGGATCGGCAGGTAGAGATCAATCTTTCGGGGATCGATTTATCGTGTCTACTCTAGACGCAATAAATCGATCCCTGAGCTCTCTCCCATTGACTCCGGTACTCCACTGCCACGAGAGGTGCAGGTGGAGTCGAGGCGGGAGCAGCAGCAGCAGACTCAGTGCTGTGAAGACGCCATGGTAAGTCAACCTAAATACGCTGACTTCAGCTATGCTATTCCCGTAGCTGAAGTTGCATATCTTAGGTCAATCCCCCCGCCCCTTCCCCCAGTGTAGACAAGGGCTAAGAAAAGCAATTATAGTCTCATCCTCCTCTTACTGAGGTGAACAGCAAAACCTCATCAACCTCAAATGGAGCAAGATCAAGCCTACTATCCTTCGTCCACAGTCAGTTTTCCTGCTAATCCAGCAAAGTTACATACTTTGATGCCTTATATTATCATTATTTTAGGCCATGCCATCACAACTGTGCATGTCTGAAACAGTGAAAAGGGAAGTGAGAAGTTCAGCTACAGAACCTGGAACTTGTTTTGAAATAAGTACCATTTATAGATATTTAAAACCACTTTTTGTGCCTTGATTGAAGAGAAATGATGGCTTCAGTCCAGCTCCTAGTGCACTGGCATCCACATCACAAAACACCACCACCACAACTGCAACTGAGTAAAATGCTTGTCAGTATCAAAAGAGGCCAGGAAATGAATGGGCATGGAGAATGAGTTGCCCTTTCACCTCTAGAGGTGGCCCAAGTAGGTCAAGGTTAGGGAAGTTTGCTTTGCTACAGCCAATACAATTAACATATATAGATAAACAGAAACACTTCAGTCTATTGTAGAACTATCACTCCTGAGACCTTCGACAAACTCTAAGGGCTAGTCTACACTAGAATCACTACAGCAGCTCAGCTGTACCAATGTAGCTGGGCTACTGTAGCGCTGCTAGTGCAGATGCTCTATGCTGATGGGAGAGTGCTCTCCCATTGGCATAATTACTTCACCTCCCTGAGCTCTCCTGCCGACATAGCACTGTTCACAATGGTGCTTAGGGTGGTGGAATTTACATTGCTCAGAGGGGTGGTTTTTTCACACCTCTGTGTGACTTAAGTTACACCGACGTGAGCGCTAGTGTGTACAAGTCCTAAAAAGGCATATACAGCCAACCCCTTCCTCCAAAACAAACACACACACATACACCTTCAGAGAAATACCAAAAATAATCTTTATTCATTAAAAGATCAGAGAATCATTATTTTTAGTCTACTTCACTTTTTACAACTAAGTTGCCTCATTTGAAAAGTATGGTATGAGGCACAATTATTTATTACCAGGGCATACCATTTCATTTTTTTAATCCATTCTCATTTTAGAGTCAGCTAATCTCATTTCATAACTGCAGATGATGTTCAAGATAATGTTGTATTAAAATGAAATAAGCTCATCAAAAGAGTACAAAGTACAGATCTAAAATAATGAATCAATCTAATCTGGATTAATAGACCAAAATGCTGGCTGTTTCAGAATGCACTGGAGCTTTACTCATTAAGGTCAATGGTTCTCTTACATAAAATTACATACATCAGTCCCTAAAATAGGATATAGTAAACAGACAATTTAAACATCACATAATCAACTTATTTTATTTGAGATTTTATGTATCAAAAATGTTTTAATGAAATTTGACTTTACTTTGAAGTAAAAGGTCAAAGGAAATGTTAATACTTATTGTGTAAAAATATGGTATTCATGATTTAAATGAATCTGTACATACAAAAAGTATAAATATTTCTGTACATACAAAAAGTATAAATATTCTTGCCATAGGAATGTTCTTTCAAAACAGCTTCAAATTGTAAATAACAACTAAAAAGGCTTAAGACAATGGCTCTTTCAGAAATCTATTATTTCTATGCTAAATTTAATAATAAGTTTACATTTTTATAGACTCTTTCTACCCAGGACCTCAAAGTGCTTTGCAAGTATTATAGCTATTTATTGACGTCTGAAAAAGCTGATAGTCACTGGCCACACCTTCATTTTTGGAAACTACATAATAAATGTTAAGCTGAATTTCTACCTTCATTTTTTAAAAAAAGTTGGTTATGTAGAATTGTAGATGATAGTCTTGGAAATGAAAATCACTACGAATTGCTAAGGCTGAAATCCGACTCTGTAGCCAGATCCTTAGCTGGTGAATATCAGCATCAATGGTGCTATGCTGATTTACACTTATAAAGAATATGGCCCTCTGATTTTTCCTAAACTTCAGGATATTCATGGCCTTTCCTACAGTTACCCAGGAATATCCGTTTGGACTGAAAAACCCATTGCCAGAAATCCTTAACTTTTGGGAAATGAGGTGGGTGGCAGGGAGGGAGGGAAAGGGACCCATAACTAGCTGCCGTGACTGTGCTTCTGCCAAAGTGACCACTGATGAAGCTAATGCACCCACAAGTAGGGAAGTGGTTTTTTGAATTCTGAAAGTTTTTTTGTTTTTGAACTATTACGTAACAGGAAAGCCTATTTGGTACACATAGTTTCAGTTTGCTAGCTGGCATGACTGCAGACAGATTCCACCAATGACCACATCACTTCTGGATATACTGGAATACAAGCTAACTCTGAAAACCTTGGTCTATCGATGAGCTTCATAAGGGTCCACCTGACAACCGTCATGGATTTCCAGGTTATTACGTCTTTGCCCACCTGACCACAACAAGATTTCTCAGAGGTAGGAGAAACCCCTGTACACCAGTCCAACCTACTTCAATATGGAACCTCAGCCTGGACCTTAAATGCCTCACGAGATAGCCAGAAGTTTGAAGGGTGATCTACTCATTGCTATATTTGTCAATGAAAATGGAATTCCTGATAGCCATCACGTCGGTATGACAGGTTGGAGAAATAGGGGCCCTGAAGTCATACTCCCCTTTACAGGTGTTCTTTAAAGACAAAGTGATACTGTGGCTCCACCCCAAATTCTTACCTAAGGTTTTTTCAGAGTTCCATCTCAATCAGCCCATTCACCTGGCTATCTTCCACACCAAACCGCATCCATATTGCCAAGAGGGTCATTCTTTTGGCGTAAATTAGTGTAGCCTAAATGCTGATGTAATTTGGGACACTTGCTAATGACCCCAAGGGACTACTGCAAAAATCTAAGATCACTAGGGTCTTTACAATTACTGCAGAGAAGGTGGATGCCATAGGAGCCATTATGACAACTCTTATGCCACCACAGAATCTCCCTTAACTGAGATCATCTTCCACGGTTGGTTATACTGTTTTCAGAGCCACTTTCTGACGCTAGCATGATACAAAACAACCCTAACACAGGCGAGTCTCTGAACTAATGTGTCCATGTACAGAGATTATGCTGGTTCAGATTCCATTTGGGGTACTCACTGTGAATCCTGTTCAAGGCATTCAGGTAGGTAAGGGTAGCGGGTAAATTTTCTCAAGTGGATTTTGGGCATTTTTATTACTTTTCATATGATAAATTATTTATATAGGTATAAGGAATTCTCAGTCTTTCTGAAGAGTTACACACAACCTCTGAAGCCTGTAAATCATCTTCCGAATCAACAGAAGGAAGGAATATTGTACTAAATTCAGTTCTGCTTGCAATTGTATGAAACTTCTAAAAAAAGATTTCAGTTTTTGAAGCCATTTTCCTGCAATACACATGCTGTTAATAGGTGCTGTACAGTTCTGATATAGACCCATCTGTATTGAACGTGTAGCGACTTTGTAAATTCAACTTTTGATAGCCTTCCTTGAGAATATCTCTATTCAGCTTTGCATGTACTGTCAGAGTATTAACTTACCTTTAGATTTGAAAGTTTGAGTATAAATACTAAAGTTCTTTTTTGTCTTGAACTCACTTGAGCTGTAATAATAAATTCTGTACTAAAGACGATACATACTTAGTACACTGTTAGTATAATTGAAGTACAAACACAATATCTCTTATAATGTGATATATAAATATATTGATTGATTAGTTTTGATTGAGGCCAAGTTACAATAAATATTTTTGATATTTATAAAAAGGGCATAGAGCAATGTATAGGTGCTTTTAAAATCTGTATTATATGAATATATAGAAAATAAATACATAAAATTGTAAGGTGGATGTTTTAATGGTCTCATTTTGATTTGACTGGCTAACATGCACACCGGAGTTCTCTAACTATACCTTATACTTATCAAATTAAATTGCATTACACATTTAATGAAATCTGCACTTTGGTTTTGCCTGTGCACTCCTGCACATTTTTAACCTACAGTAGCAACAACAACCTTGGCATTAAGTGTTTACTGGGGATTAATGTCTCGTTTGGGCTTCAGCCCTGGCACAGGAGGGACCTCTTTTCCCAGTCAATAATTAATTCTCAGAAAATGTCCTGTGTTTTAACAGTTATTGCTTAAAAACACATATTATACAATGAATGGCCCAATATATTTTACCCAAGACACTCCATAAATTGACAGCATACCAGAGTTGGATTGTTTATTATTCCTCTTCAATTATGAGACTCACTAATTAGCTCTTTCTAGGCTGATCTGCAACACTGATCACCCTGTTCACATTCCTAGAAAATATTTTAAATGGACTATTTTTGTTTTTCACTGTCAATCTAATGTAAGGAGCTAGAACTTGATGAGAAAAGATTAAACAAGATAAATATGAATAGTTTGAATAAGCATCCAAAGGGAACGTAACAGTATATATGAAAAAAGGCATAATCAAGAAAAATGGAGAGGAACTGTTCAGTTTGATAACTGGGATGAAGTAACTAGGAGAAACTAAGAACAATGGGATGATCTTCCTGATACAAAGCTAATTAGACCATGGAGACTTCCCTCTGGTGATGGAAGCCCCATAGCTTTAAATATTTAAAACTAGATTTGACAAAAGATGGGGAAAGGAGGAAAGATAACTGCAGAAAACAATTTGGCATTGATAAACGAATGGTCTGGGTGTCCTTCTTGGTTTTTTCATCTCTAAGTACTATGAATCTATTACAACAATGGTATACTGCAAGCAAGGCCATAATGGAATAAGCTCAGGCAAGTATTTAACCGGAGTTGTAATTTTCATGTATTTATTAAAACATATTAAGTACAGAAAATAAAGATGTTAACTACCCTGAGCAAAATATCAACTGCAGTTAGGTATTCTTACCTTGTGTATATCTTTCATCCAGCTTGTTATACCTTGAAAACTGTCTGAGTTTGTGATGTCATAGACCAAAACAAATCCATGTGCTCCACGAAAATAACTAGTACTAATTGTATGGAATTGTTCCTGACCGGCAGTATCCCTGAAACACACCAGAAAGGAATCACTTGGTACTGCATACATTGAAAGAGTATGGATACATTTTTTCAGTGCAACTTAAAGAATACAGCACCAATTGTGAGCTTGTTTTCTGAAGTGGAGGGGGAAATATGATAGAGAATACATGCCACAGCCACTCTGAAGGGAAAGAGCTAGCAAACTATTTCGAGCATTTCTGTTAATATTGCTGACTGCTCTAGAACCTATTCTTAAATAATTGAAAGAAAGACAAAAAATAGGTTTTGCCTACATTAAATTTTTAACCACAGTGTAAGTAAACTTATGTAACTGCATTTGTGCAACCCTTAGTATAGTATGTTTGCTCTGGAATAAACTATGGCTTCTAATAGAGAAGTGTGCTTTGGGGTAAGCTGCAGAAAGGCAGCATTTCACATCAGTGTGGCTAAATTAGGGTAGCTACACCAATAGCTAAAACTCTATGGGTGAAGTTTTCACACCTGCTCTGGTCCCTTTGTGCTGGGTAAAGTGGTATAAAGCTGCTCTAAAATGATTGGATCAGGCTGGGGGACAATTTCCCCAGCGCAGGCACTTTAGAAGACAGATGTAATGTAGTTTTCTGAGCACCCCTTTGCAAGATCTGGCAAAGGGAGAATGTTGGGGGCAGGCTGGGGTGAGAAGTTTAAGCTGGTGCTGGGGCCATGATATGCAGAGCTGCAGAGATTCCAGGCAGCACTATGGCCCATATAGCATCCTGGGGACGCGGCTGTAATTTAGACAGGCCTCCAGAGCTCTCTAGATTATGACAGAAATTATAGGGAAGCCCAGGATCAAGTGAATGCATAGGTAGCTCAAAAACTACCATAGCCCCTCCTCCTATTGGGCTGAGTTCTGTGCTCGCAATTTAGATAAGCAGCAAAGAATCTTACCCTAAATGTATACAAGGACTAAAAAACTCACCAGAAAGCATCCAAGCCCTCTAGCCATTGGAGATCGAGTGGCTAGCAACTCAAAAATTGGCAAATATCTACAGAACTCAGTACAAATAACTAGGCTCCACCACAGCTGCAACACAAAATCTCCCCTTTATTTAAAAATAAGATTATGGTTCCCAGTCACCTTGCTGGTCTTCATCCAAAATCCTAAACCTGGCCCTATGAACATATGTTTGTGGAATAATGAACTCTTAAAAGAAAAAGCCAGGAGATTTGGATTTAAAGTTTAACATTTTAATAAAGTTGTTCATATTTAGTATGAAACATAGGTTTACATTTTATCCATATGCTACAATAACTTAATGTTAAATGTTTCTAAAATAACTGTTTTTGATAAACATATACTAGCTGTTCTAAACATGGCCTCCTCACCCTAATGTAAGTTTTAATATGCTCACTAGAGTGTAAGAAGACAAGTAATCAAACCTGGACAAGATTTTGCATGGTGTACAGTTCTATAATTTAGTTGGCTTTCATTTGTGGGACAAATTATAACTCACCATATTTGAAGTTTCACTGTTGTATCATTAAATGTTATTGTTTTTACTTTAAAATCAATGCCTAAAAGAAACAAGAAAATCCGTTACATATCTTGAAATAACATTTACTTCTTATGGAGACTGTTTGTAAATAAAAGTTATTTTGGGGATGTAGAGAAATGGAAGCACACCAACCAACATCAACTAAAAATTATAACAAACCACTAATTGTATATACACAGTACAGAGGTAGGGGTAGTTCTTTTTGATATACATCTGTAATTATATTGAAATTAACTATCAAACTAGTCAAAGTTCTATACTCAGTCACTCACTGTGCATGGTCAACTTGGAAAATATAGCTACAAACCAGCATTAGCTGGCAAGTGACATGACAGCTGTTTGATGGCCCATGCACAAAACTGTCACAGTATTGGCAATTTCTGCTAAGGGAATCAGTCCCATAATAATAGTGCTGCAGTTCTGCATGGAGGTTTAGTGACAAATGCTTACATGGCATTTGCTTGCCCTATGCCATTGTTTAGCCTTTACTGCAATACTGAAAAGAAGTGTCCAGAATTACATCAACAGGATTAGACATGAATTAACTGAATTAATTAGGCTGTGATGGGTTGGATCACAGAGACCTCCTTGGGGCTGCCAACTGATGTTGAAAGACTACTTCTGCCCCTGCTTTCCTGCCCTGCCAGCTTGGGACTCCAAACCAAGCAGGGCTCTGAGCCAGACCTGCTAGCCTGCTGCAAATCCAGATCCAAGTCTGAACCACGTCTCCTAACAGCTGTAGGCTCAACTGAAAACAGGTTAAGAAGTGTTCCTGTCTTTAACACTCAGATGCTCAACTCCCAGTAGGGTCCAAACCCCAAATAAATCCGCTTTACCTTGTATAAAGCTTATACAGGGTAAACTCAGAAATTGTTCACCCTCTATAACACTGATAGAGAGATATGCACAGCTGTTCCCACCCACCCTCACCCCAGGTATTAATACATTCTCTGGGTTAATTAATAAGTAAAAAGTGATTTTTTTAAATATAGAAAGTAGGTTTTAAGTGGTTCCAAATTGTAACGGACAGAACAAAGTGAATGACCAAGTAAAATAAAATAAAATAAAACACACAAGTCTATACCTAATGCAGTAATTAGATATAGATCAGAGATGTTTCAATAAGTTTCTTTCACAGACTGGATGCCTTCCTAGTCTGGGCACAATTCTTTCCCCTAGTATAGCCCTTGTTCCAGCTCAAGTGGCAGCTAGGGGATTTCTCATGATTGCAGGCCCCTTTGTTCTGTTCCATTCCCTTATATGGCTTTGGCACAAGATGGGAATCTTTTGTCTCCCTGGGTGTCTCTCTCCCCTCCTCCCTTTTAAACTGAAAAGCACCAGGTTTAAGATGGATTTCAGTACCAGGTGACATGGTCACATGTCCTGTGAGACCCCAAGCCTCAATTCTTCCCAGCCTGACTCACAGGAAGGCCTGTCTGCAAACAGAGCCATCCACAGCCAACTGTTCTGGTTGATGGGAGCCATCAAGATTCCAAATCACCATTAATGGCCCACACGTCACATAATTATGCATGAGTCAAGCCTCAAGCTATCACAATCTACAGTACTCAGAAGTCTATGCGTATTATATTCTTAATATGTCTATGATATCAATTAAAAGTATCATTAATAATTGTTATCATAGACTATCAATTTTAAAACAGAAAAACTTCCAAAACACAGACATATTGTTTACAATAGGCCCTCAGAATTATATTTCATATTTCTAGTTTCAGATACAAGAGTGATACATTTATACAAAGGACGACCACATTCAGTAGATTATAAACTTTGTAATGATACCTTACAAGAGACCTTCTGCATGAAGCATATTTTAGCTACATTATATTCACACTCATCAGCATGTTTTCATAAAATCATATAGAGTGCAACATCACATAGGTACAAAGATAAGCAGACATGCATTCAAGTTCAAGTAAACACCATACCTCTATACTACCATTCCATCTAAATGTCTATGCCTCAAAATCCAACTGATAGGATAGAATAGCTACTGAAACCTATTTTGAACCTAGTAATATTGCAGTATAGTAATGACTCTGCAGCTATTATACTGTTTTCCTCTCTATAACTTATCTAGTTTTTCATTACCTATACTATCACAATAGCACCCAAAATAGGTGCCAGACAAATGTATGGGAGAATGAATTTTTTGCCTTGAAAAGTTTACAATCCAATAAAAATGAAACTCTAATTATCACACTGGAGTCTGCTGTCTCCTGAAGTATGAAGGTCCAAAATAAAAAGACTGTCTAATTCCCTGCAGTTACACAACTTTTTCAATGACTTTAGCAGTGAAATTTTAAAGAAAATTTTTTAAATGAGTTTCAGTCTCCAAATGCAATATCCACTGAAAAACCCCTTCATTCTGTTCATTCATTACAAGCCAACTAGGAGAATACCTTAACGGGCAAAAGGGTATGTATTTCAGTCACACGAGCTCAGCTGAATTAGGTTGAGCAGCCCTCTTAAAATGCAGGTTAACATGTCTCAGATTGTGTTAGGTGGGCATGTTGTACTCTAGGCTTCTCACTCAGTGAGTGGCTCCCAAACTTTAACAACCTGTGAACCCCTTTCACTAAAAAGTCAAGTCTTGCAAACCCCACTCCTAAAACTGAGTATTTCTAGGGATTTTCTCCTTTACCTGACTATAAATTATAAGAGCAGTGATCTTGGAAATATAATATTTCTTTTTGTGACATGCTTATTACACACTATTAATTATTATTTATCATTACAGTATTTTGATTACATTATGCAAATAGAAACACTCTTCTAAGATCTCACTTTCATAGCTTGTATCACTTTGAATTGTTGTAAGACAAGGCTCCTATGTTTCATCAAGGAGTATCGGATTTGAAACAGCATGAAGGTGTTTACGAAGCCAACTCAAATAGTTCCTCCTACACAAGCATTCAGGTCTTGAGTAGTCCAGGCAAACAACACATGTTACAACAAAGCCTAAACTTGTTCTTCATAATCATTTTAAAAACAATACTAGCTGCCTATTTAATTTTAAAAACAGCAAAAATATCCACCTCCCTTCCCATTTCTTATAAGGAGTCTTGAAGTTGAAATCTCAGTGTGATAGACATGCTTGCTTTGATCTGCTTAGCTCTTGGAAGTCCAGGGGCTCTGGGCTGCTGGCTCCGGGCTGCCCTGGGTCCCTAAGGCCAGCTCTGTCCACCATTAGGGATTTTTTTCCTGAGAACCCCCTGTAACATTTTGCGAACCTCCAGGAGTTCACATACCCCAGTTTGGGAACCACTTCACTAAGTTAAAACATATCTAGCTAACACGACTTCAGATGTGTCAGTCTACATCTCAATGGGGCTTTTCAACTGTGTTTAAACTAATTTGAATGGGCTAGCACAACTGAAAAAGTACACCCTTTTTGCATGTCAAGAAAAGTCAATAATGTGTTAAAGTGTAATAAAGAGATGTTATAATGGACATCAGTGAACCTGGGAACCAGAGTGCAATTCTGGTTTTGATGCTACCATAATACAGATAAATAAATACCTTGCACCATAAAAGGATAACTTTATGAAGAGAGATTATACTACATTTCAAACCCTAGAGAACACCTTTAACTGCATGTTATCTTACTTAATGCTCATGAAGCTATCAGAACCTATAGTACTCAGTAGTTTATGCGTACTATATTCTTGACCTGTTGTACCACAGTTTCTTTGTTTTTCAGAAGTAAAATCAGCAGTATCTTTAGACTGTCTTGGAAGAATAGCCTTAATAGTCTGTCTTCTATAGTCTTCAATTTGTATATTTCTTTTTACCCCTTAGCTATGGGCTAATAGCCATGATTCTAGAAATCTCTCTCAACTTCGATGATTCCAAAAGAGAACAAAACTGTCCTTTGTAATTTTCCTTAAATAACTCTTCTCTGATAGAAAAGGAACATGAAAAACAACAGGTTTGTGGTTTCTATTCTGGTGAAATCTGTGTATTAGACAGAGGGGAAGCTTCTTTATGTGATCATTTAATACATGGTAAGCTTGGGTGTGAATCTATCCTGGACTAGCCTGCTGTGCACCAATAGTTCCTTGGGGTGTGCGACTGGTAGTATACTAAATGTTCATGTAGACAAGTTTTAAACTTTCATTTAAAATCAAAAATAAGACTCTAGCTATTATGGTTGCTAAAGTAACTTCAAAAATATGACCCAGTGTAAAGAATGCACTGACATCTATATACATTTGCAGAACCTGAAACCATAGCTCCAAGAGATATGATCTGTACCATTCATCTCAATGGAACACAGATATCAATGACAATAGTTTAAGCCAACACTGTTAACTCGCTGCTCACTACACCATAAAAAAAAGGAAAGAGACGATCACACTGTTAAGATATACAAACACTATCTACTGTGAGTGACAGCTCAGTTTGACACCACCTGTAAGTGGGATTGGGAGATACCACAACTCCCTCTTTCTCCCCAAATCAAGAAGCCAATGAAGGGTCTCCAAACAACGGCCCAGGGGCCAGATCTGGCCCACAGTGTCGATTTGTCCGGCCCCCCAGCACCAGCTGAGCAGACATGTGGAGAAGCTGCCGCTGCCCCCTCATGCGAGCTGCTGCTGGCGGCCCCATGTGCGGAGGGATGAGTGACCCCCCCCGGTGCAGGGGCAGGGTCATGGCAGCAGCTTGGCTGGAGGAACAAAGGGGTGAGTGCCCCTGCAATGCAGCCAGAGGAGCAAAGGGGAGGTGGGTCGCGGCAGAGGCTGGAGGAGCAAAGGGGGTGGGGGGATGCGGCAGCGGCATGGCTGGAGGAACAAAGGTGGGGATCACGGCAGTGACTGGAGGAGCAATGGGGGGGGGCAGCGGCCCGCAAAGCCCCTTCAAAAATCTAATATGGCCCTCGTCTCAAAAAGTTTGGAGACCCCTGAGCCAAGCTAAAGAAACACTGCAGAGCCCAGTGGAACACGATCCTGCGCAAGGGGGAGCCAATATCAAGAGCTCAGAAGGACCCAAGAGCTTCATTGAGGGGAAGCCAAGCCCAGCAGAGCCAATGGGAGTAATCAGACTCCAGTCCATGGTTGTATTGGAACATCTGCATACTCTACTGTGAGCAGCATGTCATGTATGTGGAGCTTATTTTATGGATAGAGCATGGAGGAGTACCATCTCACTTCCCCATCAATCTGGTCTGGAGGTTTATAAGAGAATGCTAGTCACACCCCTGACAATGGAAAGATTGCTGAATTTCAATTATTGCCCGACAAACACAAAGATATGTTTTTTCAAAAGCCCTTCCTTTCAATTAATGTTTGATGATTCTGTTATCAAGTTTACTGTGCAGCAAGAGGATAGAAAAATAACCCAGTCTATCAAAGGGATGATGATATATCAATAAGGAACTTTCATTTTATAAATTGGAAAGATTAACAATGTTAGGAAGCTTTTGGGTTTTCTTATGGTTTTAACTGGACAACATATTTGACTGTGTAAAGATAAAATACCAATATTCTTCTGCCTTTTACCTAAAATCTAAATGTTTCAATGCAAGTGCTCAGAAAAATCAACAATTTGATATTAGAATCATCATTTTGATTCCTACTTGAACCTCACTGCCTATCTCCTCTATCAAAGACAAGCATTCACAAAAGTGCAATAAAATGGCAAAATACCACAACATTTCCCTTCCTTTAACTTCCAAATGCATCTTTTAGCAGACTTTGGGGAGACAAGCCTTCAGACCCAATATTCTACTTAGTATTAAAAGTTGGTGTTGGGGGGCAGGCTGTTTGGGTGAAGAAGTTAAAATTATTATTTGGTCTTGCCCTTGAGCAGATGAAAATTCTCACTGAAACTTTAATGGAAGGGGAAAATGAAATAATACAGTTGGCAGCTGTAATAAATTTTATATGAAACTTTCTTGAAGAAATCAGTAAAGGTGACTGAAAATATAATTTTACCCAAACATGCATACATGCTCATATCAGGCAATCTACACATTTGAAGAAAAATATTCATTCTTGCATTTCAAAGAACCACTTAAAGAATTTGGTTTAATTGTTCATTTAGCTTTCTACAGCAGAGGTTATAGCACTTGATAGGGACATGATATGTGGTGGAGGTTTAGAAGGTCACTTTCAAAATGTTGAGTTGGGAATTCTTTAAAAAATTATAACCCAGCAAGGCAATTCCAGCCCTACAGGAAAACAGTTTTTATTTGATATAAATTTTAATAATAAATTGACAAGAGGTTTTTTTGTATAAAAAAGGAACTAGAGAGTGCTGAATCAGACCAAAATGTAATCTAAATTAAAATAGGCATATTGACTTCTTAAGTCAACTTAAATGTATTGACCTAAAAAGGACAATGAACGTTAGTGAAAAACAGAAGTCAATATGTGCTGCATGCATGAATTGTTCATGTCTTTATATGAAGTTTCAAACAAACTTAGCAAACAGAAAAAACAACAAAGAAAAATGAAAAACATAGTGGCAAAGACAGCTCACAGATTTCAGATGGTTTTAGGCCAATGTATGGTACAATACGATCAACACAGCAAAACTAACATTGATCACCAGCCCAGAGATAAAAGTTACTGAATACAGGAGCTTGTATTTTCTTCTTTGGATTCTTCATATAAAACCCAGAATGTGATATAAACCAGACCAACTTCTAAGTGTGATTTCTAAACTCTTATGGCCATGGGGTATTTATGATTCATTCTTTCTCTATATTTAAATAATAAAGATGCCTTTTCAAGGTTCCAGGAGAACATACATAATTAAGTATACAATTAATACAACTAAATTAAAACTCATCATCTTTAAAATAATCAGTTGCACAGAAACTCAGCCAGTCAACCACCCAAACACACTCCCTTCAGCATCTATAATGCATACTCTCAGCCCTTTCCAAAACCCCTCTCAGTCAGGTGCCTTTTACAGCATGCCCAGAAATTCACCAAATTCAGGCTATTTCAGATCAAGACAGAAAGCAAGTTCCAGAGTGTGAGAATCTTCATGGGGAATGCCCTGCCAACTATCCTGCTCTCTTATAAAGAAGGAGATACAGCCCGAACACCTCTACTTACCATAGGTGTGGCAGTATGGCATGTGGAGAGAGACAATCCCTTAGGCCCAAGGCTGTTAAGGGCTTCATAGCCATAGCTAGAGACCAATGGGAAACCAGTGCCCCACTCAAAAAGCGATCAAAAGCATTCTGCACAAGCTTTAGTCTTCAAATGGTTTTAAATTTAAGATGCAGTCTCGTGCATCACATTGAAATATGCTAATCCTCAGGAAACAATAGCACAGATAACAGTGGCAACTCTGCATCTGAAAGAAAAGGTCATAACTTCCTGCCCAAAAAGCTGACTGGGTCACTTCTGCAATATGATTGTCAAACAGCAGTTGGGAGACTAAAGTCATCCCTAACTTGCAACACTAGTAACTAAGGGCAGATGTATTCCTTCAATCAAAGGGGGTGATATTACTTCTGCCATCTCTTCCAGAGGCTTTTCCCAAGTCACCATCTGTCTTATCTGGGTGAGCTTCAGCTAGCTTGGTTTCATTCGTGCCCTCATCTTTACTAGACGTTGGCTGAGGCACTGAACTTCACTGTCCAGATCAGAGTAGACAAATTTACAGTTAATCTAACAGCATACTGACGACACTACACCCCATCCCTCCTAACTGACCCATATATGAACAAGAGGGATGACAGGATGGCATCCTTCGAGACCTCACATTTGAGAGCTCTTTGAGAGGAGAAGCAATAGCCCACAACTATCCACTAAGACCTCTCCGAAAGAAAAGAGCAAAGCCACTGAAGAGCAGCCCTATCCACTCCTGTCAGATTATGAATATGAGTCACCAACATACCATGATCGGCGGTATCGAAGGCAGCTGACAGATCTAATACCATCAGCATGGACACCTCATCATTATCTACTGCCAGCAGGAGATCACTGACTCTGTGACAAAGGCTGATCTATATACCCAGATTGACATGGGTCATGGAGGTTAGTGGCATCTAGATAATGTTAAGAGTTGTCCGAGTACAATTTTCTCCACAGTTTTATCCAAGAAGTGGAGATGTGCTAGTGATTGGTAATTAGCAAGAGTGTCAGCATCAAGCAACGTCTTCTTGAGCAAAGGTTGCATTATTGTTTTCTTCAAAGCAATAGAAAGCCTTCTCTCTCTAAGAGAGGCGTTGATGATCTCCACAAACCAGGGACTAAGTACTTCACCAGTGGCGTTCCACAGCCAGGAAGGACATAGATCCAAAGCACAGGCTATGAGATGAAGTTCTCGTAACACCTTCAGTACCTCAGGAAGTGTCACTGATTGAAACTCTACCAGAAAAGATGAGGCCCTTGTTCCCTCAAGACCTTGCATTGCAAACACAGAAGCAGACAGCTTATCCCTACACTGATCAATCTTGTCTGCAAAATAACAAGCAATTTCTTTACAATGGGAGGGAATCAGATAAGCTACCAAGTCAAGACAGTGGTTTAACTACCCAAAACAAATCTGCTACCTGAGATTTGGAAGGTTTAGAATTAACCTAAACAAGGACAAGGCTCTTGTCTTCCTGAATAAGTTTCAATGGAGTTAATTAGCAACAAATCCATTTGTAGGCCAGTCCTAAATGTATCAGCTACTATGGGGAGAGGAAACCTATTCCTCAAAAGTCTACAGCAGGACTTAAAAATCTAATTCCTGAAATCTTCTGCTACTGCTTCTAGGGCGAGGAGAGGAGAAGGAAGGAGAGCATCCGATACCTTGGGAAATAGAATGATCCAAACGTTAGGAAACTAGCTTAGGACTTTAAAGGCCTGGGTTCAAGTCTCTGCTCTACCACATCCTTACTGTGAGATCTTGGGCTAGTCACTTGGCTTCTCTGTGCCATCTGTAAAATGGGGATTATAGTACCTCCCTACCTCAAACAGGTAAGTAAGACAGTGAGCCTTTTAGATACTAAGGGAATGAGGGCCACAGTACAGGAACTCCTCACTTAACATTGAAGTTATGTTCCTGAAAAATGCAGCTTTAAGCTAATCTAATTTCCCCATAAGAATTAATGTAAATGGGGGGAGGAGGGGTTAGGTTCCAGAGACATTTTTTTCACCAGACAAAAGACTCTGACTCACTCTCTCTCTCTATATATATACACACACATACACACACAGTATAAGTTTTAAACAAACAATTTTATACTGGTACACAGCAATGATGATTGTGAAGCTTGATTGAGGTGGTGAAGTCAGAGCGTGGGATATTTCCCAGGGAATGCCTTACTGCTAAATGATGAACGGAGCCCTCAAGGGTTAACTCACACTCTATAAGACAGCAGGAGAGGAGGAAGGGCAGACAGAGACAGAGATTATGTGCATTTCTCCTTTAAGTACACTTCCTTGTTAATTAGATCAGGAAGCTGATTCGCAGATGCTGCCCTGTCAGGTGGTGTGTCCCCCTCTGCTCTATGGAAGATGGTGTAAGTGGGGTGCAGGAGCAGGGGGCACTCTGACATTAGCCTCCCTCTTACTCTCCTTCCCCCCCGCCCCAGCACACCAAGCGGGAGGCTCCCAGGAGCAGCTCCAAGACAGAGGGCAGGAGCAGCACATGGCTGTGGGGGGAGGGACAGCTGAACTGCAGGCAACTGATAGCCTGCTCAGCAGCTGCTGCACAGGGAACTTAGGGGAGCAGGGAGCTGCTAGAGGGGCTGCCGGTGAACCCTGGTTCCAAGCCCCCACCAGCTAGCTGCAATGGGCTGCTCTTCCTTCAAGCAGTGAACAAAGCAGGCAGCTGCCAAATGATGTTGGAAGGGAGCATTGGACAACTTTAAACAAGCATGTTCCCTAACTGATCAGCAACATAATGTTAACTGGGATGACTTTAAATGAGGAGTTCCTGTATAGAGAGATAAACCTACACTTGTGGGGACTGGTCTGCACTGGATAGTTTAGAGAGGCTTGTGTAGGGGAAACTGGTCAGGGCAATTGATCCTAGATAGCTTGCTGGCAAGTGGGCGAGAACATGATAGGGATGGAAGCCAATCTAATATGGACCCAAATAGCTCTGAAACAGAATGAGGGTGTGGTTATACACTTACACTACATATTAAACGTGCTGGTCCTCTTATTCATATCAAGTAGTATCAGACTCTGTGAGCAATCACATATATTGTTAAATAATAGACTGTAAATTAGACTACCCATGGAAAAAGGTACTCCTCAATGTAAGCAAGAGCAACAGAATCCGGCACTGTTCAAAAAACCAGGAAACGAGTAGATTACTATTAGTGTTATTAGTACGTGCAGGCAATTAGATTTTATAGACCATATTTACTTACAGTATCATATGTACAACAATTCAAGCCTACAGTCTTTTTTTATAAAATGAATGTCAGAGAGTCCGGGTAAACTTCCAGAATTGGTTCATTTACCTATAAGATGGTATAAACCAATTTGCAAACCCAGAGAAAAAGAAACCCCTGTCTGAAAGGAGATTTCAGTTTTAGGTTTCTCACACTCATGAATGTGTCCCTTTGAACAGAAATTCAAAATACAATTGTCAGCTCCTTCCCTACTGTAAAAAGTGGAACTTGTATGCTGAATTTCTTTTCAAAGGGATGCATTCAACTGTCTGCTACTTCTCTTCCCACCAAAAGTGGAACTTGAATGCATCCCTTTGAACAGAAATTCAAAATACAATTGTCTCTTCCTTCCCTTCTGTTTTTTCCCTTCCCCAAATAAGTAGAAGCTTCACCTTTTTAGAACCAAGATCACCACAAATATTCTCCCACATAGAAGCACATGACACCATTGAGAAGACAACAGCTACGATAACAACTTATTTCATACCTATAATAAATAAAGCAAAAAAAGTACTGTTGATACCAGTCAGCTCTGTGTTTCTGGGGAGTCAGGGTGCAGAATCTAACCTGACTCATGAAGAACCTCCCCCAGGCCGTCTCTGTTTGAACCAAAACGGATCAGAGAAAAGGCTTTCAGAGAACAATGAAGGGCATTGGGAGACACATCTTGACCCTTCCTGACAAGGGTGACAAGATTAAGACATCTCCATTTGCATACAGAATGAAGAACAGAGACAACTCCCCTAGCCTCATCTGCATGAAAAATGAGATAGGTATTAGCATAAAGCATGAGGAACAGAGAACAGCACTGAACTCTGGGACCAGAAAAGCAGGGACGCACTGCATCATGGGAACCCTTAGTCCAGATGCTAATGACCCTATGAGTGCACCCACCTAGCTCAGTAACTATCAGACCAATTCTAGTAATAAATCTTTGATTGATATCCAAAATACTGAAGTAGCTTAGTTGCACTGTAAGCTCTCTGGAAGAAAACACAACCCATAGCCATGAGTGATCAGCTCCTATTGTCTAGCCTAAAGAAAACCCTTGAGTCATCAGTTTACACATAAACAAATCTATTGTTCTCCCTTGAACCACTGTATTTTCTCTACAAAAACCCCTACCTATGCCCAAGTCAGTGGTCTGATGCTCAGGATCAAACTCTGCATCAACTCTGGGATTCCATCTCCTGATTGGTCATACTGGAGGCTCTGCTTGTCTCAAGCACTCAGGACCCTGAGCTACCACCATCACCTGGGAACCCCTACCAGTTCAAGCCTCATGGAGTGGGTGAGATCTCTCTCTCTCTCTCTCTGTTTTCTTTTCTACCTCAGGTATTAACCTTGAAAAGGTAACTGTTATGTTTGTGTATCCCCCCTTCTGTAGTTATCACTATTATTCAATAAATAACTTTTATGGTTCCACTGGTTGCTTCTCTCTCTCTGAATTTTACTCTTTCGTGTTTTTAGCTTCCGCCATTTACTCTGCAGCAATGCTTCTAAAGATTCTAAAGATCCCTGTAGTGCTCAAAAATCCTGTGGGGTTTGCTCATCAAGTGGGTTACTACCAGTACAAACTGTAATGTGAAAGTGGGATAGGGACGTGTTAAACTTGGGGCACACAGGGGAGGGCAGCTGAAAGTGCTGCTCAACCCAGCCTATTCAGACCAGGGCGCATAAGGGTACCAGCTTGAAAGTGCCGCTTAACCCAGCCCATTGAGTGCAAGGACACATGAGGGGATCAGCTGGAAAGTGCTGATTGCCCTGGTGTGGGTGGGTGGGTGAGTGTCATTGGGCATGGACTTGCAGAAGGAAGGAGTAGAGCTCCAGATGAACATACAAGTGACATAAGCAGCACATTAATAGAATTACAGAACTGTCCCATCCCCCTAAAAAGAGTAACTCTAATAAATGAGCATACCCCAAAGGAACAGCCATATCTGGTAACACTGTGCAGAAGCTTCATGTTCACTTGTACACAAGATTTTTTTTGTTCATGGACTTTCCCTATGGCTTTCTATCCTGTGCCATTGTTTAAATAAAAAGTTATTCTTTATAGTGTGCTATTTTCAATATGATGCATCTGCCTTACGATCCGTGTAAGTTTAATTAGAGAACTGCTTATAATTCACCCAAACTGCATAATTGAAGAGGAGGAAGGGCAACCATCCCTGAGTGTTTAAGTGCTGCATAAAATGCTTTCAATGAAAATTTACTGTGAATGCATGTTTTCATTTTCTAAAATATATAATTTTCAAAAGTTTCAACAAGTAGTCTGTTAACAACAGCTACAAGACATTCTTTTTTGTAGTCTCACCAGGCTTATTTGTAGCAACATGGAATGCCCAGTTGCCATGACACAAAAAGAGACCCCCAATAGTTCCTCTCCATCTTTATCTCTGAATGAAGGTAAATTGATGAGGTAAATTAAACAATCACATGAAAAACTCAGACTCCTAGGGGACTAAATAGGTCAGAGTACTGGTACAAGCTTTTTACTTCATTTCCAGTTAAAATTCCAGCCAGATAGGTAATGATTAATAGCCATTCATAACCTTCAGATGAGTGTGCAATGGGCTGCAAGAAAGGAAAGCTCTAAGTCAAGACTGTATCAGACATATGTCCAAATCAGAATTGTTATTCTTGTTGGTAGACTCAGTAAAGAGACACAAGACTAGATGGACAAAGTCTAAACCACTCTATCATCCCTGGAAACTGTCCCTCCAGGATACAGTTGAGGCCCATAGGGAAGCTGCTGCGGAAATTTAAACTGTTGCTTCCTGCACTGTACTTTTCTGCACAGGAGGCTTCTACTGCCAATACTATTAGTCTGGCACTTGTCACCAGTGCAGCCACTTATTTTAAAAATCTAGAGCCGATGTATACTACAAAATTGACCTGCCTGGGATTTTGAAACCAGATGCAAATAAATCGTTATTCAGATTTGGATAATTTGCTTATAGCACGGATGGGACATAAAACTTTTAAGAAAGTTTTTGAAAACCACATAAGACTTGACTTTTGAAAATACACTCCTAATATGATCAGGTTTGTGATACACAGGAGCTTTTGATTCTTGAGTAAACAGAGGTAGAGTATCAGAAATTCCATTTGTTTGAGAAAAAAGTCTCAGGGGCATGAGTTCACTTCCAATATTAGGTTTCATCATGAAAGAAGACATTCACTTTCACTGATATTCCACAGGGACGATGTACATACTATCATTATTACAGGTTTCAAAGATCAATTTCACTATTCGACACCTCCCTTTCTGATAGGCTCTGCTATCCTTATTCGTATAGGTTTCAATGGAATGACTTGCAGAGTAGGATACTATTCAACTTAAGTAAGGGCAGGGCCATCCTTACTCATATGCAAATTTCCTGGTGCCCTGTGCAAACTACAGCTTGCGGGACCGTCCTGTCCAGCACACTTGAGCTCCCAACTGCGGAGGTGAGTCCCAGCCCCTTCCCCGACTGTCTCCCCTCCCCCACAGCCATGCCACTAGTACTCTGGCCTGCTGCTCCTGCCAGGAAGCATTGCAGTGGCATGACTGGCTCTGGTGAGCAAGGGGGTGGGATTGGATAAGGGGCAAGGGGTTGCGGGAGGGCAGTCAGGCAACGGAAAGTGGTTGGATGGGGCAGAGACTCGGAGGGGTGGTTAGGGGAGGGGGATTGAGGGGGCGAGTTCCAGGTGGCAGTTAGGGGCAGGGTTGTGAATACGGGGCTGGGCCGTCAGGGGACAAGGAGTGGTTGGATAGGGTGTGGGAGTCCTGGGGGGGCCTGTCAGGGGGCAGGAGTGTCAATAGGGGTCAGAGCAGACAGGGAATAGAGGGGGTAGGGTAGGGGGTGGGGTCCCGGGGGTGGTTGAGGATGGGGTCACTAGAGGGGATGGTCAGGGAACAAGGAGCAGGGTGGGTTGGATGGGTCCTGGATTCTGACGGAGGCAGTTGGGGGGAGGGCAGAGGGGGAAGTGGGAGGGAGTGGATAGGGGAAGGGGCCATGCTAGTTGGGGAGGCACAGCCTTCCCTACTGGCCCTCCATATCGTTTTACAACCTCTTGTGGCTCTCGGGCCAAAAAGTTTGCCCATCTCTGGTCTAGAGCAGCATTTCTCAAACTGAGGTCCACAGACAGAGGATACCCCAGAGGGTCCACCGGCCCTGCTGATCAGCTTCTCCCACTCCCTCCCAGTGCCTCCTGCATGCCGGGGAGGAGGGAGAGGAGAGGATACGGAGCACGGTTAGGGGTGGGGACAAAGAGGCGAGGAAGAGGAGGGAAAGAGGTGGAGCAGGGGCGGAAAGAAGTGGGGGTGGGGCCTTAGAGAAAGGGATGGAGTTGTGGCAGGACATAGCGCTGAGCAGGGGAAACTTGGAGGTTCCTGAAAATTTTAAAATGAAAATGGGGGGTCTTTGAGTTGCTAAAGTTTGAGAACTGCTGGTATAGGGCATATGCAGAGCTGCTGGAACATGCAGGTTTCTCTGCACTCTTTATTTATAGGTTTCCACTAAACAGCACATGAAATCAGGCAATTACCAATGCAGCCATTCACCTGTGAAAGAAGAAGAGAGACTTCTGGAGATACTATGCCTGACAAATTATTAACTATAACATCAGTAAAATAAATGGAAAGGATTTTAACTTTGTACCTATCATTGAAAGTGAAGAAACTAGGCATTTTATTTAAGATTGTAAATTCTTTGGAGCAGGGAGTATTATTTTCTATGTGTGTGTACACAGTACTTAACGCAATGGGGCCTTGACTTAGGCCTTGTCTACATTATAGGGGAAATTCGATCTTAGTTACATTATTTGAGTTATCCGAATAGCTTAAATTTACTTATATTTCTCCCATCGACTCCCGCTACTCTTCTCGATCCGGTGGAGTTCAGGAGTTGACGGGAGAGCGATTTGCGGTTGATTTAGCGGGTCTTCACTAAATAATAACAATAACTTTAAGGCCACAGGAGGACGTCACAGATATAATATTAATTAATGCCAACACATGACAAGTGGTAAGAGGAAGATTTGGAAGTGGAAAGATAGGACCATGCATTTCCCGCATTTAGGTCCCCACCATCAGTGTTTAAATATCTACTTTAGCAAAGACTGGAAATGTGTTTCAGAAATAAAGTAGGTCTTGACGATACAAATAAATATTTGTATAGTGTGAAAGTGAGTGTGTGACAGTCAGTCAAGGTGTGAATGTGTGCGTGTCAGGGGGTGAATGCAGGGGAAGGAGGAGGGTCAGTCTCTCAGGGTGTGAATGTGTGTGTGGGTATGTGAATGTGAGATTATATGTCAGCCTGTCAGGGTGTGAATGAATGTGTGTGTGTGTGTAAGGGTGTGAATGTGAGGGTGTCAGGGTATGAATGGGTGTGTATCAGGGTGTGACTGTGTGGGTGTATGTCAGGGTGTGAGTGCGAGGGTGTATGTCAGTCTGTGAATGAGTGTATCGGTCTGTGAGGGTGTGATTGCAGCGGAGCTGGGGGGGAATCAGTGTGGACTGCCAGGGCCCCGCCTAGCTCCGTGTCACTCACCGACGGTGGCGATGTAGGAGGCGGCGGGGGGCGGCCCGGCCGGGCTGGGCTCCGTGTATCGCCGCACGATGGAGGTTTTCCCCACGCAGGACTCCCCGGCCATCACTATTTTCACCAGCAGCGGCTTCCCCGCGGAGCGGTGCTCGGGCCCGGCCATGTCCCGTCATGCGGTCCCGGAAAGGGGCGAGCGGCGGGAACACCCGACCCAGCCTGCGCAGAACCGAAACCGGCCGGGGCCCAGGGCCACGGCGGAGGCGGATCCCTCCGAGCTTCACCGACAGGCTCGAGGGACTCGCCTTCGCCGCTTGCGGCTCCAGCTGCTCAGGGACTCTCCGGCCTTGCACAACAGCCGCTTCCCACGGCCCCGCGCCAGCTGCTTCCCACCGCCCGGCTGCGGGTGTCAGCGTCCAGGGGCTCTGTCAGTGTGTGAGCGTCTGGGGGTGGCGGGCCGCTGTCAGTCAGTCTGTCCGTGACCTTCTTGGAGTGGGGCTGTGTCTGTCTGTTTGTGCTTCTGGGGGTGGGGCTGTGTCTGCCTGTCTGTCTGCCTGCCTGTGCGTGAACTCCAAGGAGAGGGGACTCGGTCTGTCTGAGCTCTCCGAGGGCAGTAATAGTGGTGGTGGGGTGTGTGTGGAGTGGGGTTGTGTGTCTGCCTACTTCCTCTATTAGCCCTTAACTGACTTTTCTTCCCCTTGGGAAATCCTGGCTCCTGAGCCCCAGGCCCTGCACTGGGAGGTTCCTACATAAAAGGCACAGAAATGTTTCCATCCTCACGCTCAAAAATGAGCAGTGTGAAGCCTGCCCCACCCTTCAAGTGCCCAGTGTCACACAAACCCAACTGGCTTTTGTGTAAAGGTCAGATGGAAGAGTAGTTGTGCCAAAGAAAGGGTTAATCGCTTGAAGAGTAATTTGTAATCCTTATTTCTAGAGGGGAAGTAAAGGGTTGATCAGTTGAGGCAGTTTTGAGAGAAGAAGGCTCTGTGGTGGCCTAACAGGAACTTATCTCCGAAAGTCCATTAAGACACGCAGTCAGCTCATTTGTTCTTTCTCAACAGGGCACAGTACATTTTAATGCAACGTTCAAATGCTATAGATACACTTCTGTCTTTTCCAGTACTGCTTACTACAGCAGCAAAACGAAACAAACAACAACATTACGGGGAATAAAAGAACATCCTATATACGGTACACAATTAGACACGTTGTATACACTAGACAAATCTCATCCATGGTCCATTCCCTTCTGACATAGCTATCCTTATAAACAGTGTCAGAGTAAGAATATCTGCTGATCTCCCCCTTCTGCTTAAATCATCAAATACAGTGAAACAAAGTATATAACCCTGAAGAATGAAAGTAATTAAGCACCTTAGATGTCATGTGTGAAGTTCATCTTAGGGTTCTGAGGACTATCATAAAATCCAGGTGCTCAAGAGCTTCAGTCTGGGTTCTGTCACTGATTTTTTTTATCTGCCCTTGGCCAAATCACTTAACTTGTGACTCAGTTTTTTCTCCTGTGAAATGGGGATAATATAATGTATGAATATATTTTTAGAGATAACAGATAATATCCTACTGGGATAAAGCTTAGCATCCTCACTAGCCAGTTGGTAATATTACCATTCTGAAATATGGAACAGTCAATAATGTTCTTTCTTCCTGTGAAAGTATACTTCAGACCACTGGGAAATACTGGGTTCTGATTAGTAAGAGGCAGTGATTTGTAATACATATTGGTCTTGACTCAATGTATTTTATGTGGTGTTCTTTTTCAGAAGAATTACAGTGTTAGAACCTTGAGGTGGGCTTTTAAAAATAGTTTCAAATAATAAAAAATCTGTATCTTTTTGCAGTTTGGCTTAAAATTACATGGGGTCATTACTAGACTGCACAAAATGTACTGTAGAAATTACTTGGATGGTTATGTATTTCTATAATTATTTAAAAAGACAGTGGGCAAATTGTTTGGCATGGAGCAATATAGTCATTGGCAACTGAGACTCCAGCCCATAACAGTCTCAAATCTTCTGCTTCTACTCTGTCTGTGTTGCACGTGCATCATACTGATTGTGCTTGTCCCTCCTTCTCCTTTTTGTCCCGAACTCCCTTGGTGGCTAGTCTTGAATTTAGCTGAGGGCTGTATGTATAAAAATGTCTACTGCAATACTGAGCCCCATGCTGGGTGGGATCACATTTGGACTTGGACTCGGGGCCACAGGCTACATGTCAGCCATCTCTCCGTTTTAGGATTAGAGAACTCTGCAAGGACTTTTTTCCCATTTTTATTTTGTTTCATCACAGCTGAGGAGACAGAGAGCTTCAACAATGCCAATGCTATAAACCCATCAGGAGCACAGAACCAGTCATTTACCATTTGTTTTATATCAACTTCCTGGCATCAAATAAGACACGGAGACATAGAAAATGGATTCTGATAATTTACTTTTCTCAACTGTGATGTCTTTGGCTAAGAAAGCATTATCTAAAAAGTTATATCAGCTCACATTCCAAGGGAGTTCTGGTCTAACTAATGCAATGCCATCACTGCAGGGTCTCAAGTTAGCCTACCTTGAGTGAGAGCAGCTACATTGGGAAAGAATGCTCAAGTTGCACAAAAGTTTCTGCAGTGATTGTTTTAGCAGCTGATGAGTTGTTCTAATTGAGCTGTTGACTATCCCCCTGCCATGCTCACTAACTCCAGTTAAAAGCACTACCATGCTCAAGTTAACAGGTTTTGAGTTTAGAGAGAACTTAAGTTAGGGCAACACTTGAGTTGTAACTCAAATGAACTCTGCCATGAAACCTTAAAGTGGCCAGTGTCACCACTGCTAAAGCTACAATATCACTTTCCTCGTCTTTCCCCCATCACTCTACTCACATTCCTATCCACAAGAGGACAGTCTTTCCATCTATTATTACCAGCTACAACATAGTTTTAAGGTCAATCCCTTTAAAAATTAGCAGTGGATAAATGCAACATAACGAAATGCTGAAAACACAGTTCTGTCCAATTCAGTTTATTTTAAAAATTATGCTTCGTTACAGTAACTGAATTCTCCTATTTGTTCATACTGAAGTTGTGCTTATATCTCCCACCCTGAAAACATATTCCACATCCCTGTAAATTGAAATAAAGTTGTTTAATTCCCACAGTGAAATTGAAAGTCAGAGCTTTATTAAGGTCATGAATTTGAATTATTAGAAGAGTTTGTAAGCCTCCACAACACAATCTGTATAAATCATAAAACAAAGTCATACAATGTACATTAGTGGCCCCAGTATAGTCCCATGACACCATCACTATGAAAGCAGGAGACTGCTATTGTTTCTTTCCTTTCTTTGCTTGAATTGTTCCAATAACATGATTCCATTTGATAACAGGATATTGTTCCAATTTGAGAAATGATCCTCTGTCTTCCAGAACTCATTTTTGAATCTGTCAGTTTCTCTAGGCCCAGGATATTAAAAGGAACAGTTATTTAAAAAGGATGTAATAACGGGCCTTTGTGCACTTAATACAATTCTCACTTGTACTGTACTTCAAGTTCAGTCAAAGAAATTAATTTTTATGGCAGAGGCCCATGTGACACTGAGATCCCTTGGCAAAGGGTTTCCTATTCTTTGCAAACAGCTCTCACCTCAGACCTGACAAATTCACTACACCAAACAAATCTTACAGGATATTTATTCATAAAGAATAACATATAAGGTATCTACAGATAGCTCCTGACTTGTGAAGACTCAATTATTATGAGATGTATGTATGGATAATAGTTAAAGAACAATGTATTTATATTGAAAGTATGCTATATGAATTTGGAGTATAAATAAGTCTCTATGATGATCCATTTAAGCAAGAGGGAGCTGTCACACTCTATAGATGGTGAGGTAATCACACTCTATTGTCTATCCTTGCCACAATCCCAAAATAATTAATAGAAAACCACCAGAAACAAGAACAAAAACAATCAAAACTACTTAAAAGTAGAAAAGAAACTGCAGCAAAGCAGAAGTTTGTCCTGTCAGTGAATAGAAACAAAAGATTGTTTTCAGTATAACAGAGCATCTGGACACACACTCTATATCCATTCACTGAGGAAAATGCCTGGTGGATGGGGCGTGCTTTCAGGAATGTTTGGTTCCTGGTTCTTGAGAAACCAGTCAGTTCTGCAACAGACTGAACTTTGGGGGAAATGTACTGTATTAAATAGGAATGGTAACTGTTGGTTAGTGTTGACATAGGTTTGTGTTTTATGATTTTGTTTTGTATTGCAACCACTTGTTTCCATCATTCTCTCTTGTTCCTAGTTCACTCTTTATTCTTTCTTAAATAAACCTTTTATTTTATTATCAGTGCTCACAAGTGCTGTGTGGTTTATAGAAGTGGTGGTTTAAGGCAAAGGATCTGGAAATTCGATAAGTAGCCAGTGCTAGGAGCTCGATAGCATATGGGAATGATTCAAAGAGAGTTGGGAATCGGGGTGCACCTATTGTTAGCCTGTTTCGTGAAGAAAGGGCAGCATAGTCCAGCAGAGAGTGCTTGAGTGGGTCGGAAGTCTCAGGCAGCTCACACCGCGCCACCACACACACAAAAAGGACTCCCCGTCATTGGAGATGAGGTGGTAACAGACTGACGTGTGGTCCTGGGTCCCCTGAGAACTATCATAGCCCAACTTTTATTTTTTGTCCTTGTGTTAAATCCAGCTTAACCTATAACATAAAATATCACTGCACAATAGATTTAAACCAATACCTCTTGACCAATTCTGCCTTCTGAATGAGTTCTATAATTCTATATCTATCAGACACATCCCTGCTCACTGAAGACTCCAAAGGGAATGAGCCCCAAATATCATAATATATAATCCCGCATTCTCCCAAATTCTTTTAACTCCTCTTTTGGAGCAATACATATATTGCACAATACTTTACTTCTGAAATTAATGAGCTAATTATCTCTGGCAAAGATTTTCAAAATAAGCACCAAAATTAAGCTCCTAAATCGATACCTAGGCACCTAAATAAGTAATCTGCTTTTCAAAAGTGCTGAATAGACGCTGTGAGATGCTCAAGAGTTTTGAGAATATAATTTATGTGGGTTCCTAAATATGGCTTTAGGAACCTAGCTGCAGGAACCAATTTTTGAAAATCAATCTTGGCCTCCAAATTTTATGTCTATGTTAATTTAAAATCATATTGCATAGCAGTGCTTAGAAATAAAGATAATGCATTAGTTATAACAATTTTCAAACTTGTATATGTTTTATTATTCAGGAGTCAATAATGCTGCCTCCAAGCTGCCTGCAAGTGGGTGATTAGACAGTTCCTTACCTGTCTTGGAATCTCTTCGTTTATGTTTGATAGAAGTCCAGCATTTTGTGAAAGATAGCCTAGTGAGCACTCTATGACTCTTCAATACAAAGCTGGAACCATATGGTGGCGAGACAAGGATCCAGTTAGGAACAGTTAAATGATTTTCATTTTATCCCTAAAAGATTCACTATGAATCAGCTTCATAAGAGAAAATAGCATTTCCAATGAGACTGGCCATTTAGTCAGTTTTAAAGATGAGTTTCCAGGATTATATGGTCTCCTCAAAGGTTATTCCCTTGCTAATTAAACTGTTACTAAAGAAAAGTAAAAAGTAAAACAATTTTTTGTAGTATGGAGTAAAATATACTGAGAATTAACAGATTTAACATTACTACTATAATTGATAAAAAAGGAATTAAGAATTTAGTTGACCACTTAAGGGAATATTTTTGGCCCGATTCTCCATTCTGCTACACCCATTTAAAAAGTGGTGTAATTGATTACACAGGCATAAAAGTGATGAAACAGAGTGGATAATTAGGCCCTACTTTCCAAGAACAAGCTTTGTTGCATAAATTCACAAAATATATTTGCAAAAACACTTCAGAAGCAAATGCTTTTTAGTACAATAGACTCTCGATTATCCAGGATGATAGGGAAAAAAATAATTCTGGTTAATAAAATCCTGCAAAATCACCATCCATAGGAAATGTGTGTGTGGAGGGGGTTCGTTCACCAGCCACCCTGCACCGGGGGGAGGAGGTGTTGGTTCACTGGCTGCCCTGTGCCCTGGTGGGGTTTTTTGTGTGTGTGTGTGTTTGGGGCGGCAACAAAGCCAGAGCCGGTCCTACAAGTTACGCATATTTTTTTTTTGACATCCTGGTTAATCCATTTTCTGGTTAACTCAGTCCTGGATAATCGAGAGTCTACTGTACCTGGAAAAAGTAAAGAAAATGGTTGATGAAATTTCAGGTCAGTCCTAGAAGACAAATGCAGGGGGAAGGTTACTACTAATTGTTAAGTGCTGACAATGTGCTGAACATTGTGCAAGACAAAAAATAAAAACTCTTTTTGACCCAAATACTTTATAATCTAAAAGGCAGGCACAAAGGATTAAATGCTGTTCTCACAATGTGTAAATCACAAGGCACTCTGTTGATGTCAGATTTACACCTGTGTAAAACTGGTATGAATGAAAGAAAAATTAGGCAGACACAAATACACAGAACTCAGAGGATAGTTTGTAAGTTTGAGGGTTTGTATGTTTGTTTTGAGGGTATTATCATCATTACCACTTTTTGCCTCAAGCAGTTAGTCAAAATGTGATGCCCTATGAATTGTTTTAGTTAGGAGGAGAAATTCATGATGGAGTCAGGTATCTTTGATGCAGTCCTGTTTGTTTATAAAGAATGTATAAAGTCCTGTTCCCTTGAACACAACAGGAATCAAAATAGCAAGAGATTTCTCTGCTCTCAGTTCCACGTCTTTTTTTAACCAACACTGGGCCCCAAATCCTTTTTTTTCCTTCAGGCTATGCTACTAATATTACTGTAGTTATCTGGTGCTTCCTTTTTCCCTTGTCTCTCTGCTTCTATGGTCTTGCTGCTTCTCTTTCAGACAAAGTTTAATAAAAATACGTAGTAGAACCCTACTACCCACATGTGCCTGGCATGTGCCTTTGTTTGGGGTTGTGACATGTGCCTGTGTTTTGGATGGAGACTATTATTGCGTCATTTTGTTATACACTGACTTGGTGCTTTTGAGTTGGGAAGTATTGTCTCCTAGCCTAGAGGCATGCAGGGTGGCATTTAGTTTCCCAAGATTTCTGGATGAGTTCAAGTGGGTTCTGTTTTGTAATGTTGAGAGGAATCTAGATACCAAACCCAGCCCTTGTTGCTATTGACAGCACTTTGCAGAAGGGTTACAGCTGTCAGGCCAAAAAGAAGAGGTTGAATTTTTGATATGTTACCAAGGAAGAAATGGCAAAATTTTGTCAGAGCCTGGGAAACAGAGGGAAGCATAAAGATGATCCTGAGATTGTGAGTTTGGGTGACAGGAGCAATGAACTGTGGACAAATGCTAATCTCACTTGCATCCATATAAATCCAGAGTGAATAATCCAGAATAATTCTCACTGACTTTAGTTGCTGAAAACAATGGATTTACTCTGCAGAAACTGAGATTAGACTCTGCCTCGTTTGTTATGAACTGTATGCGTAAAAGATTTTCCCAGTCTTATGAACCAAAATGTTGCTGCGTTACACTGATAGAGGGACATTTGAATGGATTATCTTTGGTGTTTATTCAAAAAAGTCTGATAGAAAATGCAGATCTTGAAGTTTTACTGCATATCTGAAAGATTAGATATGTGATTAATTATCCTCCATAAAAACACAACACATTTGAATACTGATTTTAGACAGATTTCTTCCCCCCTCCCTCCATTCAAAAAATCCCAGATCTGTCACTGGTTAAGAGATAGAAGACACTGTAAATAAGATGTAATAAAATAAAAGAGAGATTGGTTCAGGTGATATTTTTGATTGTAAATGGTAACTTGGATAAATGACATGTAAATCCCATTTACAGTCTGTAAAGGATAAAACACTGCCTGATTCTGAGACTCTGAAAACATTATTATCAAAACTTGTGAAGAAATTTGCTCTTTTTCAGCATAAGATAATGTAGCCATTCTGCAAGCTTTACAAACTGTCCAGCTGTTATGCCTTCATCAAGTTCTACTCCAAATTCAGACTTATTGACAATATTTCACAATTGAGAGAGCTGATAAAATATAGACGACAGCCTGAAATTCACTGCTTAGAAAAGGTTGGTTTTTTGTTAACATTTTGTAGTATTTAGAGGGGAGGGTGTTCTATAGATGCATTGCCCAGCATTTTCAGTGGCAAATTTAGGTCTATGTGATCTGTAGTGTCAGTTAGAGACCAGCTCTTCCATGGGCCTCACAGAATGGAAGCTGATTCACACAGCCTTCTGGGTAGATTTCTGTCCCCAAGCTGCCTGCCATCACTGATCCTTGTCCCTAATTCTATCTGACTTGATACAAGAAGGTTATAGGAAATATTGAATAACTCAAGGCTGAAATTTTCAAAGATACTCAGGGTATTTGGATGCCTGGTTCCTATTGAAAAATCTCAGTCTAAATGCACTTCTTGCTCATGCCACTGTGCAGTGATTTTATGTTTGCGCTACATTTAAAAAAAACAGTATTATTATTTGTTCGCTATGTTATTTATAAATTCTTTTCTTTTCCCAGTACAACTTAGTTTAAAAATTTCATTGAGGAACAACTCATTCTCCCGCATCCCTCACACCTCCATAATATAGTATCAATTCCTAATAAAAAAATCAAAATACAAACATGTTTCAGTCATTTCCTTGGTTACAGTACATTCATTACCCACAAATATTCCTTAGCCTCAAAGTAGAAGCACAACACATTCCTGACCCTATTTCTTCAATCACTTAGGGCATATTTCAGAACCCCCCTCTTTGGCTGTCCCTAATGTTCAAAAAATGTCCCCACTTACATCTCCCATCCATCATCTAGGCTTTCTCCCTTGCTCTCATGGATGTTGTACAAATACAGCAAGCACATAATGATGATAAACATCTGGCCTTGTTGTGAGTTCTGCCAGCTTCCGTCCAGTTTTTGCAATGGACACTCCACTTTCATTCTGAAAATACTCAGGGTACAGTTAAATCCCCACTTTCTTTGTCCAAATATCCAATGAAAGGTTTCATAAGCTAGGGAAGGAGTGGGTAAACTGAATCTCCCAGAATGACTTCCAGAAGGGGGAAGCATAATTTCGTTAATGTCCATAGCGGTCTGGGAAGCAAAAACTCCCTTGCTCATTCCAGCAAATATTCCTGAGTTTCTAGCCATTGTGTAATCATAGAACAATAGGGCTAGAAGGGCGCAGAAGGGTCATGTAATCTAACCCCTTGTCAAGATGCAAGATTAGTTGTATTTCAGTCCTGGAATAATGAATCTTTCCAGAACACCCTAAATTAATGTTGGTAAGCCTTCCACGTTGATCAGCCAGGCTTGGTAGCACCATGGAGAGATATCTCTTACTTTTGATAAAGTCTTTCTCCCGGTATATAGACAAATAATAGGAACGAGTGTCCCATCAGTACCGCCGGTGCAGTTCAGGAACCCCATCTATGCAAAGCCATCAATAACCTTTTGTGCACTGACAAGCCTTATGACCCAGCACAGCAGAACCCTCCTAATATCATCAGAAACCTTCATGACAACAGCCCTAACAGTTGATCTGCCAACACCAAACTGGTTGTAGTAGGAAGAGAGCCTGAGCCATAAGCCCTTGTAACAGAGGCCTGGTATGAGGCCTCAGGCCTGGGCTAAAGTAGTGGTCAAAGCTTTGCTAATATAAAGCAAAGTCAGCCAAATATCTAATTACGCTGGTCAGCTACTGACCTGTAGCAACTGAGGGTGATGAGCTTCCAGATGGTATTGGCAACATATTTCTCCATGCTGAGCATCTGAAGCAGATCTCAAGGAAAGTAGCTGAAGTTCTGCCACTACTGCTGGTCCTGTCAGTTCTGCATCACTATCTTCTTCCACCAGTCCATGCTAGCTGACCAAGATCAGAAGCAGCATTTAACCAAGTGAAAGTGCTCCAGATAAATATCCTGCAGGAGTAAATGGCTCTTTTTTATCCTTTGGGATTGTAAAGAATGTAACATTGAATTTTGTATGACAAACTCAGGCATCTAAAAAGACTTTACACTAAAAAGACTTGGTAAGAGCATGAGGAAAATGTGGTATTATTAAGAAAGCAATACTACAATTTAAAAAAAATACTGGGAAAAGAGACTAACTATATATAGAGTAGACTCTCGATTATCCAGGATTGGGTTAACCAGAAAGTGGATTAACCAGGATGTCAAAAAAAAAAATATACACGTAACTTGCAGGGCCGGCTCTGGCTTTGTTGCCGCCCCAAACACACACACACACAAAAAACCCCACCAGGGCACAGGGCAGCCAGTGAACCAACACCTCCTCCCCCCGGTGCAGGGTAGCTGGTGAACCAACCCCCCCCCCCCATATTTCTTATGGATGGTGATTTTGCAGGAGTTTATTAACCAGAATTAATTTTTTCCCTATCATCCTGGATAACTGAGAGTCTATTGTATAATGAAATGCAGGACTAGGCTGTTATCAACTCACGATTTGAATCTGCTACACCATAAAATAGGAGAAGAAGAAGGGGGCTGCAAGAGAAGGAGTGTGTAGTCTCTCCCTGGGAGGAAGGAGGCTATCGGGGAGAAGAAGGAAGGCCAGGGAGAAAGGAAGCCTTGAGATCCAGACCTGTTGTAAGCAGTCTGGCAAGAGTCTAGGCGGGGTGAAGTAGACATGGGGAGTAGATTAAGCTCCAGTAGTAAAACCAGAAACAGGCAAAAATACATAGAATCTGGCTAGGAAGGACCACAGGGAAACACCAACAGGGACAGGGACTGGAACTGAGCAGACCTGGATTACTGGTTATAGGGTCCCTGGGCTGGAACCCACATAGCGGACAGGCCCAGGTTCCGCTGCCAGCCACTGATATAGCGGCATAGAGCCCTAAGCTGGGACTGAACACCATCTGGAGATGGCATTTGGACAGTTGTCCTGTTGGACTTTGGAATCTTGGAAGGAGTGGATTAGATGGTAACCTGGCAGGAAGGCGAAGTTACGAAAAGAAAGATTACTGCAGAGCAAACAACAAACAGCAAGGGGACACCTGATGGAGCAGAAACAACATTCTTGAACCTAAACACAAGGAGCCATGCTAGTGGTGAGTAGCAACCACATTACAGCATCCCACAATACACTGGGGGAAAATCACAGGGCACAGAGCTGAGCTGCAGAACATTACACCATGGGTATTTGCCCAGAATGCTGCAAGGTTGGTTCCAACAATCACAGAGCTGTGTGGATGCAGTGATTAACAAGGAAAGTGCTATAACAAAGCAACATAAACACACTTCAGTTGATATAGTTAAGAATTACTGCACTTAGAGTGAATAAATAAATCTGATGTAATGTCCCTGTACAGGTAAGCTCTCAGGCACTATTTTCAGGATGCCTGTATTGCCAAGCCTTTCACATGGGGGTCAAATTACAAAGCTGTGATTCCCTTTATTATGGAAACTATGAAGAAATTCAACGAGGGGCTTCAATGAACAAAAGCCTGGAACACCAGGACACATACAAGGGAGAATGACTGGGTAACTGAGTTGGAACTCACAATACCAAGAGCCTAACACAGAACTGTCCTACCTTTCTCCAGGGTGTACGGAATAGGGTCAGCACATGGAAGATGGATTTTCCTCCTGCTCAGCTCTACCAATAGCTAGGATAATTTTGAAGTTATTAGCTGAACTCAGAGACTTTGGCCAATGATGTGTTTGAGAGGTACCAAGTATTCCCACTCTACATAATGAGAGCTATAACTGTTGCTCAGGTGAGGTGACAATGGGACACAGTAATGCTGGGGACACCACATTAGTCAGTGCAAACAGTATCAAACTCATTCAGAAGATATCACTCAGTCTATCTGGTGACCATCCTTTTTATTCAGTAGCAGGTAAAATTTCAGGGTGTCTGGCCTCTCTCAGGCCTTCTGAATGGGCATTCTTGGGCTGCAGGGACAGAGAAAAGCCTGGACTACTTAGTGTAGGGGTGGGCAAACTTTTTGGCCTGAGAACCATATCTGGGTGGGGAAATTGTATGCAGGGCCATGAATGTAGGGCGGTGGGGAGAGAGTGAAGGGTGTGGGGGCGGGGGTGCAGGAAGGGGCTTATAGCAAGGGATTGGGGTCAGTGGCATATTATCGCCTAGGCCGAGAAGGCCTAGGCCTAGGGCGGCAAATTTACAGGGGTGGCACATTTATAATAGCCATAGGTGCTGACAGGAGCTCGTGCCTCCCCGCCCTGCCCCAACTCCGCCCCTTCACCGCCCCCATTGCAACTCCTTCCCCAAATCCCTGGCCCCGCCTCCTCTCCCAGGTGTGCCACATACCCCTCCTTCCCCCTCCCTCACAGGCTTGTCATGCAAAAACGGAAGTGGAGCATTGGCGCTCTCAGGGGAGGCGGTGGAGTGGAGGTGAGCAGGGGTGGGGAGAGCCATGGGGAGTAACTCTTGGGTGGGGCAGAGCAACTGTTCCCCACCCCAACTCACTTCTGCTCCAGCGCCGCCTCTTCCCCTGAGTGTGCTGCTGCTCTGCTTCTCCCCCTCTTAGGCTTGTCTCGGGAAACAGCTGTTTCCAGCAAGCCTGGGGGGGGATGGGGGAGAAGTGGAGTGATGGCAGCAAGCTCAGGGGAGGAGGTGGAAGTGGAGCGGAGGTGAGCTATGGGGCTGGGGGCAGCAATTATTTCAGGGCCTAGGGGCGGCAAAAATCATTAATCTGCCACTGGTTGGGGTGAGGTGTTCAGGAAGGGGCTCAGAGCAGATGTTTGGGGGGGCTAAGAGTAGAGGGTTGGGGAGCAGAGGTGTGGAGTGTGGGAGTGGGGCTCAGGACAGGGGGTTGAGGTGCAGGAGGTGTGTGGCAAGGGCTCAAGGCAGAAGGTTGGGGTGCAGGGTGCAGCGGCAGGGAGAGGGGTTAAGGCCTGCCCTGGCCCTGCGCCGCTCCCGAAAGAGGCCAACATGTCCAGCAGAAGTTTCTGGGAGTAGGGTGGGGCAGGCAGCTCTGCCATGCGCTGCCCTCGCCTGTGGGTACCACCCCCAAAGCTCCCATTGGATGTGATTCCCTATTTCCAGCCAGTGGAGCTGCGGGGGAGCAGTACCTGCAGGTGAGGGCAGCACACGGAGCCCTCTGCCCCACCCCCACCCTGGGGCCACAGGGGATGGGGTGCCAGCTGCTTCTGGGAGCAGCGTAGGGCTAGGGCAGGCGGGGAGCCTGCCTTAGCCCCACTGTGCCACCCGGCTGGCAATCCTGTGGGTCAGATTGAGAGCCTGGATGGGCCAGATCCAGTCTGCAGGCCATAGTTTGTCTTATCCTGGCTTAGTGGTACCAAACCCTTCAGAGAGATCTTGATTTTGATATTGTAGATACTCATGTATCATGAATTTTTGCTCGTCCTCTGCTAAGCAGCTAAACTTTATAAACCTTTTCCTGTACTTAGATCCATGATATTAGTGAGTCATATCACAATAGATGTTAAGTAAATAGGGTGACTAACGGAAGTATCAATAATCAAGGTAAATGACCAAGATCACTTACAGTGAGGTATTCTTTTTTACAGAATTAAACTGATTTATGTATGTGTCTATAGATAACTCTACGAGGCTCAGCATCAGAGGCTTGGGAACTGCCTCCTAGAGGTCATCTCTATTTTCATTCCATTTTACCTCATTAGTAGTCAGTGATGCTGGCATGGAGCTGTCCCTGAGGGGCCACCAATTTTGGGAAGTACCCCTCCCTGCTCCAGTCTGAAATAGCCTGAATTTGCAAAATCCCTCCCTTACCCCAGAATATCTGGGAGGGAAGGAGAAGATAAGGGCTGGAATTTGTGGGTGTGCTCTAGTGCTCCAGGCTTCCCTGCACTGAAGAGCTCTTCAGGAGTTTTTGCTAAGTACTAAAAATTATTGTAGGGGCCAGAGCTGGTTTTTATTTTATTTTTGGCTCTTTCTGGTTTTAGAGAGCTTGCTGGCTTCACATTTGTTTGCATCAGTGTGACAGAATTTTTCCTGCATGTCTTTAATGTGATTATCAGTCACAAAATGATATTTTATTTATCACTAAAAGATTTTATAGGCAATTTCCTTTTTAAGAATTCTGAAAGCACAAAAGAAAACAATAAAGTAATATGCAATGCTTAAATCTTAAAAGCCTCTTCCTAGAAAAAATTGCCACAGAAATCAGTAGTAGATACATCTGTCGTATATAAATTAAATTATGTTGAGTTGTATCATGCTAATGACTCTAAAACAATATGTACATTAAATTCTTTCCATTTGCAATTCAGGATTATCAGAATAAGAGACTCAGAGACAAGGATAACCCATGTTCTTCATAACAGATTCTTGGAAACTGAAAAATTAGGTCTTTTAATAGTTCATGACAACTGTTTTTCTTCGCTTAAGCGTAGGTTTTAAAAAATGGTACTCATTGTCTTGATTGTAGTTCTTTCATGCATGGACAATCATGCTGATGATGCATTCACTTCGAGTGAATTTTCCAATTGAAAAAGTGCTCTTGAGTGGCTGAAGTACTATGAATCACCAAAACCTAATCTAAGCCCCATAAAAACACAAGCTGCGAAAAGCAGCTACAGCAAGAAGACATACTGGAGTTCTGCTGCATGATTCAGCTAAAACAGAAAAATATATTTTATTAAGACAGGAGAATTTCAAGAATCTGACAGTTTTGTTAAGATGAATATCACATTTTGCCAGAAAGACAGAATTACCTCTTGAGCTGGACCACCAAATTAGACCTCACAGCCATTCTTCCTGCAATGTGGGACATAGATTCCTAAAACACAGGACACCAATCCTTGAGATGGAAGCCATAATGTGGAACAAATTTTATGTTCCTATTGCCATTCCCATCTTTTTTCTCTTTGCTTACTCTCTCTCTCCCCCACCCCATCCGTTTCTCTCTCTCTCTCTCTCTGTCCTTGGAATCTCCTATCCATTCCCCACATGCTTTCTCCCCTTCTGCCTGGTCTGACATGTGGAAACACCTTTGCTATTTCCACACCACTACGTCCACACCACTATGTCCACTTCTGATAACTCTCTCTCTCTCCTCTTCTAAAAGTACTCCCAGGCCTAGCCAGCCTGAGGTGGCGTGTCTACAAATGTAAAAGTGGGTCAGGGTTTAAGCACTAACACTTCTTTCTTCCTTTAAGTGACATAAAAACAGTCCCCGCACTCACTGCCGTCTTTTTTTTATTATCTTGATAAAGCTTTAAAATTCAGTCACATGTCGTGTTTGCTTCATCTCCGCCCCTACAATTCTGCGGTCTTAGCCTAATCAACTAAGACCCAAGCAAACTGGTAACAAAAATCTGTCACCCTACTACTGCCTGTATCAGTTGGATGAACAAAATTTCTGTGATCTTATCTTGTTAGTATGGACATATAAGATCTATTTATATGATATGCAATAATATTTCCAGATGAGCAGCTTTGTGTTGTACATGTTTGGCAGGAAGGCATTTGTGGTATCATTCTTGTAGCATTCTCATTTATGCATAACTCGCAAATAAGTTTGCAAACAATTTTTCTGCAAGATGTACATTAGACTATTAATTCTTTGGAATCATAAATTTGAAAAGGTTAATAGTTAATAATCTTTGTCAAGTTTTTGTATATTTTGATGTAGCAGGGTTTCTCAAACTTCATTCTGTGACCCCTTTCTGACAACAAAAATTATTCCATGCCCCCAGGAAGGGGACAGGAGCCCGAGCCCCACCACCCAGGCTGGGGGCCAAAGCCCAAGCCCTGCCATCTTTGGGGGTGCCAAAGCTTGAGGGCTTCAACCCTGGGTGCTGGGGTTCAGATTTTGGCTTCAGCCATGAGCCCCAGCAAGTCTAACACTAGCTTTGGCAACCCCATTAAAATGGGGTTGTGACTCACTCTGGGGCCCGAACCACAGTTTGAGAACTGCTGTAATATAGATATGTGTAATGGGGCATCTGTCCCTCACAGGCCCATTAGGGGTTAATAGAGCCCTATGGAGGCTGCGCAGGAGGCAGCCAATTAGATAGGTGCTTCAAGCAGGGTGGGTTATATCTATTAATCAAATGACTGTTCTCAGTGCTGTATTTTCAGATGGGCTCCTGCTAAAATAAGCAGATGATTAGTGGAATCAGAAGAGTCACAAAACAAACACAACCAAATGCATTTTGCAGGCTTGATTTTTGCCATCCAATATGTCATGTACCATTACATAGTTTGGAAAATCTGTGTGGCAGAGCCTGATACATGCTCCCAAGCTGTGCTCCCTGTGCAAGCCAAACTGGACTGGGATTCATCCTTTACCATACGTGATAATGTTGAATGAGCTATTTCATCCAAGTAACCTGCAGTTGCCATTGTTCAGTGTTATAATTAATGCTACCTAGGGCTTTGTAGGGTGATCTTTAGTAACATTATACATGTAAGTCAAGATTCAGCAAAGCACTGATGTATATGCTTTAGTGCTTTGCTGAATAGGGATGGGTTTATTCAGGCACTTAAAATTAAGCACATGCTTAAATGATTTGCTGATCTGGGGGCCTCACTGCAATCAAAATTCCTATATTCCTATCCTTGCTGTGCAGCAGGAGGAACTAAATTTCCTGTCTTCCACAGAGTCAATTTACTGTCCTCCAGAATATAGCAGCACGGCACATTAGCTGTTGAGAAAATATTCACATATCAAGGATTGAGGAGCAGAGCCTCAATCAGCAGCATGCTCCATCCAGAACTGTGGAAAAACTGAGGTAAACTGAGATTTGCTGCCCTGCAGTTTCCTTCCAGAGGGGTGACTGAGCACAGGCGTACCAACAGCAAGGTCAAGTGTTGTGGTTAAGCAAAATAAGGCCTCCTGTAGCTAGCTACCTCCCCATCTCTGCTAGCATTTAGGCCCTATCTATTGTAGGAAACTGAACCAATATGGATGATGTTTGTCAACAATGGGTTGCCTGCATCTGGTATTGAAAATCGTTTATCTACTAATGTTGATACTGATATCAACGCCATTACAGACTTGATGGAAGCAACTCTCATTCACACTTTATGTAGGTTTCCCCCTCCCCATCTACATTGGAGATTAACAATTTTCAGTATCAGTTGCAGGAGGAACCATTCTGAATATCATTGTCAGCAGCAGCACAATTTCATAGTGTAAATAGGATATGAACAGTATTCCACAGGATTTCACCTACCACTGGAATCTAAGAGGTTTAGTTCCAGGAATCCAAATAAAACGTTTCCCCTGATTTTTAGGAACAAAATACAAAGATTGTGATTATCTAAATAATCAATGCTTTTTTATATCATGTCTAGTGATCTGTCTATTCAAATTTTGCAGATTTATTCCTATGGAGTGTCCAGGTGACACCAGATTACTTCACTTATGTACAAATGACACTGAAGAAGCACATTAGATGGATATTTCTGGTACAGTGGTCATCAGTGAAATGATGGAGTATCTTGGCATTTAAGTGATCATAATTAGGCTTCACAGCTAGCAGCACTTTGAGATACATATTGAAAAGTCACACTTATCTTGCTCCTATTGTTTTTTAGCCTACCTGAGTATAGGCTCAACAAGACAACAGATGTCATAATATGGCTTTGTAGGTGGATTGTTTAGAGACTTGTTCGGATTGGCTGTTTGGATCTTCCTGGTGAGGGCTTGTAGATTTACTGAGTTCAGTTTATAAAATATATGTATCCCCAAATTCTAAGCATATATTCCCAGATTTTAAAAAATACACAAATGCGGAGTTACTGTTGAGTACATATCAATAATTTAAGGGTAAAAATAATACAGCAAAGTTGTAATTATCCCACAAATAAACATTATAAACCCAGAAAATTCAACATTTAAGGTTAAATTTAAAATAAATCCAAATAAGTTAAGATATGGAAATACCCAGTTAGGGCACCCAAACAACCTTAACTCTCCCTGGTATCAATGCTATGAAATAACTATGTGCAGTTATGATTAGCATATAATGCAGAATCTAATTCCAAATTAAATTAAACTTATCTTTAAAGATGCATTAGATTTCTTTTTTATTTGCTCATTTCATTTTTTTGAACAGGGGCTAATTAATATTCTTCAGAGAATTCCATGAAGAACTGCCCTCTTTCAAAATGGCTGCTATCTCCTATTGTTCTCAGTGGAAAGGAGGCTATCTGCTGCCTTAACAAAGTGCTATTTCTCAACATGACCAGAGTTTCCTGTTGTTCCCAGTGAGAGGAAAGCCAGTCTTCCCTCTGGGAAGATAGTAGTTCTTTGAACATTAGACCCCCTTTAAAGGTGTCAAAATATAGATTTAAGTACCTAATTTTAAGCACCTAAATTTGAACACTTAAAGCCTTACCCCTCTCCACAATTATTCAAATAGCTCTGAAAGGCACTAGCGTGGCCCTTCTATTCTAATCTTTTATGCACCTGTGGTTCCCAGAATCACCTCCATGAATAAGAATATTCCTAGTTTGCAATTCATGCCTACATGATAGATTTATACTTCCAAGAATCCACAAATCTTAAATTAATTCTAGAATGTGTGTCTCTGAATAGCAATATGCACCAAAAATATTAGTGGGCAATACGGTCAAGTTATGAATGTTAATACTAAAGATACTCATATTGATCTACCTCTTATGAATTAGCATATATACACGAAACTCTTCTGTAATTCCCCACAATCAGTGCCTTTCAACAGAATTTGAAGAGAGGCATGAGAACTGCATGGATTCCAGAGGGATTTCTTGCAGACTTAAGGACTTAGTTTTAAAATAATTTCTAATAACTCACTAGAAAAGATTATGGGCTAAGGGTTTTTGCAGGATATTAAGAATTATACCATTTGTTTCACAGCTATCTGCAAATCCTCTTGGTGTGATAAATATCTTTACAGTTAACAAAAGATAGAGTGCAACACATGCCCTTGCAAATCAAAAGAGGTCTGTTTTCAAGACAGTGAGGTAGTGAGAGCTACAGTTGTTATTATAATGCTGTTAATGGGCAACAGTATGCTAATTAGTCAGATTAACTAAGTGGGTGAGTCATGCAGTAACCCTTCTTGAAAGAAAGTGCCCATTTTGAGATGCTAAATGAGAACATAAATGCAGTCAGGCTTAGAATTCTTGGAAGATAAAAGGAGTACAGACCTGCTTGTTAATATTACCAGTGAAATTAATTTTTCTTTTTGGGAGAGGGGTGCATTTTTTCATATCCAGGGATCATTTTAACGGAGAAGGGTTCACAACCATCCAAGACAGACAATTTTTCACTCAAGTTTGAATGATCTAATCTTGCAGAGATATTTCTGGTACTCTTTGCTATGCTTCTACTTTAGGAAAGACTTTTTTTTAATTTGAGGCATTCCAATGTTTCAAAGAAAGATCAAGCTATAATAATCTGAAAATTATGGAGCATCTCATCTATATTTGGTGTAAAGATTACAAATGTTTACTACAAATTCTGAAGTTGTCCTATTAAAAAAAAATAGTCTCCATTTCTATGAATATGAACAAGGATCACCTAAGAAGGGCTCCCATTGGCACAGCACAGAGTAAGGCATAGAGCTGATCTGCCACATGCCAGCTGGGACAGTGGGAGCCATTTTGGGGAGCAAAGCTCTGCAATTTTTAAGTTGATTGATAGCTGCCTACTTCCTAGGTTTTAATCTATTTTAAACCTCTTTCCCTTCAGGAGTTAGGTGATATTGTACACTAGACAATATCCTTTATTGTGAGGACTCTTATTTGTCCTATGCACTCTCCCAAATTTATACAGTAGAAACAATTTTCTTAGGTCAAGGTAAAAAAAAAAGAAAGAAACGAAAATAAATCCCGAGCTGTGCAAGGATTCCTTTGCACCACCAGAGTAGTGCAGAGGAGTCAGAGAAGCTGCTGAGCTGAGCAAATGAGGAGTCCCCTGGTGCAGAGGAATTCCCAAATCGTGTGGCTGGGAAGTGCCTGGGAGGGGGGGTTGTGGTTGGAGCACTGACATTCTTGCCACTCCTGGCTGGCCTAACAAGCCTTCTCAGATTTTCACTGGGTGCTGAAATTGGACCCTGGCAGTCCCCAAGGACCAGGAAAGTGCAAATGTGGTGGTAGCAGCATTTGCATGTTCTTCCCTTCAGTTAGGGTCCTGTGCCAAATACAGCTTAGGCAGGCTGCAGTCAGAGCCACAGTATGAAATACAGAGCATAGGGGCCAAGAACTCATGGCTGATTTGCACCTGCAAAATGTGCAGATGCATAAATACGTTTCTTAATACACATTAAGTAGAGACTAGCTGGGTGAGATTTTTTATTGACACCTGCCTTATGGGTCTCATATTCTGGGACCAATGTGGCCACAAAAACACTACACATCAATAATATTTGTCTTTGCCAGTACCTATGTGTACCAGTTCATACATAGCCATGTGGACACAGGGGCTTTTGCAGGTCAGGGATGCTGGAACAATTTGTATAATATATATAATGGAAACCACTTCAAGCTAGGAGGTGTGGCAGCACCCCTACGGCCCTTTGTTCTGGCCCTTAGGTTGCAGGTAAAAACCTTTCGTGATTAAAAATATGCCTGTGTATCCAGACAGTTAGACAATGACTCAAACGTTAGAGTATGCTATACACACATTCTGCTATCTTGATAAGAGTGAAGTTTAAGAGGTTTACATCAAGATGCCAAGAGAATTTAGCCTTACTCACAGCTTTCATGTATATTGAATTCACAAAATATTTTTTTACATGCTTATTTTTGGTTACATTCAATTTAATCAACATTTGTACTAAATAGTCATTTTAAAAAACATGCATATATACTTTCAGTCTCATTTCAAGGCAGTTTTGGGACAGCAGGATTGTTAGAAGACAATGGATACAATATTGTTCATCACTTTCTGACCCCAAAGAGTTTTCAGTGGCATTTTATGGCTACCATGTTGAACCCAGAAGTGACTGCTTGTAGGCAGTGGGTGAAGTGAGATATATATATATATCTATATATATATATAGATATATAAATAATTCTGTAAAATGCTTTGAAGCTTGCAAAAGGCACTCTATAAAACAACAACAACAACATCAGAGGTCACTCAGCCAATCAGAATACAATTTAGTTTAATGAGAGATAAATAAGAGGGAGAGCTACGTACACAGAGCTAGGCTGTGAATATGATGTTTCTCATGCTCATCACAAGAAATTTTCAGAAACATAGAAAATAGTCGTGTCACTGCCATTTCTCAGGCCAGTTTAATATCTATTACTGGTTTTGATGTCTTACTTAGCTTTGTACCAGTGTGATTTTAGGAAGAATGTACATTATTTTCATGAAAACAAATATGAGCATGAGGAAGCATTTTCCCATTGCGTGCAATTCCTACTAAAGAATTTACATTCTTCTAATTTACTGGTTTACCGCACCACTTAGTGCACTCCCGAGACGTGCAGAATGTCCTTGCAGTTAAGAATGTGAAGATGAAATTTACCTTTTTTGCACTGAATCACTCACTCTTTCCCTGAAGTCACCGTGTTCTTTCTTCCCTCAAATTTTCCGTTAGCCATTCCCATAAAATAGTTTATTTTGAACACTTACAGAATGGATCAAGATCTGTTAGTTGAAAATTTGTTTTGAATGTATAACAGTTGTATATTTTAAAAATTAATTTGGTTAAAAGTCTTGTACATTATACTCTACCTGTCTGGCTAAGTCAGCGTAAAGGGAAAGAGGTAGGCTTAGGGGGTCAAACAAAAACTGTGGCATCCTGCCTATGAAAAGTCACACTTCATAAGTTGTCAGAGGGAGAAGTAGGTATGGCCAAAAGACCCAGTAATCCCAGCTGTGCAGAGTGTTATCTGTGATGATATGCATCAGAGTGGGGAGAGGAGGTTTGTGTTCAATTAGTAAATGCACTCAAATTGCCAAGCCTCTTGCTGTCCTAGATTAGCTGGTCACACAGATGGCAGCAGAGCATAGTATATGTGTATCCAGAACAAAAGATTCTGGAATTGACCTGACCTATAGGTGAGCAGGCTGATCAGTGCTAGGGAATGTTGACTTGGTCACTATTAACTTGCACTCAAGGTCTAGCCTCAATTTATGCATCTTTCACCCGTCAATTCCACCACTGGGTCACAGCTCAGCCATCAGCCCTACTTCCCTCTGATCAGGTGCCATTTTAAACTGGAGAAGTTGTTGTCTGAATGTACTTACCTTATATTTATGCATCCTCTAACCATACAGGACTCCCTAAAAGTCTGAAGCCGTACTCAACCAACCAACCAACCACCAAAGTAAAAATATTTCAGAATTAATTATGGAAAGAGGAAAGTCTGTCCCAAACACCTCCAAGTTCACACACAGCCTGTCTAATTCCCCATCTAAATTCCTTTACTGGTTCATAAAGCAGAAAAAAAAGAGCCAGATAAAAACTGGTTTGCATTCGCACACTAGTCCCTCTACTTCACAGAAGTCAACAGGAGTTTTGAGTGCACATGGGATGCCAGTCTCCAGCCATCATCAGTGCAGTTATTTATCAGTTATGTAAATACCACCAGCAAGAAGCTCAAAAATACTCATTTCACATCTTACACAACGGAGAGTTTACTTATGAGGAAGTGTATCTCACAGCGGGCCCAACCTCGCACCCACCTAAGTCAACAGGAGTTTTATCACAGATTTCAGTCAGAGCAAGATCAAGCCCTTGGTGAACGTTCAGGAAGGTGCACTGTCAGGGCTGGCTCTACCATTTTTGCCGCCCCAAGCAAAAAACAAACAAACAAACAAAACCCCACACAGCTCAGACTGCTGCCACCAGGACTGCGCCACCCCAACAATGGACGGAATGCCGCCCCTTACCAAGGGCCGCCCCAGGCTCATCTATGCTCTGCTGGTGCCTGGAGCCGGCCCTGTGCACTGTAGAGAACAGGAAAGGGTGCAGCTTAATTGCATGTGAAAGCAGTGAGCTTTGGACCGATGGAATTTAAACCAAAAGGAATCTAACACAGCCTGAACCAGTTCCTGAGCCTGCATGGAATGGCACCAATTCACTGAGAGGGTCATGCTGAAGCTGGTGACTAACTGTAACAAGAGGAAACCAGAATTCAGTCTGGTAACATATACATGCACTGTAATTAGAATTAAAAAAACCCCATGCACTGTAATAATGGAATTTGCATTCTTTGTGGTCACCTAATGAACAACCACGTCCTGCAGTCCTTACTCAAACAAAACTTCCATTACTTGCAACAGAGCCAGACCAGGAACCTTGTGGATATGTGAAAGTTGGGGTTTATTGCTTAATGTCACTAATTACTCAAACTGGTACCTGCCTTACTTATGCACTTTGATGAGAGGTATTCAGCATGAGGTCAATTCAAATGCAATAAGGAAATGAAGGTATGTGATGTGTGACTTGTTTTTGCATGGCTCTCTTTCAGGCCTTGACCTCTAGGACCATGCTCAGGAGAAGCACAGAATACAGCAGAACCCCATTTCTAAAGCCAAAGGGTAAGGAGGCTCTGGCATTGCTGAGCCTGGAGCAGTTGTTGTTAGGTAAACATCAGCTTGTCCTACTCACCGTCCCAACACCCGGGTAGTGCGGAGTTGGGCTATAGCTCGAAACTGTCAGAGACCATGTAAGAAACACACTGACGCCAAGCATCTTTGATCAAAGGGCATGCACCCCCCTCAGGCTAGTAGCTTCGGAGGCGTACGACAGCTTTATTAGACACACACATCAGTATTTATAGGTTTAAGACAGACAAAGGAAAGACACTAGGTAAGTGTCGTCTCCTGTATCATCACAGGCTGACCTTGTGCAAACTGGTTTCTACGGTTACTCAATCAAGCAGAGAAAGAGCAGGAGAGGGAACAAGGCAAGAATATTTGTACAAGATAAGGAAGTTAAGCAAGGCCAGGAGGAATTTATTGCAGGAGGCCCCTTTTATCGAACACTGTCAGGTAAAGGACTTGCATCCACTGTTGCTGTTCTCTAGCCGCTGCCTGTAGCTTTAAGGCCAGGGCCTTTTGTGGGGCTAGTCATCCTAGAATCGCCTCCATGTTTGGGCCTTCACAAGCTCCTCCCAGGCCAATAGGTCTGTGTTTCAGCCAAGCAGATCTGGTGTCATATGTGAGAGGCTCTCGGCGCTTTCACCTGGCCTCAGGCCCCTTGAGAGTACACTGGCTCTTTAAGAGCTTGTTCTTTTAGCCTTTCCCTCAGCTCCTGCTGTTCGCAAAACCTTATGTCTGATTGCTCACAGGCTTGGTAGAAGGATTCTAGGGAGTCTAATCTTCCTCTAGCTCATGGAGAGTAGGAGAAGGGAAACCTGTTTAGGATTTCCCCCCAGCAATCTCACCTCAGTCCTCAGGGAATTTGTGGTCCTGCTCCTTGAGCAGTTTGCTGCTGACATGGGGTATTCCTGGGCCTCTCTGACAGCCTCCCCTTCTCACCTTGGCTGCAGCTTCTTATCCCAACACTTGCTGGCCAGCCAATTAGCTGCAGCTGGGGAGGCACTCAGTCCCACAATCCCTTATTGGCTATTTATACACCTCATCATACATGCCTTCGGCCAAGTGGAGTTGACATCCCTCTCTGCCCCCCAAATTCATAGGTTAAAATAAGGGTTACAATGTATGACTCTATATTTTCTGAAGGATTACAGCCTGGCCTTCCTTTCTGTGTACAGTGTGACTCCCTTACAATTACATCATTCATTAATTTGGCCCAGTGAGTTTCTACCCACTGTTATAATCCTCACTGGAAGTAAAATTAAGTATCACGTTGACAGCTCTCTGACAAAGATTGCAGACTGCCCCAAATTGCACATAATCAGAGCTTGTTTCTTTTTTCAGAATGACAGCTGCAATACTGATCACTATGGTAATCTCAAATCACCTGAGAAATCAATTAGAAATTAATCTCATCTGACAGTTCATTCTCTAATTGGACCCAAACAAGTAAGGTGACCAAATTAGGATTCATTTTCAGTGTGATTTCCAGAGGTCAAGTGAAATTCTTCAGCCCTCTGCCCAGCAATAAACGATGAAACTGTCATAGGTGAAATCTGAACCTACGCTCTGAAATGCAAGGTGCAGTTCAGGAATGAACTGACAACATAAACTGATCATAAGTAAAATTCTGGAAAGGTATAAGAGAAAACACTTGTGAATTCCCTCAATCTCAATAGATTAGCAGTTGAACTATCAGTTTATGTTGATGAGAACCTATGTTAGTTTGAGACTTCATTCTTCACCATCTTGGGGCTAGGATGTGTTAATGTGATATATGACTTATTTTTGCCTGGCCCCCTTTCAGGCCTTGAACACTAGGGCCATATTAACCTTTCACTTCTGCAAACCTGGGCCATAATCTTTTGGGGTGCAAGAAAAAAGGAGCTTGTAGGTTCCTCTTAGCTCCACTTCCAAATGCCCAGCCTACGCATCAGGCATTCTTTGCTCAAGAAAGGCTAAAGGATGCAACAGCAGAATTTTGTAATTGAACTCTGGGCTGCAGGGCCACTGATGTATAGGAAGCTTGTACAACCCCTAGCTTCATTAAACCTGTGGTAATTAACCAACGGAACTCATCCCTCCTTTCCTGGGCATGAAGCTCACCCCCAACAGCTTTTGCAAAGGAAAAGAAAACACAAAGGTATTCCCCACACGATGAGAACACCATGTAAAAAACGGAAAAAACTGATACAACATCATGGTTGAGAGATAGGAAATTCAGTTTTAATTGACCCAGAAACTGTAATGCAGCAGTGTGGGCCTGATCCAGCTCCCCCTGAAGTCAATGGGCAAACTCCCTCTGACTGCAACGGTGCAGAATCATGCTCTATATAAACATAATAGGTCAGATTTACCCTGAAGCAGAGACCCACTGTACCCCAAGGGGCTCCACTCCTAGAGAGGCAAGCAGGGTTCCTGCCACTGCTCTCACTAAGGGAAGGGAGGTCCGTGTAAGGTTTGCTAGGGGCTGCATAGGAGGTCTGCCAGGGAAGGCTGCAGAATCAGCATATCTCCTGGCTACACATCCATCCTGATTAACATTTCCCACTTTGTAGGCTGTGCCGGTCCCTGGTTGGCTGGCCCCAATGTAGAAGGAAGGTTGTGGACCATTACAATCTCCTCCACTCTAATATAAGCCAAAGCTGAACCTAGTCCAGCTCCATAATCTATATACGTGGAATATGGCTTATAGCCAGACAGCCACATTTTGGTCAACTGTTAAAAGCAAGAAGGCACATAATTTTCAAATGCACATATTATTATTTCCCAGACCATGTTCTGATACCTTAAATAAACATGAATTCGTCACTGAGAGCTGAGCAGCTCACATGCCAAGTCCAGAAACTTTAAAATGAAACATTTCAGTGTTATTGGAGTACAAACATTTTTCAAAACTTTGAACATCTTTTTTTAACATGCACAAACCATTTTTTTTTTTTTTGGCATTTGGCTACTTCACAAACTGCAAGACAGACTTCTTCAGACTTTTCTAAATAGAGAATCAACAAGTGACCCAGAAGAGTCCTCCTCCTATATTTATTATGGAATGTTGCAAGCTCTTGATAATACATAGGGCCCCAGCCTGCAAACCTTTACTACCAGGGATAGTGCTTCCTACCAGGATAGTTGCATTAGATTCAAGAAAAGATACTGGATAGCACCAATGCCTGAAATAAAAAAGACAAAAATCATGACATTTATTTGTCTTTTCATTTCAAGTATTGGCGCTATCCAGTAGCTCTTGAAATCACTGGAATATGTGATGGAAAAGCAAAAGCGAATGCACAGAGCACATTTCAGAGACAGTAATACTGTGACAGACATAACTATTCACAAATGTGCTTCATCTTACTCTAGTAAGAGAAGCAAAAAGGCTTAAATGAAAGATGTCTTTTCTAAATTCCCATCCACTGAAAGAACTGTCACTTTCTGACAACAGACCAGATCCATATTCATTTGTGTGAGTAAACACTATTGACATAATTAAAGGTGGCAGGTCTGAGAATACTGGATATCTGGATTTTAGCTTCACTCCTCACCTTTGATGGGAAACCTGACATGATTATTAAGAACTGAATATATCACTTATTGAAAAATGCTGAAATATCTGTCCCAATCAGCTCTAGACTGGGCAAGTTATATGAAGACCTAAATAGGATGGAAATAAAGAACTCTAAATCTCTGAGTCTGAGGATTTACTTCTTCCCTGAAGCTAATCATTCTATCATGATTTCAACCTACAGTGTAATGTACTCTCCTACTATGGTTATATACAGCCTCCTTGTGGTTATGCTCCCAGCTGTGACTAATAGGATCTTCAGAATCTAGAGGTGTGCCTTCTTAGAAAGACTTTCAAAGAGCTTCCCTATTACCCCTAAGTTTACAGTATTGAAAAAAAATGGACACTGTGGCCCTACAAATCTTACATATACAAAATAAAGCTCTATTCATCTTCATTTGGTTATTCATACATTAATAGACCTGTATTTGGGATGTATGTAACCATAGTAGGATAGCACGAATGTGCACATGCACACAAAATTTGGATACTTATAATTACACCACAAGCAAAAAGAAAATGTTATCCTTGAGTCAAGTGATACAGCTCAGCATTCTAAGGAGTCAATTTTCACAATCCAAACAAGTTTGGTGTGTATTTATTCAGTTAATGCGAAGTATTCTTAATTGGCCAAAGGTGTTTTTGAAAAAGAGCTCTATGGAATTACTTTGCACAAATGTAAATGAAAACTGAAGCAAATGGCAAACCACTAGAAACTGCATAAAACACACAGAAATGAGATGCAAAGCAAGAGAGCCATGAGTGCAATTCTTCCAGTTGTGTTTATTCTAGATTATATTTGTTTTTATTTTTTGCTGTGCATTTAGTGCTGATGAAATGGACTGACATCCTGAAGGAGAAATTGTGTTGTCCACTGAATATGCAAACATGGGCAGTTGGAGCTGCCCTATGCTGCATCACTAGTGTTCTGCAGCACTGTTTAGAGGAAGTCACTTCTAGAGGAGAAGGGAGTGTTCCATCTCTATGCCCATTCAAACCTTGGTTCTGATGACTGATTATTAGTACTAGCAATAACGGTGGCTTCTGTGAGGAGGCTACCTCTCCCCTGGATACTGAATGGAGAACACCAAAATAAATGCACATTGTCCACCAAACAGCTACCAGATAAGAACGTTGTTATTGCCAATCTGGTTGGGGACACGGGTGCTGGAACAATTTGTACAGTGGGGGTGCTGAGAGCCACTGAACAAAACTCAAACTGTATAACACGGAAACCACTTCAAGCCGGGGATGCTGCCACAGACCCCAGCGTCCCTAGTTCCAGCACGTAAGGTGCTACTGCAATAATACTGCAATACCAGCTGGGCTGAAATTTGAACCCATATGCTAGAAGCAAAAAGCTCCATAGTCCATTACCAAACTGATGTAGACTGTCCTCTGTAAACTGTAATGATGATTTAGATTACATGGGAAATTTCTTGGTGAATGTACCTCTAGATTTGCACAATCCTGAGTACACTGACAGTGCTTAACAATAACTATCCCTTGAACCAAGGAGTTTCTGGTTTTCCAGGTTTTTGCTTTACTTATGGCGGACTTCAGATAATTGCTGTCTTTGCCTTAAGAAATGTCAACATGTAGTTCCTTTGAATTCTTGCATTTTTAAAGCCACAATTACTGTGAACTCCTCAAACAGGTAAAAATAACTTTGAAATTGTCCCATATTAGGTTTGTGGGATTTGACACATTTATAACAGCATGGGAAAGAAAAGAAGGCAACTAAAAATTGAAGGAGTTATAGAGGAATTTGCAATATACCTGTAGCTAATTCACCTCAGCCGTTAATAAACATTTCTTCTGTTACCATTGTGATCATCAATTGCAGTTTTCTGAACTGAAGTCTGATGATGCTACTTTCCGTAAATCCAACTGATTGCTCTTTCGATGTTGATGGAGAACAATGATTTGTGAGACAGCAAAATTTGTTAAAAAACAACTAAGTAATTCCCCCTGTATCTGTTCACATCCATTTGGTTTTATTTCTAAGGCCATTTAAATAGAGGAGCAATGAATCCTAAGTGGATGATGCTACTAGAACAAGAATTCTAACTTGGGTCCAAGCACAAGCATGGGGAGGCAGAATGTACTAACCACAAAGAGATCTGGGTTAGCTAAGGGTTAGGCTCCTGCATTCATTGCCAGTGATGCCATGCAAGTGATGAGTGGAGTTACTGTGGGAAGTACGCCGGTGACTCTGTACTTAGTCACCATATTGGCTGGTAAGATGGTAATTTTCTTTGTTCTTCAAAGAAGCAATAAAGTGATACAAGAATAGCTTGCACTTGAAGGGAAAACAAAACATTAGGAAATCAGCATTTGTATTCAGTCCCTTACAATTAAAACAACACATTGGACGACCACTCTTTTCTAAGTGTACACATTTGTCCTTAGCTTCAGTAAAGACACAAATATAACAGCTCCACAAGTCTCCTCTACTTTTATTTTGTAATTCATTGATTCTTTATTAATCAACGTAAGATGCATTCATTGAACTGGATTAATCCTGCATAAGTAATTTTGAAATTTCCTGCTGCAGTTATTTTTCATTTCTGTGACCAAATCATTTATTTGGATTTTCATATATCAGGATCACAGAGATTTGCCACAGTCAGGTTTTAATTTTAGCTACATCTGAGCTGGCTTATATATTAGGGCACATAGTTTTGCATGAGAGCATCTTCTAAAATCTGTAATTGGTGTGGAACGCTGACATGCACAGAATATATCTGACAAGGTCCAGGGAATTAGGTTCAGTTCCACTGATCAACATCTATGCTGCAGATTAACTGAATCTTTTATTGATTTACAAGCCCTTTAGAATTCATTAGTTTAGTTTCCCTTACCACTAACCACCCTGACCTGCAACACAACTGGTGCTACTTCTTTGGTCTGACTGTTAAAGGCCTAAACAAACCAGAAGGCAAAACATCTCCACTTCTACTGCTGGTATATAATAGAAAACAGGATCTGTATCTTCATTGTACAGCAGAATATATTTTGATATCTTAAGGCTAGTGCTCTTGTATGGCCACTTGGTTGCAGTTTCTGTCTCCACTCACATACACCCAGCATGCTCAGTTTAAGCAGGAGATGTAAAATGAGCTGACCCTTTCAACAAAGAGAACTATAGTACTTCATTGGTGAGTCAGTCAGATTCAGTCCTTTGTGAGATATTGCATGAATTTTCCTCATAGGTTGGCTCTGAGAGGCAGGCAGGCCATTCAGGCCTGCATTTTAATACAGGAAAATGCAAAACACATAAATGCTAATAATAGCCTTACATTTGGCTTCCTACACAAAACTTCAGGGCTTCATTTTTCAGTGGCAATTGTAGGTGCTTAGCACCTCTCAGGATGGCAATTAGCTGGTGGAGGACATGTCCCCGAAAGAGCAAATCTCATCCCTTTTCAGGACAAGTGTGTGGGCTGACAGGTTAGCAAGCCTCTCTCCTCCTCTTGTGCTTCCTGAGCACCATGGAGGGATACTACCCTCTCTCCTCCTCTTGTGCTTCCTGAGCACCATGGAGGGATACTACCCTGCTTGCATATAGCAGGGAAAAAGTCTCAACTTCCCTTCTCCCCTCCCTAGGATTACCAGAGAGCAAATGTGAAAAATCGGGACAGGGATAGGGGGATAATAGGAGCCTATATAGGAAAAAGACCCCAAAATCGGGACTGTCCCTATAAAATCGGGACATCTGGTCACCCTCCCCCTCTCCCTGCCTACTATGACACCAGCAGACAGGATTTTGTCCTTTTTGTGACTCATAGCTATAGCACTTTAAATGAACTGGCTTTGGAAAGCAGAACGACAGCTGTCACAAATCTGGTCAGATTACTTCATTTCTCTCCTTTTCTGGTATTTCCCTTTGCTTCTCCTCCACTCTGCTCTTCATTTCTCCAGTCTGTATCTTGGAACCCCTTCCTTTCTTGTGATCCCATCTCATCAGTTTCTCCTCTGACCCTGATCCAGGAGACCCTGCCGCTTTCTAAACCTCTCTTCTTGCTTTTCCTCTGATTAGTGTCTTCTCCTCTCTCAGGACTTGCTCCTTATTTCTTCCTTTCATTCCTATCTGCTCCACTTAGCCCGTGTTCCTTCTTCTCTGTGTCTGTCTCATCTCTCCTCTTTGTTTCCAGTTTCTCTTATGTTTTGCTTTTTCTCTCACATAAAATATAATAAAATCCTCTCCTCACTCTTCTTTTTCTTTGCTTCTCCGTCACATTTTTCTACTCAACATATAATCCGTAAAAAAATCCTCCCCGTTGTGTCTCTCAGTCCATTTTCTTGTCTGCCAGCACTTTCTGTGCTGAAGATTTTTTACAGGCTTCCATCTTCTCTTTAGAACAGGGATTTTAAAAACTCACCGTGCCCCTCAGCCCTCCAACAAAACCACAATTGCTGCTGATTCGATAGCACCACACCCGGCAAGATCCATCCCTTTTCTCTTCCTACCAGCCCAAGGCTACCACCTATCCCAGCTCCTTAGCCTCTCACTGTCATTAGTGCTTCTAGGCTAATGACAAATAAACATAATCAGAAGTATTAATCATTGTTTTAGGGAAATTTTCAAGAAGGACAAAAAAATCCCCATGAGTACAAATGAGAGTTTGGATTTAATTTAATGAGGATCCTTTTCATTTAATTTATTATGAAATGGATGATAGTTTTTCCTTTCCCAATGGGCAGAGTAAGTGCCACTCAAAGACCTGAGGAAGTGTATTTCAGAACTGTGCAATAGAATTTGTATTTTCTTGAGGTCAAATTCTGCCCTCAGACATGAATGTGGGGCTTTCACTGATTTTAAATATAGGCCAAGCATGTCCATTCAAGGGAAGAATTTGACTAATTACATTTACAGCAAAGAGTATATCACTCTCGGAGAAGAGTGAAACAGTTTTGCACATCTGCAAAATAAAAATGTTTACGCATCTATGTCATAAAAAACTTCCAAAGAATTTAATGTAGATATTATTTATACATATACTTTATAAGTAGGAATATGGCAGACAATTGAATTAGTACATAAAGTTTTATTTAAAGTTTTCGCCCTACAAGCAAGCTTCATTTACACATTCTAATACTGTACAAAATTTACATTCTTTGTGACTTATTCAGTTAGCACTTTCCTTGGTCATGCCTTTCTGAAACATAAAGATTTACATAGAAGCCTCAAATCTTTAAGTTATCTTGGTAAAAAAAAGAACCATTTAAAAGGACAACAAACACCCTTTTAAAATGGTATGTTTTAGTGGAGACAGGTAACAACAGTCAGTGGTTTATGGCAGACCTTATCCTGATCTTAAATGTCATTCTAGGTTTCCTCGTTTAATATTGTAACATGTTTCCTTTTCATATATATTTATATACTTTAAACAGAAAAGAAAAAAGTCATGATTGCACCAAATATATTTTACAAGAGATCCCTTGGATATGAACAATACAAATAAATACAAAACCAGCTAAAATTGCACTATACAGAAAAAATGGATTGAGATTTCAGGATATACACTCCACCTTTGTGAGTTCCTTAGTGATGCTATCTGTGGCTTTGGAAAATAATTTGTTTAAACAAATTTTTTCTGCATGGGCAGTTGCCTCACCAATTGCTTTATTGCATCTGTACAGGCTCAGTCTCTACTGAATTACTCCAGTTTTATTTCAGTGTAATTCTGCTGCATGCAAGAGAGTTACACTGTCATAAAACTGGAGTGATGCCACGGAGAAACAGTCCCATAGTATTTATTCTCCATTGCTTGTATCACTCTCTTGGAAGCCTGAATGTATAGTTTAATTTCCAACCAAATTTATCCTTTTTCTATTTCTATATATGTAAAAAACACAATTATTTCCCTCCCTTTGTCCATTCCTACTGCAGCAGAAGCTAACACACAGTAGTTGTTTGCTTCTTGTTTTATGTACCATCATCATCAATTTATATCAACAGGAATAAGCACAGCTTTGGAAATACTCAGCCTGATCCCTACTGCCTATCAAGCTGCAAGCATTTGTAACTTTACAAATGAAGGGCCAGATCGTCAGCTGGTGTAAACTGGAGTGCCTTTACTAATTTACATGGAACTATGCCAATTTACATTGGCTGAGGACCTGGCCTGAATGCAAAGTGGATATAAAATACCAATGATCCAGAATGGAAAAAACAGTCACTAACCTTCCGTAACTGTTGTTCCTCAAGATGTGTTGCTCATGTCCATTCCATTGTAGGTATATGTGCTCACCACATGCACTGGTGCTGGAAGTTTTTCCCCTCAGTGGTATCTGTAGGGAACTGGACCTGCCGCCCTCTGAAGTGGGGCGCATGTACACCAGCATAAGGGACGCCGCTGGACTCCACCTCAGTTCCTTCTTGCTGGAACTCCAACAAAGGGAAAGAAGGGCGGGTCATGGAATGGACATGAACAACACATCTTGAAGAACAACAGTTACAGAATATTAGTAACCATTTTTTCTTCAAGTGTTTGCTCGAGTCCATTCCATGTTAGGTGATTCCCAAGCAGTATCTCCAGATGGTAGGAGTTCATAGATGTGTTGACTGCAACACAGTTCTGCCAAAGCCAGCATCATCTCTGGTCTACTGGGTGATGGCGGAGTGGGTTGTGAAGGTGTGCACCGATGATCACGTTGTGGCCCTGCTGATATCCTGGATAGGGATTTGTGCCAGGAAGGCTGCTGCTGATGCCTGAGCTCTAGTTGAATGGACTGTCACTATCGGTGGAGGTACAACCTGCGCCAACTCATAGCAAGTACGGATGCAGGTAGTAATCTGAGATGAAAGCCTCTGAGAAGACATGGGGAGGCCTTTCATACTGTCAGCTACTGCATCGAAGAGTTGAGCTGATCTGCAAAACGGCGTGGTGTGCTCTAAGTAGAATTCTAGAGCTCTTCTGACATCCGGGATGTGCAAATGCTTCTCCTCGCTGGACGCATGAGGCTTCAGGCAGAACATCAGGAGGTGAATGTCTTGGTTAACAAGGAAAGGCTACACCACCTTTGGCAGGAAGGCAGGGTGAGGACACAACTGAACCTTGTCCTTGTAGAACTCTGTATATGAGAGTTCCAGTACAAGGGCTTTAATCTTGGAGACTTGCCTCACTGATGTGATATCCACAAGGAATACAACCTTCCATCACAGAAGTAAAAGAAAACAGGAGGTCAGAGGCTCAAAGGGAGGGCCAATGAGCCTAGAGAGGACTAAGTAAAGGTCCCATAAGGCCACCAGGCCCCAGACCAGCAGAAAAAACCTTTCAAGGCCCTTAAGAAACCTGATACTCACTTCATGCCCGAATACTGATCTGTCCTGGATGTGGGGATGGAAGTCTGAGATGGCTGCCAGATGCATCTTGATCAAGAAGGATAAGCCCTGATCTTTCAAGTCAAGCAGGTAGTCCATAATGGACTGCAGAGAAGACTGAGTTGGGGAGATCCCCTGCTCCGATGCCCAGCAGGAGAAGCGCTTCCTCTTTGCCAGGTAAGTCACTCTAGTGGAGGATTTTCTACTCTCCAATGGAACGTGCTGGACTTGATTGGAGCAGGCCTGCTCCTCTGGGTTCAGACATGCAGCATCCATGCTGTGAGGTGGAGCGAGGCGAGGTTCAGGTGCAGAAACCTCCCATGATTCTGAGAGAGTAGATCTGGGCGGTTGGGAAGTGTCCATGGGGGTGATGTTGCCAAATCCATGAGCATGTCAAACCACTGCTGGTGCAGCCATGCGGGGGTAGAATATTCTGGTGATCTCCGAGTGGAGAGACCATTCGTGGTGAGAACAGAACAACCTGAGGCAATCTGCCAGCATGTTTTGGATGCTGGAAAGATGTAGAGCCTTGATGTGTATGACATGCTGGATACAGAATTCCCACAACTGGAGGGCTTCCTGACAGAGGGCTGAGGACCATGCTCTTCCTTGCCTGTTGCCATAGAACATGGAGGCCATATTGTCCATCAACACCTGAACTGCCTGATGGGATAGTTGCAGGAGGAACAGTATGCAAGCCAAACAGATGGCCCTGAGCTCCCTGACATTGATGCGTGCAGTACCAACTCTTCCTGGGACAACTCCTGGGTCCTTAGCAATCCGAGGTGGGCTCACAAGCCAAGGTCAGACACGTCCAACATTAGCACCAGTGTGGTTTTCGGGGTTGCAAAAGTACTCATGGTGGAATCGTAAGGACTCTGTCCAGGTAGTGCCTGACTGGTGTATAGACAGATGCCAGCCACATCTGGATGGATCTGAGCCTCAGCTGTGTGTGTCAAACTACATAAGTGCATAATGCCATGTGCCCTAACAGTCTGAGGCATACTCTGGTTGTGGTGATAGGGTGGCTCGTGAGTTGGGCGATGAGACCAGAGATTGTGTTGAATCTGGTTTCCAAGAGAAAGGCCCTGAATTGGGTAGAGTTCAGAACTGCCCCAATGAACTCTATCCTTTGCACTAGGACCAATGTGGATTTTTGTTCATTTATCAAGAGACTCAGTGGTTGACATGTGGCTTTCACCACCTGAACGCTAACACGGACTTGTACCAGCGAACAACTGATGATTTTGATGAGCCAATTGTCAAGGTGTGGGTAGATTTGAATGCCCTGGTGTCTGAGGTAGGCTGCAACCTCTGCCATGCATTTTGTGAACACTCATGGTGCTAAAGCCAGGCCAAATGGAAGCACCATAAAGTGGAATGGGATTGCCCCACACCAAGTTCAGGAACCTTCTGTTCCCTTGGAAAATGGCAATACACATCCTTCAAGTCGAGGACAGCGTACCAGTCTTCAGGATCCTGGGAAGGGATAATGGAAGCCAGGGAGACCATGCGGAACTTCAACTTCTTGAAATACTTGTTGAGGCCTCGCAGGTTCATTATGGGACACAGACCCCCTTTGGCTTTTGGAATGAGAAAATACTGAGAGTAAAACTCTTTCCCTCTTAAGTGTAAGGGGACTTCTATGGCCCCAACTCGCAGGAGGGCTTGCACTGCTTGGGCGAGAAGCTGCTTGTGAGAAGGGTTCCTGAAGAGGCATAGGGAAGAGAGATTGTAGTGGCGGGTAGAAATAAATTGTAAGATATATCCCACTTCCACAGTGCTGAGGACCCATTGGTCCAATGTTATAGTGGTCCAAGAGGAGAGGAAAGGAAAAAGTCGGTTTGAAAACAAGAACGGTTGTAGGATCTTCGTTGCAGACTGGGAGGTTGCCCTTGGGCATACCCTCAAAACGCCTGCAGGTAGCGGAAGAAGGCCGAGTGGGAAGAAGGGGCTGGCTGTTCGCCTTGACTGCGCTTATAAAACTCTGGGCCTTCTTGTGGTAGGGCTCCGGTCGGGCCTGACTGCTTGGTCCTTGAGGATTCTGTGGTCTGAACCTCTTTCTAGTGGGGCTCGGTGTATAGAAACTCAGGGAATGTAGAGTAACCCTAGAGTCCTTCTCTTTGCTCTGCAAACAGGGATAGGCCATCAAAGGGGAGGTCCTGGATTGATTGCTGAGCCTGTCGATAGCCTGGAAGACATCAGCCACAATGCTCATCTCATTGACATGGCTGTTGCAGTGGACCTGGCAGCTGAGTCCACCATACCGGAGGTGGCCTGAAGAGAGGCCCTTCCACATTTCTCTCTTTATCCAAAATGGCCAAGAACTTTTGTCTGGTCTCTTCCCGTAGCAAGTCTGCAAACTTTGCAGTAGATTGTCACACATTGAAATCGTACCTCCTGAGTAAGGCCTAATGGTTTGCCATCATAATTGGAAGTTGGCAGATAAATAATTTTTTCTGACAAATAAATCCAGTCTCTTGCCATCCTTGTTTTTGGGAATTGGCTGGGTTGCTCCTGCCTGTCCCCCTCATTGGCCACAGAGACCACTAAAGAGTTTGGGGCTGGGTGGGAATACAGGTATCCAAACCCTTTCTCAGGCCTGCTTGGAAATGGGCAGGAGAGAAGACAGGGTCTGCCATAAGGCTTTTACCAGCCTTACTATCTCTTCGTGTACCGGGAGTGCCACCCTAGATGGGGCTACCATGGCCAGAATGTTGGAAAAAAGTGTCAGAGGGTTCTGACAACTCCTCTGCTCCCAATCCCAAGTTTGCTGCCACCCTCCTCAGCCAGCTCCTGGTGTGCCTTGTCACTGGCATCGTCCTGTGGCACTGTCTTGGACAGCCCCACCACTGCCTATTCACGTGAGGATAATGAGGAGGTGATGGTGGGGAAGGGGCTGGCTCAGCATCCCTTTCATGGGTGGTCTCCACCGAGACCTGAGGGTGCTTCTGGGCCCCTTGATCAGACCCTTCTTCTGATTCCAGGACAGGGTGGAAGACTGTTGCCAACCTCTTTTCTGATGCCTCTGATACTGAGTGCTGCACCTGAGTTTCTGATGCCTGGGGGAACCCCTATGGGTTCCAAAAGTACCACAGAGCTGGTCATCGGCCCTGGGGCCATGCCCTGGCTGGTGGCCCTGGAGGAGCCCACCCCACAGATCTGGTTGTGTGTGGCTTGTCCGAGGGACCCACTATCTTCTCAGCCTTTGAGACCAAGGAAGGAAGTTTCTGCTGCAGGGAACAATGCAGTGCTGATGCTACATCCATGACCCTTCCATGCCTGCAATTCCGGCGACTGTGGTGGAGCTTGGCAGATTGGCATCTGCAATCAACATCTAGAGCTCTGGGACCCCAGAGAGCGGTGCTGTGAGTCTGGAGATCTGCGTCTTGGTGCCAGGGACCAGTCTTGTGGTCCTGGTTATTGGTGTCACGGTGCTGGCGGACTTCATTGACTGCCGCGGTGCCATGGAGCGATGTTGCACATATGGAGACCATTGCAGGGAGCCCAATGCCGGCTTCACTCTAGAGCAGGAGTTCCCAAACTTGGTTCACGGCTTTTCCAGTTGAAGCTCCTGGCGGGCCGTGAGGCGCTTTGTTTACCTGACCGTCCGCAAGTACAGCTGCTCACAGCTCCCAGTGGCCGCAGTTCACTGTTCCTGGACAATGGTTGCTGCAGGAAGTGGGGTGGGCCTGGCCACTGGGAGCTGCGAGCGGCTGTACCTCAGGAGGGTCAGGTAAACAAAGTGTCTCACGGCCCACCAGGGGCTTCCCCTGAACAAGCCACGAATGAAGTTTGAGAACCCCTGCTCTAGAGACAACTGCGCCTTGACGGGGCATCGGTGTCACCAGCGAAGACACGATGTCTTTTGCAGCCTGGAAGGCCTCCAGCATGGATGGGACCAACAGGTGGTGGGAACCTCTGCCACCACCTGTGGTGGCTGGTGGGTGCCTAGGAGGGTTGAGTTGCCTAGCGGTGATGCAGATGCCTGACTGGGCTCCCGAGACATGCTGTCCCACATAGGCCTATGCTTCTCTTCGGACTTGTCCTTTTCAGTACAGGATGTCGGGGAACGCCCTTTCCCAGTGCACTTCCTTTGCATTTTAACAGGTACTAGGGATTGGGACCAGCATCAGGAGGCCAGTGCCTGTGGCACACTCCTCACTGATGCCATTGTTCTTGGAGCAGAGTCTGATCTTGGTGGCTTGGAGACTGGCGGGAGGGCCAACTACATGAGGAGCACTCTCAGTCCTATGTCTCAGTTCCTTTTTAATTCTTGGCTTGAAACTCTTAAAGATGTAACACTTATCGCTAACATTTCCCCCAGAAATTTCAAACAGCTTTATTGAGGTTCTCTAATCGGCAGAGACTTTTTGCAGCGATCACAAGGCTTGAAGCCTGGGGACTGAGGCATGCCCTGTCCCTGGACTAAGTCCCTTAAGGGACTATCTAACTTAACTACAGTACTATTAACTAACTATTACAGAAAAACAGAACTACTTATTTAAGAACTATTTACACAGCAAACAATAGGACGAACGCAGGGGTAAGAGTGCTTGCCAAAGAAAGGAGATGTTCCAGCACCGTTACTGGCGGTAAAAAGGAACTCAGGGGGCCGGTGGTGCCCCTTATACCGGCGCATATGCACGCCACTCCAGAGGGTGCCAGAGCCAGTCCCCTACAGATACCACTGAGGGAAAAATTTCCAGGACTCGTGCATGTAGTAAGTACACACACCTATCATGGAATGGACATGAGCAAGCACTCAAAATATTTTATATGAATTGTGTACAGGTCGAAACACTTATGCAAGCCAAGAGACAGTGGAGAACCAGGCACAGTGTTTGTAAATTAATTACTGCCGCAAAAGGAAGACATAAGCATAAAAACACATAGGACCTGATTTGCCACTGCCTTGGACCCTATGTAATCAACTACAATTGTGAAAATTTGGGTGTACCATGCGACTGTTCTGATCTGGTAGCATTTTGCACTCACTTTACCATATGTAAACAATTAAACAAGGTATAAGACAGTGGAAAATCCAGCCATGTATTTTTCTGGATCAACAGAGAAAACCCTTCAAATTATGAACATCTGAAGATAAATCAGAGATGAGGATTTTAGCTACTTACCAGAGTCCCTTCAATTCTATGCATACTAATTTAAAAGTCCAAAGAGGTACCATTATGCTTAAATTCAGTGTTCTTGTCTTTGAAAGCAAATAGCAAGTGTGTTCACTTCTCATGTTAGTGAAAATGAAGATGAATTCTTGTATGTTTACTGTATTAATGGAGTGTGCTGTCTTTTAACTGCTTATGAGAAAAACTTACTTTGTAAACCCAGAATTTGAGGTTTAGGCCAAGATTTCAGTCACACCAACTATAAAAACATTCATTCCATTGATTTTAGTGGAGTGCCTCTGCATTTATACCAGTGTAACTAAGAGCAGAATTTGTTCCAAATCCTTAAAATCACTATTGCAAGAAGTGCTCTGTAAAGCATCACTTTCATCGTAGTCTGCTCTTCACTACACTTACATATGGGGACTTTGAAGGCAGAGTGTATGAGAAGCCAAGCTGTGCAAAAATGGAATGACATTCTTTACCTTTTATGATCTTTTGATGCTGTGTTGCTTGCAGAGCATATGAAGTAGCTGTAGATTAGGATTACAGAGGATGAGACAGTTTTGCAATGCAGAGTGAGCTTTTCGGTATCTGAGTTTTGAAGCATTCATGAACACAACATCCTCATGACTTCACATAGATCACATGCAGGTAGAATACAATGCACAAAACTGATCTTGTCTTTTCAGGCTGTATTTGGACATTTAGCCTTCATTTTTAAAAGTTAAAATCCGTGTGAAGTATATTTCTGTAGCGGGAAAAAAGTTAAAATCAGTCTGAAATGGTAGTCTGTCAGCATGTAATGTTCGGTGTGTTCTAGCTACTTGCTTCACAAGACACCGGCATCTATCTGAGATGAGACTTTTTGTTCCTTGTTTGCTTTTAAAGCATAAATCTGAAATAAGGGGTAAATTACGGTAGTTTTGTTTTGCCAGGAATTCTGTTCTATTAAAATATTTACGTCACCCGTCATTACTTCCCAGAAGGTAATATTGTTCATTTCAGTGCTTCTCAAATATTATTTGTTGTACGGTACACAGGCTGGCAGTATGACAGTCGAACATGCAGGACCTGCAAGTGGCTCAGCTACATCTCCTTCTAGTTCTGTCCAGGTTCCTTTCTCAGGACTGTAGCAAATAGTAGATGATTTGTAGGCTCCCTAGAATAGAACAAAATCTTAATGAAACATTGTGAGAGTAAAACTCAAATGGCAAATTTGATGTAAAGATAAAAGGCCAAGATTTCCAAAAGTAACGAGTGATTTTGGATGTCCAACTTGCGACACATTAAAGAGGCTCAATTGTCAAAAAGTGCTGAACACTCACCCTCTCAAAATCAAATTCTGCTAAAGTATCAGGGAGGTAGCTGTGTTAGTGACAAAAACAACTTCTCATTGTTCTTCTAAATGTGTCTTCACTGAGATATACATGTACTGAGGGACTCAAAATCACGACGCAATTTCTCCAAACTACACCCCTCTTTTCTACCACTGCACCTCATACAAATTAAAATAATTTATTCTAAAATATCTTATCTTAAAAGGAAATTGAAATAATGAAAAAATGCTAAAAGTTCCCTATAAATGACTGATGCTCAGATTAACCCCCACCCCCCGAAGCTGTTTTAAATCCACCCATGTCCTCTTCCCCAACTTCATTAGTGTACATACTCATGTACATCATTCAAACATTACCAAAGTTTTGCTTCATTTTTTCTAAAGTCAACTATAGAGAGGCTGATCTTTTTACCCAGCAGTAAATTAGAGGTCAATAGCACTACCATGCTGTACAACTAGTTTAAGTTTGAGGAGAACTAGGCTGAATGCGTTTGTAAAAATATTCCAGTCCAAGTCAATGAGACTATTCATGTAAGTAAGGGAAGCAAGATCTCAAACATAAATTAAAATTATGATTGTTTAATAACATCAAAATGTAAATGTAGGGCTAAACAGCTGCACATATTTTAACCTATAGAAACCTACATGGGTGCCAAAAGGCAGTTGTGCAGTCAGATACACACTTGCAAATAGGAACTTAACACAGAAAGTTCAATCAATAACACTTAATTTTATGTAGTACTTTATGGGCCCAATCCTGTATCACTCACATCAATCCTGACTTCAAAGTACTGTAAAACATCAACTAAACCTCACTATAACAGAATAAAACAGGTAGGTAAGTACTAATGGTCCCCTTTGGGGAATTTAGAATGTGAAGTGACTTGAGCCATGCAGGGAGCCAGCGGAAGAGCTGGGATTATAATCCCAGACCTTTTGACTCCCAACTGTGTGCTAAATTCTTTAAACTACAACACTTCACAGCATCTATTCTGCATGCCCAATCCCTATGGTTCAGTGCAGCTTCTTGTTTTACATGTATGTGTTTATTTTATGGATGTAACATAAGCAACAGTGTTTGCAGGCTAAGGCCCAGTTTTAAAGTTATTTAAGCATTGCTGCTCTCAGTGTTGCAACACCTAATTCATTTAAGAGGTTAAATCCAATTTTCAAAAGTGAGTTACGTACTTAGTCATTTAAATCCCACTATCAGCTAATGTCCTAATTGCCTAAATCACTTCTGTAAATGAGACTTAGGCTCCTAAATCAGCAACTCTAAATGGAGCAATGCCTATATAATTTAAAAAAATCTGGGATTTGGCCCTTACTCTATATTTTAATAATAAAATAAAATTGGAAATTAAATAAAATTATTTCTATCAGAAAATCAATAAGTAATGCCAGCTTTACAAACCACGCTGTAAATCAGCCTCAAGAACATTTTCAATGCATCCGAGATTTTGACAGCCCTTGATTTATATTTTCAGCATTTTTTTAAAGAAAAAAAAACAGGCACAACTTTTTTCAGACAGTAACTAAAAATTTCACAAGGTGCCGTTTTCAGAAAACAGGTACACACCATACTCCAGCTGTAGCCTCCGACAAGATAAATGCTGTCATCAAGAACTGCACATCCAGGGCCACTGCGACCTTCCAAAATAGGAGTCTGAAGAATATTCCACTGGTCACCTTTTGGATCATAGCATTCCACAAGCATGACATCAAGATGGGAGAAGCCTGAATAAAATATTTAGAAAATAACTTAAACCAGGCACCTTTAAGTTTCTAGATTCTTTTAAAAAGCCACATTTATTTCAAAAGAACAACTGCAGCCATCTCTAATAGGTACCCGATGAATGGCAATAGTAATAGGCATTTTCTAAAAAATAGGAAAGTCAGGAGATATATGCCTGAGCTGCAAAGTCTGGATCTGAAATTCTGTGGTGAATTTGTATGCAGTGTTTTGGTTTGGGCCCATACCTATTTTAAAAAAGTGTGAAAATACACAAAGTTCCAATACCAACCTTAACTCCCCAATCACTATTCTGCATTTAACTTCCACAGTCACCTATTATACAAGAATAAAAATACTATACTGGCCTATGAGCTGCAAAACTATCCACTCCCCATGACAGAGATCTCCAACAGGCCAGTGACCACATTGTCTTACATTACCCTCCACAAATAGGCCTCACACAACAATTATAGATGGAGCCCAATTTTATGTTATTAATCTTAGTTATGTAGTTCGGAGTTCCATGCCACCAAAACCAGAAGTCAGCTTTTTCCATATCCACCCTGACCATTTGAGGAAAGACTTCCAAATAGCCTACCTTTATAATAAGGGCATAAAATATCCCTGTATTTGATACAGGCCAGCAGGATAGCTGCAGATGCTATCATAATGCAACAATCTAAGTTATTCAGGGAAAACTGGTACTTATTCCATATGGCCACTAGTGAGGGTCTTCCACCTGTAACTGGAGAAGTGAGGATAAAGGGACAGAAAGATAAAGCTAGTGATGGAAAATGTTCTGAGTATTTTGAGGCTTTCCAGTGGTTAGGAAAAACTAAAATTTTCAATTGTTTGTTTTGTAACCTCAACTGAGAACTTCCTGACTTATAATGTTTGGAGTTTTTGCTTTTTAAAAATATTTTATTTACAACAATGTTGTTTTAAATTAATAAATATTTAGATAGAACCTTAGCACTTTCTCAGTTAATCTTTTTAATGAAGAAATTTCTTTATTATTAAAAAAATTTTTTTTTTCTATTTCTTCCTAACACTAGTAAGTTTAGAAGAAGTCATTTTAGAAAAGAATGATGAAAAATCTTACCCAATACACAGATATGTAAGCCAGCTCCTCTAAAGTTTATTTCTTTAACTATTTCAATTTATACGAACTCTTTAAAAAGCACCTAACCCAAGGACTCCGGGCCTCTGTCATGAATCAAAAATACAACTGCATAACAAACATAACCAAACCAGAAGCTTCTCTTCATCCCAGACTAGAAAATAACTAAGAAATGATGAAAGCAGACCCCAAGTTAAGAAATGATGAAAGCAGACCCCAAGCAATGTTCCTCCTCTCCAACCAATTATCCTACCCCAAAAGTGGGGACAGTGTTCCCTGAAGATCAACAGATCCAAGCTATTTTGGACAAACATGGGATGGGGAGTAAGTTTCAATGTTTAGATTGCCTCAGGTAGAATGTCTTGCTCATAGCTACTCTTTTATACAGATGGGGTTCCAGCTTGAGCATCAATGATGACTTCTTCTGCAGCAATAATGCATGGCAAAATGCTGTCCCTAAAGGAGACAGGTTCCAAGCCATTTAGGATTCTATCATTCATAATCAACATCTTAAACCTCATCCAGAAACTGCAGATAGGCAATGCAGAAGCACTGGTGCCATATGCTTCCAGAAAGACACTTTGTTTAATAAGCAGGCTGCCATATTCTGAACAAGCTTCAGTTTCCAGCTGATTTAAGGTGTAGACTCATTGGTGTGCATTGCAGCAGTCACAAAGGGACAAAGTCATGGATTATGGTGACACAGACCATATATACAAAAAGAATGGTCACCCGCTCCTGACTGAGATGGAAAAAAGCCTTCCTGGTCATCGCTGATATAAAATCATTGAACAACAGGTAGGATGCAAGGACACTCCCAGATTGTGAAAAGGTGGGGTACAAGTCTTCCAAGCAAGAGGTAGATAAAACACTCACTTTCTCCCTCTCTGGTTGCTTCCTGCAACCAAACCAGTATCACCTGAGCAGTATCGGCATTGATCTCAGCCAGCTACACTTCATCCATGCCCCAATCTCACCCAGGCATTGAGTAAAGCATGCAATAGCACTGGCTGGATCAGACAAGACAGCAAAGGAGAGATGGGTATCATCAACAAAATGAACATATTGCAGCCCAGGCCTTCTCACTAACCCTCCTATTGGCCTCATGTACACAAGGATGGAAAAAGAAAGGGAGACAAGATAGAGCCCTGTGGATCACCACATATGAGGTCCCTTATGACGAGTAATTGCTTGAAGCCACCACCAGAGAATGCTCAGCAAGGAAAGAATGAAGAAGCCACATAAGAGAAGCCAAATGATACCACTCTCGTCAGGAGAAGAGCATCTACCAATACCACCACCACTGCTGAACTTGTGCCATTTGCAGGTCTGTATCCAGATTGCCAAGGAGATCTGAGGCATCCAGGTTCTCTAAGATTGATTCTCCACTGCCTTGTACCTTGTGGAATCATTTTCAATTGTGCAAAGTAGATGCAAAGATATTGTAAAACTCCATAACATTGGAATGGTAGCACTTATTCCCACCATGCACAAATGTAAATGGCTTCACAAGATACAAACAGAATGGGAGAAACAAGATCTGTATGTGGAAGCCTACAGACAATATATATGTAAACAAAGTACTAGGTATTCAAAAAAGGCAAAACTAGATCTATGTTCCAGCTTTCATTGGGGATCAGTGCATCACATAATTCTGAGATCTTCACATTAAGCCATTTTGAGTGGACAAAAGAAGTTAGAATAATTTTTTAAAAGCGTAAATCCACTCTTTTTTGATAAGAGCTTGTTAGATTGGCAACAATAACTTCTCTTCTTTCAGAGATCAAGTGTGAATTTTTTGGAAGTGGTCACAATGTGGTTTAGAATTGGCAGTGTCTTACAATCTAGATTATGGAGTCTATTATGATTCTATAATTCTCATAATGCCGCTCTGAGGTAAACTGTATTACTGTCAGTTTACAGATGGGTAAATTGAGGCCCTGAGACATTAAATGATTTGCCCAAGTTCACACAGAGATTGAGTTGATCAGCTAGAAATAGAAAACTGGAGTCCATCTCCTATTACATGCTCTATCCTATAGACAGCATTTCCTCTTATCAAATACCTTAAATCTCAAGAGAGCCCAAACAATTTTGTTCTTCGGAATATTGCAATAAAATTACACCAGTATGATTTGTTTTATATTTATATCTTCTTTCTCATCAAAGGGAACAGAAATCAGAAAAGAGAAGGTGAATTTAAGACTTTCTGTGAACATTAACATTAAGAGTCCAATCCAGAAGCACTTCTGGGAGCAATATGGAAAATATGGAAATGCACTCTCTTTAGTTAAATGTACATAATGTTGCAATTCAGTCCCTTTACTTATTGCTTTCCTCTGTTGCAGGGAAGGACAAAATAGAGCCTAGAACATGGGTGGGCAAACAACAGCCCGCAGGCCACCTCTGGCCTGCGGGACCGTCCTGCCCGACCTATGAGCTCCCAGCTGGGGAGGCTGCTCCCGGCCCCTCCCCTGCTGTCCCCCTACCCTGGAGCCACGCTGTCGCGCGAGCAGTGCTCTAGGGGGCGGAGCTGTACGCGTCTGCAGATCAGCGCAGCAGCAAATCTGGCTCCAGCCAGACACGCTGCTCTGAGCGGCATGGTAAGGTGACCATGGTCGGGAGGGATTGGACATGGGGCAGAGCGTCCCAGGGGGCAGTCAGGGAACAGGGAACAGCTGTGAGGGTTGGAGAGGGGGTGGGAGCCCTGGGGGGGCCTGTCAGGAGGTGGGGGTGTGGATAGGAGTTGGGGATGTTAGGGGACAGGGAGCTGGAGTGGGGGGCTGGATAGGGGGTGGGATCCTGGGGGGTGATTAGGGTTGGGGGCGGGTTTGGGAGGGAGCAGTCAAGGGACAAGGAGTGGCGGGGAGGGGTTTGGAAGGGTTGGGGATTCTGAGGGGGGCAGACGGGGGATTGGATAGGGGGTGGGGTCCCAGGGGTGTGTGATCAGGGGACAAGGAGTAGGGAGGGTTGGATGGGTTGGGGATTCTGAGGGGTGCACTCAGGGGGTGCAAAGTGGGAGGGGCAAATAGGGGGTGTGGGGGACAGGCTGTTTGGGGAGGCACAGCCTTCCCTACCCAGCCCTCCGTACAGTTTTGCAACCCTGATGTGGCCCTTGGGCCAAAAAGTTTGCCCACCCCTGGCCTAGAGGAAGAAATGAAGAGGGGAACATTTCCAGTTTTTACATACTTCTTAATTTTGTTATTCCAATAGAAAAAAGAATGGTGGAGCTCTGTGGGAATAAGACTACGATGACACTTAAATTGCTATAGATGTGCAGCTTTAGCATTTGTGTAGACATGAGAGCGAAGGCACAGGTGTTCCCATCACTGTAGTTAATCCACCAACCTGAGAGAGTACCTAGCCTGACAGAAGACTTCTTCCATCAACCTAGCACTGTCTACACCAGGGCTTAACTACGTGTCTCAGGTACCTGGATTTTCCACATCCCTGAGGAACGGAGCTGGGTCAACCTCACTTTTTAGTGTAGAACTGTTTCAAAGATCAACATTTCAAAGTACTCAAAGACTAATACTTTCAAACGTGACGCCTGAAAGTGGCCTGATTTTCAGGCGTGCAGCATACAGATAGCTTCTACTCCTTCTTTCTTTTGGCTTGTCCCACCTTGGCATGTTCCTGTAGGCTGCACAGAATGGGCTAAACCAGTTCTGCACTTGGCATAAAGGCACTATCTGCCACATTGCTATTTACTGGGGGGACTTTATGCTTCCCTATGGTCCTTATATGTACCAGCCAAGGTGCTTCAGCCAACTACAAATATAGGGGAAAATTTTCCAAAGTGCGTCAGGCTATGTTTACAAACAAAGATATGATTGTATCACAGGTAGTCATACCCTTGTTGACGCTAATCTAGTTAGCACAGGTAACAATATCAGTGTAGACAGAGTGGCAAGGGCCTTAGCACAGGCTAGCAACCAGAATATGTACCCAAGCTCCCTACAGGGATTGTACTCTTGTTGCTAGCCCATGCTGAAACTTGTGTCATCATAAAAAGGTCGTCCATAACAGGGTCATGGCAGTACTGCCAGGGGACTTATTCTCAATCATGAACTTCCCTTACAAAGGAAATTTACCTTCATTAATGAAACGTGAATGAAGATGTTGCTTTGCAATTTGCCTGTGAAATTTTTGTATGTCTACGCTGTTATGCTACATTTACACTACGAGCTAGGGGTGCAATTCCCCTGCTCATATACACATACTAAAACCGGTGGGTATGTACTCGGCATGGCTCAGCTGTGCTTCTGCAGCCCATGCTATTGTGGCTATATTGCTATTTTATACTCACACTATTTCGATGACAGGTAGTTTGAGTATGTGTAAACAACCATGGGAATCCCACTCCTTGCTCATAGTGTATACATAGCCCGATTTTTTTCCCATATTAACTTGATTAAAGCTATGCATTCTACAATCATACCTTCACTTGAAATACAGCCATACCCAAAGTGACTTAGGGTTTCATTGGGACTTAGGCTCCTAAGTCATTTAGGCACTTTAGAAAATTTTACCCACAGTCATTTTCACTTTTTCTTCTATACTGTCAGTTAGTTTCCCCTTTTGTCTGTGTGGCTCTTTCATGCTGCAACAGGGGAGACAAAACAAACAAATTTGATTATAAAATGACAGACATCAGGGAAACACAGGGACAGGAGAGGTGCATGAAACTTCTTTAAACTCATTTTTTAAACTGTCGATATTAGCATCCTTTTAACATTAATGGGAGTGGCATGTATGTGCTGAAAAAAGAATACTGGATGCCTATACACTAGTCATGAAAGAAAAGCTTTTGAAAGATGAAAACAAGAGACCCTTAAACAGAATTAATAAAGAATTAAAATTCACAAGCTACATTTAATATTAAAAAAGGGATTTTAAGTCTCTAGTCCTAATATTTAATGGATGTTTTTTCATTAAATCAGGGGTTTGTTTTTCTGTGCAGCTCTGAATAAAATTCATACCTCACATCTTAGAAAATGATTTAGAGGAAAATATTGCTGTTACATTTGGGTCAAAGAATAATCTGTTTGTTTCACTGAATTCATAGTAATGACAAATTGTCCATGCTTTTGAGTAATGGAAGCTCCTGTTTTTTTTATTATCTAAAGCATTCATTACTCATATATTTAATATACTGTTATAATTTTGAAATAATTTGCATAAGATGTTTTTAAAACTGCTGGCTCAACCATCCTGTTAAATTGTGTTTCAGGGTTTTTAAACTTAGTTTAACAATGACTAGCTAACAGAAATATCCTCTGTCTAGAGACAGGACATAGAAATGTTGTTTTGCTATAAAAAGGTGACCTTTCAAATGGTTTCCTCCAATTGCATACAGTCGATCATTCATTACAGCCAAAGTGTGGATAGCTCGCTTTGTGTTCATGTCCTGTTTTCGGGCCCAGACGTCCATTACTGGGTCGTAGCAGTACAGCCAGGGGACATATTCTCCATTATGAACACCCCCTACAAAGGAAATATATTTAATTAATTAAATGTAAATGAAGATGTTGCCTTGCAACAGAAATTTGCCTGTGAAGTTTTGTATGTAGCAGTAATTGGAAAAGAGACTTGCCCGAAATATATATCTTGCCATTGTGCACTGCTCCTGCATGTGCTGCTAAAGGTTGCGGTAAAGAAGATACATAACGCCATTCATTTGTCTCTAAATTATAGCATTCCACGCTGGACAAGTAGCCAGTTTCATTTCTTCCACCAATCACATACAAGTTCTTATCAAGCCGACATGCATAGAAACTGGCTCTCCTAGAGTAAATAAATAAACAAATAAATAAAAATAATAATCTAATTAGTTACTAACACAATTCTTTCATTCTACTCTTTGAACTAAATTAGCTGCTACTTCAAGTTCTACTTCAAAAAGGAGCGTCTATAGGTTTCAAACGTTTAGGGCATTTAAAGATTGGATCTGGTTTGCTAATGAAATATGTGTTCTGCATCAAATGAATACTTTGTTTTTCATGTCAAAACAATTAACACACATACATCTGGAGAGGAATACCTTTCCCCCAAAGCTGTTTGTTGCTTTTAACATCACTGAAGGATAAAAAGGTGCTTATTAATGTTTGGGGCATTTGGTACTTTGTAAGGATATAACAACTTAGTAAGACAAAGTGAAAAATGAGGTGGATAATGTAACAATAATAAATTATCTTGACATTCACTTTCTTTATGGTTCTTCAAGGGTCATTGTTCCCAATTTACTAAGAGAACCACATCATCAAAATTTTTCTTCAATTATCATTTTTTCTTTTTTCTGCAGTACTGCAAATAGAACAACTTTCCTTAAGCTAGGCACGGTATTACATTTCTGCCCTTTAACTCACAAAGGTCCAACTAACTAACTTTGAATGAAGTTTTAGCTATCTGCCTGGTTTCATATGCAACTCAGGTACACAGGAAGCTAATTATTATTTCTGGTCAGGGCTGTGTGCTGACAGAACTTCTCCTACAGTTTGCTTTCCTGGCTCCTTCAAAATTAATGTTGAGTGTTTACCACAGGAATAAAAATAGAGTATTGGGGGTATTTTGAGACTTTCCTACTTTGGGCCAATCCTTACTTATGGAAGACTGTCCTGATGTTAATGGGAGATTTCCCAGAGTAAGAATGGCAACATCAGGCCCTTTAGTTGTAAAAAGCATCAGTATGGGGAAGAAAACAGCAGTGCCAATTAGGATTAGCACATAGTTTAGACTCACAGGTCTTAGAGGGCCCAATCCTCCAGTCCTTACTTTTGCAACACTCCCAAGGGAATCAGAGCCCGAACGGATACTGGTGTTTTAGACACTATGAGGTACAGTTCTAATTACTCAGTATAACTGACACACTGAATCCAATTCATAAATTGCGAGTCTAGCATCTAAAGAAAGCAACTGGACAAGTTTTTCAAATTTGCATAGCTAATATAAGACACCTAAATTGATATCTAAGCAACCAAGTTTGAGAAGGGGAGCCTTTGTCTATTACACAGCCAGTCTTTTGAATCACAAAATAAAGTTCCTTAAGGCATCACATAGATTGTCAAGTTTTACTTAAGCATCGATCTTACAAGTCTTTGCAAGGTGCAAAGCAGCGAGCACGAGGTAAACTGAGGCTATGTGTGGGTGTTAGCATGGCTAAACAGTAGGCATAATCCTCCACACTAAACTCTTGCAGAGTCGGCTAAGGTAGTAGAATAACCAAGTCCGATGTGGTCTAGTTGCTCCCAACCATGACCTTATTCTTACTATTAGGCAGGAGAGATTTGGTGCCCATGAAGCAGTGCTCTTGCTTATGAGGAACTGCGTTGTTCTGAACTTTCTGTGCTGCCTTTTATCTTGTGGTTACATGGGCAACCTCAAACATACAGAATCAAGCCCTTAGGTGCAAGACCAAAATACCACAGGAATGGCAATACTATCAGAGGGAACAAGGCTTACACTTAATACCAAAAGAAAACATGGCAAAAGATGCCTGAGGAATGGCTCTGGATATAGCTCCTGGCCTCAACAAGAGCTGTTAAAATAAATTATGACCATTTCATCCATCAATCAGTGGTCAGCCAGAAGTAGCTGTCATGTATTCTCTGCATTATCAGGTAGCACATCACACACATTTTGCACCCTATCAATTTATTCTCAGACAGGTTAACTAAACATTTATAAACTTGACTTTTCCGTATTTTCTTAGTACTGGCTATTTACAGGACATTTTAATAAAATCTATGTCCCCAACTGTTTTCCTGCATAGCTAAGTTCAGCTAAGACCCCCATTTTTATTTGAGTATGATTGGATTGCATGGTGTGGGGTGGGATATTGAGGGTTTGTGGCCAGTTTTGGAGTTTATGGAAATGCATTGTGTCATGTTGCCTCTTGATATATATAATTTAAATATTTTGATAATAACCATGGCCATATTAGTATGTGGCAACTTAAAAATTATGTGTTTTTGTTGCCAAAAAATTTTTGCATCCTCCTCCTATATGATAGCCTGCACAATATTTACTAGATGTAGGAGGATTATGATTGTCCAATAAAATGTAAAGTATATTTTAATGAACAACTTTGTGCAAAATTGTGTATGTGAATTCATTATTTACATAGTGTCAGAAATACACAAGGTGCTTAGACATTACAATTTGACATCAATAATATAAACATCTACATAATTGGCAGTCTTTTTAACTTTTGTTCAATCTCAATATACAGCACTAGTTACAATTGGCAGATCTTACTATTTTAACAAGAACAACCAAACCTTAAGTGACAAAGAGTCCTGTGGCACCTTAAAGACTAACTAAAGTATTAGAGCATAAGCTTTCGTGGGCTAATACCCACTTCGTCGGATGCATGCAGACAT